>JAHLJT010009355.1:143292710-143892710 GCA_031308135.1 Acheta domesticus | reverse complement strand
ATTGTTTTGAGGTAGTTGTCTAAAACAGTTGTTAAATAGTGTAATTTACCTGCTGATCTGCTGTATGCTTTTATTTGTCATTTTAAACAATATTAAGTAGTTGTTAATTTGTCTTCATGAAACCCACGAATAAACAAATATTTGAAAAATGGATGCAAGTTGTTTGTAAGAATGAAAACAGAAAGTTTCAATTTGATAAATTTATTTGAAAAAACTTTGAAATGTATATTTATAAGATATTTATGTTAATATTAGAGTAGTCCTTAGGTGTAGGGTAATTTTCCGAAACTTAGAATTTTGCCACCTCCACTCCATGTTCTGATTTCAGTCGACAAAAAGGTTTCTGCGATATTCCAGTGCAATCGGAAAACTTTTAGGTGACCCTCAAATGTTCTAAATTTGAAAGCAAGCTTACGCAAAATATAATTCCGAAAAAAACACAGTATACCATTCTCTAAACTGATCTTCTTTCTTTTTCCTCAAGAAATTTATGACATTTAGCAACTCCAACAATTATTTAAAACCAATCTGAATTAAAATACTAGAAAATGAATTCAAATATCCCTAAAATAACAAGAGAAATTGAAGAAATCTTACATTTTAATAATGTCCACGTATGTAAGAGTGTTTGCGTGTGTATGCATGTTTATTCACATATTCACAACAGTCATTTCTGTATAATAAAATCACTATTTCAACAAACGAACATTGGACATTGTTTCCCTAAGAAAGGATTTAGTAACATATTTTTACGATCTTTGGAAATAAGAGGAACTAATGGTGGGAATGTTATCGTAATCCTGAATGATTTTGTCACCTTTTTACAATTTCTTTCACAAGTCTTCGCAAGTTTTTGAATTCCACTTTTGTAAGCAGGATCATCTTTCTATGTTGAAGAGTCTTTACCGAGAAAATTGACACTGAAGGAAAACCTCTTGAAAAGATGTTGTACCAGGAATTGTAAAGGATCAAAACTCAATGTTCGCAAAGGAAGATAGGTAATTTTGATGCGGAATGTATCTCTTCGGTCGATTTTTACTTTCTCGGATTTTTTCCTCGTTTTCGCAATTTTCTTTTCCTGTTGAAAAACTGCTAACAACAATGCTACTCTCGCTGTTTCTGGAACTAAATGTAGAAGTTTTACTGATTTTTTTTTTTTGGTTCAATTTCCTGAAAGATTATCAGTTGAGACTTGAATAAGAAATTATGATAAAGAGGCTCAATTGTTTCTGGCAACAGAAACAGTCACGGACGTACTCCAGCCAAGAAAATGCACAGTTGGCTATAGCAATTTTCGTTAACATTTGTTGTTTATTTGCGTAGAAAGGGGGAGGCGTCATAATTACCAGCATAATACTGCTCTAGGGATATAGATAATAATCTATAGATATATAGTATATAGCTAGATCTATCTATATTATCTCTCTCCATTGTCATTGTGTGGTACTACTAGCTATATCTCTACTTTATCTCTCACCTGAGACTTCCTCGTACTGCTTTTTCCTGTCTTAATCTCAATTGTCTGGGTATAGTTTTCGATTTTCCCTACCTTGCTGTTACTTATGGGGGCTACAATACATTTTTGAAAAACATTTTCTCAGTTTTCTGTCTCATATAGAAGAATGTAAATACTACTTTCAAAATTGTTCCAAAAGTGTAAAACCTTGATCGATACGCAAATTTTAGTTGAAATATTTAGAGCAGTTTTTGAGATGTTGTTTGAACGTTTCTGAAAATGCGTGTTGAGCTGATTTACCACGGAAGGTTTTGAGTTCCCAAAATGCAAAATTGAATAAACAAAAGTATATGATATAATATTAGAATTCATCAAAATAGAATTTATTTCATGTTATCCAGTGCATTATCAATGTCCCTACAAAATGTTTAAAGAAAAAAATTTGGAGCCTTTTCGAGAAAACATTGTTTTTGATATTGCCTAAATTACACTAAAAATATACTAAAAAGTTATATTTTCAAGAAGTATTCAAGGGCAGTAATTAAAGACCTATAATTTAATTTTTAAAATATCTTTATCTTCAATAATGTACGTCGGGCTCCAGTTAAGGTTTAACTTTAATAATTTTCGAAAATTCAAAATTTGCAATGAAAAAATGTCTAGGGCCATCTCTGTAAGTGTGTTTTACTCTCTTCTTACAAGAAAATTAAACAAAAAACAAGTAATTTTTGTTAAAATTTTGGAAACGTCCTAGGTTTTTCATGTAAAGTGCCCCTAAAAATTGCAAGAATTCATTTCAAAATCGCAGGGTTTGGATTCGGGCCAGATTGACCAGAGAAAATTCATTTTGGCAAAAATTGTGCGATTCTACGAGGAAAGGACTGTCGCAGAAACGGACGATCTGTTGTAAGCCATAGCCTATAGCACATAGAAGGATTTGTAATTCTACAGAGAAAACGCGGGATTAATCGAAAATTTTTGTTCCCATAAAAGACAAATTACTTCTTCTAACATTCGGTATTCATAATAAAAAATTCTGTGCGTTCTCGATACCGGAAAGTCGCAATTACCTATACATATGTGGTATGCGAGAAAGTAAAAATAATTCCCTCCCCGATAGATCTACGAACAAAGGGTTTCATGAAGTTTAAATGAATTTTTTTAATAATTCTGGCCCTCAAGAAAATGTGCGCAGGTAAATCTCTTTCCTCACACGTCATATACTGTTTTTACTGTTGTTTTTTTTTTTTTGACAAATAAAGAAATAAATTTGTGCCTTTGGACCATCCATGAGCATGGAATACTGTCTATTGGCATGCACGAGCCTTTTACCGTCAACTTGTGTAACTATCCCAAGGTCATGAAGAATTGGTGTGTGGTGGGTTATCTATCTCGCAGGCGCATACATTGTGTAACACAGCATTTTGTATGGTTGACGTCGAAAACGTTTGGTCTCCCTGACTAAAAATTACCAAACACATTTTCTTTTCTTTTACAAATCTTTCCCGGACAAATATAATATTATTTTTAAAATCCTAGGAATGCTGCTAAGAATTTTTTAAGAGCAAAACTTTGAATAAATGTACTTAACTGGAGAGTTCCCTTGATCTGATTGGTGAGCAGGTGAATGGGGCTGCGCGAATTACTGCCAGAAGAGGCGGAGGCTTTATGCCGAAAAGGGTTAGTCATAACACGTCACAGGGAGCAAGTAAAGATAGGCGGCAGTTTGGTCTTTTTTTCACGAAAATTTATCAGACATTAACAATTGAATTAATGTAGTAAATTGATGGTTAATTCACTTCGATTCCACATAGTCGCTACATGAAATCGTCCATTGAACAGAGTTGACCGATCTGCCATAACCAAGAGCCCTGCATTTTTACACTTTGATTCACCTAATAAAGAATTTGGAAAATCTACAGCGTAGTTGCTGACATTTAGAGAATGTCATAATTTTTCTGCGATAGAAATTTATAAGTTGTAAAGTATAACATGGTTTTTAGAACATAATGTGCGTTCTGTGGATTTCCAGAACTTGCATTTTTAATATGTTTGTTTACACTTTGCTTTTGTTTGCCTCTAGCTACTCATATCACTTAGATCTTTGTCTCTCCCTACCCAATTTATGACGTGATATGCATCAGCAAAAGCGTGATGACATTAGCAAACATGACTCTGATACACATCAGCAAATATCATCTTTTCCATTCGACACAATTTTCCTCGTGAAGCCCGAGATTCGGGTGAGTAACCCTTGGACTCTTATCAAAGGAGAATCGCAAATCTTCTGTTTTTATTTTTCCTCTGACCTTAATAGTTCGCTGGAGCACGAGGAGAGCTAGTACGTAAGCCAATGGTAAGAACTCCCGAGACTGATTCATTTGTGACAAGCGCTTGCTTTTGCTGCTTGTTTTCTTTCCATGTGATTGAAAGTGTCCAATGAGGGTTATCGATCTCTCGCGCAGTGCACGTGCAACAGAACGTATAACGCGGCAAAATCTTCAGCTCTGCGTTTCTTACGCATTGGTCCTACGATCAAAGAGGCGTCAATGAAGTATTTTCCTCTCTTGGATGTTGTGAATGTTAAAGGCTGTCTTGTTTTGAGAATACCGAGTTTGGTACCGTGGACAATACCGAGTTGCGATAGGTGACGTGAGGCATAACTTGGCAGATAGTGTCACCTGCATATCAGATGAGAAGACAATCGCCTCTGCCCGCGATGTAACTGCGCAAAGAGGGCGATAAGCGGCGGGGGCGCGGGCGCGGGCGGGGGCGGCGCGGTGAAAGCCTTCCCTCGGCCAGACGCCCGCCCAACGGCTCAGTCTCTCCTCTCGCCTCTCGCCATGGAGAACGATGACGCCTGCTGCCTCTGGAGGCTCCTGTGCCCCGGCTCGGCCCGCGCGCCCAAGGCTGCCAACGGCACGGCACCCGCGCCCAAGACTGCCAACGGCACGGCACCCGCGCCCAAGACTGCCAACGGCACTGCCGTCATCGCCAATGGCACCGCACCGTCTGTGCACCAGCGCGCTCGCGCGCCCACACCTGAGCCTGAGCCCGCGCTTGAGTCTAAGTCCACGCCTAAGCCCGGGCCTAAGCCCGGGCCTGAGCCCGGGCCTAAGCCCGCGCCTGAGCCCGCGCCGGAGTCCACGCCTGAGCTCGCACTCGCGCCTGAGCCTGTACCTGCGCCTGAACCTGAGTCCACACCTGAGGCTGAGCCTGAGCCCGAGCCTGCGCCTGAGCATGAGTCCGCATCTGAATTCGCGCCGGAGCCTGAGCCTGAGCCCGAGCCTGCGCTCGAGACCGCGCCCACCGACTCGCCCGGCGCGCCCACGACTCAGGTGAGCTCCCTCGGAGAGACTACGAGGACTGGGGGAAATCATACCCTAACACTCCCTCAATTGCTTTTATTTTTTTACTTGCTTACTTTCATGTTTATTTAATGCCAAAAACGTTCTCTCAGATATAAAAGGGAGAATTACAATCTGTACACCCTTTCTTGAGCTTCGTTATATTCCCCTCTATTTTCTACTATTCAGGAAGGTGAATTACGAATACAGGTACCAACGAGCGTTGTTGGAAATGAGTTTAAGAAAGACATGTTCCCACGTAATAAACTATTGCAGCGTCAAACAAGCTACTTGTATGATTTGATGGTATTGCTGACGAAATAACGAATTCTCTAACTTCTTTGGCGTCTAGCAAAATGTAAACATACAAGACGCACGCGTAAAATGAATTTAACATTCTCTGTCGGTTCCCTCCCTTGAGGTCTTCTAACGTATTTGGCGATATTGAGAATGATTGAAGCGAATAAGTGTCTTTCAGGGTTTCGAAAAGGACTAGTGTAGGTACATCACATTCAATTTCATTGATATTTTCTTACTTCATCCAACCTTTACCATCCTAGTCTTCTTACCAAACTGTATAACAGTGCAAGTGTACCAAACAATCTGTTTATTCCCTTAATATTTCAGTGATGTTAAATGCAAAAAACGCTGTGCAAACTTTAAAAGCAAGGAATACCTGTGTTTGCCATAAACTATCTCCCTTGAATTTGTTTGGCGTACTATTCCAGGCATTTACAGCTGCTATGCTTACGGTTCCGTTTGCTAGAGAATGCCTCAGTATAAATGTTTTATCCTTACAGGATGTGCTGAGAGGGCAAAAAATAACTGTTTCCAATGAACATATACTGGTAAATTGCTTAAAAAGGAATTATTTGCATTTATTCATGTGGCATTTGATTGGATTTAAGCTACCCCGAATGTTCGACAGGTACATGAAATGGCCTTCACTGCCCCAGATCATAATCTGCAAAACGTCTGTGTATAAGGTGTTGCCTAAAACCAGGGGCAAAGGTCACGTGTATAATTGTTAATAGCTCACTTATATTTGAATGATTTGAAATTATAAATGAACATATATTTCCCCATATATGCTCATTCACAAAAATTAACCATTTATAGAATTGACCAACATGTGTGTGTTTAGATCTGTGCAATTGAGGTAATGAATTCAAAGCAATATGAACTATTTTGCTTTCTCAAATAAGATGGCACTTCTGAGTAAGAGGTAGATTAAATCGGAGAGAATGAGCAGAGATGGAGGTTAGTTACCCCCGAAAAACAATGCGATTTTGTGTCGCTTCAAAACGGATTTGCCCTACTCGTATTCCTAATGTATCCCTAATGCACTAAACAATATTCCAAATGAATAGACCCCCTCACCCCACCTTTCTGAAGAAAGCCCATTGTTTCAAGTTTCTTTCTTGTTATTATGAGTTTATTTAAGTCTGTAAAGGATTGTTCTATGTGTGACTGAGGGAGTGCACAAGTCTCCAGAGAGAAAACACGTTCTGTTCAAATCGCTAAGAAACGGAATGAAAAGAGAAACTTCACAATTCCAGGGCAAGGACTGCAAGTTCTACGTAATTATCTTATGAGCATAGTGTGTTCCAGCTTCGGTTGTACTCAAGAACGCCACGATTTGCATTGAAATGTATGGTTTATATTGAGATAAATAATGAGCAATGAATGAAGTCAACTTTGCGACAGCATAAATGTTCATCCATGAAGGGCTGAGTGTCGTGACGAGTTTAAGATCCGTTTTCGACTGCGAGTATGAGAAAACATTTCATTCCTCGCGTCGATTACTGTTTAAATGCTTCGACGTAAGATTTTACGTTGAAGCGCACGTGCGTTTTATTTTCATTTGTCCCGTATTCCCACTCAAGATAACTCGAGATGTTTTGATGCCCATCTAGTGGATTTTTTATTCAAGGTCGCAGCCTCAAAAGCCTACAGTACAGCTAATTCTATTTCTGAGAGTCGCGAATGATAACACGAAGTTGAGGTGGATGTTACTATATTCCGTAGGTAAAAGCACTGGTAAATTAAAATTAATTGGCACACGTTCGAAAATGCATAACAACATTTGTAATACAAAGTCACCAATAACATAAACGAGATAACAAAAGGCAAAAATCTTTCCTTAATTTTATTCTAAATTTAATGAGTGTTTACTGGCGAAAAGCTGTCATTAACATTCAATGACTCTGGTTCAAACATTGAAAGCTGCGGCGCACACCGTTGCGTCGAGGACGACGTGTTGTGAAGAGAGGAAAACAGCCGTTAGGCAATTTTAGTTAAAATTTGGTCAACACATTTGTTTTGCCCTGCGTCTGTTTACGTGAAGAATGGTGGTGTATTATTCGCGAATACTTACTCCTCCAATGCATTGTGAAGAAAGGAGGAGTAATTAGAGCTTTATTTTCCTATGACTGAGACAGATTTACGGGCTCTCGCTATCCCGGATGGGTTCGGGTTGGGGGACCCATCGCCACAAGCACTTGCAGAGCGGAAGGGTACGGGGGACACGAGAGGAAACGGGTGGGATCCGACGTAGAGTTCGCTCAAACACCATACAAGGGCTTCGTAAATAGAAATGTATATTTATGCCAGTAAAAATATTCAAAAACTGTTTAGAAGGTGTGTTTTATTTTAAAAATTGAAAACTGGAAATTGTAATAGAAATTGGATGTATTTCCAATAAATCCGTACTTAGAAAATTGCGATTTTCGATGACTGCAGTACGATGGTTGGAATGCTCTCCCTGGTTCGTGTCTTGATGAAAGAGAGCTGGTGGCGGGAGTAGGGTCTTTCAACTCCCATGCAACGTGGTGGAGACCATAGCAGTGGCGCGCTCTCGTATATCACCTTCTTACAGGAACTAAAATAAGAACTACTACTAACGATACTTCCAACGTGCGTGGCTGCTGCGTAGGTTCGCGAAACGCAAGCAGGCGCGTCATGTTACAAAAGATAGCGTCGATGTTCGCGCCTTGTTCAGAGGTTTCTTATATGTATTTATGAATAATTGAACATTTAGAAGACACTTTTCGTATTTCTCACAATTTATACGTGCCGATGTTGGCGAGGCAAACCTGCTGCTGTCCTAGCGCTTCCTCCCCTGAGGCTTTGTCTCTAGTTTCGATGGAGAGTTGCAAGGCCCTGGCGAGTGGCTGAGCGCGGCGCGGCTCCGTGGCGCAGAGGCGGAAGCCGGGAGAAACGCCGGACGCCCCCCGCTCCAACTCCACGCTCTCGATGGCTGCGCTCTCGCCAAATGTCAAAGTGTTTAGATTTATTGATTTAGGAAGTTATTGAAAGTCAAAAGCAGTCAAAACGATGGGACAACTGCAGGACGAAAAAGTTTCTACTGTCCGGAAGCAAAGCGGGGAAGCAACTCGGCATTTGCTCAATCGATCTGTGGCAACTGAAGTTCGAGATTAGAATTAGTGCCTTCATTTACTCGAGGTATTTGAACAGGCTATTTAAAAGTGCATTAGAATTGTTTTTAAATTGGCAAACATTCAAAAATACATAAATCCACTTTTAATTTAAAAAATTAAGTCCTGAAGGACGTATTAAAATGAAATTATAGAACAGTATTAAGAGGAAAGCTTTCAAGAAAATTTCTAGTTGCAAACTGGTGTTACTAAAACACCATATACTTTCTGGCATCATTTGTAATGGATTTTCAGTATTATAGTACTACATGAGCCTGCAAAAGTGGTCTCTCCCATTGTTTCTAAAATGCAAATTTCTAAAATTCAGAGTGTTCAATGAAAATTAGCTCTGCGCCATTTAAAAAAATCCTTTGCTCAATCCATGCTAATAATGTTTAAAGAAAAATGTAGAGACGTTTATAAGAAAATCCTTTTTTATTGCATTAAATTCAATCAGAAATTAAGCAAAAACTACTATATAAAAATGGATGATCTTTTTTAAAGATCTGATGTTTTAAAACTAATATAATTTAAGACATCCTTACCTTCAATATATTTCGCAATGTAATTTTTTTGTTACAATTTTCGTAAATACAGAAAGTCTGCCAAAAATCGGTCTAGCGCCCTTTTACAGTTCTTTGGAACATACGAGGAGAAAATTTAAAGAAAAAATATGGAGCCTTCTTTTTTTTGAGAAAATAATTGTTTAAAAATTGCCTATATTAATTGCAAAATTAGACGAAAATTACTCATATTTACGAAAATTGCACACTACTTTATTTCAAAATCTGTCTTTGAACAAGAGATTTCATTAAGAAAAATGTATAACATTAATATCGTAGTAGTAGGAAGACGTCTAAAACAGTTTGAACTTTTGCAATTTTTGAATCCGGGATTTCAACGAAAATGAGACCTGAACCGTTTTTGAAGTGTCATTTACGTCATCCGAGATCGTAGTTTAGTCAACAAATTTAGGATTATTTTTGAGAAAATTTTGAAAGTATAAATGAGGCTTCACATAAAGTACTCGTCCAAAGTCAAAATATCAGTTTCCAAATCACAGGGCCTCTAGTTTCTTCAGATCGTGCGGGGAATCAACCTCATAGCAAATCGTCTGCTCGGTTTAGGCGCCAGCGTTGACCACTTGCAGTGTATGTAAGCAATGCTGTCACAAACAGCAATAACTGTTGATGTTTTTTTACGAAAAATCTCCAATTTCCGGCACACGATTACAATACTTTATCTTTTCACGAAGGAAGGCGAAAAAGTAAAATTACCAGATTCACGGGATTGAAGCGTTCCGTTCATCAAAACTTGACTTTTATTATTTTACCACTATTTCCTAAACACAAGTTTTTTATCGTTCTTTACACAATAATTTATTTACTAACATTTTCAGAATTGATACAAGTCTATTAATCTGAAACCACTGCCTAGATTCTCTTCCCCATATTTATTTCACAAAATTCCATTCCGTCAACCCCTTGACGCTACGCTGGGATGTTGTTTAATTTTTAAAGGTCTTTTGTAATTTGATTGGCCCGAAACGTCGGGAGAATGCACTAAGTGCTGTGGGGAATATGGGAATAAAAAACAAATATTTTTTTACCAATATCCTCCTACAGACCTCTTTCAATGATTACGGGATTGCCTGCAAGCCCGTCTGCCACCTCTTAAGGTGGGCACTTTACAGGATGACGAAGACATTCAGTGCGAGAAAATACGGGCAAGATTCTACCCTTGTTGCTTATTTTTTTGTCCACACCTGCACGAGGTGTGGTATCATAGTATCAATATTAATGAATATTTATGTCTGTTATATAGCTTATTATTTGTTATAGTTTAACGACCATAATAAAACAAACATGGTATTTTTTTATAAACGTGTATTAATAGTTTTACATATCAATGTTTCGATATTAAGCTGTGGTGCATTTGAACATGTAATTTTCGAACTCCAGAACAACTGGTCCACTTGTCCAGATGAGTTTTATGAAGTGACGCGTTTTTTATACAGTGACAATTTTTTTTATTAAGGTGCTACAATTTTATCTTTGATGTCAACGAACTCTAGACACTAGATTTGAAAAAGAACCCAAACAGGATCGATCGAAACGTTAGTCAGATGTATAATAATCTATAAATTGTTATAAAAAATTACGTCTGTTTTATTAAGGTCATAGTATCAATTATAAATTTTACGGCATTGCATGGAACGTAAGCATCCAAAGAATGATGGAAAGCGACTGTGCTGGATGACGCCCATTAGGACGTCTCGTGCATTGGACGAAGAAAACGTTGAAGGAAAAGTATTATGAGAAAAAAACATTGTCTTATCGTCTGGTTTGTGCTGTTCGAGCAATATAGTACTTATCCAAACAATTGATTATATCGACCAGTATATTTTTAGAAATGTTGGGATTAGTCCAAGATACGCATGGCTTATCAGGAGTAAAATGATAAAATGAACGATGTTTCTTCATCAAAAAATAGATATTTTAATTACGTCTTCAAGTACAAATACCCGACTTAATGATGAAAATTCGTACTTATTGTACACTTAGTTAGGAGAATGTTCATTTGATCCTTCAGTGCAGAAGAATTCTGCCCTTCTTGCAGTCTATTTCGTTCAGCTCTAATCATAGCGCATTTGTTTCGGGTAGCTGTAATTTGAAGTCTTTAATATTTCAGTAGGAAACTTTCTTTTACCAGTATACATGCCAATCTTGACCGCGTATACTTATAAACCCCGATTGCTCTTTTTATAATTATTGCTTTTAGATTTTCTAGTATTTCTTACCGTTTGGATATGAGGAAGGTCCATATTTTTTCTATACGCTGCAGGTAGTACATTGTAGGTAAATAGCTTAATAGCTGTTTCTAGAGACAATTGACTGAGATACGGGATCATATAAATTTCTCATTGCTGCTATTAATGTACCCTTTAAATGTACAGTTAAGGTTGCACCTGTAGTTCGTAGGGTAATTCCATGGTATTTAGGTGGTTTGTTGCCTTTAGTTAACTTCGTTGCACGCTCTTACAAAATTGCTTTTCACTCTTACGCCTCTCCGAAATATGGACGTTTCTGTTCTGGAAAATCCTAATAGAAGTCTACGTTGATATGTAATAAACTCAAAACTCGTATTCTGATTCAATATTATTCATCCATCATTTCAATAAACACCTTGGTTGTGGAAAGACGAGAAAATGATATTCAATAATGTTGAAATTGCGGCGTAATTCTCTTCCGTAAGCAGAAACTCACTGCACCCGTTGTCGCCCTCTCTCCCCGTCGCAGCGTGTTTGTACAAATACGACGACGATGATACGGAGGTTGATATTGCAGGTGTAAATAACTGGCGGAGAATTGGTGCTGGATCGAGAAGCAGGGCAAACGGGAGATCTCTGGGGTAACCTCGGGAAAAGTTTTTGTGAACCCGCCTTAAGCACCCTCAATTCCACTTGGGTCGTCCGCGATTGGCAACCCGGTTCCCAAGCGAGCTAGTCGTCACAGAATGAGTCGCTCTAGGAGGAAACGAGTGCAGAGCGACGCAAGTGCGATTGCCTGCGGGAAGATCCAGCACTCGCACTGCGCCACGCGGAGGAGGAAAAGTCCTTGGGCGCTAATCTCTGGCGGGCGCTGCTCTGCACCTGCCGCTCGCAAGGCCGCCCCGCCCCTCCTGTGCATTCCTTTACGCGAAGACAAATTCTTAATAATGCACAGAAAAGTAACGCACCTAAATCCAGCTAAAAGTTCGGCAACAGTATTCACGTTACCCACTTATGATCTTTCTTCTTCACTTCCTTGGCAGACTCACACAGACGACGAAGTATCTTGGAGTGTACGGCGATCGTCGGCTACCAAGAATGTCTCACATCATCTGTGGTGTAAACAAAGCTTATGGAACATCAATAAGACTATCCGTTACTCAATAGATCACATAAACTCACAAAGCTTCGCTGTTATAAAAAAATATCATTCTCCCATTCTCACATACGCCTCCCCGATTTGGTTTACAATATCCCTTCCGTCAATCGCCTTCAAAAATCAAAAAATCAATGTCTCCCTGTAATAAACGCACCACTGTTTTGTTCGAAATATTCAACTTCATCATGATGGCATTCAGTTTTTGACATTCACAAAACAATTAAATAGCTACTTCTTACGTCCCCTTCAGTTCCCAAATCAACACCCATGCCGCTAGGAAAGACACCACGCTTCTCAAGAATAACGAAGCCACATCCTAAAGACAGCGTAAATTTTTTTGTTTCTTCTCTAACCTCATTCCACCACCATCGATGAAGAGGGTCATAAGTTTAACAAATTAAAAATGAGTAACCCAGTTGGGTTAAACTCAAATGAAAATTATTCAATAAATGATGTATATATTTGATGTAATATGAAGCCATCACGTGTACAGTCCTGTGGCTGACCAGATAATACTAATATTTTCTTTTGAAAAAGGGAGAATAGAGGGCAGAATTGATTGTTCGTGCTGCTCCCAGGAAGTGCGCCAGGTGGTGGCGAGGTGTTCGCTGAGCGCCTTCAGAAATATTGTGAGGGCGCGCGTGTCTTTCCTGCATATCTCTAACGCTCCCGTACAACCTGAGGGGAGGAAGTGGCAGTGATCGTAGAGTTATGTTTATTTTAATGTGGTGAACACAATTTGCAGGCGTGGATCCACGGGGAGGGAAATACAACAAATTTCTCGTCATAAAATGTTTCAGTAACTTTTAATTTTAACTGGTCACTAAACTTTCAAGCAGAACTGTTTTCGGATAATCATTAAAACGAATAAAATCGTATGAGCTGAGTGTAGCCTGCCACATTTTACAAAATCTCGAATATGACACATTCTACCAACACATTTTGAATTTCCCCATCCAAAATTTCTCTCTGAATTCGCCCCTGCAATTTGACATATTCTTTTTTAATTCAAAAGACTCTCGTTCGTTGCAGAAATAGAACACGAGCGCCCGAAATGTTCTTAGGCAGTCACGATCTGGAGCTTGAGTCTCCTTCATGTGTTATAAAAGCTGTTTTAAGCTTGTGCTTGTGCTTGTGCTTGTAAGTGGAAAGCGTTGTGCGCGATAAACTGTGCGTGATTCATCTCAGTGGTACAGAACGACCTAAGGTCTGTTAAAATTAATGCAGTCCGCCAAGCAAATAAATTGCAAGCATTTGAAACTAAGGTGTTGCAAAAAAAGTTTTCGAAAACGAATCTTCAGTTATGTCTTCGGAAAATATTCCTTCGACGCCTTTAATTCTTAAGTAATTTAACAAATAAGACGCAAAAATGTTTAATTTCCATTGAACTTTTTATTTGATTATAAAATTTTAATTGAAGTTTGTTCACAGAAATATATACTATATAAATACGCATGAAGAATAGTACTTGGTATGTGATAATGTTAGTTATGCAGTATTCCTCTTCCATTATTACTTCCTCGCTTTACTTCGTAAGAAGAAAAAGGATTGTTTACATTTTTAGGTGTACACGAGAGACAATTTTTTGACAAGAGATAAAACAATCTGAGTTTTTTATATTTTTCAGATAGAAAAGAAATACAACAATCTTTTTCTAAAAAATGGGCGCCAGAAAGTTTAAATAACTTAGTTTCAACATAAACATTAATTTAGATAAGTGGCGCAGAAGTAGATAACCTTTTTAAAAATTACTGAAATGTTGAAGTTATGTGACACAATATGGAAGCTCCTTATCATTTTATAGACTTTGAAATAACTGATACAGTCCTTTCAAAATTTATCAGGATTTCAAATAGTGGTTGCGAAACGTACTTAATAATCATATAATTTTGATGATTTAATGGATTGATGAGATTTTAAAAATTATACATAGCTCAAAAAATGTTAAATATACAACTTCGCAGTTGCAACTGAACAATAGTACGCTGCAATGTCCATGCTCTCTATGTTCACCTGGAAATTATTTGAGATTCTCCACTTGGTTGCTTTGTGTAGCATATCCCATTAAAAGAATTCATCGTAACCCGAGCGATTCCCGAGTTGAAGCGACTCTGCCTCCCCAGGAGCCCTCTGCGCATGCGTGTCTTCGCGGGCACTCCCGAAACTTTTCGTCAAAAGGAAGGTTATTACTCAGGAGAAGTCTTTTCTTTTGGTAAATGTTTGTGTTTCTAGGTTGGGACTCGCACGTTCCTCATTCATCCACGGCGTATGAATGTGTCACGCATGCGTGAGCTGTGGCGAGTAACAGATTGCAAGTTGAATAAAATCGATGTAATAAGGTCATGATAATGGGATGGATGATTCAGAAGATAATGAATTTCTGTGTCGTCTGAACGACCAATTTCCAGACTTTCCTGAACTAAGCGGTAACCTAACGGTGCGTTAGGCCGAATAGAGATTTGTATTCATGTCAGAGAAACAATTGTAATAGAAAAACGCGTAAGGAGCAAACACAAAGACTCAATGCTACCAATTACTTTTTCATATCCGATGTGCTCGTCATATGAAGCCGTTGGACGATGCGATTCAGTCGGCCTCGCTGCCCATTTCGATTTTGATTCGGTTTCTTTCTAGGGTTGCCAGATGTTCACTATTTGAGTGAACTGTTCACCATCTCAATTTTAGACTCGCTAATTAGAAAATGAGACGAGTGAACTTATAAAAACATATTTTTTTAAAAATCAATTAGAGCTGACTTTCCCCTTTTGAGAATCCTGACTATCACGCAGGTCCACGCAATTGTCTTAGTTTTGACCCCAAACCTACTGCAATTGTTCCAATATTATGCATCAGTTCCGGTCTTCAATGCTAGCACCGAAAGAATTTTCAGTGTTACGAAAAATGTTTGGGCTGACGAACGCAACAGAATCAGTTCGAAGCGAACTGTACATTTTTCAGCATTCCGTTTAACGTGTACGAAAGGTAGATAATTATTCAAGAAGATTTATAACGTTGTAAAAGGTACTCAATCAATCAAAAAGTATTGTCGAAAATAGTTAATCGACGGAGTGAAATAAGTCCTATCCAAAGAATATTATGCAAAGATAATTGTAGTTAAAGCAGACAATTGTGAACTAAATGTTTCATTGTAAATTATTGACTTCTATACCATTTTTCAACGATCATATAATATTAAAATAGATGATTGTTAAATTAATATATGAAAATGTCGTTGTTCCAAAAATATGTCTTTTCTTAGTATTCCTCCCCCCTCCGGTTCCCTATTTTCTGAAGACATATTAAATTATAAAAGTAAAAGAAAGCGCCTTTTTTTAGTTTAAAACCAAAAACTAGTGTTCTTGTTTGAGTTATAATGGTTACCAAGAATTCATAAAAAAAATGATGAATATATCATAATCAAAAAAGGTTTTCGTAATTGTTAATGACCCTATTTCGTTCGTGAACAGCTAGCTAACCTCGACCGGATATTCCCTGAAGAATCGATCTCGGTGTCCGGTTGTTGCCGGTGCCGCGGGCGAAGGGCGAGAGGGGGGGTGGGGGGCGTTGCGAGCCTGTGGCTAAGAGCGTGGGAGGCGCCATCGGCCTTTCAAGCACCTCTTCTGTTTTACTCCAACCGCCAAGATTTCAACAGATATAAAAAATACACTGGGATTCACTAACTAAAAGCAGAATCGAAAAGTAAATTACCCAGAATCTAAACATCATTACGTTTAACGTTATCGCAACTAGAAAGAAATTGACAATAAAGTTTATTATTTTCCCATTACATCACGACTAAAGATGTTATGAGTCGGCTGAATAGAAAATCTACTCCAGGTTGCAACCAGCTACCTAAGGAGCAGATCCGGTGACTATCAGTGTCTCTACAATACTTTACGCAAAATGTGGGCTGTTCCAAGTAAAGCAATTTCTTGCACTTCCAAGTCTTTTGAATTACCAGGGAGTTTAGACAAGTTCTTACTCAAATTTTGCGGAACAAATCCCAGAGCTCCGATAACTATCGGGACGACCTGTGCTTTTACGCCCCACATTCGGCTGATCTCGATTTCCAAACTCTTGTATTTAAGACGTTTCTCTGCCTCCTTGGTAACGACGTTTTGATCGCAAGGTACAGCAACATCGATAAGTAAACACGATTTTTTCGCCAAATCCCGGATCACTATATCCGGTTTGTTTGCCGCCATCGTGCGATCAGTTTGAATTTGTTGGTCGTACAATATCGTACACAATCCAACAGACGTCACCAGTTTTGGTGAGTGTTCGTACCACTTGGGACATGTGTTTGGAACTTCGAGGGCGGTACAGATCTGCCAGTGGAGGTAGCTACACACCCTGTCATGTCTTTTCAGGTATTCGGTCTTTGCTAGGATTGGACAAGCTGAGACAATATGATCGATGGTTTCTACGTGTTCCTGACTTCTTCTTCTTCTTCTTCTTCTTCTTCTTCTTTTTATTATTATTATTATTATTATTATTATTATTATTGTTATTACTAGAGAAGTTACGCTGTTGTAATCGTCACCCAATGATTCTGTGGCAGTTTCAGTGAGTTTCTCCACTATTTTGTTGTAGAATAGGTCATCCACCTTTTGTGCAGGCGAAAGACTGAACGACGTAAATTCTAATATAAATTAAATTATAAAAGTAAAAGGAAGCGCCATTGTTTAAGTTTAAACCTAAAAACTAGTTCTTGTTTGTGTTATAGTGGTTCCCAAGAATTTATAAAAAAAATGATGAGTATATCATAATCAAAAAATGTTTTCGTAATTGTTAATGACCCTTGTTCAAATGAAAAGGAGTTCTGCCAAACATTACGTCCTTCAGGAAATTTCATTTAATGTCCTAAATATTTAATTTAATTTGTCACACATGTCTAAAGAAATGGAAAATCTTATTCTTCGTGAAAAAAAAACTCGCACCTTTAAAACCCAATAATTAATTTTATCGTTTACCATTGCATCGTTTGAAAAATAAAATGCCTATCATTTTCAGGTTGAAGTCCATACTTCGATTTTTAACGAACTAGTTCTTCTCTGAAGACTATCTCCTGTTGCACTGTTGCGCCCGATCTATCATACAGTGCTACAGATTTAAAACACAACTACTGGCATGCAGCAGCAAACGCTACGACACATTAAAAATACTAATAACGCAATCCTCCTTTCTTTTCATTCTTTCCTGTGGCACAACGGTAGAATTTGGGTATGACCCTAACATCCGCGTTCTCTTGGTTCTGACAGTCTTTCCAGATCATGGGGAATGGAACTTACGGTGACAGGGGATGAATCCAACACCAGGCCCTGAGAGTGTGCGCGGGAACAGGTTGGAGAAGGACGAGCTGTGGCCTCTCGGTTACGGTTCCGCCCTCTAATTTTCCTCGATCTGATCGCAGAAACGATTGACCTGTTTCTAGGATTGCACTTCATTCACTGGCGGGCTTCAACCCGGATACTGAGCTGGGACTGAATATACGCCACCGACAGGACTCGAAATTAGGACCTTTCGCTCACACTCACGGATGATTAATTTATGGATTTTACAATTGCACCATTTTGTTGAAGTAAATGACTTGAGTCTTGTATTCGCATACGTGGAGTTAGTTTTAGTTACTGAGCCAACCAACACATAATGCGACATTATACACCATTTTGTTTTTAATAAATCTCTTGCAAAATCATAACAAACCTCAATACGGTTTACTTTTCTCATGCAAGTTAAAATTCTAAATGTGATTATTTAGGTCTAGCATGTTTACGAAAGCAAGTCTAGTTAAAAAGCCATTCACCGAAATGTCATTTTTCAAAACATCGGCCTCCGATTTCGGAAGAAAATTTCAAAACAGGAGGCTCTTCAAATTTCAGAAGAGCTTGACAATAGGTGTTTGTGGTCTAGAGTGTAAAATAAACAGACCCAAGCAGTTTGTATGTGCAACGGTTTTGCCGTATCTGTGGATGTATTACTGAGTTGTGAAATACGACGTCTAATTAGAAAACTTAGGAACAACTATTATATAGTTTAGTTGACATCCACTTGTATGGCAATTTTTCGCTTCGAATTTCGTGAATAGGATGTAGTAACAAACCCTTCGGTGGGAGCTACAAAAACGGGTACTAATTATCAGATTGACGAAGTCATAAACAAACACACACACACACACTTAACAGAATGATCGATTCATGACAAGCTGTTAAATCTTTTGGACCATTGTTTAGAGTTCTGAATGATTAAGGACTTGTAATAAACCAATTTCGGTTCACTTGACTTTAATTTCCCAAGCATTCTTTCACCCTGAATTCAATTTATATTTAGGTTTATTTATCAAAAATTGTATATGTAGTTAGAGTGAGTTGGGGGGGGGGGGATTTGCAAAATAAAAGACCGTACTTACTGCACTGGAGCAAAGCAAGGAACCACGTCAGTATTAATTGTTAAGTGGTTCAAGGAAAACTTGACGAAACGTCTAAACAAGATGAGGCCGCAAAGTTGGACTCATCGCTGCCGATGTGTCACAATCCAATGGACAACATAAAATTAACAGGTTTTGAATAATCCATACCGTTCTTTTGAAATGAATATTATTTTAGTTTCTGACCCTAATTTTACTCTCAAGTTGCATAATAAAGTTAGGGAGCACAAACGGTCATTTCGCTTTGATCTTGCGTACTGACTGTGTGTACGTTGGGGCATGTGGCGAAGCGGAGTCCAATCGCAGGAAGGCGTTGCGTGTAAATGCGACACCTGATGAGCGGCCTTAATCCGCCACTTGGCGCGCGCCGCGTCCGTCCCAGCCACTCGTTTGGTGGGCGGGGCTGGGCTGGGCGGCGCGGCTCGGCCCCAGATAGGGCTTATGGCCTGATTATCCCGCTTTATTGTCCTTTGATCGGCCGTGGAGTGCCTGCGCCTTAATGAGAAATGTTATCTCCCCGCCCCCTCCCATTACCCCGCCCCCTCCCCTTGCCCCGCCCCTTGCCCCGTCCCTTGCCCCGCCCCCTCTCCTTGCCCGCCCCTTGCCCCGCCCCCCGTCCCGCCCCACCCCACGCCCCACGAGAAAACACTTCATGGGGTGTGGCCATCTTGACGTAAGACGATTGCGCGCAATTTTATCATCTTCGGAATTACCCGAATATTTCTTTCCTGCAAATGTCAGAATCCTTTCAAGGCTTGTTTTAAAAGATAAGATTGTGTTTCTTGAAAAATGTTTGTGGGAATTCATAATATGATTTAGAGAGGCGAAACATGCTTGGGGCATTTTACAAAAACAATATTGTTGTCTTGTTTTGAAACGTTTTTGTTACGCTGTACTGTCGCTGGCTGTATCACTATTTTTACTCGGAATTTTCAAACTTTTCTGCAATTGGTCTTCAAAAATCAACGTTCAATGTCATCGAATCAACATCAACAAAATCAACGAATTTGAACGAATCTGAAATAATAGTGCTGTATCACTCAAAACGTGCTAGTGACGTTAAAGACATTCTAGTTAGTTTCCTATCCTCGTGCTTCTACGCTAGGTTTTCGGTTTTGCTCCACCCTCCTCGGAGCTGCCTAAAACTAGCGCCTAAAGCAATGTTTTCAACTTTTCTCAATATTTCGTACCTTCGACAGTAGAGTTGAAATATGAAAAAGTGTATAACCTGGTCCTACATGCTCTTTTCCATTGACAAATTTGGTTATATATTTGAGAAAATTTCTTTGAGCTTTTCTGAAATTGCGCAATTTTCATCTCGTTTCACAGAACACTTGAGTTTTCGAGTGTTACGAATGTACTGAACTCAATTTCCCTGCAACAGCGTTTGCTCATGTGAATGCCGCGATCGTTTGAACGCCAATACTAATTCAGGAGCAGTGAATTTCATTTAGTTGAGCTTGAGTGGATTCGATTTAATTAGAGAGAAGAACTCCAAATGCTGATGATGGCGGAAGAAAAACAGCATGACACAATCGACCAAGCAGCTATAACGTCATGTTACTCGACTGAAATAAAATCAAGATGCCAACAATCATTTCAATTTGTAATGTATGGCCTTTGGCGGAATATAACAGAACAACAAACCATTGTTTTTGTTGGATCTGCAAAATTATGTACGAGTTATTAAACTAGATTTCCGTTGATTTTTTACGCAATTAATGATTTCGTTTAAATCTGGTAACTAGTTAAATCTTTGCGAGCTAAACAAATGCGAATGAGGTTGACAACCAAGAATTTATTCTCTACTCGCTTGCAAGCTCAGTTTCTACGTAGAAACCTTGCACTAAGCGGTTAGTAATTTAGTAGTCAAAAGGAGATATCTGATCAGTTGCAGCTGTATTAAAAAAAGCAGTTTCACTCTCTCTCTCATTAGAAAGCACATTTATCTCGAGGGCATGCAAACTAGTCAAGTCTCCTAGAATAAAAAATCCTAACAAATAAAACATAACTATTTTATTCCGGTAGTTTCTAAGAGCTTGGCTTGAGATATTATTGTAAAAGTAAATTGTTAAAAAAGTAAGAAGAGCCAGGAGACGTAGATAAGAATTGTTGATCTCGCATAATAGTATATTGTGAATAGACCAAAACACTTTTTTTCCGTAAGGGGAAGCCATTTCTATTTTATTTCAATTATATCATAGTTTCTTTTATTTTTCACCGTTTTGTAATACTTGTAAAAACGAATCTCTTTCATGTAACTTTCTTTTATTTCAGGTGAGTTTGAGGCTGCTTCTAGTTTTTTTTCCTGGTGACTACTGCAGTGGTGAGTGTTGGATGCATGAAAAATATTCAGGTCTTTTACGACCTGTCTCATAATTTAACGAACGGCTTCGTTCAGCCGTTTGTTTTTGACTGTAGAAGAATAGAGAGAGTTCATGTCATTTAAATGCAATAATTTTCCATTGATTATATTTCTTTGTAATTTTGTTATTATGTAATTGATATTGAAATGGATTTCAATCAACTTCACATCCGAAAGGGTGCTAAGTTTCACTGGTCTCGTTGCCCTGAGACGTGCAGCGCACATCAACGACCGCGTTGTGTACTTCGGATGCTGTGGAACCTGCGAGATCTGAAAGATACTGTACTGAAGGTCTGGCCCACGGCACTTTCAAGGCTGCGGATCGGTTAGAATTTGATCCCCAGATTTGACGGAGCAAGAGTTTGTAATAGTATCTGCTTACTTGGCCTTGAAAGTGCCCTCTGGAAATCTGTAAGACCGTGGGGTCACTGCGGGAGTTCTCATTTTCACTAGGCGGAGGTTGTTCGCGGATTTTTTGCAAGCTTCTTGTCTTGCGTCAAAGGCGTACAAGGTCAGTGCGAGACTGCCTAGATTATTTCTAAAACGTTATTTGGCTCTCCTAAAACGACTTGCTGTCACGATTGTGACACTTAAAATAAAGTGGGACATATCGAAAGGCAGCGACGAGTAATCTGGCTAGAGAGGGAGGAGAGGAACTCTTAGTGACTCATGTGAAGAGAGCTCGAGATATTAAAGAGTGTAGTTTTAATCTGATATTTACATTACAAAAGCCAGTGTAAGTGGCATAATATCCAATTTCACGATTTGTACATTAAATAATAATATCTCAAAAAATTTTTTGTGGTGGCTAAGTACAATTCGTTAATAATTGTTTCAGATTGTCCTTCTAGATAATGTGTGATGTACAGTTGTTCTTTGTACATATAGTGACTTAATTACACTATACGATTTTTAGCCTTTTTCCGAGTTACGATTGATAGTTGTGAAGTATTAATTGTATATGTGCAATTAAGAGTGATAATCAAAAATTCTTTTGGGGATTAACAAGAACATTTAATTTAATAAACGAAAAACTATAATGGTGGGGCGATAGAAACTTGCCTAAGGAAATCAGGGTGTGAATTTCTTATCGTTAGATTTTGAGAAATACGCTTCTAAATTTCTACGAAAGTAACATCATGGCTACTTCCGTTTGATTCATACGAATCGATAACGATTTGTTACGTGCTTAGGCATTTATTGATACAATTTCATCACTTCATTTACTACCAACCAAGTTAACTTTTAAATAATATGACTAAAAATTTTGTTCTCGATGCCCGGACCTTTGAAAAATTTATACAAAACCAAAAAACATGCAGATATATCCTGACAAATACCTAACATTTAAATAAAAACCTAAATACACTTCTTCAAATCATTTAATTATATTCCTATTCACACTATCAATAGTTTATTCATGTATTCATTAATTTTGTTTACTTCTCGCATGGACATTTAACACTTTACTGATCAGTTTCAACATTTTACTTTCATCTTTGTTTCAAAACGTGGCCTTCTGCAGACTTGTTCGGCGAAAATTTTCTTCTTCGGACCAGTTCACCGCCAGGTCATCACCATGACATCTCCATTACTTCTTCGTTCTTAGAACACCCCCCCCCCGAATTCTAATTCTTAAATAAACATCTTAATTTTGACTTCCAGGACTTGCCAATTACTCTACAATTCTTCCTAATCAAAATTAGCTTATTCGAAACCAATGCCATCCTTAAATTGCGCACATTCTCTAGAGCACATGACACATGTGTCCTCCCCTATGCCAAAACACCCGTTTCACGACACAACACTTTCCTTCAATTGTCTTCAGCCCCAGTTCATACTGAAGTGTTCCATTTTCGTTAGCCTGCGCCTTTCACTTGTTACATAATCTAGCATTTTAATTGGCATTGTTCATTGCTTCCCTAAACGCATTGTTTGTTCCGATTATGTATTTTATTCTACACGTTTGGTTCATCTACACAAAATCCTTTACACGTGATCCAATTTACATTTTTTATTGCCCGGTACTTTGTTGCCCTCTTGTTTACATCTGCATCACTGATTTATTATACACATAAACTACTTCTACGTCTTGTCCGCTCATTTTTCCCAACCTTGGTATGTACGAGTATTTTCCATTTTTACAAATACAAATATTTAAAATGTTTTTGACATTTTGCGAGAGGGTTAGAAATGACTCATCTCACATGATACATTCTGTATCTTAGGAGTCCAGAAATTCTCTTCTCGCTCTACTTCGCACAATTAAAATCAAGTGGTGGGTTCTTGAGAGAGCACTTGGCACACATTCCGAACACAAACCAAACACTCGCATGGTAGAGGGCAAATCGATAACTCTGACTTGCCACATTGTTATTCTACCGTACCAGAAGTTCTCCAGGGAGGTAAGGTGATAAAGACTCTGTTAATTTAAAGAATTGAACGTTAAGCCACATAAATATCCGCCATCGCATTAGAATAAATAAAATAAAACGGAGCGAGCAGCTATGGTACTATATCAGTGGACGCAGTACATCGCTACACGATTTCCGGATCCCCTCTGCCTCCGGATTTCCTCGAGGATTGAAGCTCAGATACAGGGCATGTCGCGCGAATACAGTTTACAACAGCATTTTGCTTTTTATCTAAGAATTCGGTGTACTATGTTCTTAATTTTTTTCTGAAAACGAGTTAACCATGGGTACGATTTACATACAATATGTGGGTTTCAGTGACCCTTCCAAGTCAAATCGGTTAATGATAGAGGTGACAGTTTAATAGGGGTGGTCTTTCATTGAGGTTTCACTGAATATTTTATCCTCTTTCGAGTATTGCGTTCATGAAAGTTCTATTTGTTAGTACATGCAAAATGTAAAGTAGCATATGTGAAAGTGTAATGTTAGCAAGGGTCTTCCATACTGACGATGAAGTAAAAATATTCATAAATTATTTACCACAAATGACTAGAACTAGTATCTTAAGGTAGATAAGATGATGAACGTAAACATGTAATCATTTTTATTTGGAAAAATTAGGGATTGATATTGCATTTGCAGGTTGTTTTTTTTAGATAAAGACAGAACGTAAAATCATACCACAAAATTATCGTAACTCACGGATGTAAAGCTTAATTCATTTTTCCGTGTGCAGTTTGTGAGTTATCAGCTGTAGGATATTAAATGCATTTGCTCATATCTTTCACTTCAAATGAAGTGCAAAGTTTAGAAATGAATATCAGAACGCGATTATGAAAGAACTGCTCTTATCGTCTCCATTACAAATCGCACACAGTGGATTATGAGTGGGCTTAATGTTAAACGCGTTTATAAGCCCTAGCCGGTTTGAATCGCTTTTGTGAATCGTATCGATATCAACTTACAGTGAAATTTGTAAATATTTTTCAAACTGCTGAAATTATTGCAACAATTGAACAATTTGATCTACTTAAAGTCAAAAAACCTTGTTATTCAACATGTGCATTTGTGAAGTGGGGTTTTAGTAAGGAAATAAATAATTTGGAACTTTGTATTGGCTTACTTTATTAGAAAACTTTAATTCTATCCGTTTATTGAAGTTGTTCAAGAATAACCTAACTCTTCCCAATAGAAGGATGAAACGGTAACATGATTGTTGAACTGAACTAGTGATAGTAAAAGACTGAAGGTTGGATCTAGTCTTCATCCGTTAATGTAGGGTATGAATTGAAAAAGGTATGAACTCTTATATGTAGTACTGGTGATCTTCCGGAACCAATTAAATGAACATTTCTGTTCATCCTTAGTGACGGTAACATTCAAAGTTCAGGCTATTGTTAATCTGAGTCTCTTGAGTGAAAATTACTTAAGGAACCTGTTGAATGTCTCAAATAGTTCTGATCTGTTATCTCGGGTAGTAAAACAAAAATGTTGTTAACATATCTAAAATACTCGAATGAAGGAGTTCTTAATACTGTCAAGAATTTTACCTCTTCTGTCTTTTATAACTGTTTCAGCTAACAAGTGGGGCAATGAAGAACTCATTCGGATGTCTACAATCTGTTCGTTTAATTTACTGTTTAAAGCAGAAGCTGTGGAATTTAATTTTATTAACCCTGATTCGACCCATACTTAATTTCTTAGATTGTGCTTTTAACAAATTATTCAAACATATTGTAGGCACCCTAATAGGTACTTCGTTGTCTCTCTTGTTAGCTGTAATAGCTATGAGACACAAAAGGCTAAAATGCTTCACAGCATTAAGAACATTAGACATGTTAACGACATTTTTTTGTATTACTTAATTTCTATTGAGAATGACATCAGTTTACCTACTTATTTGCTTAGGTCTCACAGATTGCTATGCAGGATTATTTATTTATTCTTTGACATTGACATGCTAATGGATTCGTCAGGGATCGCGAACGAAGAACTTTCGTTGACGAAAGAGTAAGAGGTTATAAAGTGTATAACTTGATAGTATGGAAACGATCATTGTATGTGATGTGCCATGTGATGTGCCATGCCGGAAGTAAGCTTTAATCAAGTAATTATTTTAAATGTTTAACCAGAATATTTAAAGTGCCTTGTTATTTTGTAGTTTTCATTTCTCCTGTAGAGAATGAGGCACACAAGCAATGGTGTATACCATTACATTGCACCTATAACATCATGTATCTGAAAAAGACACCATTCAAGGGTCGAAACATTATGTGTAGCACGTTGAATACATTTTTTAATAAAAAAAAATGTCCATCTGACCTATCATATGCATTTGTTGTTTATATTTCACAGAAATTTCCCTGATGAGAATCCATTTAAATCAAATGATTGTCTTGTTTTCACCTTTGCATACGATAATGGACCCTCCCTTTCTCTCTTTATAATTGTGTTTTTAAATTTTTATTTTCTACCAGTTCAAATGATAATTGTCTTGTATTGTCTTGCGATATTAGTTCTTCCATTGTTCTGACAAACTGATTGGCATTTAGAATATACTGGTATTAGCATTTCATTTAGGAATTAAACGTTGTTTATCCCGTCATAGTAAACAAACATATTGCTACATGTGCATTTCGTTTCACAGTTGTGTAAATGAGTGAATTGAAGCTGAATGCGAGTGCTGTTATTCGTCCTGAGGAAAGTCTTCGCCGGGGCAGAAGCGTTTGTTGTTCACGCGTCGCATATTTGGGCATCGGAGAACAAACTGGACGTTTCGGTCAATAAGCGGTCTGTAAGACGGAATGCACCCGTGTGCTCAGAAAATTACATGCAAATTGTGGTGCCATTGACAGCAGTTCTGAAATGAAATTTTGTAAATATTCCAATAAGTGACACAATGTTTTGTATCGTTCCTAATAGTATTAAAACGGAACAAAAGATCAATTAAAAATACAAAATTTTGTAACATTTTATTAATTAACTGGAGATGCTAGCATATGTCACGGATTTTCTCGTACTATTGGTAACTGGAAAATTAAATAATAAAGTTATTGGAAATTACATATTTCTAATATTTCAGCTAACGTAAGAAAATCTCTCTTCATTAAACTGCCAATCGTTTAAAGCTCAATTTATAAGCAGATCTGGTCTTTTTGTTGCATACCGGACCAAAAATGTACAATAGTTTGTAATAATGTGCAAAAATAAATAGCAACGCTGAATGTTTTTATCTAAAGGACATTCAACAGCATTCGTCTTTGAAAACAACTTTTTTCGGTGTCAGGGATCCCCGAAACGTATTTCCGTTAAAATTTCGATAGTGAATTTTTGCAGCATTACAATACTTTCTCTGAATTACGTAGCGTAAGCGAGTAAACAAATGACTGATGCATATTCGTAATTCTTTCCCAAAATTTTAATTGTTGACACAATTGTAATGATAAATTGAAAATTTATTTCATTTTTTTATTGATAAGTCGTAGCTTGTTATTGTCTTCTATATGGAGTTCGATATAGTACACTGCATAACTTACCTCGTTCAAGGGGATTGTGGTTACTAGGGAAATATGAAAACAGTTGAATGGTGGTACATGTTCTCTTGTGGAGGGAAGTATGGGGAGGAAATGTGAAAATTCAAGTCGAAATTAGTTAACATGTAATTAATTAATAATGAAGTAAATCTGAATGAACAAAATGAGGTTAAAAATAAAATTATGTGTTTACCACTAGTGTTAGCTGGTTCTAATAATCTCGGACGACAAAAAGCCTTCGGGGATTGGAACCCTTATAACGCTCTGGCACATAAATAACTATTGTGCTGTACTTCAGCAGATAATGAAGATTGAAATTGATTCCGGAAGTATTGTGGATTGAATGTGGATTCGTCTTATTTCCTACGCATTGCCTTCGCACGCATTGAGTTCGTGAGAGTGGAAACTAAGTAACTTGAAGATGAACCACATCTTTTGGCGGCCGCGTGCGTCGGAGGCGCCCCGCGCGGTGTCAACGCGAAGCGAGCGCAAGGCTGCGCGGCGGCGGAATTTCGTTCCCGTTAAGCGCGGCGCCGCCAAGGTGAGCGGCCGTCGCACATCGCCCATCGCGCGCCGCCCCGCCGCTTGTGGTTTCCCTCCGCGCCGGTGGTTTCCCCGAGCACACCGCCTTCCTGGACCGGCACCTGCCGCTCCGCGTCCCTCAGTAGCACCTTGACACATTGCACACGGTGGTAATCACTCGATGATACGTGAGGGTGTGTTGATGTTATCAGGAACGGATAGCGAGTCACCAAGGGAGTTATAAGGCATCATGAGAACCTAATGTTTTTTTTTTACAACATGAATCACATTTGTTATAAATTCTACATTAGTAACTTTTCCTACGCCATTTTGAAGTAATAAAAGAAGTCATCTCCGTCAACTTAATACATTTATTGAGAGAGCCGGCTTTCGACGGATTTGACGTCATCATCAGTCTCGACGTGTGCCGCGAAAGTCGGGAGACTACCACACACAGCGAGACTGATGACGGCAAAGCCGTCGAAAGCCGGCTCTCTCAATCAATGTATTAAGTTAACAGAGATTACTTCATGTAATTACGTCAACACCACATCAGAATTCCTACAAGGTATTTTGCTAATTTTCGTCACTCGCCTTTCTATAAAACACGTCTTTGTTTTCCCTGGGCAGCTCCAGTTGTGGATGTGTTTATTTATCCAGTCGTTTGTGTTAGTGTCACCTAATCATAGTCAACATTTTTTATTACCAGAAAATTTAGCCTTATTCAATTCAATTAAAATTACAACACATACATTAGAGTAACATGTGAACATGAATCTCTAGTTTTTCGAATGTACATCGAAAACGTCGGCCAAGTGCTCTCTGCGCTGTTTCACGCTACATTTCTCTCAAGCACGAATGAGCCCGAATACCATTAACACTTCACTACAATAAACAGACTTTTTTCTAGGTAACAATATCGATCGTTTCTTATGATCTTGGAGCCCTTTATATTTTTTGGCTCTATGAGAAAAAGTACTTTTTCTAAAACCTTTTAAAATTTTCTGTAGCTTGAAAGCAAAAATGTATAATTTTCAAATGTTGTTAACCTCGCTTTTTTGAAACTTTTATTCACCATTCTACTATTCACACTTAAAAGGCTGGCAAGAGACTCTGGAACTAAATAACATGTGCTCAGATGGTACTTCTCGCCGATAAATCTCATACAGTTTTCCTGTTCTTTGACTAAATAGATCAACTTGAATCAAATCAAATTGTCGTTCAGGATACCCGATATCTTTAGTTTTTGAGCCCTCGGATTGTTGAATATCTGGGGGCTGCATATTTACCTTTATCTACTGGGTGCGACATGACAAAGTACAATATAGTTTTAACAATCTGTCTAACGTAAATATTAGAATTGAGCTTCCTTTTGTTTAAGCTCATTTAATACGTAGGAATCAGCGATCAAATCCACTACCGCTAGGCGCTTCACCAACTGTATTGTGGTAATCAATTTTGAGTAAGTTGGGTGCACTACGTTAGGAGGGAGTGATGATAGCAAATTTTTCAGTGATGGGCCATCGAGAGATCGCATTAGTGTTCAGTCTCTTTCAAATCTCGCTGGTGGTAATGAATCCAGACCTAAGATCCCAGACCTAAGATAGGGAACACGTGGAAAGCAATCTATGGAGCGTTGAGAACGCGTTGGCGACGCGAGACTTTCTCGTTAGCAGGCAAGGAAAGTTTAGTACGGACAACATCTGAACTGAGAAATTCGATGAATTTGTAACGCAGAACCGCCTTTCACAGAGCTTCACGTCGGGACATGAGGTCCCACGCGACTCGAACAGACTCGTGTTAGATGGGCTCAGAGGAGACCGACAAACTGTACTACAATACGATCCGATTGCTGATATCTGGGACGACAGTCCCCGAAAGATAGGGCTCACAGGAAGGAAAAGTTCTGCTTGAAAAAGACTGCTTGAGAAGAGTATCGAGTCGCCTCTTTCTCGATTCAAGAGGTTTTGGAGGTCGCAATCTCGTGTGGCCTTTCTCGATAACGATAGGGAAAAATGAGGCATGCGGCCGCTATTTCCTCTACTGTTCGTTTCCTTTCTTTCTGTTGCTTTGTCTCGGTTCTTTTTTGGGTGCCTTAACTGTGGAAGGCCCGGTTCGTCCGTTCCGTGCTTAATTTGCACCTAGATGTTATACTGTTGTAGTGAATAAGACTCATCTCTACCAACCCACCATGAAACACTGATATTGAAGATACGTAATGGTCTTCCTCTTCCATGACAAATGCTGAAAAGTAAACGAATGCTCCGTGGATAAGAGGAAGAGCCTAAGTAAGCGCACTTTGTTTCCTTCTCCTCCTTTGCAGCACCTTCTTCCTCCTCCTTTTCCGCTTTCTCCATCTCTTCTTTGCCCCCGTCTCCGCCAATTCTCCCCCCCCCCCGCCTCCATCACCTCCTCCTTCTCTTCCTCCACCTCCTCCTCCTCCTTTTCCCGCCCCCGCCTTCGCCGCTGCTTCCTCCTCCGCTTCTTAATCTCCGCCTACATCGTTGCCAATGCGTGGATTTCCCTTCCCTTCCCTTCCATTCCGCGCTTCCTCTTCCTTGTCGCGTGCCCCACGCCCCGCTCGCTTTTCCTGCAGCTGCGCCCGCCGCGCCGCCCACCGGCGGTGAAGTCCCGGGCGGCCGTTGAAGCCCGCTCCCCGACAAGCTGCAGTCATTCAGGATAGCTTCAGTAATCATGGCACGATTCAATTGAAGGCGCCTATTTACTACATCAATACGTGGAAACGAAGGAAAACAATCGTTGGTCGCCGACCGAAGACGTTCGCGTTCATTACAAACAACCTGAAGTCTGATGACGCACGTCGAAAGATTATTTCTCCCTCTTCCTCATCCTCCATCCCTTTGTGCTGCTGTGGAATCAATCCTGCGAGGAACCGTTCGATGCTAATAGTGGAACTTTTTCCCTTCAATTTCTGAAGCTAATAGTGCAAATGTTTTTCTGGCTGTATTGAAAGACTTACAAAGCGGATTTCGAAATGGTAAAATAAAATGATTTCCATAGGAGCTTCGTAATCTCAAGTTTCCTCTGAAGAAATGAAGAAGATAAAGTTGTTTAATATATCTTTAGAATATAATAATGAGTAGGAGAAATTATAGCCACGTAAAAGTGTGTGTTCATGATCAAAATATTTATAACTATTTCTATTAATGAATGAGTGTGAGAGATGGAGCTAATTTGTTAATGAAAATGTAACTAAATAAAAATTCAGGATTTGACCACCGCGAATGGACACGTAGTCAGCGGCACATTTCAGGCAAATCTTAAGACTGAATCATCGACGTTCGCCTATCGGTTCCACTAGTGTCTGAAACATTGTTACATTCTAATAGACGTTGGTTCCGTCAGTCATTTCCCCATTTTCAACCAATCAGTCGCCGGCCTCGCTAAACGGTACAATTTCCTCGTACTGTCAACGTCGTTAACTGTTCTCAGCTCATCCCATATTCCACTCATACACTATTTCCATCAACGCTTTTCAAATATCAGTAGCGCTCATTCTTTTTATCCCGTTTCAGAACAGGAAAAAAGTAGAAAAAATAGGGTAGAGTTATTGAAGAGAGTGATGAAATTTATTTAAAACGACTATGAATACTTGATTTGGTAAGAAGAATTAATTTCAGGTGTTTCCCGACTAATTAAATTGTTCCACTCCCTGTCCAAAATTTCGTTACTTGGTTCTAGAGAGAAGTTGAGTAAATGGCGGCATTACCTCATCGCTTGTGTGCAGGTACTCGTACGCAGGGTACGGGTACTCGTGTACTAGCCTCTTGAACTTTGAGCTGCTTTAGCCAATCAGTCGTGTGTACCGCGCATTAATTGCACAGCGCACAGACTAACCAGCTTTGAAACACAATTTAACGACATCTCTTGTTAACTAAGCAAAATAATAGTAAATTGAAGATTTGGACATCCGATTTAGTGTCCGCGTTATAGTTCTGCCGTCAAAAGGTATTCAAATTCTCATCTTCGTCAAATTACTAGATTTTTTCAGCCATCAGCTTTGCCATCATCATCAGTCTGTAAATATAAATAAAGTACAAAATAAGATATTACAATTGATAAACATATTGAAATTAACAACAGTTCAGAAAATCCGGGATTAATACATATCACGAAATTTCAAATAGGAGAAATAATATTAATAATAATTAAAAACGTTTATCAAGTAGTAGAACAAATCTTATTTCGTATTTTATTTATATTACGAGTATTTATAAACTGATGACGGCAAAGCCGGATATCTGAATAAATCTGTGAATAGTAAGTGGGCGCACATGACTTCTGATATTTCGCCATTTAAATACGTCCGCAATACCTCATCAGCATTCCCTCAATTTCCCTCATTTAAACCCCTAAGATGTAAGAAAAATAAGGTTGACGTTTACCCAAGTGGTAATGTGTTCGATTGTGCCGCTGTTTATGGGGATTTGAGCAAAGGGCTGGTGCGCTTCCCGTCTCGCGCGTGCGCCGGGCGTGCGATCGCGAGAGGACGCCTCACGTGACCGCGCGCACGTCAGCCCGCCGCCCCGCCCACCCAGCTGATTCCACGAAGCGTGCCCTGTCGCGTCCCGTCCCGTGCTGCGCCGTGCCACGTGTGAGAGAGCGGTGTCGCTCTCCTGCTGGTCGCTCTTGCCGTGTCCGGACGCCCACTCGTTCCCGCAGCGGTCGCCCAGGGGCGGACGGCGGGACGGCGCGCGACGCTCGCTTCGCAAAGCTTTCCAGCCCGCTTCACGAGGAATGACTGCTTACACTTCATTTCCAGAACGAGGGACTCGAATAGGGCGCTTTGGTCACAAGTTGGACATTTCCCAGGAATGACACTTGCGCACCGCGCTCACCCTTGTACGGATGCTCGAGTCCTGCTTCTGTAGCTGTTATTGCAATTTCCGCACGACGTGGAGTGGAATCTTTTTGCAAGATTTTTGTGGTCTTCTCTACGGACATTCATGTGATATTTCTGCCCTATAAAATGTGCGTTCCCCTCCGTCTTTTATAAGTGATGCGTTTCACAAACTTAACCATTTCTTCCGTCGAACAACTCCAATATTATTTCCGTCTCTTCGTCGCAAAAGCTGGCAATGTCATGCGCCTATTTCGTCAAAATTCATCTGCTGTTAGTTCTCATTGACAATGGAAACGTAAACGAAACGAACCCGCAAAGCCTAGAAATGAGTTACTAAGCGAGGCCATTCACGTCTTGACCTAACCGTGGACGTAAATCCGTAAACGTACGTGTTCACAAGCACCTAGCTTTACGGTAAGTTTTCGTTGGAATTGTACCGAAGACCAATCAGAGAGTAGCGTGAAAGTCGATTTCAGATTGTGTTCAGGTAGTTTGTGATTATGTCATTTCGTTATTATCATGAAAAGAACTAGTTTGCGAACGGTTTTGATACGTGTAGTGAATTCAAAGTAGGAATTTGAGCAATTTTTATTGTGGCTTTAAATTGGCGAATAAAGCCATGGCGAATGAACTAATTATGTTCGAAGAATTACTCGCGTATTTGGTACAAAAAAAATCCTTCTTTATAAGATGAAAGAAATGCGAGAACTAAAAAAGCAGGTACTCACAGATGGCTGAACATAAATCTTTAGAAAAGTCGAAGAAATAGCTAGAAACCTTCATGGAAAGATGTTTCCACCATGCTAGAAAAGAATCGATCAATACGTTGAATTCTGATTGGATCAGGCGAAACGTACGGTCCAGCCTACGTTCATTATGAATGCTTGTTTGTACGTGCAAATTTTACGGCTAAGTTTAAAGCATTCTTCTTTGCCTTTTTCCAGTTACTACGGGGTCGGCGCTAATTGGTGCGGGCTCAATTTTTATTATTTTTTCCTCCATTCCATTTTTATGTAGATTTGGCAATGTTTTTACGGCCGGGTGACCTACCAGACACCAACCTCAAGGGGGACACAAGCACAACGCACATAGGCGACGCATACACAACCATGGCCGAGGCGGGATTCGAACCCACGATCCTTCGGTCCAAGATCGCCACGGCACTACTGTCTTCGCGATCTCGGCCACTAAGTTTACAGCGTTACGTTACGTTTAAGTTCGCATTGTGACTGCGGCCTTGCCTCGCCCTCCTCCCCGCCCTCGACGCGACGCGCAGCACTCGGTGCGATGGACGCGCGGAGGTCGTTTAAGGCACGAGGCGGCTCTTCGCAGAGGATAGGGCCTCCACTTCGGCATGACTCTAAACTTCATGAGCGCAGCAGCCTTCGCCATGCGCCACATCATCCAGCACAGCGCTGTGGGGAGGGATGACAAAAAAATCAGTGTTGTTAAAACTTCGATATTTTCGAGCGGAAACATCCTCTTTTGCTTTCGATGTTTTCTTCAGATCGATATATTTATCCAGAAACATCGATGTTTTCTTCAGATCTATAAATTTGTCCCGAAACATCGATGTTTAAAAAAATTCTCAAGATATAAATAAAATTTCCAGTATCTATTTTATTTGTCGATTGCTTGTAACAGCCATTGACAACTGTTACTGTTGTCGATCCACCGGCAGCACGAAACCGTTTGCTATTCGCAACATTTCTCCAATGTTATTACATTTAAAAAAATATTTTGTATGTGGTAATATCGTTAAACTGCACTTTGAACCTTGACTACATGGAACATTAATTAGAAAATTAAAATGACTGTCAAATTTAAGGCAAAAAATATTTTAAACCAATATTGAACATCAGAACCAGGACAATTTATTTCGAAATGTTTCATCATATTTAAAACATCGATATTTTAAACATCTGTGGTCTTGTCGACGTTTTAATCGACATTGAAAATCTTTTGAAGATGTTCTGATGTTTTGCTAAGATTTGCCATCACTAGGCGTGGGTCATGCTGTCAGAGTGCAGTCGCCAGTCGTCTTGCAGCGCAGCGGTTCCAACACCCGGAGCTCTTCCCATGCCCGACTGCATCCCACGGTCAACTTTTCCTAGGTCGTTTACCTACGTCCCTTCAAAATAGTAGCCCTCGGACAAGTAGATGGATATGCAGTAAACTTTAAGTATTCATTTACTCATTACTACTTGTTTGCTCACTTACTTCTCGGACATTCACACGCACACGACATCGTGGTAAATTACTACCCGTCTTTCCAAGTTACAACCGTACTCCTGCAGTGGGACTACAATTAAACTGTATTCAGAGTACCAGGAGCTGTAAACACGTCAATGTTTCGGCTTCCCTCTGTTGAATAATTACAAAATGCATCTTACTAGAACATGAGAAAGATTGCCAACTTGAGCGTTTCTAGTGAGAGGAGCGAAAAATTGTTAGCGAATATAATGTGGTTTGCATCATTCATTGTGGTGGTGCCCGATAAGAGAAACCGTAGGAGAGCATCACGAGATCAACGTTTGCGTTAGACCCTTGGCAATACGCGGAACTACATTTCAAGGTAGTCGGGGAGGGCATATTCTGATATTTCAGACATCTGCATGGAACTGGCACGGCCGTCACAAATTTTTATATTTCGAAATTTCCTTGTCAGTTGCTGGTGCAACAATTAAAATATTGATCTACTCCTTGCGAGATAATGCAACGTAACCGCTGGTTATGCAATAATTCATCCCCAGAGTATTGCAGTCCCAGCCACCAGAAAAAATTGGATGTGATTGGATAATTGTGTTCGTAGCGCAAACTGCTCCACACCGCTCCGCCCCCTGATTTAACAGGGCATGACGAATTACGCGCGTCTGGCATCGAACGAACGAGCCCGTGAGGACACGAGAAGTCGCGAATCATCCAATTGAGCCAATTCGCCGATCGTCAGCTGATGGACGGCCTCGTGGATTACAGGCCACGCGACGAATTACTTCACGTGCCACTTGCGAACTTCGAATTTGGGGAAAGTCACAAATTAACGCTCAAGTCTGAAACTGAATGAAACTTATTTTTGTTGTATAATATTTGTATACGTCTGTTTGCTCTGATTACGGATATGGTTATGTTTAGAGCTTTTCAAACGCGAGGAAAATAAGATATACGTCATCCATGATCATCAATTGCAATAAAGTGCAGAAAAGTTATAAAATTAAACATAAACATTTAAGTACATTTGTATCTTTTCAGATTAGTTTTATTCATGTCAGAAATGAAATAATTTATTCTATGTTTCATTTTTGTATCCTACTGTGTGTCGATCAATCCTTGTGGAGTAGTGCGCTGCGTCTACTACAATGCATTTCGTTTGAATCTAACAGTAGGTTATGCCTTTTAATGATTTAACTGCTGTCTGGGCGAATGGCAACTACAGCTAGCACACATATCAGCACATCTAGATTTCGAAATTCGGCCAGTGAAGCCAAAACCCTTGACACCCACTTCAACACTAAAAGCTTCAATGGAAAAGGAATTGTTAAAGTAGCAATTTTCAATGTGAGAACTGCAGAACTTTGGTGTCTAGTCTTACGAATGAGTAATGTGTACAGTAAAACTGTCACTAGTGACAGCGAAGTGCGACAATAGTGCAGGATGGACACACATTGATAACTAGGGCTAGGATTCTGATGATTTGGTATCTTTTTTTCTCGTTCTTGAGAAACACTTCTTCTTTGATACTAACGCATTTCAGTGTTTTTTAGGCGTTTGAAGTATTAGGACAATTGGACCTAAAAATAACTAGCCCTGTTTGTGTCATTTTATACAGAGTTAGTCAATAAAATCGTCCACCTCGAATATTTTCTAAACGTTTTAAGATATTGAGAAAATATTTTCACCAAGCGATTCAGAATATAGGAGATCATCAGTTGTAGGTATTAGTTTTTTGATAGAATTATTTTATTTTAAAGATATTGGACTAATTAGGTTTTTTATTGCAACCTGTACTTTTTTACTTCGGTGAAAATTTCATCTCGGTATGTTGAAGAGTTTACAGAATATTTGAGGTGAACATTTTTTTTTGTATAACTTTGTATACACATTCGTAACTAGCTGAGGGAATTGCAAAGATTTGGGATACATATTCTCTAAAAATCTTCAAATGAACATTCTACTAAAAACCAAAAACGTTTGAAGGATATCGTGAAACCCAAGTCAGACTTCCAAATGAATAATTTCCAATAAGAGCCGCGAAACCATTCCACGCAAAGAGCGCTGCAAGCAGGTAAACTGCCGTCCGCACACAGCGTGTAACATGATCGATATCCGCACACATCGCACATCATGAAAATCAGATACTTTTCTGTCTACGCAGGACTAATAGTCCGGAGGACGTCGTATACCCAAAGCCATATTGCTATAATGAGCGTAAACTATTATAATATTTACCATCAGAAGAAAACGGAGCAGTACTTTTAACTAGTTCACATCGAGAAAGCTACGAAGTACGTATATTACGGCTTCCGTACGTTTACCTAAAATATACTATAGAGTACGTATTACAATGACGTATGAGGGAGGGTGAATGCATCAATGAGCATCGTGATGAGCCGCATGCCGGTGATGAGTTAGGATGAGACACAGGGGAACCGGAAGAACTGCCATGCCGTTCCTCTTCGTCCTCCAAGGAACACAGAGACATTTTTATAAGAGGGGACCACTTTGACAGCTACTGCTGACAATACATCTGCGGTTATGTCCATGCACTCAATTCGTCAATGCGTTGGTGTAGTTATCTCATTAGTTAATGGTTTTCATCACCCTCTCCTGCAGTGCCATCGCTATACACAACATTCAGTTGTTTCCCGATCCGTTAAACAAGTCCCTTCTTAGTGTTAGAGTAACAGTAACTCCTCTATAACCGCTGGCCGCGATTCGCAGCCTCGATTGATTGATTGATAGTTCGTGGTTCCGGGCACGCCAACTACTAAGGTCATTAGTCCCATAGGTGTAGTGTACGATTTTTATCTCGGGAGGTGGCGGTGACTTTTCCCCGCTGGAAGGCGAGATCCCGCGCCAACCTACCGTGGATTAGCGGGGTTTCCCCCAAACCAGGTATCTCCCACCAGCCGGGACAAGCTGTAAGCTCCCGACCGGTCTCCGGCATGTGTGGGAGTGTAGTGCGTGTAAGTGTAAACGTGTGCGTAAGACGCAGCCTCGAGTATCGCGCCCTACGCGCGGAGGAGGGCGTTGCTCCGCGGGAAAGCTGCAGCTGCGTCGATCGATGACGTCACGGGGGGGGGGGGGGTCGCGAAACGGCGTGCGCGCCGGCACATCGCCCGCTGCGCGGCGCGCGTTGCGCCGAGGCGACGCGGCGCGGCCGAATGTTACGTCAGCCGGCGCCTGCGGTGGACCGGAAGCGCGCGTTTCCGACGAGGCTCCGCGCGACCAAAGGGCGGCCAAACATCGACCTCGAACGCAGCGGATTCCGGTCACCGAGGTGCCACGCCCCCTTCAGGAGGAGGTTGGCTCCGGGAGAGGTGGCTCAGGGCATCAACTAATGTCACTGTAGTGCACCAGGAGGTCCTGGGCTTCCACTCCTGACAGCGGCAGGATTTTTCTTACTGGTTTGTCAGCTAGGTCGAATTCAGTCGCTGTCTGGAGGAGAATTCTAGCTGCTCTGATCGGTAGTTCTCCGTGGTTTCTCCGATCAACACCTGACGAATGCCGGAGCCCTAACAAACGGGCCACGCGCATCATTTCAATCTCTTCCTTGTCCTATCTTCCCCCTTTACACACACATACACACACACACACACACACAACACACACTAACATGCACTACCACACATTCCAGGACACCAGTCGGGGGCTTACAGCTTGCCCCGGCTGGGGCGGTGTCCCACTGGTGGGAGATTCCTACTTGAGGAAAACCCCGCTAGCCGACGGTAGGTCGGCGACGGATCTCGCCATCCAGCGGCGGAAGATGACCGCAACGTTCAGATGAAAAAGTACATGCATTACACTTGCGGGACTAATGACCTCAGTAGTTGGCGCACCGTAAATGACTAACAAATCAATCATAGGAGGTCGGCGGTTCTGGTAGTCAGCTCTGCTTTTGATTACGAAGCAGAAAAGCTTCCCAAGATGTATACACCTGGTCATCCGGACCAACAATTTTCACACTTGTCCGATCTCTTTGGCGGCAACACTTGAAACAATAGTTCTAAAAGATATGTTAAATATCAAGTATCTGCATTTCCCTTCCTTGTGATATTGCTAGATGATCCCCAGATGACGTAACTTTGGTAGTGAAAATGCAAAATGGGATATAAGAATATCTCAAGGGCATAGACCAAGTTCTAAAGTACGATTACTCACCGCGAACAAAAGACGAACCAAGATTTGGGTTCGCAATGAACAATTGGCAGTATTGGCAAAGAAACTTCGGTTGCGACCTGCGAGTATGAGCTGCATGTGGCGTTCTTTTCATGCCTCGTAGCACAGGGTGTAGGCAAAGGTTTTTGTGGCAGCTACTCGGGCCCGGAATCCTTCATTGTATTGCGAGAATAGCTGAAGCATGGTAAGATAATTCTGGGGCCACAGCACATAAATGATTTTAGGATGAATATTACACGTCTAGTGTTATTTAAAGCGCACAATGATTTATTAATTTCAAAACTTCAGTTACTTCTCTGATTTTCTACGCAAAAAATTATAAATTGCGATTTTTATTCAGCAAGGTATTTTTTGAGAGCCTAACGAAATCAATGTTACAGCCCAAGTAATGAATAACAATCGTGCGTAACGAGCAACGCAAGAATTGAAGTTTCGAGAGTAATAATGTCTAATGAACAAGCGCGTAACGTTATCTTGCTTCGCGCGCAGCCAAGAGTCACCGCCTGCGAAGGAGGCAAAGCTTGCTGCAAGTGCCGAAAGTCACTCCTTCTGCGAAGTGCTGCCTCGCGGCCGCTGGTGCAACGCCCCGAAATACTCCGCAACGCTTCGCAACGCTCCCGCTCGCGAGCTCATCTCGAGTTGATTCATCTCGTGTGTCATCATTACCTTCTTAGTTTCATCAGTAATGACGTTGTAGTTGTCAACATCATTATCCCGATGTGGAGCAATTAACGGATTGAAGTGTGTGGCGATATCTGAGGTTTATAACCGAGTAAGTCCGTGGATTGCGATATTGGCCGTGTTAGTTCAACATACAATGCTTTCCTAGTGCATTATTCTAGGAAAAATTTATAGAACAAGAAACGCCATTCTTTGAGCAGGATCATACGCTATCTTTTGTTACTATTCACTTATTTCTTTAAACTAACTATTCTTAAACTAACAACCCTTAACGGACGCCAGCCATTTTCGTTCTTATTTGGTTGCGTTCAGTCGATATAACATTACATTGTAACTCTTGTTGTTATAATAATGTCAATATCAATAATAAGCAAGTCTGAAGCAATCTCGCAATCGGTAGCAAAGGAAGATCAAGCCGTAAGACCTCTGTAGACTCTCTGGCTTCTTGCCGGAACTAATCGATCATACTGTGACTGGTTGTCTCATTCTAGCCAAACATGAAAATGACGAGAGTCATAAAACAGTAATCTAAATGGTATTGGCAGATAAGTATAACAATACTTTACCACATCTTAGAGGAAAAGTATATAATCGTAGTCAACGGGTGTCAGAGGCTGTGCACTGAACCATTCTGTACCAGAAACACCTTTAACGCATGCAAGAGCGAATAGAAGAGATTGTGATGCGGGAAAGATTGTCTCTTAATTTAAATATTTAATAGAATGAGGTTATGCTTCGTAATTGATGCAACAGTGTCCAGAGAGAAGCACCTAGTGGCCAAAGATTTTATGAAGAAGTTGAAATATTGTGATTTGGCGATGTACATCTGTTGTTGTTTTGTGAGCACCATAAGAGCTTGTGTACGAATGGTCATGATATCAAATTAGTATTTGCATTGCAAGTCATTCTTAAAAACGAATGTTCAACTTCCGTGCAAAAATAACTCTTTTTCCGAGTTAGAAGGTGTAGGAGAGACCTGCCCTACGACCTAAGTTGAAGGCAACGTGACTGGAAAATACACGGGAGATTTCCAGGGTCACCCCCCTCCCTACATCACTTTCCCCGTGCGGTCGCCCCATCGCGCCGCTCTCAAGCTGGCGACTCGAGGAAGACTCACCGTGTGTTACCGACAACAAGCTGAAAGAGATTACACGAAAATTCTGCAAACGAAACCAGCAGAAAGAGGCGAAAGTCTTGGGTCGAGTAGAGTCTTTAATTTTTCGCCTTCTTTATCCGGTAATCAGTCAGACAACGGTTTGAGAAGAGTGTCTCACTGGCTGACGGTGACGTCACCCCTCAACGAACATAGCCTTCCGAGAACCGAGAGCGGAGTGTTGCGAATGCCCAGTGGCAGTGCGAGTGCCTAAGGTAGCGCTGGGTGGTTGGAGGTGGAAGGCCTGATGTACAGTCGCTCCTGCTTGTGCTCCCTGCCTTTAGTGACGGCCTGTGGTAGGGGCAGGCCCGGTATTGGCGAAGCGAAACAGTGACCCAGAAGAGATTCTACTACGGCTTACTACGAGGGCGCACATCACCCTCCCCACGCGCCCTTTGCGGAGAGACTATCAACAGGAGAGGGCCCGCGTGGGCGGAACGCAGTCTCGCCGAAGGAAAGAGCATCGCGGCGGGGGCGGCGGGGGCGGGGGGTGGCGGGGGGCGGGCGTGTGGCGTCGGAGCCCGCATGGCGCCCGTGTCCCTTTAACAGCCCTCCTCGCCGCGCGGGAGGATCGATGGCGCGAGGTGACGTCACGGCCGCGTCACGGCGCGCGCCCTATCGAGCGGCGCCGCGCGGGGGCGTGGCCCGGGTGGGGGCGGGGCGCATCTGGGCCACCGGCGCCGCGCTGCAGAGCCCGCACGTGCGACCCCAGGGCTGCGAAAGCAGGCCGAGCCCCGAATTTAGGACTCCGCCCCCGCCCCACCTCACCCTCCGCTCAGCCCACTCACTGTCCTTTGGGAGGGCAACGCAGGAACACTATTGCTCTCCTTGAGAGACGGCTCAGTGCATCAGCTGATGTCACTGCAGTCCCTCTAGGCTGGGAGGTCCTAGGACTCCGTTCGACACGGCGGCAGGATTTTTGACACTAGCTTTGCAGCTAGGTCGGATTCACTCGCTGTCTGGAGGAGAATTCTAGCGGCCGGCTGCTCTGATCGGTAGTTTTCCGTGGTTTCTCGCATCAACACCAGGCGAATGCCGGAGCAGTGCCCTAACAAACGGGCCACGGACCGCGCGTGATCTTTCCTTTCTCTTCCTTGTCCTATCCTCACCCCCTTATACACACACACACACACATTCACGCACTAACATGCACTACACTACCACACATGCTGAGAGACCGATCGGGAGCTTAGAGCTTCTCCCGGCTGGGGCGATGCCCCGCCGGTGGGAGATGCTGGTTGGGGAAAAGTCCGCTAGTCGACGGTAAATCCGGATCTCGCCTTCCACCGAGGGATGGTCACCCCCAACTTCCGATCAAAACCACGCACGGCCCTTACGGGACTAATGACCTTATTAGTTGACGCGCCCGAAATCACAATCAATGAATCCTTGATCAAAATGAACCTTCATTCATTTCACATTAGAAAAAGATAAGATTTTAATTTTTGAAAACTGTTCGAATTGTTAACAATAATTCTTCATAATGATGCCCACAACTTTTAACCTGTCGTCCATTTTGCAGTTTTAAATCAACACTGACAATGTTTGCGGTGGAGGTCAAAATCTTCCATTAGAAAAACAACAAAAAACAAACTCTGTTCTTCCAACGAGAATGGCAATCGGGGTCACGTGTGCCACATGCCTACATATTCCTGATGTCATTTCAGTTCATATATTATGATAATTCCACTTATTACAGACATCAAATGATTTCCTGAAAATGTACAATTTTGACACGCACAGTTTAAATAACGATACGAATAGCTACATAGTTGAAATCAAACAATTTAATGTAGCTTTTGTGAACATATATTGCAATAACTCTCGAAAACATGCAACTCTTCGTCCCTGAAAAATGTTCCTTCGTCCCTAAATGTTAGTCCTGTTTCTGTACCATAGATGGATTTGGAGAGTCCTGCATTCTTCGTTGTTTAGTGTCGATAAAGCTTCAACAGTCCTGATTATTTACGGTATGAAGTGAATTAAAATTACTTTTCTTCTGAGGCGATACTTCAATCGTCAATGGTGTTTCTATAATGTTTAAAATTCTGTCTGGTGCGAAGAGAACACGAAGCGGGTTCGAGTATAACGTAAGGCGTAAATGTTTCCATTATGATAGTGGGGTGGTTGTCACACCACCATATATCCAGCCTCAACTATCGTCCCACAAATCATTGTCAAAATTAATTCATACAATATTATCCCTAGCGACAAACCAACCAGTACAATCCTCATAATACATCCATTCCTCCACCGCTTTCAAGCCCACGTCCGGAAGTGGCCAGTGCGTGCTGGCCAATTTCGCGGCCCTCCCGGGAGTCGAAGCGGGGCCACGCTGCGCATGCGCGGTCCCAAGGTGACCCCGGGGCAACGCTCGGGCGCCGGCCGGAGCGGCCCTGCTCCTCCGGGAAGCAGTTGGCGGCGATTGGCGGAGCTGCTCCGGGAAGGCCTCGCGCTTCCCAGAGGGCGACGAGGAAAGCGGCAGGAGCGGCAGAAGCGGAGGCGCTCGCCAGGGTGCATCCCCGAGAGTGAATGCGGACCTTCCTTGCAGCCTCTCTTCTTACTGCTGCCCCTCGCGAACAGGAGCGAGATGATCCGGTTTGTGGTAATGTCCCGAAACACCTGACAAACGAGATACATCATGTCATTATACAATACACGTGCTATTGTAACATGATCAGCAACAACCACATTGCTTTATTTGGAACAGCCCACATTTTGCGCAAAGTATTGTAGAGGCACCGACAATCCCTAGATCTGCTCCTTTGGTTGCTGGTTGCAACAAGATTTTATTTTGAGGCGATTCATAACATCTTTAGTCGCGATGTAGTGAAATAATAATAATAATAATAATAAATCGTAATAATTGTAATAATAATGATATACCACACAAAATAAACAAATATTTCAATTTAATCTAGAATTTATCTAAACAATTTTGTATATTTTATTAGAAGTATTCATTATTTGATATAAAGAAGTTATCACTGCTAATTTTGATAGTGATGGATAATAGTTTTATTTTGTTTACTGTGTTGTCCACGCTCCACAAAGCTGACGAGTTGTGGGCAAAATAATGCGATTCCTTGTAATGCCGCGTAATTAGATTTCTAAATAAATTGCTGCGACCGCGGCTATGAAAGCATCTATCTAACAACCTTCAGTTGATGTTTGGAATGGCGAACGACCATGTACAACTTATCTTTCGTTAATGCTTTAAAATATTCTCCCGAGAACTAAACTAAAACTTTTAAGGTTAAGGTTTTAGCGCTATTCTTAATTTCTATATGCATGCCAAATATTATCCAATTTTATTTTGATGCCGAACGTATTACCAAAGTGAACTTTGTGAATGGACATATTGTGACTTTATCGTTATCTCATTTACAGTTACTATTATTACAATTAGTCAACTTCTCGTCGGTCGAGAAATGAATTTTACCAAAACGTGGATAAATAATTGATAAAAATGGTGAAATTTTAATTCACTGGTGTAATAATTGTGAAATTTTAATTCAGTGAAAACATTTCTCTGTGGACACTGGAGGTTGCGAAAAGTTACGCAGTCATTGCAGTCTCATTGCACTAGAGACACCTTCTTGTCATTACCCAATATTTCAACTATGTTTCACCAAAGATTTGCTCTTCAAGCTGTTCACACCAGAGTAGTACTGTTAGATAATTCGGAACGTTTTGAAAATACAATAATTTAATACTCTAATAGATTTTTTTCATTCCCAAGTTCATTTTGATCTACCGGTATTCCGTAGTGATTAATTAGGACAACCCGGATAGTATGCTACTTGCTTAAAAAGTCAAATTTTCTTTTCTACTATATCACAAAATGAACTACATATGGACAACTGCAAAGCAGAACCAATGCCCTCCCTCAAAAGCAGTTCTTCTTCCCTTCGGGGATATTCTGAGGATTCTTAATCGGAGATTGCGTATAGATCAGAGCTTTGTGTTCGGAAACGTCTAAGAGATGGAGCTTCAGACGAGGCACTTAGCAGCAGTGTCATAAATTCGCACATTCATTAACTTCTGTAAGGCTTGGGGGGAAGCTGGAGTGTGACTGAAAGGGGAATAGAAGGGCGTTTGCGAGGCTCTTAGCCTTCGTTTGAAGAAACCTGAGGTTCTTGCAGTTTCTCACCTGCAAAGTGCTTTTTGACGACCTCCCGTTCTTGGTTGCAATGACAAGTCTCAGGGTTTACATAACCGTGAGCGAACGCCGCCATGCGGATGTTTTAAAATGTAATAAGCAATTACACAAGTCTATCTTCCGATAAACGACACATCGACTTTCTAGAACACAAGCTTTAGAGGGTGAGCACGTTCTTAACGGATTATTTGCCTTGAAGCCTTTGAAATGGTTTAAAAACAATTCTTAATCACAGCTGTTTTAGATTTATAGCGTTGGGGTTGTCTGGCGCTGAAATGTAAAAAGAGCCAGTGACGGCCCTCGGGCCGCCTTCTTGCAGCCGCGACTGTCCGATACATCGATGCGTCATCCGTTTTTTGCCGCCCGTCTCAAATCCCTCGGAAAAACAGGAAAGGAAATGGTTGCAACCGCACCGGTATCGGCCGAGGGGGACCACGCGATTTGGAGAAGGGGGGCAGGGGCGGGGAGAGTTCGACTGCCCATGCACCATTTACGACCCACTCTGTCAGGCGAGGGCCCAGGTGGCTTCGCGGAAGAGGGGCAGGACTCTAACGTGCAGGGGCGGATCCAGCCGATGATTTTGGAGGGGGTCATTGCAGACTTTGGTTAAATAATAAACATTTGTTATTATATTGTGTATTATTTTTGTAGTGTTTGTATGATACTATACAATATTCTTTTTTTTAAGAATTACATAATTCAAATATAAATATTTAAATCAATTTTTCCAAATAAAAGAAGGTAACAAACGAAAACTCTAGACCTTGGGGGGGGGCGTGGCCCCCATTCCCCCTACCCCTAGGTCCGCCACTGGGCACGCACGAAGGTAGTCAAGGTTTTATTCAAAAGTGCTCGTGATAGGTACTCAAAGTACTCTATAGTAGGAGTTTAGGCGCCTGTGAACGTGTTGTTCCATCGAAGCGGGCAAGCGAGGCTTGTCCAGCCTGTCTCGCGCCGCGTTGTGAATCTGTCTGCGAACTGTCCCCTTGGGCGAGCACCGATTGAAGCCGGTGGGGGTGTTCAGGTTCGCAGAGCGAGTGGCTGGCTCGAGGGGCAGGCGCCCGCGCCTCGGCGAGGTTAGTGCCGCGTGGGCGGGACGCGCCCGAGAAGAGACCAGCGCCGACGCCTGCGGGGGCGGGAGAGGGGGAGGGGGAGGGGGACGGCGGTGAGGGCCGCATCGAGCGCGTTCCGCTGGCGAATCGATGCCCCTCCCCTTCCCCTCCCCCCTTCCCCCCCCCCCTCGCCCCCGTGTTGTCGAACAGCGCGGCCTGGCACTAGTCGCACCCTCCGAAGCCTCGCAGGCCCCTCTCCGCCGCGCCGGCCGCTGGGGATGCTAAATCGATGTCGATGTTTTCGAAACATCCTTGTACTGAAACAGATGTTTTTTAACATCGATATTTTGGGTTCGATGTTTTTATGATTTCAAGATCGTGTTCGTTGATGAAAGATGCCCGTAATCGCAATTTTGTAAACGTTTAAATAGGAAACAAATATATATATATTTGTATTGGATCGAAACGATCGCGGTTTGTTTCGATCTTCATCGACCAGACTACCAGTCCTCGCTCGAGATACTCCTGATGGCCTGACATTTCCTTCGTCTTTCCTGTATTTCGCACTTTGAGAGAAGTTGTGTAACTTTATTTTCAGTTAAATTTGAATTACAAATTTGTAAGCACGGCCATTGTCAAATTAAATTTTGTTACATACGAATTTAATGTTAGAGGTTTCTAAACCATTTTTAAAACAACGATGTTTAAAAACATCAATTGTTTTTGGTCGATGTATTGTTAACATTGATGTTTTGATTTTGAATATCGATGTTTTCTGGTCGATGTCGCATCACTGCCGGCCGCCGCTTCATGCCCAACGATGCACCGCTCTGCCCTGCGATGTGCTACTACTACAGCGTTTACGAACCCCAACGTTATTTATTTTCTTCTGTTCCAAGTCATAGATTTGCAATGTTTCACCTCATATTTTGCGAAATAATTAAGTGCATATCGTAGTAAACTATTTTATTTACTAATGACATTGTATACATACATGCTACAATGTACATTTGGAACGTCGGCCAACTCACCTGTAATGTTGGCTCCAATGAGGTTTAGGAATTTGCGAAGGCAACTCGCTCTGGCGAGAGGAAGCACCAAGTTGGACCCTTGTTGCGAAGGACCGCGGGTACGGAAATTTTCCCTTTTGCAGAGGTTCTCACATTGACCTCGCGCTCAAAACCCAGGAGTATAATGATCTAGCAAATAACTTGTATAAGAAAAGTGTAAACTTACACAAGAAGTAAGCTTTGACAGTAATAAATTGACAAGGTAGTCTGTGGATGAAAGAAAAAAGATTATGTAAATATTATACTTGGGATATAACGATTTATTATCACTTTTATGTTTGCCATGTGAAGTTCTAGTGAATTTTTAAATAGGAAGATTATGAACCTTTAATTTCATTTCGAACTCCAATATCAGTAACTATACATAAATACATTGTTAACTAATATTTTAGTACTAAGGAGAATGCCTTACTACATTGGCAGATTAACAAAGAAGGGAATGACGCTGACTGGAAGCATCGAGGTTACACAGAGGAAGATGGGACAGTTGCAGAGTAATGAGCCAAGTTTTTATTAAGAGACTATTATGTAATCTTCGTTAATGGCGAATGCTCTTTTTTCGGAAGAGGTCTCGAGTATCTTCGCTGGTTGGTTGAGCGCAATTGTTTTGGCCTTGCGCGCGTGCCCTCCTCGATTGGACCCCTCTGTGCGTGAAAGCATGCCCCAGGACGCCCCTTGCCTCGCTGCCTTGCGACCCTAAGAAAGCGAGAAAAGTGGACGTAGGGAAAAGGGCCCCAGCTTACATACACATTTTAAAGGTCGCTTTTCAACATCTTGGTCACGTAGCGACCACTGTGATTTTGTAAATGTGTGGGGAGCTATAGGGAGGACACGTAAGAGCAACACAAACATCGAGATGGGATTCGAACCCGCGACCCTTCGAGCCGACGCTGCTAGGGCCTTTCGGCCTTAACGGCCTCGGCTATCCGGGCCGGCTTGCACGCATTTGTATTGTGACATTTCGCACAAAAGGTTTTTAAAATACGAATTCATGGCTCTTGTGAATGGAAGTGGAGAAACGCGAGCGAAAAGTTTGGTGAATGAAAACGCCATTTTGACTGCTAAATGTGTCTAAGAACTGACGATAATCTTCCAGTTTTCAGCAGTGACCTCTGCCCTTATTCTGTTGGTTATTATAACATGAAAAAGTGCTCGTGTTTTGAATTTATAACTCTTAGAATTGTTAAATACTAAAAGAAAAATGGAAATAAAGAAGCCAAAGCTAACAGTATAACAATCAGTATTAAAGTTTAATATTTATTTTCCTTGGATATAATGATTTACTGACGTTCTGTTATGTGAAAACTGCAGTAAAGTTTGTCAAAGTGGGATAGTTCTGTCTCGTTTGTATATCTTCGGGGAAGAAGGTTGAGGTTTCCTCAATTATACTTTCTCTTGTATGTGGACCTAAGAAATATATTCTATCATGAGCCCAATATAGGTGTATGTGAGATGGCAAATAAAATATATAATATAAGTACACAACTTTTCGAAAGGAATAATTTTCTTCGAAAATTCAGTTTTCAAACACGTGTAATATAAGAACCCATAATAAGGTTTGAGTAGTAACCGAAACGAGAAAATCAAGTTGGTCTTAAAAATATCTGAGAAGCGAGTCATTACATTATGTAACATGTGTGTCTGCAGCTGGTCTCCAGTGCAATTTTCATTTTCTGAAGATCGCACTGCTCGTAGTACTTTTCCGTTCGTATTGTGGCGAGGGGCGAAGGATTCTAAAAGTAGTAAATTGAGTGTGCAGCTGACGACGTTAATCATCTCGTCTGGAAGGTCCTTAAAGTTGCTCTACCCTCACAATGTTAGACGTCTGCTTGCTTCATGATCACTGTAAAACATAGCCGAAATACACTTTTCACTCGAAACAAAGAGGCATCTGTTAAAATAACCACTCGCAATCGTTTATGTGATGCTGAGTGAGAGAGGTCGCTTTCTGCCCTGTTTCTGTGGTTTGTGTCCTACTAAATTTGAGCTTCATGAATTTCCTCTATTAGAAAACTAAAGTTTGTGAATTACAACATGGATGTGTCAAATGAACGATATTAAAATCTATTTGAAAACAAAAATATTGTCTTGTCCCATTCCCCGGGTTTTGTGGATTCATGAAGATTACTTAAGGGGAATCTTTGAAAACAGCAATGAGCTAGGATGGCGAGGTGGCTACCGTATATTTTCGTATATTTTGGGACTAATATAAATCTTACAACAAAGCTTTTTTTTCTTCGAAACACTCGGTTAATTACGTTGATATGTTCGAGAGGATTCATATTATCATTATCTGAATCAAATGTTTGTTATTTATCCTTACTATTGAAACAGTTCAATGTAATGACAAGTTTATTAATAGAAAACATATTTTGTTTCATAACAGATTTGGTTATATTTCAATTACTAACGTACCCGGCAAAAAATATGGTATAAACATTGGCAAATACAAAGGACCTTAGAATGAGTAACTAACGTTGATTGTGCGAAGATAACTGACGGTCTAAAGCAGAAATAACAAAGGAGGAAATTGTGAAACAATAGGAAATCTAGTTATTTTTCTCAGAGAAGGCTAACGAGTACTTGAGAGCGGAGTAGTTTGTTCAGTGTGTCGTATTTCACTGGAGTGAATGTGTTTTGTCGACCTCACGACGCGGGGCGGTTGCGACACTCGCACCGCGAACGAACGTAAGGTTATTTAACGCAAATCATTAAGTATTCACTGGTTCAAGGCTCGCCAACGGAGGCCTTTGCAGGCGGGGAGCGCCGCCTTCGAGAGCGGTCAGCGGAGATGTGACGGCGCGATGGCCGCGCCCGCGATTACCTAGGGAGAAATAGATTCGGGTGGAAAAGGGTCAGTGGGCCTCGCTGCCAGTCGTCGCCCACGCGCCTTTCCCAGAAGACGTGATGCGGGCGCGGCTGGCCCCGTTCCGCCTCCGCAGGGCGGCCTCGGACCCCGGAAGTGGAGTCGTCTGCGGGTGGTTGCAGCTCTTCTCCTTGAAGCCTTTGGTGGTCCATTGCTGTTGGAAACAGCCCACGGGTTCGTGCTTGCCGAGGAGTGCGTCAGCGGATTGTTGCATCTCATGCCCTTGAATTCTTTGGCGGTCCATTGTTGTTGGAGGCATAGCCCACGCGTTCCTGCTTGATATGAATATTATGTGATGAGAATGAGGCACCGGAAGATCTGCGAGTTGGAGATACGCTGCTCAGTCGAATACCGTTCCTTCGTGTCCAAGATACAGCTTAACGCGCGGCCACTGAAGCGGATCCGCGTTTGGTCCCTCCTCACCAAAGGCGGCTCCACACATTCTGTATTCACTGGGCGACTGCTCGCCGAATCACGAGTAGTGTGGATGAGTTGCTTGCGTTTTGCGGAGCAACGACTATTGTGCTCGCCGTACCCACCGCATGTCGGTCTTTTGGACACATCAAAGGAAGCGAACATTCGCTGAACACATCAGCTGTTCGGGATTGGGCGAGCAGCAGTTTGCTTCTCGGAGAAGGCTGAAGGTGTGGAGCCATCTGAAGAGCAAACTCCTTTCACTCAGCGCGGGCGCTAAGTCCTCAGCCCTCGACTCTGCTGCGATTCTCTTGTCCTCAAGAAGGGGTGTTCTTCAAAAAAGTCGCCATTCAAAGATGAAGTCACTATGACTTTGCTCTATTGAAATACATTTAGGCTATATCCAAGTGGTATTTGTGGTGCAAAAAAACGGGCTTGCAGTAATTTTTCTTCCAGAGATGTTCCATGTCCTGTTATTCCTCCATTTCTCCAATCACCCATAACTCACCCATCATCATCATCCGTGTCATTTTATTGATATTCTCGATCGCCGCGATGGTTAATATAATGCTTCGTAAAAATGTTATTTTTCACTAATATCTTGCTTGTGTGGTTTGCTCCTCTTGCAAAATTAAAACTTACTATAATATAGGTACAACATATTTAAAAACACAATTGAAAAGAAAATAAATAAAATTCGCGCGAGAGTTGTAGAAGCGATGGGTTTTTTGCCTGGTGGTGGCGCGTTGGGGCAGGCGGCGCCGTGGGCGGCCGGAGAGCAGCGCCCTCGCCGGTTGCGGGGCGGGGGAGGGGCGGGGGTGTGGACAGAAGGGGCGTGGCACGTTCCCCTGGGCCCACCCGCCCTCCACCTTCGCCCTCGCCCTGGCACTGGTCCTCGCACTCGCCCTCGCCGCTTGTCCTCTTAGCAAGCTGAGCCTTTGCCCTCCACCTCCCTCCCACGCGGCAGCAAACTTGCCACAGGAAATACGAGAAGAGGCTCATTTTGAGATGGATCCTGCGCCAAGAGAATCTCGAATCGGGTAGCTTCGGGCAAGGAGCGCCAAACGTGGCTCAGTACAGTTCAATATCGCTTTTTCGAATGAAGCATTAGTTGAAACCTGCAGAATAACGGTATCGACTGCTCTAGTTAAATAATATAGTTACTTTTTCACGCATCGTAAATGCTGAAAGCTTTCATGTTTAACGAACGATGTAACAAAAGCGTCTTCTCACTTCTAACCTAATAATTGTTCAAACCATTGAAAAATCTGTAATAAATCCTTACCACATACGAGCAGCAGAATGGCAATGGTAAACTAAGGTCATAAACATGACAACTTCATTTCTGGGCCCCCGTTTTCATTGAACTTTTTATTTACGAACTATTTATTTATATTTTTATCAGTAAATCAATAAAACATTACTAGCAGTATACAATTATAACTTAAATTACAACTAATAAATACAACGGATTTTATGTTAGACTATTTACACTTTTGCCAGATGCATTGCAAGCCTTTGCCAAATGTCGACAAATTCCCTAATTGTTAGGTTACAATAAGAAAATCTGGAATTAACAAGATTTAAGGAAATGCATTCTTTTGTATCCTTTGAAAATTTTCAGGGGGAATGGGCACGTCCCCTATGCTCCCCTCTGAACACATCCATGAACAGTGTTTTTCACCTGCCCTGAAATTTGCATTGTGTGCTGATGTGGGTAATTTGAATGCCCCGGACTCGTAACAAGAATGCTTGCATCGCGTCCAATAGATGAGCTCGTAGCGTGATAAATGGGCGGCGAACACGCGACGCGGCCCAAGTGAGGAGCGACCAGACGTCAATTGAGCTGCTAGACGACACGAGAGCACTCCCGACCCACCCCAGTCCATTCCGCTGTACTCGCCTCTCCGCTGTACTCGCCTCTCCGCTGTACTCGCCTCTCCTCTGTACTCGCCTCTCCTCTGTACTCGCCTCTCCTCTGTACTCGCCTCTCCTCTGTACTCGCCTCTCCGCTGTACTCGCCTCTCCGCTGTACTCGCCTCTCCTCTGTACTCGCCTCTCCTCTGTACTCGCCTCTCCGCTGTACTCGCCTCTCCGCTGTACTCGCCTCTCCGCTGTACTCGCCTCTCCGCTGTACTCGCCTCTCCGCTGTACTCGCCTCTCCGCTGTACTCGCCTCTCCGCTGTACTCGCCTCTCCGCTGTACTCGCCTCTCCGCTGTACTCGCCTCTCCGCTGTACTCGCCTCTCCTCACCTCACCCCGTCACCGGGTATTACCTACCTCGCCGGAAACATTGTTTCAATATGGATACAGCATGCTGCAGTGCAGAAATCGATGCCCCAATCAGAAATTGTCGCTTGTCCCCATGGTCGAGATCTTCTGCGATTGGCAGAGGAAGATAACGCGAGCTAGTTCCGCACGTCCCTGTCGGTCCGGGGCTGCCGCACCCCTCGTCCTCCCCCGCGCCGGCCGTGGCCCGCTTTCGGGCCACCGCCACCCCCGCGCCCGCTCCCGCCCCCGCCCCCGAGGCCTTGGTCCGGGCGCGCCTTCGCCGCCGCGCTGTCGAAAGCGGCGCGGAATTAACTGGCGAGCGTTATTTGACTGCGCGCTGCGAGGTTGGAATTAGTATTCAAATAGAACGCCCCGCCCTCCCCGTATCTCGCATCTACACACACACACACACACACACACACACACACACACACACGCATAAACGCACACAGCTCGGGAATCGTAATCTGGCGGTGCCTTTCTGGCGGCAAGCTGGCTTTTTTCTCGAGAATTATAGTAGGCGGGCAGCTTCGGTTTGTTTTATTCATCAATTCGTTGAGATTTCTATTACATCAATTAAATTCTGAAGAAAAAGAGTGCAGTTGAAAGTAAGTCTTGTGTACCGTGTGTGTTTTCATTTTGTTTTTCTTCCTCTGTAAATTAATACTGCTTGTAATTAGTAATAAAACGTGTTTTAATATTTGATTCGTACCTTTTGGAAAATGAATTAAATCCTATTAGAAATTAAATTCGTCAATTGACGTAGACTTGGAAATAAATTTGTACATTAATAGCGGAACGGAAGTACATGATTACAATTGGTGTATAATATTCGCATCGATTACAGAAGCTATTAATTCTAACAGTAGACATTCCCCCCTTGATCTTCATGACGGCATTACGACGGATTACATTGGATGTTCCGTTGCCTCAACCAGAAAGGTTGGTCCAAGGGCACTCTATTGCCGATCTGGCGAAACCGCTGTGCGTGCGCGTTTCCTGTTGGACGTCCGAGGGACTGTGCCGCCGCTTCCGGCCTTCTCCAAAGACGTCTCCCCGCATCCTGGGCGACCCCTCGGCGGCCTCCGCGGTTCCAGCTCCAAGGATTGCATTTAATAGGAATGGGAAAGTGAGAATTTCGGGTTTTTGGACTAGTCAACTACAATGTCTCGGGGGGGGGGGCGAGTAAAGTCGGGACGGGGAAGCCGGACATCGTCCCTTCTAAGAGAGTTGGTTGTTACTAGAAAAGTATTCGTTTCGTCTTGCCAGATATGCAATTAATCATCTGTAGGTACCTCGTTTATAATTTTTAGTAAACATTTTTTACACTTTGAAATGTTCAAATCAAGGGAATTAGACAAAACCATTCTCGAGGATATTCTTAGGATTCATTCAGATTGTATGGCGTTAACGAAATTGGTCTCCTTTCATTAATTCTTCGATTGCTCCCATCTTGTAGTTCTGAATGTCCTTCTGGAGGAAACCACCAATTCGCAATCTGGCGAGGGCATGTTGAAGCCGGGAGGTGACGGCGATCCTCCTCCGCTGAAATGCGACACCACAAGCTGATTTCATCGCCTCGCGCATTCTCCTACCAGGTAGCTCCTCAAGCACAGCTCCGCCAGGACAAATTCTAAACTCCTGACTGACTCCTAGAAATCTGTGGTAGTGAGCTCTGTGTTCGTGCATGTAAGGAGAGGTAAAGAAACTAGGGGAAGATTGCGCGCTGTCCGGAGCCGTTTTTCGGACACTTTATCCGCCATTTTCTTGCTTTGGATCGTAGAGACCACTGAAAACAGGAAACAACAGTCGGCCGGTAGAACTATCCTCGACACGGCAATTGAATTCGATCGAGCATTTTCCTATCCCCTCCCTCCACTCACACGCGCTTACACTTACACTCTACACTCCCACACGTTGGCCCACGGGGTGAAAACTTTGAAGGTGAAATCCCCCGCAAGCCGACATATACGACCTGCTTAGGGCATCATCTCATGTCACTGCAGTGTTCATCTGGAAGATTCTGGGGTGTAAGTCCCGTGGCTGGATTTTCGACAAAAGCGTGTCCCTGAACATCATGCGAAAGCCGGAGCAGTACCCTAAACAAACGGCCAACGGCGCACGCGATCTTTCCTTCCTCTTCCTTGTCGTATCCTCACCCATTACTTACTCACACTTAGATGCACTATACTACCAGACATGTCGGGAGAACAGTGAGAAGCTTAGAGCTTGTCTCGGCTGGAACTGCGCTCCACAGGAAGGAAATTCCTGGTTGGGGAAAACCCCTCTAGGGGACGTAGGTCGGCGCCAGATTTCACCAGTGGGGAAGATCACCGTAACCTTCCGAGGAAAACATGCACTACACTTAATGGACTAATGACCTAAGCAATTCATACGCCCGGAAACTTACTAATCAATGAACCGTCTTAACGGCGCCGTATCTCATCATCCAGACGGGAAGGGATGCCACTATCAATCAATTGGTTTGTTAAGAACTCGATTAGTCGAGTATCTTCTCACCTCTCCTGGTGCTTCCTGCTTTCGTATTTGGGCGGCAATATACAAAATAAGCAATTAATTTAAAAATTTTCCAAATTATCACACAAGACAACTTTTCAATTCAATACTTCAGAATGGTTTCGCTCAGCTCTATTTAAAAATTAATTAAATACACATCAAACGGATTACTTGTCTAATGCTTTCCGTGGCAAATTATTAGCTGATTTATCAGTTGCGATTTGTGAATGTAGGAACCCATTTAGGACTTTCCCATGGCTCTATGGCGTAATCATACAAATAAGTAACTTCAACTATATTATAGCTTATTAGCGTCTATTTTCCGGATACATTCGCTTTCCAACTCTTGGGCCACGAGATACGACAGCGTATGTTTTTGATCGCTAACTCCGACAAGCTTTAGCTTCTTCAAAAAGCCTTTTTGAAGTTGCCACGAAAACCCTGGAATGGCTGTGAGCAAAGTTCAAATACGTGCTGCAAGCAAGTCCACGGAGGGGCGGGTTGCTCGTGTAAGATAGCTCTCGCGAAAACGTGTCGTTCGCTCGAGTTGTAGGAACTTCCGAGAGTCTGACAGACTCGTCCTTCGGAGTGAATGCGGTGGAGAGAATCCATGATCGACGACGACAAGTATAGAGCTGCATGCGACGGCGAACGAGGAAGCGTAAAAGGGCTTGGAGGTGAAAAGATGGTGAGAGGCAGGGGTGTGCACTACGAAATCACTGATAGAAGGCTATTGGCCTATGTTTTTCGTGTTTATAAATTAAGGAAAATATGTCGGGAAGTTTTATCATTGTCAATGTAACATTTACATTTAAATCTCCTTTGACGTTACGAAGCCTGGGAGCTAAATAAGCACTTGACTGTCTCGTAATTTTTTTTCAGAAACTATGCTAAAAAAACCTAAATTTTTAACATGACGGAGAAAAAAAGCATTTCGATTACCTGAGACTTCACTGGAAAGAGCAGTCGAAATACCTGATTATTCATGTAATTCAAGAAATTCTTCGTATTTTCAGTTTGAAAATAATAAAATGTGCACACAAACTTAAATAATTCATATAAAATTAGAATTGAAATTAATATTTTTACTTAATGTCCAAAATTTATATTCTTGTAGTGGCTATTTGATTTGTCTTCGGTGTATTTTTTCATTAATTTTCATTAATTTTATCTTTAATTTTGTTTTTGTTATGTCTTAGAAATATTCTTAGCTTATACTTTTGTAGAGCTTCGTTTTATATTTGAAGACTTCAACGTATAATGTTTTTTAGGTGAACAAGAGGTTAAAGCGATTCTTTTCACGAATACTCTTTCTTGCTGAAGCAAGCGCCGAAACCCGCGCATCGCCGTTCATGTAACCCGCAGCGCTCTCGTCTCGGCGCCGTATCACGTGCTCGGAATGCGCCTCGCGGCGCCGCCTCGTAGAGCTTTCAGTTTCACCAACGTGTCGCCCCCGCGCGCGCCGCCGGAATGCGCGCACCCACGGGCGATTATCACGGAGAGGTACGTTGGCACACCTGCGGTTTGACGCAATCGTCCGCGCGGTTACATCACGACCTACCGCCCGTGGCGCTCGCGAGCGAAGGTCACGGCTCGGCGGGCGCCCCCCGCCCCCCACCCCCCCCACCCCCCACCCCCCACCCCCCAGGCCTGGTCCAGGGCCAGCCTCCGGCCCCCGGGCGCGCTTCTCGCCCCGCCCGACGAGACGAGCGCCGGCCGGGAAGGCCCCGCTTATCACGGTGCTGCTGCTCTATTAATGTCTTCCTTCCAATAAATTCCGTGGTGGGCGCGAAAAGGGAAAAGCGCCTTCTTTCCAACACGCCGAGAGAGCGCCCCGCCGGCTTGATTCTCCAAGGCCTTCTATAGTGGGGTTCACTGGTTCTGCGTGTCGTAGATCAGGGGGTGGATGAATACATAAGCAAACAAGGGCGTGCGCTTGGACACACAACACATTTCTGAAACAAAATCTCCATAAATATTTTGATATTAAAATTTCCAGAAGCAAAGATTTGTTTATTTTAATATTCATTTTCATTCTATATCTTTATTTCCTAAATAATATTACAGGCGGCCTTATTATTTTGGTTACCCCTTCATCATTTGGGAAAAGAACTTGCATTGCAGCTCCAACCCTTCTAGGAGTAATTGAGTAGACCAGTTTTCAGTCACCCGTGGCAAGACTCGTTGTAGGGCAGTTCCCTGCGGGAGTCGTTCCTTCATTTGGATCATAGATCAAATTCATGAGGAGAGTTAACAGCTGGAGAGTAATCTTGCTTTCTTACTGCAACAGGTCATACCAAAAGTCAAAACTAATTAGGTGCAATAAACAACACAAGTTCATTCAATATCGTTCTTGGAGTAACATTTTTTTTAATAAGTGAAAGACGTTTGATAATAACTTGCTCATACAAATCAAAATGAACTGTGAAGGAACTGCTTCTGTTTTTATAAGCCTCAGTGACTGATTTAAATATGTTAGTAAGTCGTAATTTTAACCATTAGTAGAGCACTTATGAAAAGATGCCTAACTAGCAGTCCTTTGACTAGTTTCTTTTTCTTGTCCTTCTCCTTCTCCTCTTTCTCCTTCTCCTCCTCCTGTTTCTCCTCATTCTTAATCAACCACAGTGCCAGGGACGTCGGAAGTATTTTCAAATAGGGGGGGCGATTATAGACTCACTTTAATCCTCACCCCTTCCTGTCAATCAATATATATATATATATATATATATATATATATATATATTATATATATAGATTATAAATTATATTATAAATTATAATTATATAATTTATATAGTAACTATTTATACTTTTAGAGTAATTGTTTATAAATATATTCAGCAGAGAATTTTGTTGTATTGCAACAAAGTTTTCCTTCGAGCCGATGACACATTTAGCATGAAGAAAATAACACTTTTATATCGTGCCTTTTTTTATTAAATTTTTTATTCTTTCTTAACTATAGGACATCGGACGCGGCGTATCGTCTATTTGGGTAAAGTGTTTTCTGAGAACGTTCATATTTTCGAACGACGAAAAAACAAAAGAAAAGTCGGATACTTAACGTGAGATTTTATTGCCATTTATTTTGATTTTAGGGGGTCGGCGACCCTGCAATTCTACGATTGGGGGGTCGCTCAGACCCCCCTGACCCATACTTCCGACGTCCCTGCACAGTGCACGGTTCCCCAATGTTGACTGTTACTTATTAGACTTCTGCATTCTGAAGAGGTGAAGATTGTTACTCCGCGGACTTGCATATGTATAATGATGCATATGCAATTGACGATTAATACGAAGTGTTATTGTTGTTCAGATAAGTACTCAAGTTGAACTTTAAGATGTCAATGTTGACTTTTTGGACCATGTTTGGATTAAACTAAAAGCCGATTGTCGATTACACTGAAATTAAAGTAAATGTCAAGAAATGAGTGTCGCTCTGATTCATTATATTCTGTCAAAGGCTCTCACAACTTTCAGTGTTTAGGCTGTTTGCCAAGGGTTTATTTTCTGCGAGCTGTTCGTAGTTTCCTTATGCTCGTCTGATAGCGCGTCGACGTTGTGTACGAATGAGCATATGAATGTCGCGCAATTACGTCACATAGTCTATTTCTTGCACTGGTTTCTTTCACAAGCCCTATTTATTCACCGGAGAATGAAAAAACATGAGCGTTGTCCTCGAATACGAGCAAGCGAAATAAATTCAAACGCGAATAAATTGCGATTCTTCGTAACCGGCCGGAATATTGCCCGAGCACCACTTGTACGGAGAGACTGTATGTCGATGAACCTTGAAGAAATGGTGTTTGTTGGAGAATCGTTGTGTTTGCGTATCGCGAAGCGAAAAAGAGGAATACGGCGTTCAGAGCGGCTGCGAGGCGATAGCGCAAATGCGACTCGTGCGGGGGGCGGGGGCGGCGGCGGCGACAGGAAGGGAAGGCGCGTTATGTAAAGGCCGTGAGCGATGCGTCGCGACAGCGGGGCCGAGCACCTGCGCGCCAGTGTCTCAGTGACCCGCTCCTGCTGCTGCGGCTGAGGCCATGCCTCCGCCCTGGGACTCGCCCGACGTCTCCGCCGCGGTGAGTAGAGGCGGGCGCTGCCGCTGGCGCTGGCGCGGCTCCAGCCGACGCAGCGGCGAGGACGGTAGCTGATAAAGGAGCCGGACAACCGCGCGCCCGCGTCGGTGTGAATTGGAATTGGGTCTGGGGATTAGGACACTTCTGAAAGAATGCCGTGCGCAGTGAGGAGGGCATGGGGGCTACGCCCCCCCCCAAGGCCTAGAGTTTTAGTTTGTTTCTTTCTTTTCATTGGCAAAATTAATTTAAATATTTACTTCTGAAGAATTATGTAATTATTTAATAATAATAATACTATATAGTTAGAATAATATACAATATAAAAAATATGTTTATTAGTTAACAAAAATATATAATGGCGTCCTCCAGTGATCGGCTGGCTCCGCCCGTAGCCGTCCGATTGAGGCCTACTATTAGGGACAGACGTGAAAATATGATGGGTTTTGGGCAGGCAGTGAACAACAGTGACATATGCCACATGGTATCAGGACAGGTAAAAGAAAAAAAAAAGTAATTTATCTTCTAGAACGCGTATTTGGAGTAAATTCTACTGCTAAGAGCTATAACAGTCACCTTACACCTTTTAAACGCCGTCTATTTATGAATGTAATTCTGCGTTTTCGTTTGTGTAGAGCAAAAACAAAAAACATATGCATAAAGTGATTGTCTCCTCTGGACGGTTATTCACCATCTTTTTCAAAGGTGCCAAAGCTTCGTAATCCATTTAAATGTAAAACAAAATTCAAAGTAGGTCTCTTGTACTATTTTTCGCACTCCTCTAACACTTAGCTCTTAAACATTATTGTATGTCTTTTCATTTGCCTGTTCCCAATTCGCATTTCTCGTACAGTATGTGCACATAAGGTCATTCTCATTAATATTGATCATTTCATAACGTTCATTGTGTCGTCGTAACAGGGTTTTTATTCATCCCACCGACGTTATTGAGAGATTTATCGCACTGTTCTATCTACAAAATAATTGAATGCGAGAAGATTTACTCCTCTCCACTTACAGCTTTGCTTCAGTTGTACATACTAGGGGCTGGCTGGTCTGATGGGTAGTTTTTCGTGGTTTCTTCGATCTGCACCAGGTGAATGCCGGAACAATGCCCTAAGAAAAGAGCCACGGACCGCACGCCAATCTTTCCTTCACCTTTCTTGCCCTGTTCTCACCCCCCTTACTTACACTATCGTATATGACAGGAGCTTGAGCTTGTTCCGACGGGAGCTTGAGCTTGTTGTCCAGTCGGGAGCTTGAGCTTGTTCCGACTGGAGCAGTGCCCTGTTGGTGGGAGATACCTGGTTGCGGTAAACCCCGCTTGCCAACGTGTAAGTCGTGCCGTATCTCGTCATCCGGCGGAAGAAGATCACATCCATCGCATGCAGTAAACATGCACTCCACTTACGGGAATAATCGTGTTTACGCGTCAGCAGTCGACACGAACGGAAACACTAATCAATTAATCAAATTCACTTGAAGCTGTTGTACTAGCGTAGGCTAATAGGGAATGTCATATGCAGCAGCAATTCAACCTAGGAAGGCGAGTGTTGGATGGTTTCCGCGTGGCGTCCTTGGTCTGAGGCGGCGCGTGGGCGCCCGGGCGGCGCCTCAAGGGCGTCGCGCCATCCCCAATCGCGCTTCCGCACCGTCACCTGCGACGCCAGCTGATGAGGTGGAAGTTGTGGGGCACGTAACCTAGGAGCGCACGGCCAGACGTCTGTGGAGACCCTTCGCTAGTCGTCCAAAACAATGGACTTCCTAATGTAGCTGCAGTATGTGCTCTGGTCCTTGTTAACGGAAAGAGCGGGGGAAAAAGTGTGAGTGCACCCAATATGTTTGTCAAAGAAATTAGCATTTTTTCAAGACTTTCCATGTTCCTTCCAGTTATAGTACACAGTTTCAAATTTCCACCCAGTTTTTCTTTCGTATTTTTATCAATGTTATTCCAATGCCTTATTATACATTTCTGCCTTTTTTCTCTACTTTTTTATAATACCTTTTCGGAGTGAAATAAGTGTAGTGTGTCCAATTCATGACGCGCTAGAAGCGATGTTAATGCTTGTGACCTCCCTACGATCGTTGTTTGCGAGACTGCGAAGTCCGGCGAGATTTTCGCAGGTGGTGTGCACACAGACATGATTCAGCAAGTGTTGTATTTCTTGGGGCTTCGGAAAAAGAATATTGCGTTTCTTCAGCGGCGCACGTTGCAAAGAGAACGTGTTGCTCGCCGCTGCTCTCACCGCGCGCGAGGAAAGAGCGCCGGCGCGCGGGTAAACAAAGCACCCTGCGCCACGCAAGGATTCCTCGGAACCTTCCTGCTTCTGCGACTTCATGGCTACGTCTTCCCAAACATCAAACATCACCGAGTGCCCATCCATCGGAACCGTTCATCCCAGGCGTAAAGGCGTAAAAGGCCGAATTCTGGAATCGGAACAAATTATTCAAAAAATTGTCTTGTGTTACGTTCTTTGAAGTTTGAATTTTCTAGGTGGTTTCTAGTTTGAGATTTTCTTGGAGGTTTCTAGTGACGTACGGATATACATGTTATCTTCTAAAATAAAAAAAAAAACATTGCAATAGCTGACCGGTGATATCATTGTCTCCGAAGCATCGTAGACTGGGAAGCCCTGGGTTTTGAGTCCTGGCGATTGAGAATTTTCGCCTCAGTCGACCACTGTCTGGAGGAAAAGTATTGCGTCCGGTTGATCTGATCGATAATATTCAGTTTTTTCTCCGATCAATACCAGTGCAGTGTGTTTAGTAGTAACGTCGCATTGAAGTTCGGCGCAGACAATTCTGACACGCAGTATCCGTGGAGGTAGAATCACTAACTCCTCGAATATCGAATCCTCAGAGAGGCACTGAGATTCCTGTCCGTGAAGGAGACCTGCCAATGTGTAGACTTTCAGCCGACTGCAACTTCAGCCAACATTTCCACCTCGTCCGAATACAGACAACAGGAGCGCAGACTTCTCAAAACAAAGCTCAGTGGTGGACATCCCACAAAGAATATTGATATCTGGACAGTGCAGATGTCGAATACACTGCTCGAATAATACTCTGGGGGCAAGGAAAGGTGGATTATCTGGATTGCCGAAGTGGAAAACTAATCGTCGTTCACCGTTCCCCGTCCGTCGAGCTCACCGTTCTCCATCTGCACAGTCAAATTGAGACTCCCGCAGATCTGGAGGCCGTTCACTTCCGCAAATAAGAAGAGACTAACGAAATAGAGAAACAAGTTCAGGCGCGCAGGGCACTTAGAAAATTCAAAGGAAATGGGACTTGAAGTGCGAAAGGTGAGAGCCCTGAAGCTGAGAAACGCCTGTTTCAGCCGTAGAGGAAACGACAGGAACAGCGAATACGGGAAGCCGCTCCATGAACATCTCACCGGGAGAGATGGCTCAGTGCATCAACGGATTTCACTGCAGCCCCTCTGTCCGGGGGGCCTAGCTTCCACTCCGACGGCGGCAGGATTATTGACACTAGATTGTCAACTACGTCGGATTGGGCTGTCTGGAGGAGAATTCTAGCGGCCGGCTGCTCTTATCGGTAGTTTTCCGTGGTTTCTCCGATCAACACTAGGCCAATGCCGGAGAAGTACGGTAAAAACAGCCACAGACCGTGCGCGATCTTTCCTTCCTCTTCATTGTCCTATCCTCACCCCTTACACACACACACACACACTAACATACACTATACTACCACACATGCCGGGAGACCGGTCGGGAGCTGAGAGTTTGTCCCGGCTGGGGTGATGCCCCGCTGGTGGGAGATACCTGGTTGAGGGAAAACCCCGCTAGTCGACGGTAGGTCGGCGCCGGATCTCGCCATCCAACTGGGAAAGATCACCGCCTCCTCCCGAGGAAAAACACGCACAACACTTAGGGACTAATGACTTCAGTGGTTGACGCGCCCGGAATCACGAACAATAAATCCATGAACATCATGCACTTTGCGTGGGGGAGGGGCGGTGGCTGCGAGGCTTCTGAAGTGGGAGTGGGGGAAGATGCTGGGTGCCGGGCGTGCCGAACGCCTTCACCATACACACAGTCGGTTGAACCATGAGACCCTCGTTCCAGAGTTGCAGGTTCAGGTAGTGGACCTTGTCAAGGGAAGATGGACGGTGTAGCAGATTTCAGAGTGAATCAGGAGTAGATCGGAAAGCAAGGAAATATCGTACCTACAGATCGATCAGGAAGTACTTTGAATCGAAAAATAAGGAAATATCGTATTTCCAGGTGGAACAGGAAGTACTTTGAAATCCGAGTGCCAGGTGTCTCAATTGTTATTGACGATCTAAGAGTCGTACTCATAGACTATAGTCCGTCTTGGTAGAAATGTTTTCCCTCCGTATAACCTACAAACACGGATCACTTAAATTGTCATGGGAATCGTCTTTACGCACATCATTATTAACGTGAACTTTAATGTTTAGAATGATTTGCATGAACTTTCTTCAAAACCAAATTTCTCTATTCTGGTCAACTTTATTTTTCACTTTTATTGAATCAAATGGGGAAAAATGATAGTAAATAAATCACACACATAAACTAAAATCCTTCATTCGCACAAAATAAGTCGAACTTTCTGAATATTTATGAAATATTTAAAATGTTCCACTTTTCCCTGGAGGAAGGATGAAGCCCCGTTTTAAAATTTTCCTACTGCTACATCATCCCATTTAATTCTTTTTAAGGACTAAATAGAAAAAAAACATTTATAAACACATGTTCAGGAGAAGAAAAGGAATGGAATGGCGATAATATTTGACATTTGTGTGTGTGTTTTTGGTCTCTCTCTCCTTAAAATGTGCGTGACTCGAAACATAGAAGGTCGATTAAGTGGCTCGTCCATTCTGTCAGTTTATTCCATCATCAAAGGAAAGGTTGAAAGAGTTCCCAGAAGGATATTAAAAAAAGAATGTGAACATTCAAACTTTCCTCTTGTTCTCCATAAGCTATATATTAACATAAACAAGCGTGAAATAAATTTTGAACATCTAATATCAAACGAAAATAATCTTATGTCGCATACGGGAATGAAGGGCAGGGAGTGATAAGACTCTCGTTGAAGGGAGAAATTGAACTTTGTCCCTCCGACCCTCGTGACGGCTCGGCGCCTGTCTTTTGGAAGGCAACGGAACCGATGAGCGGGAGCGGGGACGTGGGTGGGGACGTCATAACCGCTCCCCTCGTGACCAGAACAGGTCTTGCGCCCCAGCAGAACTTTGATGCCTGTGGTAACTGTTTCGCCTGCAACCGCTCGACCTTCCGAGATAAGTAGCGCCCCGCGGCCCTCAGCCTGCACCGCGTCACCGCTGCGTTTGTCAACAGACGCCGCGCCGCGCCGCGCCGCGCAGCGCAGGTGGCGAAGTTCAAGAGGCGACGCGGCCCAAGTCCGAATTGCGGATCTTTGCTCCTCTGGCCGTCGCTCCCGGGCGGCTGTTCCTTAGACCCCCTGCGCAGCTGAGCGCTCTTCGACGCGTGAGGGATCTAACGTCATCCGCCATCCAGCCTTCCAACTCTGAGTGCCAGAATCAAATCCTCCTCTCTCCAGCTGGATTGTGTGGTGAACGAGGAGAGTTCTCAAAGATTCTCTGGATCTGCTCGTCATTCACATCATCATTTTCAACTTTCCATCATTTCATTCATGCCCGTACTAGGGCATTCAAGCTCAAGAATTTTAAAGGAATTCTTATGACTAGGTGCGCACAATTACACCGCTTTGTGAACTTGGCGTGGGATGTACTTCTACGTATTATGTCCAATTGATAAATTCAAGAACAGATTACAGAGAAACCTTTGTGTATCTTTTTATTACTTCTCATTGAATTTTATTAATTCTTCAAGAAAACCATCACTTGTTTCTGCCCGCAGGTTGCTTTAATAAAGCATTATACGATTATTAACACGATAACAATTTTTTTTCTAGCAAAATTTTCCGAAAGAGTCGGGGATTTTCGAACGCTAACGCGTGCGTCGGGAATTTCAGAGCATGTGACCCCTCCCAGGAGGCCGTGACAGGCGTCAACCAGCGCCTTCCGCGCTCGCAGCGGAACTGCGTGAACTACGGGAATATCCGCGCCACTTCCCGCGCACTCGGCGCTGTTGCGAAAGGGTGGATGAATGGCACGAGCAGGGGTTTCTTCCCTTTTTAGCTGTTATCTCCCTCCAACCGAAAAGTAAACAAATATTCGCATTTTCCGGGAACTTTCCTAACAGCAATAATAGGTATTGAATGACTATATTTACAGATACAGTGAAAAAAATGTTCTATGGTCCTTCCCTGAAACCATTAATAGATATTGAAAGAATATATTTACAGATACAATGAAAAAAAGTCCTATAGTCCTATCAGTTTCCATGTTGTAACACTGTTTCAAGATTTCATTAAACCCTCTGAATCGCCTCATTGAGTATATGAGATCATGCGTGCAGTCTTAAGGGGAGCCGGGATGAGTTTTCTGTTCAAAATTTCGATTTTTATTTGCATTTTTGAATCTTTAGACTTTTCTGTTAGTAATGGTTTTGTAAAATCATGTCTATACGTTAAATATAAGTATTTTTTTATTTAATTTTCCCCTCACTGTGCCACAAGTATGTTCATCAGAAAAAATAGTATTCGAGATGATAAATACAGTAAATTTTCTAAGGGACGTGAACATTTTGAACTTAATTGAAATATCTCTTTTATCTGGTATTTTGTCAGATAGTGTCATGCGAGAATTGTGCAACATCTGGCTTGAAGCTAATTGTAAAATTAATTAAGCTAACGTAAGCTACGGCACAAATCTTATTTGATGTCTGAAGTTTGAAGCCAGTTTCCCGTAAATCTGTTTTTTTATTACACAAGGAACATTTCGTCAGTTTCTATTTAAGATAGGAAGCTGAAATTTGGAGGATGTATTTATATAAATTGTATTAATACGCTGAAAAATGTTTAATTGAGTTAATATTTTTATCTCAAAAAATTTATCTCATAAAATAATTAGAATTTCAAAAACTGTTTATTCAGAGTTTAGAAAATATTCAGATCTTTCTCTAGTAACAAATTTAACTCCCTAAGTTAAGCAGTTTCTGATTAAATGTTCCTTACACATCACCCAATTTAACATTAGTGGTATAGGGCATTCCGAGTTCCCTTACGCAAGAGGAAAGCCAACTATATTTCTGGACCGTCTTTTCCATTTAACTTTTTTTTTACATGTGCCATATTTTACTAATAAATAAAATAGACAAGTGTAGAATAAAATTGTAACTTCACTGAAACAATTACTAAGACAAATTGATTTTATGTTGAACCGCTTGTAGGTTTGCCAATTAGCTCGGAGTACTTTTTCCTCGAATCTATACGAATTTCCCTAATTGTCAGGTTGAAAGAGGGGGGAAATCGGAGATTGAACATACTTGTATTTACGGATATGAAATGTTTTATTACGAAAGTATACAGGGCGCCTTGTAACATTTTTCAGGGTGTTCGAAGGCCTTTCTGCCTCCGCTGTGGTGGAGACGTGCAGATTTCTTAAGTTATAATCTCTTGTCTTTAGAGTAAAATCTATTTTTGGTGGCTAGTGAAACTTATTGATATGTTTTTGTGAGATTTTGGGCTGCACAATCAAATCCAAAAATTTATTTAGTAGATGTGATTGGTTGTTGGCTCATCCTGAAGTTGAACAAACAATTGCAATTAGAAATAACGCTGTTCAGTTGTTGCAAGACAGATGGTGAAACGCGTCTTAACGTCTTCTGAATTTAATGTAGAATTGGATATGGATGCACCCAGTCGTTATCAGTGTTATGATTCGGGTATTTTATGAAGACCTTCTGGGGGCGGTCGATTTCGTTTAGCACTTCCTCGCGACTCCACCAGCGAATTTAACAGGCTCTAAAACACGTGATGCTGCGAAGGTTCTTGACCCAGCACGTGAGTTTGAGCCCGTGAGGTCGATAAAATCCGTTCATAATAATAACTCGTAATGTACACACAAAACAATAAACGAGAAGATATTTGTCGTCTCATGGGGAACAAGAATCAATCAACAGAGAAAGCGTCAGCGATGCAAGACCTCATTTAAGACAGTAGAAAAATATTCCCCAGAAGATAAGACGACGTAGTTACTGACTGAGACTGGCCTGACAAGTCTGCCCCAGTGCGGACATTCGGAATGTTAACATAGCGAAATAATTGAATTAGTAAAATAATGTAAAGTTGTGCCAAAGGAAATCGGCAATATTTGTTGTTTGTATAGAAGAGCAAGGGTGAGATATTAGTGGGTGAGATATAATTGCGAAGTCTTTTGCGAAGCGTAGTGGCCAAGACACAGGGGCAGTTGTAGATTAATACACAAGTGGATAATAAGTGCCCGCTGGATAATGGTCAAGGCACATTAAAATATTTTCCAAAATTTGCTAACAATATCGGTCTCTATGAAGCTGATTCTTGAAACCGATTTAGAGATCATTCAAGTGATAAGAGTAAATTTAGTCATTTTTAAATCGATTTGAAAATGTGTGCTGGTTGGTCCTGGAGCACTCGCATTCGCAAAGGCATTTGCTTTGGTGCCGTGGCCCGATTCAGACGAGGTACGGGATGAATCCTGCGCTGCAGCAACTTCGTATGGAGATGGGAACTTAGACACTTGGATATGTGGCTGAGGATAGTAAAATTGATTAGTAAGCCCTGACGATGGAATTAAAAGATTCCGAAACGACGGGAAACTAATTGTGTATACTCTGACCAATGGCGTGAACTCCATCCCTCATTTCATCATGGTCGTGATTGTACAATGGTAAAGGGCTTAGCAAAAGTCGCCCGCGGGAAGTCCTCGGGAGGCGGGCGGGGCGAGGCGTTCCCGCAGGAGGAAGCGGCGGCGGCGGCGGCGGGCGCAGCGCGTAATGGGGCGTCCCCTGCGGCCGCAGGAAAAACTCGCGCCGCGCCGCGCCGCGCCGCGCCGCGCGCTCCTCGCTCGCTCCACGGGGGCGTCTGCGCCGCCGCCGCTTCCTCCTGCGGAATGCGCCGCCTCCGGCGCTGGGCGCCCCTCGCGGCGGGGCGCGCGCACTGGGCCCAAACGCACTCGGCTCAAATAACCCACTGGCCGCGCCTGTCGTCCCACTATTTGAACATTTTATCCACTCATCAACGGCATGTTTTATAAATCGATAGAACCTCACATAAACATATTGTAAACAAACCGTTACAATAATACAAAGAAAAAAAGAGGGACTTTTCTCTGCAGCTACTGTGGGTGGAGAATTAACGAATTAAACAATTTCAGCTAATTGGATCATCATAGAAACTCTTAACAAAGAATCCCCGAAAAGAAATGTAGATTTAACTACCTGAAAGAGTGGAGAAGTTACATAATGCTTGATTAGTGCTGGTAATATCTGACATTTTACATTATTTGTTATTGGCTAAATTCCTTAAAAAATATTAGGGTACTATTCACGGAACAGGACAAAAACAAAGGGAGGACCCAATTTGTCCCTGTAAACCGCAATTGGCGCCCAACGTGGAGGCCGGTGCGTCGCGTCCAGACGGAGTGAATGGGTCGCGGGGCCCACTGTGCGGGCTGTGCCTGTCGAGGGGGGTCGGGGGCCGGGGGGCCGCCGCGCCGCGATGACGTCGGCCTGCGAGCGCCGACCAACCGCGGGGCCGGGCCGCGCCGCGCTGCGCCCGCCGGCCAATGGGCGAGCGCGGATCGGGGGGTGTGTAGTGGGCTCGCCTCGGCGCGGCGCCCGCCGGCGCCCCGCGCCCCGCGCGGCCGTCCTCATTCAGGCTATTGGGGTCCCCCGCGCGCCCGCCCCGGCCAGAGCCCCGCCGCCCGCCGACGTGTACGGTCCCGCGCCGCCACTCGCCACGAAGTCTCCGCGCGCGCAACAGCTGTCGCCGCCGTGCAGTCCCGTGCGTGGCCGTCCGCCTGCGTTCCGCACATCACCTTCGCCCACGCCCACGCCCACGCTCCCGCCGCCGGCGCCATGGGCATGAGGAGCAACTACGTCAACAACGTGGTGAGTGCAGCAGCGGGTGAGCGAGGCAGTCCCGCGCCCGTATTGATCGCGCTTCGCCCCGCCCCGCCCCAGCCCCGCGCCGTCGCGCCGCTCTCGCAAGGCGGTCTATTCGGAGGCGGAGGCCACACGCGAACATCGCGCGCGCTCTTCTTGCCCGCCGCGCAGCGAAACAGCCGCGCCGCGTTGCGCGGGAGATAGCGCTGCCGCCGCCACAGCCGCTGCTGTTGCGGCGGCGGCGGCGGCGGCGGCCGCGTCCGGTTGCGAGGCGCCCGCCGACCGCCCGTTACGTAAAGCCGCGTCGCGTCGCGTCGCGTCGCGCCGTCCCGTCCCCTCGTACTCGCTACTCGCTCCTCGGCGCAGGTGGCGCCCCGACGCGGTACTACAGCGGGCCATGTCCACCGCGTGGGGCCCCTGCACGCGCCTTCTAAGCCACCTTTGAAGTGGCACTCACCAATCACGAAATAGGTGTGAAGCTTCCTTCCGAATGCGAAAATCATTTGAGGCTAATAATGAATGACGTAATAGTGAATTGTGTGTCGTAGAAATATTACGATTGATTGAGCTTTTCTTATTATCAAATCCAGCAAACCTACGGATTTTTTTCCCACCTTTTTCCCCCTCAAAGGAATAATTCTGTCTTATTGAAGATCGTTTTGGTATGTAAATAAACTTTAATACAAAGAGACCCACGATGACACATTCACGTGGGGGGAGAGCTTGTGCTGATACTATCGGGATAGTTTTGTTTATATTGACACATTTTCAAAATAGACATGTTTTGGAGTAATGGGTAACCAGCGCACAGTGCTTCGTGTGCAGTGTGCCAAGGAATCCAAAAATTAAATAGAAGCGCCCTTTAATTCTCCTTCGCGTTCATAGTCTCGAATCTGTCGTGTTCTATTCGATTTGCATTTTAAGTCATAATTTTGTGATGATCTGAAATCTCAGCGGAAGCGTGTTGAGTGCGGCGTATTCTTATTCTGATTGTGCATCGACGAAGTGCGTTATCAAGTGGATGACTCTAACAGGTGATAGCTAGAAGGGTATTGCGACAACCGTTTATACAAGAGTTCCCCTTCCTCCATTCCAGGAATTCAGTTTACGAAACGCAATGACTGTTTTGTCAGCGATACTAATTAAATCAAACACTTGAAAAATATGTTAAAAGAGAAGTCGCTACACGTCCCATTTTACATGGCATTTCTAAAGGTTAGCGCCTCTAATTCGCAAATTTTCTTAACATATAATAATACATAGTGAAGCCTAGTCAGAATGAAACACATTATGGAAAGCAGGTTCACCTGAAACGTTCAGAGGTTACTAGAAACATATTGATCTAAGAAACAGTCGTTCACCTTGCAGACGGGCAGGGAAAGGGATCGTTTTTGTATGTGTTGTGTTGTCTTCATTCTCGCCCACAATGAGATCAGCACAGAGTATATTAAGGCACCAAAAGTTAAGTTTTCTTATGGTCTCTGAAATTCTGCTGATCTTAGGAGATTCAGTGTTGCGTGCTCCAAGCTAACGACCGTGAAGTAGAAACTTACGTTAACAAGTTGAAAATCGACAGGAGAGATGCTTGAAAGTCTTCCCCTTTCATTCGTAAAATTCATCTAAAAAGGGGCTGGAGAGGGAAAATCCATTTCGTAGGAGAGCTGCAAAGAGTCAATTTAAAGATGAAATTGTGACAGTTGCTTTGCATTTCCTTCCCATTTCGACGATGCCCCAGACTTCTTTTGCATGTGTGATAGGATTCTGTTCGCAAGTGCCTCGTTGGCGCTCCGCGAATGGCGGCCGTCGTCCTTCACGTGTCCTCTCGCCGCGATGCTCCAAACACCTCAACACCCGGACAAAAGACGAGGAAGGCAAACCGACACGAAATTCTGATTGTTTTGCGGTCGTGAGATGGTGCTGCCATGTACAATTTTGAAACTGCCTCCGCATTCATGTTCTTCGAGCACACGAAACTCGAGTGATATGAATAAAAATGAGCTATTACTTCTTTCTCGAGTTTTCAAAATAATTGCTTCAAACAGTATGAATAAAAGATATGAGTAATTGCTCGCATTTTTAGCAGTTTCTCCATTGGTGAGTAACTACTCGGCCGAGGAGCAATTGCTTACTTTTCGTATGAATAAAATCGAGAATTTGCATCTAGTGCGAAGAGTTTACTTCGAATTTTCGGAGCAACCTCTGAAGGTGACTCAAATCGTATAGAATGGAAACAACATACACAACTGTTGTGAGGTTTTAGGCAGTGAGTGAATGAATAATGAAACGTTTCCTACGATTTCGCCTACAATGCACGTCGGTTGTCCCACTTAACCTAACACGATCGACACCATCAGGAACAAGCACGCGTCGCCATGATGGAAAGACCACGCGCGATGCACCATGCGCGACATGCGGTAGCGTAGACAAACAAAACAGACGAAAATCCACCAATCACAGCAGATCAGTTAATGAGCAATTACTCAGAGAAGTAAATGCTCGGAGTTTCACGAAACGTTTTGTTCACGTGAAAAGAAGTAATTACTTATGAGAAGTGGTAGTTCCTACTTGCACACGTGAGCAATTGCTCTGGAGTACTTATTTTTATTCGTGTCGCCCACGGTGACATTCTTAGTTGTGACGAATCCGAAAGTGCAGTTCTGTCCTGATATTCCATCGATTGGACAGCTGCAGCATTAAAGTAGTTGTTAGTTTTGATCGATCACGGTGAAGTACGCCCTAAAAATGCTTCATGTGGAAGTAAAATCTCCGTTCTTCAAGAAGATAGTACGAGTGGAAGCCGAAGGAAATTTTGAACCGTGCACAACCACAAAATATTTGGCGATAAATCACTTTCTATGTAAATGATGTGGACTTATACTGAACGCATAAAGGAAGAAAAGTCGGGGAGCCGAAGTCAACCTAACCTATATTATTGACAACATATGAAAATGAAAAATCATGCGAGACACGAATTTAATTGTAAACATTGTTTTTCTAGAGCCACATTTCGATACTTCTGCTTTAAGTATTTACAAATAAATATTGAAATGCTTCGTTGACGTTCACAAGCAGTTGTTAATCTACAGACGTAATAAAAGTTTGCGACTGACACGAACATAAGAGGGCAGATGGAAAAGTAACACACAATATTGGTTTGCTCAAAAATTTAATTGGCGATTTTTTGTATTTTGGTACCAAAGACCTTACATCTTTGACCTATTTTTCTTCATAGTCGCTACGTTTGTCAACACATTTCTGCAAACATGCTACCAGTTTCAATAAGCCCCATTCGTAGAAGTCTGTTTAGTTGGAGTGTAGCCCTCTTGGAAGAACACCGCCACCTGCAGCTATTGCTACGATCCGCTCAGACGCCCCCATACTCGCCACGCGTGTCCCTGTGAATGTCACTAGGATTATGCCCTTTTGCCCACAAATTTCGCACTATACTTCTCTGCTCCTCACAACTTGACGACAGTAACATGCGCGCCATTTTTGTTTCGTAGTTCAGGCTACACTCGCTAGACCTGCACATGAAAACAAAATCACCTCTATAGCGCGATCTTCACACTATCTCGTCGTGCAATTTCACCATTCCAGTTGCAATACCAACGGAGAAAAAAAATTCCGATCTGCCCTCGAACTACCTTGTGTTGGCGAGAGTGCAATGAGCGGGCCTACCCCGGGAGTGGAGCCGTGGTGAATGCGAGGAGTTGAGGTCGTGCCAACGTGTGAAGGCCTGTACGGCGCACGCGCACTCGACACGTAGCACTCCCCCCCTTCCCCCCGGGCGGGTCCGCAACGCGGGACGAGGAGCGCCAGTCGGACGAAAACTGCACTCGCACGTGCGAGCGAGGCTTGGCAAGAGGAGCCTGCCCCGCGGCGATCCAGTGGGGAGACATGATGGAATTAGTAGCGGTGACGGACTTGCAACCAGCGCGACACAGTCATTCTCGTAGGGGTGAGGGCGATTAACACGAGCTGGAAATGATCCACAGACACACCCACTCACACACATACCCTCACATGCACGCGTGCTCCATTCGGTTATCACATACTGGAAAAATCAGATTTTTTCATACGTTAATAATTTAAAACAGTTATTAATTATTGTTAAAGAATGTGTCGTCTTTTAAGATATGAACATATTTTCTACTATTTTCTTTACCAGGGTTTGCTTTTGGGATTCGCAAAAATACTATTTACTTTTTAACATGTATACTCGTCACGAATCGATATTCCACTTTTTGAACCATTTACCTTTACCTCCTCAGAAAAAGACTAATGTGATGAATCTTCCTTAAAAATCATCTATAACCGCCGACAGTTCTTAATTTAAAAATAGGATCCTGGGAGTGTGCTCATTTGTAGCGTAAATTGTCTTGTTATAAATACAAATGTGTCAGTACTTTATTTAAATACAATACAAATTATTTCAACATATTGTCAAAGAAAAAGTCAATATTGCTCTGAGAGACCTGGAAATGGTAGGGAATTTTACTTCACAAAAGTAGTAGCAACCCTAAATGAAGATTTGGAGGATGTAACCCTCTAGAATAATTTGTAGGTAATTTAATGATAATCTTTTTATGACGGTGTTTGCGAGAAAGGAGGAGAAAGACAACATAATAGATGTTCAAGCTTTATCTTCTACTTTGTGTGCTCTTAGTGGCGTGGACACATCTTAAGGTTACGTCAGACAGATGCAACTCAAAGCTCTTCAGACAGATTATCGCTCACAGGAACTGATGATTTCGAATGAGTTTAAACAAAAACGATCGTAATATTTTGTGACAGTAAATCATAATAATTTTAGCTGTTCAAATGTTTTCATTAGTTCATTAGTACTCTCTCTCTTTTCATTAGTTCATTAGTTCATTAGTGCACTCTCTCACTAACAGGAAAATGCTCAGTGGTTGATAAATTGAATGTATATTTCATATTATGGGAGTTGTCGAAGCCGATCTTTAATATACGTTTTATTCAACGACTGTTTCTGAGATCACTGTAGTTTGAAAATCGTTCCGAAGCTCAGAATGTTTGAGAATGTTTCTTCTTACTACTCAAGAGAGCTGACAATTTATTATTTTATCTTTAAATTATTTTTTTTGTTGAGTGGCTAGAGGCGCTGTTTTGTGAGATACCATAAAATTTAATTTTTAGGAAATTACGAGAAATTCAAAGGCTGTTAAGTATGTGTTTCTTACAAAATTTGTTTTCGTTTATTTGTGGGCGTAGCGAACACATGTTTACGTCTCTTCCAAAGTAAATATTTCGGCAGCGAAAGTCTCCCGGAAAACCGTTTGAGAAACCCTCTACGCTTTCCACTGCACTGGGGAGGAAACGCGGATGCTCTCGAAATCGCGAACGATGTGGATGAGCCTCTGTTGGATAAGAAGGCTTTGCTGCACTGCAGATGGAACAAAACTTCTCTCTTTATCCCTCTCTGAATAAGAACAATATTTGTTGTATTTTCAGTGCGTGTTGTACTACAGAAAATTAGTTTGAAGAAAAGAGATTGAAAAGGGGATGTCGCCAACATTTTAGTACATTCAGTAGTGTTGGCTATTGAAACCAAGAATTGAACATTCATTTGATAAGTTTTTTGTCGTAGAATAAATACATAAGATGATTTAGATGAATTACATTAACATAATAATGTTACTTAAAGTAATGTGCCCTATTGTATCTGAATGTCGAAATCGCAGAACTATACTTTTGAAGGATGCTAATATCAGCGGTCTAATCCTTGTGTAGTAATTGAGTAAAGTGCGCCCGCCCGTCACTCACGGTTAGACCACTTCTGGTCCACTAATAGAGACAAATGACAAATGATTCGAGGCGTCTGGTTCTCTCGATGGGGATTTTATATTTTGCGGATCCATATAGAAGATTGTAGGAAATTTCTCAAAAAGTGTTTTGTTTTTTTAAGCAACTAAAACACGTTTTGAGCGACTTATGACAAATATTGAGGTGATCAGAAACTAATTTTATTTCTTCCTTCAATCTCACAATCCTTAGCCGGTTCCCTAGAAAGTTTCGGGAAAATTCTAGGGAAAAAAGAACCACGGGTACTAGGTGTCAATGCACATGCGAGAACATTGGTTAAACGCTGTGAATGATGTAATTTTTTTTCGGCATTTACGAATAAATCGTAACAACTTCATTCATCAGATTAGCGATAATTTGACCTAATTTTGTAATGAATTATCGAAAGGACATGTGAAGGGGGTGTAATTAAGCACATAAAACGTGTATTTGGAGTTAGTGATGGCAATCAAATGAGACAAGAGGAATTGGTAGGCTAAATTTCTAGTCGGATCTTTCCAGAATATTTGTTAACATGAAAGTAACCGCGGAGCTAACAGGCTACACGAGTGTCAATGTAATTGGATCCACTTCCGAAAATGATTCATTTGCTGAGTAATTCGCGGATATCGCTATTTTCTTGGAAACTTTTTTAAATACATTGCTGAAATCATTAGAAGCTCAAATTCTTGGTGCTCAACATCAAAACATCATTAGTATTGCATAATTCTTCTTGTCTAATAAGCACGTATAAACACATTACACGTGTACAAAAAACTGGGTTAGAACCCAAACGTCTTCTACAAACGTATTATACAAACGAAAAGCACCGAACTCAATACCCTCCGTTGTTTCTCATTTGACTGATGGTTGTATTCGTGTTTGCTAAGCCGTTGCCGTTGGCCTCGCTTTCGCATTCGCGGGGGGGAGGGGCGCCGCGTCGTGCAGGTGTGTGGGCGGAGGGGCGTGCGCGACCGCCGCGCCACCTCGCCGCGTGGCCGCTGGTGGAAGCAGCGGAAGGTGACCCCTCCTCCTCTCATGCCAATCGGAAGTGAATGCTCGGACTCGGAGCCTCGCTGAACGGGCGCCGTGTATTGAACGTGAGGCAGCAAAGCACGCCCGAAAATTTGGTCGCGAGGAGTACGGCTACACTCTATTTTCTAGCAGTCTAAACAAATGAGTTGTAGCTAAAGATTGCGTATGAATGCTTCCATTCAAAGAAAATTTTGTACATTTGAAATACTAACAACTCTTTGTTAGTGATTTTATTCATCATTCAACTATGTTCAGTAAAAGGGTGGTGTTGGGATTCTGGAAATCAAATTAAAGGGGGACATATTATATGTGGATATTTCGCTAAATACATAGTTTTTAGTAATGTCGATTTTATGAGAAAAAAGTGTAAGTTTCGCATTTCTTTTGGTCATTGTAGTGGCAGACGAATTGCTGGGCACATACCTATTTTATTAACGTTTTTAAAAATTTGACATTAACTTAAGAGATTTGAATCGTTCGTTTTCATTTGTCATTTAATAAAAAAAATACATTTATGAGCAAATTTTTAGCTTGAAAAGATCTTTTCAAGGTCGAACCCAACAATGACTCTGTGATACCAGCTGACAACACCGGTCAGGAATAGTTTAAGACAATAGGAATACACCATCGAGTCCAAGAAGGATTTTAGGTTCTCAGAGGTATCTCAATTTTTTCAGTACATTTTTTCGAGACAGACATTTTCGTGAAAACACTTTTAGTTCATATCCATTCATAAGTGATCGATCAGAATATCGTTGTAGTATTGATGGAATTGGTAGCCCACTTTCATCTCATGAGATGAAGGTAGTGCCAATCTTCACTTTCTCGAGCAGATATAACCAGAAAATTGGTATAATCAATATACTTTATAATGTACCCAACGCAAGAAAACACTAGATCTTTCATATAGCTGATAAGATGTATATTATTCAATTTTATCTTAAATGTTGGTCATTAATAAATTATATTCTGCGACTTGTTGCCCGGGTTTGTAATTTTTAATTTTTGAAACAATCTGTATTTATTTATTTTTCAAAATTATCCAATTAACTGACACTTTCTGCTTTTCCTCTAAGTGCCCCATCCCCCCCAGTTCAAACCCCGTGTAGGAGGTGTCTAGACGCTGTCGAGTGCTGGTCTCTGCCTCGGCGCCAGGCGCCAAATCGATTCCGGGCATTCCACTACGCTGCCGCTTCATTTGCTGTTGCAATTAGAGAACGCACAAAACGCATAATTAGCATTATGCATAATTACGTCGTTAAAAGAGTAGGAGACTATTTGCTTTAGTTTTTTCGACCAATATCGACTTCATTTCATCATTTGTAACACTTTTTCTCCTAGTGTTTTGATTTTAAATGGATTTTAACAAACTTCTTGATGTTAGCTTACACGCGTACAATACGGGTTCAACTTCGATCTTGTTATGCGAGTATAAATGAGGTTTAAAATGTACACATCCAACTATTTGTAGCATGTCATATAGTGTCACTCTTCTCTCTTCCGACCTTTCCATATTATTTTCATCGCCCTCCAGGTATCACCATGATTGTCATAGGCTAGGCGTGTAGAATTTCTGCGAACTGTTTCGTACATTCGTTGTTAATAAAAACTCAGCTGGGCATGGTGATGCACGAGGTAGGAGATCCGGCAGACTACGACGTCCAGAGAGCTCCATGCTTACTAATGTTGTATCCATTGAACGTTAAAAATGGCAAAAAGCTGGTGACTTTTGAGAGGTTGGAGAGAGAAAAGCTGCCAAAGGAAGCAAGGCACTATTTCAGAATTTATGTACTCACTTGGACTGCTGCGAATCGATCATGCCATGCTCTGCCTATCAGGAGTTCTTGAGGCTCCCGAGGTGGACACCAAGCACTTTTTTAACCCTATTCTCAAACTTTCGGAACTGTCGGCCTTCATTCTCATATTCTATATATTTGATATGAATTCCAAATCGCGACCTACAGAGGTATTCCCAAGAAGCTAGGTCGCTGTTTCCACAGCAAGAAGCTACCAGTTCCGAAGGCGGTCGAATGAAAAATACGCTAATGACTTCGGGGCTGGACGAAGCCGTATTCAATTTCCTGGAATGAAAGACGCTGACGCGGACTCAGCTCGCCTCCCCGCTGAACCCCTTTGGCGCTATGGTCCGATTAAAATAAGTTGGTGACTGACAACCGTACTTCTGAAGCTGTAGCTTCTTACAAAAAGAGTGTATGATTTGGTTACTTGAATAAGTATTTATTTCAAGTGCTTATTGTCGTATCCCTGGAACACGTGCTCAGTGGTACGCAACCCGTGTACGTCGCTCCCTTCCACTCGCAACTGCCAATCACCAACTTCTTTTCATCGGACCATAACAACGTGGGAGCGTTTCCGATCCTCCACCAAGACCAGAACCAAGGCCACCTTGAGTGTGCCAGAAGTGCGCCTGAAGGTGGCCATGCCAGAAGCAACGTCGCAACGCCCCCCTGCGGGGGCCCAGTTGCACGCATGCGCACCCGGCGACGGGGTGGCGGCGTGCGCGCAGGGGCTGACGGAGGGCGCTTGTGTGTGTGTGTTGCAGATCCGGGAGCGCTGCGAGGAGCTGCAGCTGTCGGACGAGCAGCTGCGCGAGATCATGAAGCGCCTCCTGGACAACATCGAGCGCGGCCTGGGCCGAGACACCCACGCCGCCTCCATCGTCAAGTGCTTCGTCACCTACGTGCAGGACCTGCCCAACGGCACAGGTCAGACCCCCCCCACTCCTCTACACTAAAGATATGACATTGCCAACGAATCAGCAATGTTTCTTGACATTGGTGCTTGATATTAAACTCTAGATGTTAATAAAACCTCGATCCAAAACCGTCTATGTTATTAAACTAAAACTGGATTGGTTAGCTGTGAAGATTACGCGGGGGGATTGGATTTCAAAAGTGGTATCGTTTATTAATTCTTAATTGTGATTTAACAGAAAAAACCTTCACAAAAATATCCGGACCATAACTAAACTTGGATTATCGGATTCGAAGTGAACTCAATGTTTGGTTTGGACTGTTCTTTACCGCGAAATCTCTTCCTTTATTTATCGCGAAATCAGCCAAACCGACGATGACGCTGATAGACGTCACAGAAACCTTGGATTGCGTATTACTAACCACGGCTGTCAATACAATATATGAGCAAAGAAATTGAATGTGCTACTCAGAAATTCTGTGGAGAACATATGTTGCACCTCGAAAATATTATTTGAAGCAAGTTCCATTAAAATTGTATTAAAGTCAATGACATTAGTGAAAAATGCATTAAAATGTCGAAAAGGTAAAAATTATCTTATTAGTCGAAATCGACGAAAAATGCAAAAAACAATTACATAAAAATGGGTCATTACCTTTTGTAATAGCGTAAAATTAAAGCGATGTTGTTTAGTATATAAATTAAAGGGAAAAGAAATAAAATTAATTTCATTAAAATCTGCCTCCTAGTTATAAACCACGGCTCTGTGGGGGAGGTGTAGTTTCATTCATACGTGACAGAATATAACAGGATCCACGTTAATCAGACGACGCATGTACACTTTGTAATAACCGCAATTCAATCTGACATGCGCGATTCAAACAGATTTTAATAATTATCTGGTGTTTTCACTTATCTGCTGTATGTGACAGTTCTACACAGGAAAAAAGTGCTTCTCCAGCGATAAAACGAAAATGACAATCGTACGCCCGCGATAATACTCGAAGGATAATTCTGTCGCAGGTTCCCTCGATAAAAATTTCTAAAACCTATTAGATGCAATTTATCACCTGTAATACTCAAATGTCTTTTTGAATTGGCTGTCGAACTGAATAATCAGCAGTGATCATTAGTTATCTCTGCTAGTAAATATGTACCAACGATTCTAATTTCTAATAAATGTCCCAGATGACAGCACCCTAGTTCTTAAGTTGTTTATTATTGGGATTAACATTTTGTAGTAAACTTGTTGCTTTATAATTAACGAGTTATTTGGAAAATGAAATAAACGTTCATTTCGCAGCAGGGATTTTGTTTACCAGCATCAGTGTTAGTTTTAGCCTTTGTCTTTATTGGGTGATTATTATAATAATCACTCTCGCAAACAACCACCATCACAGTGCACTTTATCTTCTACATTCCGATTCCTACATCAACGCCTTACGTACGGCCCTATAGTGGATGCGTTGAATTGCTGAGCGGAAGTTGATAAAGGTTTGTGGAGTGGTGGATTGCGAGGCAAGGAGACCGGAGAGACCTGATAAGGCCTTTCTCTCCAGGGAAAATGGAGAACTCTCCTCGTCCACCTGAAATTCCACAAGGACGGGAATTCCGAGAAATGAACCCAGGTCCCAGCAGTGAAAGGCGGCTGCTTCAAGGCTCGCTCCTGGATTCTGTTCGTGTCGTGTAAATTAAAAAGTCGTTTATTTAGTTTAATTTGCTGAAAGAATAGAAGAGCTAAGCGGGTGGAGTGGTGGGGACGCGAAGAGGGGGGGGGGAGAATTCTGAACGCTTTGATTTCTGTTCTTCGGGTGTCTCCCTAGACCCTCGCAAAACGAGCGACGAAGCTTCTGTGGCAAAGGCCTGGCTGCGACTGGGGAGGTCGAATGGGTGAGCTGCTCATTGCAGAAGAGATCTCTCGCGCACAAGTTAAACGGGAAGTTGAATGGGATGGGACTTTCGCATATGGAGTGCGTTAGCTGCCGATTATTTATCTACTCGGCTTTGCTATGTAAATGAACTTTCTACATTATCATAGTACATAAAGTAGGGTAACTGCTGCTTCTTTGCAGTACACGATAACTGCGAGGCTCCGATAACGAACACATTATGATAATAAAGGCAGTATTCGTATTCACGAAGAATTCTGTGTATTTTCTCCCTCCCCTTCATCCAATGTGTTTCCTAGTCGCTCCGGGAAGATCGTCTAGTGCAGGGCCGCTCAAGCAGAGCAAATCGGCAGCGCGGAGCCGTGTTGTCAGCCGAGAGCGAGACACCGGAGCCCGAGCGTTGCGCGCCTGGCGATAACTTCTGATACAGTGTCCCGGTAACTCCAGTCGCGGAAACATGGAAGACCACGCCAGCACTTCACAGACAAGAGCATCTACACCGACAATTTTCAATGCAGTATGGGAAAAAAAGTATCTTTTCGCCGACTACGGCAGCTATGCCAAATGTTTAGTTTACATAAAGGGTTTCACGTGAAGAAGTTTAATTTGCAACGACATTACACATTAAATCATGCTGATGAAAATGACAAGTACGCTGAAGAAGAACAAAAGGAAGTTTTCAGTGTTCTGAAAAACAATGCCTCACTAGAAGTAAGTTTTGGATGTATTTTGATGTTCTTATGTTGTTTTGGCAGTAAAATAACACAATACAAAAGAATTTAATTTCATTGCATACCGATACTACAACGTAAGCATTTAGGAAAAGAACTTCCTACAAAACCGTTTTCCAAAACTGCATCGGAATACTCCTCGATTGTTAAGTACGTTTGGATCAACATACAACTGTGAGCAATTTTTTGCTTCTTTGAAAATCTGTAAATCTCGAATGAGAAGTACAATTACAAATCACAATCGGAAATGCATGTTACGGCTCAATAGTACCATGCCATCTCTTCCTAATATACAAAGTATATTGCGAAAAAAACACTTTAATGGTGTAATTAGAGTATTTGATTTTGCAATCAACTTCATTTTTTATGTTAATTTCCTTTACTTTTAGTATTTTTATTACTAGTTTATTTAATAACATTTTTTGTGCAACCTTTATAATACTTTTCATATTCAGCAGCATGATAAACTGTGTAATGTCACCGCTATTAAATTTCTTTATGTTATTGAGCACTTGTTTTGCAACTAAATATTTGGCATTGCCGGCGCAATCTGCAAAAAGATACTTTTCTTCCCATGCTGCATTGCAAATTGTTGTGTTTTTAATTTCCAAATCACACTAATATGTTTATATCTAGTAACTGTTCCAATAAATGTTACAAAAGTATTTTACTGTTTTTTTTCTGTCGTAATATCCTTTCCCAGAGCAGTGAGACTTTTTCATTCCGAACAACGTAAAATACCCCGTAGAAATACGACGCGACCCACTGTGCCACACGCCACCGATCGATATTTGATGACGTCATTTGCTCTTTCTGCGGCGGAAGAGGAGAGAGCAACCGACTGCTCCTCCTCGGAGCAAATAGTTGAGCGGCCCTGGTCTAGTGCCAGAAAATTTTTTTCTACTTCGGAATTATTCAAGAACCAGAGATGCGAGAGGAACTAGATGGGCCTTGGGAGCTTCCAATTTCTTGTCTCTTCAAAAAGAATTTTCAGTGGATTTTTCGGCAGATACTTAAGTATTTAAATGTATTATTTTATACCAGTTAGCGGATATTTGTAAAATGCAGCGGCTCTTATCTTCGCCTTTCTTGGAAATGATTCTGTTCTGTGCCGTTCTGAAACATCTTTGATTGGAATAGTCCAACATGATACTCTCATCTCGAAATCTCATCATCAATTTTTTTTCTAAATACAAAATTTGGCGAAATACAATCCGCAATACATGTAGGTATTGCGGAGCAGCGAGCGGGAGTCTGACCGGGCAGGCGGAACAGGGTCGCGGCCGGGGCCGTACAAGGCGAGACAGGGTGGAGAAGGACTAGACGGTGGCCGACGGTAAGGGCGGGGCGAAGCGGGGCGGGGCGAAGCGGGGCGGGGCGGGGCGAAGCGGGGCGGGGCGAAGCGGGGCGGGGCGACGCGGGGCGGGGCGACGCGACGCGGGGCGGGGCAAAGCGGGGCGGGGCGAAGCGGGCGGGGCGAAGAGGGGCCGGGCCGGGCCCGACGGAGTGACGGAGCCGCGTAGCGAGAGGTGAGGTGAGTTGAGTTGCGGCGCGGCGAGGCAATGCAAGGCAAGCCAAAGGAACGCCGTCGCCGCCGCCTATCTTATCGGCTCCGCGCCGATGGCCAGGGAGGGGGGATTCGCATTTCGCGATGTCGCCCTCTGCCGAGCGCTCCGCATTGCTGGTCGCTGTTGCGCCGCATTGATTTCATGTTCAGTTGAAATTAACCTTATCGCTTAAATGGGCTTGCCCTTCAGTTTATTTGAACTTACAATTAGGTACTCGATTCAGATGTAATTCCGATGTTACTATCTCGAACTTTAGTTGCGAGTCGTTGGAACAAGATTATTCTCGGCATTCAAAGAATATTTTATTATCAAAAGTATTAGAACACCGTGAAAATCTGAGAATATGAATAAATTTTACGTAGAAACGGTAATCTAAATGACAAATTTTCAGCGGAATTAAATATATTGTATACTGTAAAGTTGCTACAATAAAAAGCCTCTCAAAATTAAGCACAGGGAATTGAGATATCAGAAATATACGCAATAATCTCATAGAAAACGAAAGCCAAAAGTATTGGAACACGCAAACTCTCAAACACTGTAACGGCTTTCTTGGAAGTCACCGCGGCCGCAGCCGTCTGTGGATTGACCTTCAACTTGTTAGTCGTGACTCTCCTCCCAGAGCCCCTCCCAAATGTGTGTATGTAGCATTTCAAAGAGTGTTGGGGATTGAAAAGGGATCGGGTGCGGTGGAGTGGAGGCCTCGCGGCGCCCGCAGGAGCGCCCGCGCGGGAACGTGTGCAAGTGTGTCGGCGGCGGACTGCGCTTGATTGGCGAGGCCGCGGGGTCGAGCACCCGATCGCGCAAGCCGCACGCGAGATGCCCCGCCCCGCCCCTCCCAGCCTCGCCGCACGATCCCTCCGCCGCGACCTCGGACCGGGACCGGGTCGGGACCGGACCGGGTCGGGGCTGGACTGGGACCGGACCGGGTCGGGGCTGGACTGGGACCGAACCGGACCGGGTCGGGACTGGACTGGGACCGGATAGGGATCGGGACCGGGAACGGGACCAGGAGCGATGCGAAGCGGGGCGAAGAGCGGATGTGTGCTCAGGGTGCAGGACCGGCTCTAGCTCTAGCTCTAGCTCTAGCTCTGGGTCTGTGGGTGGGAGCTTGTAAGCGACAACAGAAAATATTGATCCTTATCAATTTTATTTTCGTCCTAACCAACACGATTCAATTCCGGTCTCAGGAGGCCATTTGAAGATTCCCGTTGGGAGAGGAAAATTGTTTCGAAGCCTTAAAGGAAAAGAGAGAATGTACTCTTATTTTGATTACATCCCTTGGCGATCCCTTGGCTTCCAAATGAATCGATAGACATAACGTTGGCTTGGGATGAAGAGGTACGAAGGTACTGAAGGTATGGCATTTTAAAGTGAATAGTTGTGAACGTCGTAAATAATCGAAGGACTCCAGGCCATAGGCGTGTCGAGAGGAGGGGGACAGGGGGCCTACTTTTGAACAAAACAATGTGTGTATGAGCATAAAAAATGAATGGGTATGGGAGCCCAGAAAAATTATTGGCCTCCCTCTTGTATTCGGCTGCTCATGCCTTTGTCAAATACTCTTGGCAATAGTGACCTGCAATATCTGAATTCGACCCAAACCCTAAATTACGAATTACGTATCATGAATGTAATGATATTTTGCCACTTTATAAGAAGAGCCAAAAATCCAGTCACTCGGGGCAGTCCTTCCTTGGTAATGAATAAAAGTGCATTGAACTCGCCATAAACAACTAATGCCACATGATAAAGTTTGCTTTCTGAAATGTAAATTACATTGTGCGTAGAAAGTGAATATTTTGAAATGAAATCATGGTAATAGGCTGCTTCGTATAAACGCTTACACGGAATACAATACAGAGTTCACTCATGTAGTTGACTGCTGAATAATTAATGACCATTTACGTAGTCGACTTAACAGCGCGATTATGACGAGTTATGCCAGGGTGACGCCTATTAGCAGTATGGACCGGATAGATACTTTGAGCAAGAAGCAGTTTTTACAATAGTAGGTACTTTCACGTAAGGCACTGAAGTGGAACTCTCCGACACACTGGCTCGAGCAATCCGTGAACTCGCTGAGGCTCTCGGAAAATATTTCTTGGTAGTGCAGAACTTGCTGAAATTGTGGTGACTACATTTCGCAGTTAGATGGCTATGGTCATTGAGTTGACATTATTCTAGTGAACTGCGAGTGTGATGAAATCTCCACTGAACTAAATTTGATTCTCGCACAGACCATGGCGTATAATACCAAGGCGTGCAATACTTTTTCACCAGCCATAATGAAGATTGTGTAGCGTCTATCTGGAGCACCGTTCAGGTTTTTCGTGATAAGGTTTATAAGATGACAGAAAAAACAAAAAAGATATCTTTTCTCAGAATTCTTGGGCCAAAAAAAAAACCCTTTAGGTTTTCTTACTGTGGGAGGATTCTTGACTTTACCCCCTGCCAACGGTCTGTGGCGTATTGACTACGCCTTATGAAGAGAATTTCTGAAAGAAGAGTGCACATCTGCATTTTTATTAACTAATCGCATTGAACAATTTAATTTCTGAGGCTGTTCATGCCGGTTGCAATAGGTTTGTGCTACAACCAAAACGGTTCTCTCTAAATATATTTAGTTATATGTAATATGCATTTGTTTGATTTATATAAGTACTCTCGCTCGTCATAATCGCATAAGTTTTCTCACGTTTACTGCAAACAAGAGACGAGAGAGTGAAGTGCGGGCCACAATGCTACGGCATACAGGCGATGACAAATCATTGGTTGCAGGAGGGCCTTCAAGGGCGTGTAACTCCACGATGGTAGTCTAAGACTTGGGGAGGGTCAGGGGCGACTGATCTAAGAACAAGCGAAGGGACTTCAGCGCACGCAGCGTAAGGTCGACGACATCCAAAGGGCAGAGAGCGAACTTCCATTAAGCGAGCGCACCACACCCCTTGATATTTACACGGCAATTTTTCTAACTTTGCCCCTCAAGGGCACTCAAATCCCATCTTCGCGATGGAATATGTCACGGTATTTCGCATCTTAGAGTTTCGCAATTTAGAAAAATCGCAGTATAATATATGTTTTAGCACCAGTTAACCGTTTCAACTGAGAACGCACAGATTCAGGGTTTATGCATACACTGTTCATCCTGCACAAATGAAAGTAAAGCTAACGTTGTGTGTCCCCCAGGACAGTGTAAATGCCACCCGTTCCATAATGTGGGAGATCTTGAGTGCTATTAAGGGCTACTGTGAATGTAGGTGCACAGTGATTTGCATACAGTTGTGGTTAACAGAGACAACATTGTCATCCTGCTTCCTTTTTGTGTGTGCTTCAACTTAATTTAGTGAACCACCGACTTTTGAAGCCACGAGGCACTACAGCTTGATGTTATCAAAAAAAGAAAGTAATTAAATATGAAAAAATAAAATTGGACAAATTATGCATTAAATTAATTTATTTTTGTTTTGAATAATAGGCAACATGCAGCACATTCAAACCATATTACAAGAACGAAATACATTCCATGGAGAGCATTATGAATTTTCTCTGGGATGTCCTATTTGCATATAATAAATTATATGCATTACATCCTCTATGTAATACATGTAATTTATTATTTACAAATGTTTACTATGCTAACTTCAACATTTTAGTTAGTCAATTAAAGTAATTGAATTTTATAATTTTCTTTTCCAGAAAGAGGCAAGTTCATGGCTTTGGATTTAGGTGGAACAAACTTCAGAGTTCTTCTGATAGAATTGGGTGAAAACATGCACTTTGACATGAAGTCAAAAATTTTTGCAATTCCACAACATATAATGGTTGGACCTGGAAAACAGGTAGGTTCAAAATATAATTCTTATTTCTTTGATTAGAGTTTCATTTAATTCTTGTTTAATAAATAGAAAATGCTCTGTTCCAGCTTTTTGACCATATTGCAGACTGTCTGGGGGCTTTCATGAAAGAGCATCACATAGAACACGAATGCCTTCCTCTTGGCTTCACATTCAGCTTCCCGTGCGTTCAGAAAGGGTTGACAAAGGGTCTGTTGGTTCGGTGGACAAAAGGTTTTGATTGTGAGGGAGTCATTGGACAAGATGTTGTGGAACTCCTTGAGCAAGCTATTTCTCATCGCAATGTGAGTAAGGTCTTAGTAATGAAAATTCTAGTAGTGTGTCATGTACCAGAGAAAAAAAATGTGTTGTTAATATAGTGTATTCTCTCTTAAATTGTGAAGGAGTTTTAATTTTTACTTTGCAGGTTTTCAAGTAATTTACTAGTGCAATTACAGCTGCAGGTTCAACGAATTTTTAAACTATCTTAAAAAAATATTTATTAAATTTATTTTTTATTCTTTTTCACCTTGGTTATATTAAGCTATTGTCCACTGTCTGCTAAGTTTTTAAATATATCTTGAAAATACACTTCTTGTCCTAAAACATATACACTATTTTCACACAAGGCCAAACATAGGTCAAAACTAATTTTGTGCAAAGAAATTAATTACCATACTTACTTTGAAAGCACCTCGATCAATCGGTTTTCTTGCTTTTTGAGCCAAAAGACTGAAATGTTCGTCAAACTATCATTGCCATTTATAAGAATAACTAATGGTCAATTGGTTCAGAATCAAAATTGGAAAAAAAATGTTCCAGTTTTTGAGATGCAAAATTGCATTAATAGCTTTCTGAAAACAAAATTGGGGCAAATATTTGTCCAATTAACACTCAATGAAACTCTCAATTTGTAATCTTCGTGTTAGTAATGTGAAAACAATTTTTTAAAATAAATAAATATTATAAATGACGGGTAGTTCTCCATAAACAATGTACTGAATGAACTTGATGACAACCTAGTCTTCCTTAAGTGTTTTTAAAAAAAAACAATCAAAATTCAAAAAAAAATTCAGTCTTTGCTAAAAAAATGAAAAAAATTACTAGTAGGCCTAAGGTTTCAAAGTAATAAGCAAACAGATCTTTAAATTAATTGTAATTTTGAAACTAACAATAAAAGATTCTTCACGAAAATAAAATTCTGTATTTTAACTTTGGCCATATTTCCAAAATACTGGATTCTTCTCAAACAGTTTTGGGCAAGAAGAGTGCACTTTCAAGAGTATAGTAGCTCAGCAAATGTTAGACATCAATAAATTGTAGCTCAGCCAATATCATTATCAGACTTTAGCTCGTTAATGCGTATTGAGCCATTCAGGTGTAAATTTCATGAGAATTTCTCACATTTATCAATCCAAGGCACTGATTTTGATTAAACTTCCAGTGATCAAAATTACTTAAATATTATTCTTGGGGATGATGAAGATGTGAGATGAAGCAGGGAAGAACTGACCCATGTTTACCTAAGGCAGTATGACATAGTTTCTGCACAAGTTGCCTGTCACAAAAAAATTATGGAAGTTAAGTTGAGGACATTAGAAAGTTGAAGATCTGAGTGTGTGTGCGCATGATATTTTCAAAAATCTTAATTTTTTTTCAAGAAAATTGAGGAGGAAAGATAATTTAATGCTTAAGTCTTACTATACATTGAATTTGGAATCATATGCTCTTTATTGAGACTACAAAGAAAAATGTGTACCACTAATCCTGTGTTGAAAGATAGGAATTAAAAGTTCATATGTTGGAAAATAGGAGAAATTAATAATAAAATTTCGTTTGAAAAATATTTAAAAATAAAATGGGTCTATACACAACACACATCTAGCTGTAGTTATTGCTTAACTTGTGTGTTTGTGCTGTGGGGTATAGCTCTCGCGTATCATACCTATGCTTTCAGGCAGTGAAGATTGAAATTGCGGGTGTGTTGAATGATGCCACAGGGACACTTCTGTCCTGTGCCCACAAACAATCGAACTGTAGGGTTGGTCTAATAGTGGGTAAGTCAGTTAGTTCTTGCACCAGTGTGAATGTGGGGAGGAGTGAGTGTCACATGCACAACTAAGGTTTAAGATGTACATTCTCATCAGGGAAATTGGAAGCGGTAACAAAGTATAGGGTCTTTGTAATTTATTAAACAGTCTGTAGTGGAAATTATGCTTCAGAATTTGAACAAGACTCTTGTGGTTTCATTAAGCGTTGTTGTTGTTGTTTTTTCAATAAGATCTTTTAAGTATTTCAGTATTTTTTTGTTTTTGAAATTAAGTACTTTCTACACATGCATTTGAAAGTGCTAAATATTCTTATAATGTTAGAAAATTCATGAAGTGGTACCCTTGTGGAGCATGTTCTTTTTTTATAGTGAATTTCCGTTTATTCATGTTAAAGTTGCATTATGAAGACTTTCAATTTCTGCAGGGGATGTACAGTCTTAAATTACCAGATAATTTTAATTTTGTTTTCAGGAAGAGATCCAGATTATAGCTCATGGCTTCCATTAATTTTAATTATCATTGTATTGAATTTCTAAATGGAAAACCCATTTCTTCTAGGAGGTTACGATTGATGTTACTGCAATTCTCAATGACACAACTGGCACATTAATGTCCTGCGCCTGGAAGAAACACGACTGCAGAATAGGTCTCATTGTTGGTATGTGCGACATGGATTCTCAAGTTCTCCACCTGCATTGCTTTCTGCTCCATATGTCTCTGCCTTGCTGTACATTGCAGACATGTAGAAATGTATTTGCAAGCTTGTGTGTCACTTGTTCTTTTCAAATTCCTTGTAGAGTAAAATCACTCTTGAATTGTCACAATTTCTGTTCTAATTGTAGTGTTCGTTATTTTGTTTAGTATGTAATTCCTCTTGTGATTTTAGTAGCTCTTTTCTATTTGTAGTTTTGTGAATGTAGCTTTTGTATTTTTATTGCACATTAAGTAGAAGTACATCATTTTGTACATGTGGATGGGGATTTATTGTAAAGAAAGGGACAAAAGCAAAATAACAAAATTCACCTCTGGAAAAATTTCCAGCAAAATTAAATTATTGAATTCTGTTAGTGATTTTTAAAGTTTTTTGGTAAGAAACAATATACGAAGGGTTAACAGTGGTAAAATTTATTATTGCTTATGCCTACTAATAATAATTTTACTTCTATTTCTGTTGTATTAAAAACTACCTCTTTGTTTTTTGTAAATAGTTTCATCATAAGTTTTATTTCTTGGATAAAATTTTTCGACTTGATCTTTCTATTGTTTCTAGTTTTAGCACTTATAATATTTTGCCATTCAAAAGTTTGAATTCTCATGTTGAATTTTTTTTTTTGTAGTTAAAATTTCATGATTCATGCTAAAATTAATATTATTGAATACACACTCTTTAAGTGTCTAAAATTCAACCTAAATCTTTCTTCGCTGCATTTTGACAAATCGAAATGTGAATTAAGAATTCTCAGAGGTGATATACAAATTTGCCCAGTTTCTTAAATAAAACTTGCTCAAATTTTCTGATAAAAAAGAAGTCTTTAAAAAATGTAATCAAGATGGTAACAAATGTTCAAATATTTTCAAAAACAGGGTGTCCAGCACTTGAAGAAAATAATTTGTACATAACACGCTAAACAAAAAGTTTATTGAACAGTTTATTGTGCACTTGATGTTAATATAGGATTAATGATAATGTCTATTTAATAATTTAATAATATTAAATTCCTGGTCCCACCTACATCATTCTTGTTCTTTATGGTTTGTCCATTTCTTTTAATTGTAATTTAAAATATTTTATCTTTGAGTTTTCTAAAAACAATTTTTTTATGGCAATGATTTTGATAGGTAACTTGAATTAAAATCTGTAGAATTAAATAGTTGACATTGCATCAAACCATGAGTGGGCATCCATTGTTCACTCTGACCAATGGACATAGTATAAATGAGTGATATCGCTCCCAGAAGTTGGTACTTAGCCACAAATCTCATGTGAATGAATTCAGCAGGTGCAATGTAGTCCATGGATAAAAATCACAACTGAATTTAATTTTGAGCATATGATTAAATTATTAAATATTTGTGATTCGAATTGCTAGTTAATATGAAAGTACTATTTTGCCTGCATTAAAACTATATTCCTACGGGTTTTCTACAGTATCAAGGATGGAAAAGAACTTACTAATTTCCATGAAAATTAGAAATTAAAGATGCTAGACACCCTGATAAAAACTTCTATTAGGCAGATATTGCAAATCCTGAAATATTTTGTAGATCATTGCTGTACCCACAAATGGCTTAAAATCTGTACAAATATGATAAAAATATTATATTGAAATATATACTGTGGTGTAGGGCCTTCAGCAATTGGAGACATGCTCGTGCATAAGTATATGTTTTGATATCTCATGTTGCATAAATTACAGTAATTCTTCTTTTGCAGGTGGTGGGACTTAACAGATTTTCTCAGACTTCTTTGTAGTGTCATTGTACTGCCTTTGGTTTATTGTCAACTATTTTTCTTTGTGTTTTAACCCACTAGCAAATCCTAAATTATTCAGCATTTACATTTTTAGTGCCTCCTTTGTTGTTTCTTGGAAATAAAGGTACAATAGTCATCTTGACTCTTTGTAAAACCCTTTTTTTATTTGAAGGTAAATGTTTTACTTTGCTGCCAAAAACCTTTCATACCATGTTAATTACTTCAACTTCAATATTTTAATTAATCTTTTGTCGTATTCTTATTGAGAATATGAGTACCATGAATTCATTTTTTGATACATATATCCCAGGGTTCTTCCAGCAATAGAATCAAAAGCTGCTTACAGCAAACGTTAAAGCAAAGAAGTTGTTGATGACTTTGCACTTCTTATTCCTCTTTTTACTTTTTGTACATTATTTCAAACTAAATTACTTTCCTCTAAAGACCTTGCACACTTATACGGCACTTTGTGGTGTTTATAACCTTATAGTTGCAAACTGGGATGTGATGCTGCATTAATTTAATGTTATGTGGTTTATTAACAGATTTATGTGCAGACCACATGTATATTATGTTCCTTGTATGCTTGTGAGTGTGTGTAAAAGTTTTTGAATTAATATTGCATGTTTTTCTTTTATGGAATTAAAAATTTATTGCGAAATAAATTGTAATTTTATTGAATTGCCCACTCTGTTACAGGTACTGGGAGCAACGCTTGCTATGTTGAAAAGGTAGAAAATGCACAAATGTTTGATGGAGATAGATCGAAGCCTTATGTACTTATCAACACTGAATGGGGAGCTTTTGGAGATGACGGTGCTTTAGATTTTGTGCGCACAGAGTTTGACCGTGATATTGATAATAACTCTATCAATCCTGGCAAACAATTGTGAGAGACATTATTATTTTTTCTTAAAATATTTAAAAACTTCAAGAACTAACAAAACTGATCATTTCCAGGCACGAGAAAATGATTTCTGGAATGTACATGGGAGAGCTAGTAAGATTAGTCCTTGTGAAAATGACAAATGACAAACTTTTATTCAATGGTCAAGGTTCAGATCTCCTGTTCAAAAGGGGCAACTTCTTCACAAAATATGTTTCAGAAATTGAAAGGTATGAGATGTATCAATAATTCCTTTGCTATGCTCGGTGCTTGTATTGTATTTATACCCTTATTTAATGGAACATGTGATTAATTACTGTAAAATGTATTTCAGTGATAAGAAAGGTACATACGCTTCTTGTCGGCAAGTTTTAGAAGAGTTAGGATTAGGCCACGCAACTGACCAAGACTGTGCCAATGTCAGATATGTTTGCCAAGTAGTCTCAACGAGGGCAGCACATCTAGCATCAGCTGCTGTAGCAACCTTAATTAATAAAATCCAGGAAGAAAGTGTTACCGTGGGCATTGATGGTTCAGTCTACCGTTATCACCCTCACTTCCACAATCTTATGATGGACAAAATTGCAGCACTGGTGACCCCAGGGCTCAAGGTAACAAGACAAAATGATATTTATAACAGTATAATGAAAAAAAGTAACCAAATGAGAAATATTAAGCAATAAATAGTGCCTCATCAATGAATGACTAGGGTTCAAAATATTTATAGAGTGTATAAAGGTACAAACTGGCTGCTTTTCTAGAATGATAGTAATATCCTATATTAATGCTACTTGCATTCCTTTTTTTTTTTTTCCAAAACCTTAACCCAGCTGCTTTGTTAAAATAGTTGTTGAATAGTCACTTTCATGTGAAAATGCAAGAACTAATTCTAAAAACAATGACAATAATATGGAAGATAAACTTTCTTGTTTTTTGAGAAAGATCCGATTTGATTTATTTAGTTCAAGAACAGTTAAAACTGTGTCTGATGTATGGGGGAGAAGTTCCATCTATGCATGTTTTCTTGAGCTCCATAATTTTTCCTAACATTTTAACTATAAATAGTTGGAAGATGAATAAAAGTTTAAAAAAAAAGAATAAATAAATAAATAATAACAATAAAATAAAACTTTAAAAAATTATTAGCAACATTTGAAAAGCTAGAAGTTTTTGCTCCCAAGTTATTGAAAACTTATTTGCATCTGTAAACAAACTGTGGATTTGACTTTCTTACATTGTTAGCAAAATAGTAACAGCCCCCCAGCTCCATTCATACCACTACTTGCAAAAGGAGAGCTCAACAAAACATGCACATAATGAAGCAACATTTATGTCCAGAAGCAAAACAAGGGCCCTCTCAGCATTTGCTCAATGGATCAGGGAAACTGGACAAAATCCTGATTGAGATGGGGGTCATTGACCTGGAAGCTGAAGTACAATACTTGTTACAAGCATATTAATCTTTTTTAAAAATTATACAATACAATTGTAAACTAATGCATTCTATATCATTGTTTAGTTAAAATAAACTTTATTTTTCTTTTTGACAATCAGTACAGTCTCTAATTCAAAAGAAACAGTTATGCAGCAAAAATGATTTTACTGTATTAATTTCAATTTGTGTAATGATTTTAATTGTTTAATGTCATCTGGCAATGTGTTGTAAAGTGATGTACATGTATTATATGTGGATTTCTTGAAGTGAGCAGTTGATTATGATCTTCCATCTTTAGTTGACGCTTTCTGCTGCATTCAAAAAAGCTTTCTAATGGGTTTGTTTTTCTTGTTTTCTTTTTCTTCATCCAGCATTTAAATGCATTACCTCTCCAAGATGCTTCAAATTCTGTTGTCCTTTCAACTGTGGCAGCCCATTTCTTTTTGTTAGGGGAAATTCTTGGTTATTTATTGTTTCGATATATTTGAAATTCTTAAGTGATAGTACAGCAATTTAATCTAAACACTGTCAAAAATGATGGAAATTAAGTTACAAATGTATTATACTTGTTTTTGCTGAATTTCACAACTGTAACAGCTGTGAATCTTCTGATATTTTATTTATATTAATGTATCAGATTTCAAGTGAAAAGAAGGATCTCACACTATACTCAAACATTAATTCCTCACTACAATTTGTCTCAAAAGATTATCTCTGGAAACGGATGGCTTTACTACTTGTTCTTTTTCTACTTAAAAACCAATTGCATACCACTGCTGTAAATATTAATTCTGTCTAACATTTCTCAATCATTTTGATTAATTCTCATAATTGGCCTAACTTGCTTGCATTTCTACTTGCTTCCAAGTACAGCAGTTTCCTTATGTTTAGTGCAATAGCACTGTGTTGAGCTTGTATATTGAATTGTTTCTATCTTTCTTCTAGTTTGACATAATGTTGTCAGAAGATGGAAGTGGCCGTGGTGCAGCTTTGGTTGCAGCAGTAGCAGCTCGAGGTCATGCAAAAACTGCGTGAATAAAGAATTCTCAATACAAAATAGACTGCCCTTGCAGTAAGACTTTCCCAATGGATAGCTGTTTGTACATAATAGAAGTTGGTACTAAGGTATAGGGGAGCAGGCACTTGAGTGGAAAGAGTAAAAAATCATCTGAATATTACCTGTGTTACTAAAGCCAGATCCAAGGAAGAAGTAAAATGAGGAATGTGTGAACAGAGATGAGACAATACTACTGTGTTAACAGGTTTAATTTATGGCTCCAGGTGTTGCATAATGAAATGAAATTTAAATTATATGTATACACAAGCTTTTTTGTACTGTATTTTATGAAGTCTTATTGAGACCAAAACTGAAGATATTGTTTTTAACAGCCACAGATTCTGTTTTATATTGTAATTTTTAAATACCTCCTCTAAAGCCATCATAGGCTCAAGTGATTTTTTATGAAAGTTTCCCTGTATTAAAAAAAGGAAATGGGAGTATAAATGTGCTTAGAAAACAAAGATTGAATGTACAAAAGTAGGTATGTAGAAAAAATTCACTTGTTTGTACAGATGTATATAAGGATGCAGTAGAATGTAAAAGGGGGACTTGTAAAACAAAAATCAAAATGTTAATATTTTATTTTTTATTTGTAAATTAAAGATATGCTTACAAAATGACATAAATTATTTCGTGGCCAACAAGTCAACCCATATCATTATTAATTCATGACATTATCTCTATGATTGCTACCTCTCTCAGCTTCAGCATGGAAATGAATTACACAATAACAAAATTTGACTAGATACTCCATAACACTACACCATCCAAACTTTTATTTCATTTAATGAAACTGATTCAACAAATAATCCATTTAAATACTATAAAGATTTATGTACATACAACTCTATAATTTAATTAACAATCATTTCCTTGTACTACACAGCTTAAGCAGTTCATTTATCAAGATCTGTCTTGTGAAAATCTTTAGTCATAAAGCAGACATTGATTCCTATTGGTAAAACAGATGAAATGCACTCTTGGAAATGGTAGTGGCGCTTGTTTTAGGTTCCTGCTGACAATAGTAGGAACTGGTTGCTGGTATTTTCAGCCTCACCCACATTTAAAAACATTTTGAAATTCTTGTCAAAGAAACAGTCTAGCAGTACTTAACTGTAGGTAACTGTCTTGCGGTTCCTGGTGAGAAACCTGACTGGAAGTGAGGGGGACTTTTGGAGTAGGATCAGGTGGAAGATTGGTAGTAGATTTAGGGGGCTCCTCAGGTTCTGGTTGGGGCAGTGGTATCCAATGATACTGAGAATGTTTTCTACGAATTGCAAGTTGACGGGCAGCTTCCCTCAGTCTTGTGAGAAAATCAGGTAAGCCTGTGTGAAAAAATTTCAAAGTATTTAAAGGTCTCACATTAGTGATCAAGGGGTGAAATTTTTTGCCCTTCTTAGAAAAAATATACAAGAAATCTTCATTAGTATTATCACCTACTTGTAATTGGTGAATATGGGTGAATTTCTTTCATGAAATTAACAGACTTACGAATTACATTAAGGCACTGCATTTTTTGACTTAATTTCAGAAACAGAACAATGTAAATCAACTTACCACTAACAGCCACCCAAGATGTAATTGTTGATGGAATAGATACGCCTGGATCATCAAAATAGGTTAAGCAATATTCAATACCAGGCTGCAAGTAAAAAGAAAAAAAAAGTTAAGTTTGTTCTAGTAACCTTGAGCCTTGATTTCCAAATAATTTTTGAAACATGTATTATTTTTAAAATTTGTTTAGGAATATTTTTATAAATATTTCATATTATGTAAATCTTCGTTTTATAATTAGTGTATTTTAACATTACATTCTATATCCGATTTTACATTTTTGTTACATATTTTTCCGGTCTCTAGTCATTTATTGCCTTAGTATAGATTATGGATGAAAGCTCTGCAACACGCTAGCACCCAATGAATATTAAAACACACAAGAAATATACAGTTTCAGCGTGAATATTTTCTTGATAGTCTTAAAGACTATTAGGGGTGAACAAAATGAACTTTAGTCAACAGAGAAGTCAATCAAGAAAAACCAACTACAAATGTCCGGTTCGCTGAACTTCAATTTTTCTTCGATCTTACTTAACACATATTTCTTTAAAATGCTGGAGTTGAATACTTTTCCCAAAGTTAAGAGTTTATTATAAACAGCTAAACTAATATATTAAAAATAAATGGTAAATACCTCATCAAACTGCTTATGAGGTCTGATGACCATTGAAGACCAGTACTGTTTCACTCTAATATTTTCTTGCCTTTCCGGACATTTGGGATGTTCAGTACATTTGTTAACAACCACCATAACTTTCTCTTTCTCATCGATTTTATATCGACGATTAAATACATAGTCTCTGTTGCTGAACATACGCTGAGAAATATTGACTAGTAAGAAACAAATTAAACAAATTTTTGCAAAGGTAAAGAAGCCAAGGTAATCTGTACTCTTAACACTGATTGCAACACTTTAAAATCCTGCTCTTCCTGTAATGTCACTTCCATCTCATCTCTCATTTAGGAACCTATACAGAACCTCAGCTTCTTTACTTCTTACCAGAAATATACTCTTCATTTGTATTACATACCGGCCACTTCATTACCCAATATATGATATCACTGTTTGTAGAGCGATCAGTTTCTAATATTGTCAATTCAACTGCTGTATGATCCCATTCTTTACGATATTCAGTGTCCAGTTGAACACATAAAAAATCATAAGCTGTTACATCATCATATGAGGCATACACTGCAAGAAAAGACAAAATAGAAATCATAGAGGTTGCAGCAACACACACACACACAAAAACAAATTCCACTCACCTTTATAAGCATAAAGACCATGGCATTCAGGATGTTCCTTCCGCCAAACAATTAGGTCATTTCTTTCCAGAAATGGGACCCAACCTTGTTCAACTAAGAATGGAAAACGAAAGCTATTAAAATACTGCTAATTATTAATTTTCTATTCAATGAAAAACGAATTGCTCACCTGATGAATTATGAGCTTTTGATCCACTGCAATCGCAATACTGTACATCTGGTACTTGCATATCGAATATCACTCGCCTTCTACATTTTCTGCATGTTACAGTTGCTTCACGTAGATGATAACAGTTTTCAATTTCCTTCATAAAACTGCAATTTGACAGAAGATTAATGCAATCTGAATAGCATTCACCCGTAATTCAAAAACATTTGTATCTTACCCATTTATTTCCTTATCTGTTATCTTCATTTTTTCCCAGTTATAAGCTGTTACTCCAGCAGCACTTAATAATAACTCCCTACCCCTTCTAGCAAACTGTTTCCTTATCTTCACAATCAAATTTTTCAATGCAACTTCATCCCACATTTTTGTATACAAACTGAACATTTGCTGTCCTCTTCGAATTCTATGAGCTATAACAAATTCGCACTGCCTAGTGCACATTTTCACTACCTGTACTGAGTGTTCTTTTAGGCTAAGAGGTATTCTAGTTAAACCGTACTTAACAACTTGGAATACATTATTGCCACCGTTTAGAAACGCCTTTCTATTTTGAAAAAATGTATATTTTCTTAAATGGTTGGGTTTTCCAACATTGCTAGCGAAAAACGAACAAATACTTATAAAACAACTGTGTAACTTGATATCATGTAGATGATCATCGCGAATAAAATTCTTCTTTCTACACTGAATAAGAGCAGGTTTTTGGATGTTTGAAGTAAATATCTTGCATAAACCACGGCCAATCATAATTGATATTTTTCACACACAAACGTGATTAGTTAATCACATTTAAAAACCTCCCGGCGTGCCACTAGCATTACCCAACGCCGAGCATGGCAAGCATGGTTTCCTCCCATCCGCAGCCCATCCGCATTTGAAGGACGAATGTGGGACAAATGAATGCGACATTTAAATTTTGGTATGTTTGCACCCCTGAGCAGAGAGTATTCGATACCTGTATACTGTGTTCGATACTCTTTGTCTCGTTGATTTCGTTGATTTGACCAGATCCGACCAGATGTGACTCATGGACTCATCTTACCAGATGCAAGGGTCCTGGAATTATTCAGTTTTCTTTATCAGATCTGCTGCTGAATGATAGGACCCTGTAAGAGGAATTAAAAGGAGAGAACGAGAGCTGTTAATAAAGTCACTTGGTTCAGGTCGAGCGACAAGCAGTAAGATGAGGGTGAGATACACATTAACTTAACACCACGTGAAGACTTCAAGAATGATTTGAAAGTTGTGTGTAGCGAGTTCGTGTTGGTTTGTTTATTTAATAATACAATAATGGAGAATAAAGATATACTTTCTTCATTTTATGCAAATATTTGCTATTATTTCTCTGGGAAATGCTCTTCTGGCAAATGTGCTTTGGTTAAAAAACATAAAGAACATTTACAGACCGAAGGCGATTTTTCAATTGTGCTTAACATGAAAGCCCAACAGAAACATGCACACATAAACATGCACAATGATGAACATATGTGTCAATGTGGGTTCACCAAGTTTTCTGCATCTACAGAGACTGATGAAGATGGAAACCTTGAAGCTGAAAAGGTACCTTTTGAACCTGTAAATGTGCATGGGTGTTCAAACTGTATTGCATTGAAACTTGCTGTGTGATTACATAAGATTTAAATTACCTTTATATTTACTTGGGATCTATAGGCTTAAGTGCAATCTAAGTAGTAAGAAGGCCGTTGTATTTTTGATGAATCTCTGAACGTGGAGTGTTAAAAGGTTGTTAATTTCTAGGTATCAAAGAATCTTGTCAAGTTGAGTGACAGTTGGTCTCTCAAGCTTGTGCAGTGTTCTGTGCACAATGACCGGTTGTGTCTGTATTTAAACAGACTTCATACATTTAAGACTGTTCTTTTCTCAATTCTCACTCAAGAAACTGTCTATGGAAAATTACCAAATAATCACAAGGTAAGAAAATTGCTAACCTTCAAAATAGGTGAAATACTTGTAATGTATATGGGGGCATTGTAATTAGCAAGATATTTTGAATTCCAGGAAGTTCTATTAACGCAAGATTGTGTTAAAGATGCAGAGTTGATGAATTTAACAGATTATAGAAGAAATTTGGTGAGGAACGTCCTCAAGAATTTATTGACAGAAACAGGGCACTTAGTAACTATCGATAGTGATAGTGAAGCATCTTATTGTGGAGACTGGCAGTATCATTTGTCCTCTAAACCTACAGAGGCAAATCATGCTAATGTTCTCATCCATTGTGGAACTGTTTCTGTTAACAATAAGAATGGCCAAGGAGGAAATGCAGTGGCAGATTATTTAAGGCAGGTAGTTAGATTTTGTTGGATAGTGACTTTAATATTTGAAAGATGTAGAGATTTAATTTTAATTAATGTATACAGGATGTATGTGTATACCTTAATGTAGTTAGGGCTAGATTTCCTGGACCTCAGATAATGTGGGTACATGTTTTAAATTTAATTGCTTATTTTCAAATATAATTTGAAAATTATATTTGATTAAAGTAGCGAAGATGATAAATCCTAGAGAAGCAAGCAGAGAAAGGGGGAAGGGCGAGAGAAGAGAGGACATTGAAAGAGCAGGAAATGGGAGGTAATAGAAGGGATGTTCCTTATGCTCTTCCTCTAACTTATTACAATCAAAAACTGCTCTAAAGTAAATGAATGAAACTTACCCAATTGTGATTTTGTCTGGTTTTGAATAAATCAGACGCCCCCAAGGAAAGGCAAGAATCTTTAATATTTGTTTCGCTTCTCTCAAACCATATCCCCTTTTAGGCCGATCCTGACTGTACGGTGCCCCTCGCTGTCAAGGCCTCCTTAATACGTGTGTATAGTACCGATAGGCGATTTTAATGGCTCGTAAAGTTTTCAGACACCCTCATAAGCTTTGTCCCCGCCGCATTGTAATGCCAAATTACTTTCAAGTTTTCTTGTTTCGCTCGCCCGGATCCAAGTCACGGCGAGGCTCGGAGCTCTGACTCTCGCATTCTCTATAAACAACCTTGAGTCTATCCATCGCATAATTACCAATTCACTTTTATAAGAAATCACTTCAGTAAGCACATAAGAAAGCCTCTAGTATTCAAACTGCAGTGAACGATACATAAGGAGGTCGTGACAGTGAGGGACGCCATACAATCGGGATCAGCCCCGTTTTGCTCAGAACACACATATGAATGGCCTCTTTCTTACTTTACCTCCATTGGAAGTTATAATACAACTCCTTACACAATGCCAACATTAGAAAATACTTAAACACAGAACACACAAACCCTCTCTCAAACAAACCATGCTTTGGAATACACTTTTTCAAAGCCTAACATCCCTTATGGCACAACACACAAAGAACCGGATTTATTCTCATCATCGTTACACAAACACTCACGGCCCAAAACCTAAATCACAAAGAATCAGATTAGTGCAAGAAAAGTTACTGTTCATCAGGAACTTAGCTAATCACTTTAAAGCTATCCTGCCTTATGAAAATTCCAATTAAAAGTGCAAAATTTCTGCAATGCTACTTTTACTTCAATTGACAAAAGTAATGCCGTTATGGCAATGTACCAGGACATAATTTTACATAATGAAGAAAGTAATCACTAATGGAGCTTTAAAGTTATTTTAGTAGTTTAATTTGTACAATTTATTTAGATCACCTGAGCCATTGGCGAGGGGTGTTTCACTGGCATGCTCGTGTCCACTGAAAGATTTCCCTCAAATCAGCCTAACTGCCCTTGGTCTCTCTATAGATTTCCCTGAGTGGCGCAAAGTGTTGGTTTTAAATGGCTTCTTTAAGCTGTACCATGTTCTCTTCTTCAGCTTTCTATATACTACAAAATTTCCGTATTGTATAAATTGCAAATGATATATCCTTGCATATGCAAATGATATATACAATGTTATATACTTGCTGTGTTAGATTGTTGGTAATATAAAATTTTTTCAAGTAAGTAATATGGGAGGCACAATCATTATTCATCCTTAAGGATTTGTGAAAACCGTAATGGTCTAAGTAACATTTTATATATTCTGGAAAACAAAAAAAAAATTATATTTCAATGCCTATGTAAAGTCATTGCTTTAATGAAAAAAGAAAATAAAAATGTACAATGTTTTTGCAGATATTGGAGTATGCAAGAAAATGACCTGAGTGTAAGGTATCATATTACAAAAAATTTAGCAGATAGTTCATACATACTACTAGGACCTTAAAAAAATAAAATAAAATCATAATATCACTATGACTTCAAGGGATTTGATTTCAAATTTATTCACTTTCATTTTTCCCTTTTTTTCTGTTCAATATGATTTATTGTTGATATTCAGTTAAAATAATTTTCAGCATCAACAACTTGTACTATCTCAAGGATGTCCGTGAGATCTTAGGTGATGTGCATTAAATTGGTTAATTCTTTTAGAAGTCATGATGATCTGGAGAAATTAACTGCACAAGGGACTTGTCTTCTTTCTTTTCTTCTTTTACTTATTCTCTTCTTGCCCCTTTAGCTTTTCTCGTTTTCTTCTTTTTTTATTTGTTGTATTCTTTCTTCATCTCTTTTTCATTGTCCTGTTCCTGCTTGGTAATATAAATGTGGTTTGACAATTCCAGGAGTCAGTTCCACTCCAAAAAGTGCGAAGTTTAAACATCAAATGGGTTGCCTAATTTCGAGACAACAGCAATAGCTGGTGCTGAATGAATGTTAATTACTGATTTCTTGTGTGCATTCTATCCTGCCAAGAAGTAGCATTTTGGATAATGGAATCAAAAGGGGTTTAAATTGTTAAACCTTGTCACCTTTATCTCCAGGAGATAAATCCAGAATAGAAAACTAATGACAACAAAATAAATTATAAGTCAAAATTTTAACTGGTCCTATCATGGTGAAAATAAATGTACTGGACATGACCTTGATTAAAAACGTCACTGTTACTTAAATTATGTATTTGATTCTAGTGTATGTATCACATTAATAACATGCTACAGTTTTTAGTGACATAGTGGTTAAAGAAACAGTATTATTGTAGTAGTCAATTTCATGAGTAGTGCAATTTTCATGGGCAGAGCTAAGATGTTACTTCAATTTAAGTTATATTGATCACTTAAAACTTATGAGTACTGTCTGTGTGTAAGGGATATTAAAATTTTGAAAACAAGACTTGAGTAAACCTTTAAATATTGCAAGTCAACTTCATTATTGTGCACTTGCTTCAGGAACATAATCTGCATTTGCACATTAATCAGGAAGTCCCAACTTGATTAAAGACTTATTGTTTAATGTGAATGAACAACAGGCAGTTTACAGAAATATAATCAAATCTGCATTTTCAACTGAATCGTCTTCTGAAACATGTTTATCAGTTATTTCAGATCAGTACTCGGAAGGGATGACTACTGGATAGTTCCCTTTATTAAACACTTGGGGACCAAGTTTCCATTATTAAACTGAAGACATCTGTATTTACAATTGTGATTAGACATTGGATGTTTAGAAAAATACCCATTTTAGTCTAATGAACATAGATAAAGGGTTTTAGTATATGAGCACAAATTATAAAAAATAAATTGTTCAAAGTTTTATTTTGACATGAATGCCATTTAATATTTATCTTTTTAAATTCCTTTTTCTAAGAAATTTATTTATGTTTCCTAGGTTTTGTTAGAATTTAAGTTTAAATCCAATTCTGATTTTTATTTTTATGTAAGGTTTGGTCTTAAAGAATGTTGAGATTTTCTTCTAACAGATGATCTGAAAATGTATAAATGTGTAAGAACACTACTGGATGCAGTAGATTTGTAAAATGCACTGAATTCCTTCTCTGCTTGTTGCATTGACAATAACATAGAACTTAATCCAAAAAAATGCAAAACTATCACCCCCTCCTTTCTGCTGCTGCTTCTTTTCTTCATTTTTTCTTTCTTTCTTTTTTTCTTCCATTTTTTCTTTTTTTTGTCCTGAAGCATTAAACCAGTTGGTCTGTTGCATTTCATTGATCAATCCATCTTCTTTCAAGTCTTCCAAAATTTCTTTTTCCTCTGGATGTGTAAAATTGGATTTGCTTTAAAATGCGTTCATCATTCATTTTTATTATTTGGTCATCCCATTTCTTCATTTATTTTTTGATCTAATTATGTAAGTGTAGATTCCAAAAGTTCTCCTGATGCTCTGGTTTTCTATTTTCTCTCTGCTTGATGCTCCTAGTGCCATTTTTTTTCTGGTACCCTGAACACTGATCTTGGAAATCATGAACATTTTTACAGAAATCTCATCTCTACTTCTTGGGTTCTACTACAAGTTCTAGATTTCAGAGTCCGATTTTCACTTCCATGTAATCCACATGGCTCTGCCATGACTTTATAAAACTTGATCAAGTTATCCTTCCTAATTTTAACTCTTAGTTCTTTTAATAGTGCTTCATATTGAATTAAATCTTTCAGTCTTCTAAGATACCTCACCAAGATAAGATAAGTCATGTCCTAGGAATCTAAAGATATTTGCTTGTTCTATTTTATTTTTTTCCAAAGTGAGTTTGTATGATACAGACTAGAGACCTTGGAAAGCCATAGATTTGTTTCTGCTTGTTGATATTTTGTAAATTATACAACTTTGTTATTTTATGTAATTTTGTATAAAGCTGTCTGTGAGGTGATTGCATGATGGCAATTATAGCTTAGACATTAGCAAAATCAAGTTTTAATACATTTTTGCCTTTTAAAGTTGTCTACAATATTAAGACCTAAGGCTATTTCTTTGAACTTCCTTCTCAGAGCCTTTCCGGATTTTAATCTTAAAAAAATCTGTATACCTCAATTCATATTTTGGATAGTACTAATTATATGGAGTGGTGTTCCTTTTGTCTCCATAACATCATATTATTTACTTTTAACATTATTAAATGCTTTGTTTTAACTGATAAACCCTATACGTGTTACATTTTCTTCTCTCATCTGCCATTTGTTTGAGTGAAAATACATTGTCTCAACAGAACCTTTCCTTTCTGAATTCAGATTGCTTCTCTTATAAGATGCTGGCTATGTTTCTTAACCTATTTGCAAGAATTATTTCATTTACTTTATATGCTGTGTTTAGAAGGGTTATTCCCCTACTTTTTTTGAAGATAGAAGCTATAATTCCTCTCTTCCGTTCATTTGGGATTTATCTTTGCTGACATTGATTTATAGTCAAAGAAACTATATTTAGGTGTTTTTTGGAAGTTCTAGTTCTATCTTCACATTAATAGTTCTTGCTTCTTTTTAGTTGTAAAGCTTCCTTGAGTTCAAGATGTTCTATTCTATTGTCTTGTAGAAGATATTTTCCATTTTCTTTATATCCCATATATTCATGAAGTATGTGTTCCTGAGACCATAGATCAGGCCTGCACAGCATTTTGCAGTTTCACCAACCTCAGGAGCCCCATGCAAGCAACTCGGGTGCGATTGTGAAAATTGATGAAGGGTGCGGATGAGACTCGTTCTGGGAGTGGGAACCACCAATTAAAATGCTCAGTTAAAACCATAGCGTGTAAATTGAAAGAGCAATCGTCATGAACATGACAGTAACTTGCGTGTTTATATTTGTCTGTCAATGAACAGTGCTGGTGGCTAAATGTATGCAGGATTTTATTTATTTATTTGTTAACAGACAACTTGTTCAATTTTGTACCTAAGAAAATTATACAGTTTTATGTTAGGAACTTTATAGCTCAGTATAATACATCATACATGAAGAAAAATTAAAAAGGAACTATAAAATTATGTAACATTTGTATAAAATGTTTACCAAAATATGGTATTCTGGGATTGATGTGGCTGATGTTGCAGCCCTTTGAATTTGAAACAAATATTTTAATTTTGGGGAGTTCTTAACAAAAAGCAACGAGGACATTTTCAAATTTTTCTCAAAAATGGCTCTACATTTTTTATTAAACATTTTTACCGGGTAGAGCAAATTGTATAAAAATGGCACAAGTGCTATTTTCTTTCTTAAATGGGAAGTGCTTCTTTCATGAATTTTGGAAAATTGCAAAAGTTTAAAATTTTGATGTCTTCCTACATCTACAATATTGAAGATACAGACATTTCTTCTGAATGAAATTTGTTCTACAAAATTAAATCTTTAAATGAGGCTATGTTCGATTTTTTTCAAAATATTAATAGTTTTTGTATAATTGGGCATGAAGTAAAGGTGACGTGTTTTCTTCTTGTCTTAACTTGTACAAAATTCAAAAAATTATATGTTACATTAATTACATTGAACATTAACAACAGTATTATAAATGTTCATTCATTGAACATTAACAACAGTATTATAAATGTTCAGTAACTTTGCTGTAACCAACTTTAGTTTGTCCTACTCAGGTCAGGATGGAACGTCCTTGTGCTCAGGAATATCTGCAATTAATAAACATATTTTTGGTTTGCATGGCAGTAACTATTAACTATTGTGGAATGTAAATCTTATGTTGTATGGCTCCATTGTACTGAAACATCAGTACAAAAGGCAATTTTAAAAATTTTCTAAAATTCATCTTCAAGTTTTTTTCCTTCAAATATTTTAAATGTACAGTGCTAAGTGCATTGAGTGACATGACATAAAAATCATTTTTGTGTGTACTTTTGATTTTCCAAAAATTACACCAATACATCTTTCATAACTTTAATATTTACATTAAGGGTGTTCTTTTTGCATTATTGGATTTGCACAAGAGCTTCAAATGAAACTTCTCAGAAACAAAACTTTTCTGTGAAAACAAGCTCAAAATCTTGGAGTTTCAGAAATGTTTTATTAACACTTTTTCAAGAACAGCTCCAAATTTTTGAATGAAAATTAGTGTATGAGCCCATGTTTTTGTCTTCTATAGTATTCTTAGTCTTATTTCATTTCTATTAGGGGACTGGAACAGAGAAAATGTGAAACATTTTTTTACAATTTTGTATTTATTAGCCTAGACTAAAGATGTTAGAAAAGTAACAAGTGTGAGAAAGTCTGTGCCATTCTATACCACTAGTTCCTGTATGTTTTTATTAGCAAGAAGTGTTTGGAATACACATATATCAATTTTCCCATCTTTTCATTTGTCATTAAGTAATCTAATATTGATTTATTACAACACGTTGTCCAGGTAAATTTTTGAATTTCTTTGTGTTGAAGGAACATATTTTCTACTATCGGTAAATTTTCAAAATCTTGTAACATTTTTTCCATTGTTTCCATGGTTCCTCCATTTATTCTAATTAAGTTTTTAATGGGCTGTTGTCCAGTTCTAGCATTTATATTTGGTCCTATTACCATGTCATTTTTATTTATGGAGTTGCTGACGTTTTGTAAGCACAAGCCAAAGTTATTGGAATCCTCTTTTGCACAGTATTCTGGGGGTTACACAGATAATTCCGTGATATCTTAAATCTATAGGTGACTTTTTGCCTTCATTCAATGGTGCAGATATTATTGTGCTTTTCCAGTTCTCATTTTCTAATTTTGCTACTCTGGCCATTAGTCTGCATTTTACAGGTGTTCCACTATATATTGTGTCATGTACAAAGCTGATTGTTCCTTTGTTTCTTTTTTGTTTGTAATACCATTACAAGATCCAACTCTGCATCTTACTTAGATCTGTATATGTATGTTGAAATAGACTTAAACGTAGGTTATCTGCTATCCACCTTAACTTAAAAATGTATTGCATCACCTATAATTATAAACATTGAAAAGTTTTTGTAAAGGGACATGACTCAAATGATTGTTGGATATTGCATTTATTTTTATACACTCACTGACCTTTGCATTTAAAAACAGTCAATCTTCAAACAATTCTTGCTATTTTCCCTTGAAACCTGAAACATAAGTTTTGAATGCTTTAATATCTGATGTCTACTTATGGTATTGCTTACACATTTAAATCTGTTGAATTCTGTTGCACCACCTACCACTAGACAATAGTAGGATCACCCTAGATGTTGCTTAAAGTGCAATTATTTCCATTAGTAAAAAAAATGTTGCCTATTACTTTGATGAATAATGAATTTCACATCTTTGTATAGTAATGTTATAATGTCTAATATTTTGATTCCAAAACATTAATTTCCACTTGAAGGTGCAACTTTGCTTTTTCTTTTCAATTTTGTTACACTTTCAAAATTTGGGCCAACTCCTGTTCTATATCATGTCTACCAAGGGTTAACTATGCATTGCTTTTTTCATGTTTCAGTAATTTCCTTTAATATTTGAACCTTTTATTTTATATTTGATGTAGGCAAAGAAGCAAAGAACTGAAGGAAATGTCCCGCCAAAAACATGGTTCGCAAGTGGATAATGATCCAAAATGGGAGGCATTTTTCAACAAAATCGGAGAAGCCTCTTTGAAAATTGACTTACTGAGTATTCGCCCTTCTCGCAGTTTTAGTGTGAATTACACTAATGGCAGCCAGGAAACCAGCCGAAGTATGTATTGTAACATGCTGTTTAAGAGAGGGTTGAACTAGAGTCCAGTAAATAGAAAATGGTTATTGGGGAGAGGGAGGAAGGGGTATTTGGGGAATGCAAGATGGAAATGCAGTCTTCCTCATGAGTGTGCTCTGAAAAGAATCAAAAACTTCTGCTCCATGCTGGGATCTTTGAGATACCTCCAACAAACTAGATTGCAATACTGTACTACACAAGCAGAATATCTACAAAATGGCGTATATTTCATTCACTTCATGCATACACAATATTCCTTGTATTTTTATGCTAAATTACTTTTGTGGCCGGGTTAACACTTCACTATGCATTTGCATTTCTAGTTGAGGACAAGGCTTTTCCCTGTGGCCCTTACAGTCAATATAAAACACCCTTGAGTGTGTACAATGCATAATTACAAAAGCATTTGAAAATATTTTTAAGAAAATTTGCCTCATAAATCTATTGCACGGTATATATGGACATCTTTTTTTTTTGTATCAGGAAATCACTCATTTCATCATTACTGCTATATCCAGTTACTTACATTTACTGCGTTATCATATTTCACCAAATAAACACTGTTAAAATTCCCATAATGGTACCCAATGAATACACACAGGACCTCACATACTACTCTACCCGTGGCCATTGGAAGTTTCCTTGCCAGTGTACTATTTAGAGAGTTCCATTCAGGAACATATTTTGGAATGTCATATTGTGTTTGCCTTCAGACTTTTCTCATCATGTTACTGCTTCATTTTCTCCTTGCCTTCTTTGTGCAGTGTACCTTTATAATGCAAGTGACCATATTGCACACATTTACTTCACAGACAAGCCTTGTCTTATCTGCTTGAGTTATTGTTCCAGCAAGTTGTTCTGGTAAACATTGTGTTATCTTCCCATCTCCTACAGTCAAAGAAAGTCATTTATTTGTGAAGTGCCACACAAGCAGAATATCTGTAGCAATACTTGTATTCCCTACTTCTATTTTTCTCATTTGAAGATGTTTGTGGAAATAAGTGTCCATTGAGGTACTGTGGCTAGTGGATGGGGATTCACTGGCTTGCCTCTGCATGATCCAGGGTATGTCTTACTGCCCATCTTCCATGGTTGTTTTCCCAGCTGCCTGCCAGTCTTCTGGTATGCAACTTTCATTTGTGCTGTTGAATAAGAAATCACGGATGTGGAGAAATGTGCTTTCCTGCTCTCTAGAGCCAGGAAAGACGTCCGTTAAGTTTATAGTAGAATACACGTGCTGACAGATTCTCTTACAGAAATATTGTCAGGCCTATCGGGGTGGGTTGGCTCATGTCCCGACAAGAGAAGCAAAGAAGGCTCTCATGTATTCCTGTCTCCATCTTTCCTCCTCTTGCTTTTTATTTCACATTTTATCACCTTCATTCTTTTATCACCCTTTATTATTCCTCACTGGCCTTCTCTGAACACCCAATTGTGTATTTGCTGTGCGTGGTGAGCTATGTCACAGGGATTGAGGGGCCTATGCGTATATCACCTGTATGCCCCCTTGATGTTGGAACTTAAGTTTAGACTCTAACTGTGTTCACTGTGTGAACCCCTGCGAGTCATAGTGATTGCATGGAGATTTGAACTATGTGCCCCAACACATTGCCTTTGATCTTGGCCTAGGCTTTCTGTAGATAGGCAGTCTGGAGCTAACCGATTCTCAATCATTCGGCTCGGATTGGTATTCTAACTAAACTCCAGCATGATTGTGTGGTGTAGAAAAAGCCATGCCACTCCCTGCTATATCCCTAAAGCAACTCGGGCTCATCATTGGAGTGTCCCCTTATTGGACTCTGTGGTGGGTGGGGACCTTAGATAAACTGAAATCCTCTACATGGATTCCAAGATTCCACTGCGGAAAAGGCTCCTGGCAGTGCCAACCTACCCGGCGTCCTGGACAAACACCTGAGAGAAATGGAAATTAAAGCACTTAAAACTTGAGACTCTAAATGGTTCTTCTTTCATGAAATCTAAATGCTTTGATTATTCATTCGGAAGTCCAATGACAGTATTTGCTTGTGTATAAGCTGCACTAACAATCTTTGTCACAATAATTTGGGGTAAAAAAAATCTTGTGTATAAGCCGCACCGAATAATTCGATGTTGCTCAGTAAATTTTATAATCAAAATATGTATATAAAAAAAAGAGAGAGAGAGAGAGGCAACCCCTTAATGTGCAATTGGAGAGGGGGAGTGCCATGTCAAATTTGATTGGTTGTTTCTGCACATCCATTAGAGCATTACACTTTGTTAATTCCAACGCTGAGAACAACTGAAGCAAAGTGACAATGTGAAACCATGTGGCTTCCAAAGTAGCGAAAAATTTTAAACTGCGTCATTTCTAATATGATGAATGGGTGCAAGGACAATGTACTATGGAATGTTGCCAGCGATTGTGAAAGTTACATTGAATCACTGGGGGTGAGCGAGACCGGGAGCGATGGAGATTGAATTTAACCTAGTCTTGTATATTGTGTGCATTAATGATACATACAGGTTTTGTTTTTGGCATAAAGTTTTGTTTTTCTTCCAATGATTATTTCTTTATGAAGAAAAATCTCATGTATAGGCCACACTCCCATTTCATGAGTTACTTTTTTGGGGGAAAAAATGTGGCCTATACGTGAGCAAATTCGGTAATTCTATCCTCCTATTTCTCCTCAATTGTGTGTTTCCAGAAAACACATCTTTTACTCTGGCATATGTGATCCTTCAGAGATTTTCAGTTTTAGATTTGATTCCAGTGATGGTTTCTGGGCTAATGGAATTGTCACCTTGGTGTTTTCTTGATCATCTCTTTTGTCAAAAAATCACTGTCCAGACCGGTTTCCAAATTTTGTGTATGTGTCGTTAACCTTGTGCGAACCCTGCTACTGAATAAATCTTTGGGCTCAGCCCTTAAGACAAAATATTGCATTTCAAGTAAATGATTCAAAATCTCTATTTACTTGTGAAATTAATTGCAGCCCAATAAAAAATGCAAGTGACTACCTTTTCTAGGTTAGTTAGCTTTAGTTGAAACTGTGTTTTAGTGCTTTGACTACATGAAGGCAATTCTTGTGGTGTGTTCTTTTGACAGATTTTTTTGGAAAGGTGGAAGTGGTTAAGAAATCTTTGATAAGTTTGAAAATGGCTAAGTTTGTTTATGGATGAAAAACATAATTTGATGTTTTAATTATCTTATTATATTTTTTGTTTCAGATGCTCATTTCATATTGTATAATTGTGCTAGACTTTATGCGATACAAGAGAAATATGAAAAGAAATGTTCTGAAAATATTTATCCTTCGCTTGTGCCTCTTGAAAGCATAGATTTATCATTATTAACAAAAGAGGTAAGTTGAACTTAATTGACTTTCATGAGTATTTAGTTAGAATACACTAAATTCATGGCAGAAGTGCCATTTTCATTAAAAAAGTTTGCTTCATTTGAAAAGTCAAAATTTCTCTTAATAAAATGGCATGAGTTTGAGATTCTTAACTGGTGGAATTTTGAAAATTATTGCAAAAGTTCAAAACATTTTTCAACATCTTCCTACAATATTATTAAGTCAGATTTTCTTCTGAATGCAATGTATTTCTGAATATCTTTAAATCGTGTGGTGGTCTGTCCATCCTCGTGTGCCTGTCCACCCATCTGTCCTCTCATCTGACCGTCTGTCCGTCCTTTGCCTGCCCGGCTTACTTGTTTTAATAGATTTTCATTTTGCCTATTTTAGCTTCCAATGGCTATTTTTGGTATTTTGTCATATTTTCCCATTTTTCCTCCTATTTTGTCATTATTTTCATTGTTTTTAATTTCGTCAGATTCTACTTGGCCTTTATTTTACAGATAGAATGCTTTTTTTTGTCTAGCAGATTTTTATTAAAATGTAAAATAACCAGTTTATTAAAATGTATAACATTTAGTTAACGTTTAAAATTACAACGTTTCGGAAATAATTATTTTCATCTTCAGACTGCATCTAAAATTACAAAAAAGATAAGTAACTACAACATTTTGAAAAATGGGAAGAATTAAAACATAACAAATCCATATCATCCATGTACACAAATCACGGAATGGAACACACTTTGATTAAAATTCTTAGGAACTCCCAGTTGGAAAATATGACGTCGGGGGGATCACATGGCAGTATGTCTAATAAATTAATAAACTAATAAATTATTCTGCTTGTGCACAGAAAGTTATGATATTCTGGTGTAGCTACTATATCGAAGTTACTGTGTGGAATGCCAGCCAAGTGAGGTCGAATACTGACCAAAGAGGACTGATAAGGTTTGAAAAGAAGGGGAAGGATAACTGGGGATGGAGGGGGGACATTACAAAATCGATTAAGATAGAAAGGAGTTATAATTACTTCAAGAAACTGCTTAACATTTCGAAAAATTACTTAACAAGCCATCATGTAAATTAGTGAATTTATTCAATTCCACTTGCGTATTTAAACAGCAAGATGTTTTTATATAAAGTGTTTCTAGGGTGCAAGAAATTTTCACAGGCAAAAATCCGTACCTCCTGAAAATTCACGTGATGGGATGTAATTCTGTGTTATGTTAATGAATTTTGTCTGCATGACAAGTTGTTGATATTTTTTTTATGTTCAAAGAGTCTTGTACTTAACTTGCATGTAGTTTGGCTTTTGTGTGAACAGAAGTAATGATTTGGAACTTGTGGCTTTCCAAATGTTGTGAAACCTCTTGGTAAGATGTCTCTTTCAGAGGACCACCCTTTTCATGACCAGTTTTCAATGGAACAAAATAATTATTCTAAATGACGAATGTATTTTTAGTTCCTGAAAGATGACCATCACTTTTCTTGACCAACAACCACAAATGTTTGGTCATAAGGGAGCATTATATATCCTTCAAAATAACCAGAAAACTTTGGACTGAATTAAGAAATCCAAGGAATTGCATTCTGTGTTTCTATGATATCTCCAGATTTGAGATCTTGGAAAGATAAGAAAACTTTCACATTAGAAAATCTAAAAATTATTTCACTGAAGCAAAACAATATTCCTAGATTTTCGTGTGATAGTCACAATTGATTCCATTGGAAGAATCATTGTGGGTTATTGCAAGATACCAGTGAACTACCTATGAACTTTGTAATCAGAAAGATAGACTTGTCTGACATTGAATAGTGACTTGAGTAGAGTACAAAAGTGGTCAGTAATCAGTTGAAAAAAGTAGTTCAAATGTCAATAATGAATTGAAGGGCTCCAAAAGAACAAGGGGCTCTCTCACATTGACCTAGTTTCAAGATATTGAGAGTTATATAGAACTTACGTAATTGGTACACTTTTAAACACTGGAATAGTATAACTCCATACTGTATTTAAATAACACATTACACTAAAAGAATAATATTTGAAGTTTTATTTAATGCTAATAGCTCAATTTCACAAAAAAATGTGGGATAGCCCCTTGTTCTACTGAGCCTTCCAATTGACCTGAAGAAGGACAATTCTTGGATTATATATGCTATACTGTTTCCTATTCAGATAGATGAATTAATGAGTGCAGTACATTAAAGCAGTTAAACATGTAGCAGCAGCCACAGCACAAGCAACTGTGTACTAGTTTAATAGTATGATGTTCTCTTTAAGATCACATCTTAAAAAGACCAGTTTTAAAGTATTTATTGTGTTGGCTTAAAGAGATTTCACTGTAAATTGAATTTTATATTGCTGCATGCAAATCTATTGTTTCCGTAACATTTCATCTGTTTCTAACACCTTCAAAATGGTTGGTGGTTTGTTTAGATTGAACAGAAAGTTTTTCTGCCCTTTCTCAAACAGTAGTTGAACTGATTGTAATATTTAAGTATATTTGAGTTTTATTTGTGCTGAAAAAATTGAGCACTTATAATCTTACCTGATTTTTTTCAGGAAGAATGGGATTTGCTGACAAATTATTTGCTAATCTATCCCCATGTTCTTCAAAGCACCATTGAATTTATAGATAAGGGGAAGCCACTGCCAAATCTTTTGTGCCAGTTCCTTTTCTCCTTGTGTGGATGTTACAGCAGCTACTATCGCCGAGTTAGAGTTCTCACGGTATGTACATTTATCTGATTTGAAATATTTTTGATTCCAAAAAGGGTAATTTTTGGTGTGCTTCTAATAATGAGGAAATGTAAAGTAGGTTTGGATACCACGTGAAAAGAGTACCTACTAATTTCAAGAACAACATTCATGAAGGAAAAAGAAAATGTTCTTTGAAAGATGATTCCTAACTGCTTTACTATTGTATTATTAGCCCTTAATCTGTCATACAGGAAATTTTAACTTAAATGGTTCTGTACCACCCCACACAAAATTTAAATTTTATCTTATCCAGAATACAATGTGTGAAATTAACAATTCCACTGGAAAGAAGAATAACAACATATCTGAAGCCCATTTTTCAAGGAATATATTTTATTAAATTGTCAAATAAGATATTTCAGATGACATGGTAAGTGTTTTTCAAGGAAAGAACATTGAGGTAGCTATTTAAAACCAATTTGCCTTTTGAAGAAAGATTCACAACTGTTTACTTAAATCGAAGAATGTTCTGGATAATGGAATTTGGTCACACTTAAATTCAAAACATTAAAACATTTCAGTGTGCCTACGATTTGGAATATTTAATTCTATTTTCAGTGCTACATATTAAAACACATCTGAACAAAAATGTTGTTATTGCATTGGACTAAGCATGAATAATTAAACAAATACACAACCACAAAAGAATCATAAAAACCTGATAATTATTCATATATAAATTACAGTTACCCAACTTTGCTTATAAAAGGAATTGTTCCATCTCCACCACTACTTAGTCTTGTAAGGAGAATCCATTTTACATAGCTTCACTGCAGGCCAAAGCATCGTAAAAAATGAATGGAGAATTATTCAATTTAGTTCACTATGTTACACATTCAGAATTCTTTCAAATTGTCAGCCTTCATGCAACTTGTTGCATCTATTTTGCAAATTTGCATTCTTGCCTGAGATATGGCATAATGTTCTGTGGAAGCTCATCTATTGTACACCAGCATTTAGATTTCAGAAAAAAAAATTATGAGGAAATGCCAGCTACATGATTCTTGCGTCTTATCATTGAGCTTGGAATCTTATCATTGCCTTACCTATTTATTTATGAATCTGTAGTTTTTGTCAGAACTGGCTTATTTAACAGTGGGAACAAATTTTCATGCATTTCAATTCAATTTGCATGAATTCATGCCTATTTATGAATGTTTTAGAGATAAGTCTCTGTTTTATTGAAGTATGCAAACTGTGCTCCTATAATTACACAAATATGCACCAGCAAGGAAAATTGGCCAAATGTGCACATATATGCACCAACATATTAATGTACATAGCATCCAATTCTAAACAAATGTCAAGAAATTTCACTTAGTTGTCCCCTGCATCAATGAAAAAAAATATGCAAAATTATAGAAATCCACTCCCTTTTAATCAGATTAGATCAGAATTTTTCTAGTGTCCGTGACAATGTAGATTATGCTTGAGTGTCACTAGCTCAAATGATAGGTATGAGATTGGAAGTGCTACTGATATTGATTTTATGATGTAAACTGATATTACTGATATTAAGTTAATGATGTAAACTTAACTGAAAATAAAAACGCATGGAAAGAAGCTCTCTCTACTATCGAAGTAAATGAATTTTGAACTTATATACCTCCAGAAATGAATATAAATATTTCTATTAATTTGTACTATTCTGAAAGAGCAAGTATGTAATATAGAAAATCCAAAGTAACATCAGAAAATAGAAATTTTGTTACTTCAGTACAAATATATGAATATTTAAAACTCAAAAATTTTTCCATATTCTTCATGGAAATGAATGCTCATGAAAATGAATGTAAAAAAAAAAAAAAACTGTATTTTTCACAATGTACCCAATTTTATTGAAAAATGTGTAAGAAATCCCCTCAAAAATGATTCGTAGCAAATATTGTTAGATTTTTTCGCGTTCGTAGGCCAAAATCTGGATTCAAGAATGAAGGAATTTCATTTTAAGGGCCCCCTTTCGAAAACCGCTCCGGGGGGGGGGGTCGAGCAAGGGTTAACAGTGACTACCAACATTTCATCATCAAACATCTTTCATGATGCCATGCAGTTGCACGACGGCATTCAACTCCAACTTGCTGAAAACAATGACGTCCGTTCAGGGGCCAAAGGATTTGCCAAAAGATGTGCCCTTGTTTTTTTCTTCCCCCCCCCCCCCATGAAAATTTCTTCACTTATATTTTCTCGCAACGCAGCCAGGAGGACGGGGGACACAAGCAGATTAGTCTAGTACAGTGATCTAAATATTACAACCACACTAGAGCTCACTGGCCCTAGTATAATGCGCAGGATACAGATCGTCAACCCATTAAAGGCATGCACATCAGTAAAATTCTGAACCAAACTCGTTTATTTTGTTTCATAAGTTCTCGTTTGTGTCTTCCTTTCTCGTATCTACTTCGTAGAAAGGGAAAGTTACGTAATACTGCAGGCAAAAGTGCCGTTTTTACAGGTTTGGTGGGCACATAATGCGGAAAATATAGATTTTTCTTCTTTGGGTCTGCGTATAGCAATCCAGTAACCTTACTCCACTCACGGTTTGACAACTTCCGCCTCAACAATCGGGACAAATGAGGTGTCTTTATGTCCGGCCACTTCTGACGGAGAACTGATCGTTTTTGATTGAAGGACGGCGTCTATTCATTAGATTGACGATATCTAAATCTAATTTTGTAACGAGCCAGGCAACTGTAATGTATGTATTTAAAATTTGTCTATTGAACTTGACTAGTGGTGCTACAGAATGCCGCAGACTTTCCCGTATTAGTTTTCTATTTTCTTGGGTCTTTGCTAGCTATTCGGAATTGCCACATACTCTTTCGTGCCAGCTACCATCTATCATCGCCAAAAGTACATTTTTTGTCATTTTCTTAATTTTTCGGTTTCCTATTGGTAGAACAGAAACATTAATTTTAGAATATTAAAGAACACAAAAACCTAGCCGTAAATGGCAATTTTCTTTTAAAAATTATGCGCCGTTTAAGAGAAAATGGCGTTTTAGCACTACTAAAAATGCAAAATTTGAAGCTCATTTTCACAGAAAATTTTTGAGTTTTCAAAATACTGTATTTGAAGTTATTTGAAGCACTTACACTCACAAATATAATAATCTTTACAAATTGCAGATAATGTGCATATTAAAGATGTGAGAGATCTTTCAAAAATTTACATTTATATAATTTTTGAAAAAACAAAAAAATAACTCAAAATAAACATTATGCTATACTAAAGAGTGTAATTAGCACTATCCGTTACAAAAGTTTCAAGAAAAAAATTGCAGCCATATACGAGAAAATGGCGTTTGAGCGTTTCTGAAAATGCCGAAATTTGAGCTACTTTTCACAGAAAATGATAGTGTTTTCGAGAAACTTTACTTGACATTATTTAAAGCATATATACTCGTAAATATAATAATGTGAAAAAATCGCAGATAATGTAAATATTAACGACGTGAGAGACAAGTAAAAAAATTAACATTTTTGTAATTTTTGAAAAAAACAACCGATAGACCAAAATGGCTTTTATGTCATTGATAGAGTACATTTACCACTAACCCTACCAAAAGTTTAAAGAAAAAATTGGAGCCGTTTTTAAGAAAATCTTGTTTTGTAATTTTTTAAAATTGCACATATTGCACGCAATATTGCACGAAAACTACCAAAATTTTGAAAAACATTTACATGACATTTATTAAAGAACTCAATATGCAGAACAATTTTTATTTGAAGAAAAATTCTCTATCTTCAATTTTGTAGTTGGAGAAAGACGCCGAAAAAAATTCAAACTTTCACAATTTTCGAAAATTCAGAGCTGTACGTGAAAATCGGACCTATGCCATGTTAAAAAGTGTATTTTCCTCTATTCATACAAGAAATTTAAAGAAAAAATTTGGAGCCGTTTTTGAGAAAATGTTGAAAATCCCCGGGGGGCTTCATATAAAGTACCCCCAAATTTTGAAGAATCTTTTTCAAAATCTCAAAGCTTCGACTAGAATCAGATCGACCGGGGAATATCCATTTTGGAAGAAATCGTACGTATGGTTTAGGCGCTAGCAGTGTTCACAGACAGACGGACGGACAGACGGACGTTTTCCTTTCAATTGGGTTTTCGGTATCAAGGACCTAGAAAGCAGGGTTTCTGGCTACACCATGTGTTAGGGGATTTTTTTTTCTTAATTTAGCAAGTGGTTTTATCCACTTATTCGTTTTCACGGCCCGGCAATTAATTTTTTTCCGTCGAAAATTGGCCATTTTTTCCCGCAGCATTACATAACTTTCCCTATACTACGTATATCACTCCGTGTATACGTACGTATACGGGAAAGTAAAAAGCACAAGTTAAAACTTTAATTTCGAAAATACCCTTCGGAGGCAGGACCTCAAGCTAATGTGTAGTAATTTACTTTCTCGAATACGTAATGTAGTCAGAATCGTTTTTGTGCAACCTTGTTATCTAAAAATGTGTAAATGTAATAATTCGAAAAAGCCTCTGCTGTTGGGGATCCGTCTTCGCGGTGAGAAAAATGGCGGATGCAGATTTTGAAGGTAATAAACGGTGCGAGCCGGGCTCTCTGGAGCGTTTCCCCCTTCAGACTTTGGAAGGCAGGGTTGGCCCTGCCTTCCGATGCGGATAATCTGTTTGTGTTTTCTTTCACGAATAATCATTTTGTGGTCCCTCCTTTCTTTGCATGGTTGCGTTAAAGCCCTTCTCCATTGAGACGCGGTGGTGTACCTGAGAGATGGCGCAAGTCGCCTCCCCCATCGCCGCGTCGGCTTCTTGGGATAATGGGCGACGAGGGCCCTTCGTTCACAGGGAGACACCGGGGTTTTCTTCAAAGGAAGCACAGACACAGTTGGAAAAAGTGTTTAACTTGGCATTGTTTTCTTGATTACGTTGATAATTATCCACAGCAGGTACGAACGAGAGGTATTGCGAATGCCACAGGGTGTGGGCAGTGGGTGCCAGGCGAAGGGCCAGGAGGTGATCGACCTTAGGGCGGGGCTGGCGCTTTGCCTTCTTTTGAATTCCCATCAAAAGGGGATAATGCGCCCGACTTTCCCTGCGGGGTGGTTGTCTTGGCGGACGGCTCGCCGTTCTTACCTGCTCTTTTGTTGCGGAAGAGTTGTCCAGCCAGGTCAAGGTCCCGACCAGTCGCGGAAACTGGCCGAGGGGTGGCTACGTTAGAATGTTTTTTTTCTAACTTACGTTTGGGTTATTGAAACTTAATTTGTATAATGAACATGTTCCACAATAATGAAAATAGTTTATTGTACAATTTGTGTAATAGAAAATGATTGAGGAATAAATATTGAAACGTTTCGCGTTTCGAGGTGGTGGCTTGTGCCCCTCCGATCATGAATCCAACTGCGTTCTTGTGTAGTGTTGTTTTTGTGTAAATCATGAAATTTTCATTGTTGAAATACGTTTTGAAATAAGAAATTTTTATAAACAGTGTTTTCTAACAAAAAAATCTTGATTTTAAAGTTGTGATAAAAAATGTCAATTTATGTCAAGATGACATAAAAAATTCAAGTTAAAAGATGGAGATATTGTTGCTTCTTTTTACTTTTTCGCTAGGAAAAACGGCGAATTTTCACCAGAAGAACTATTATTACATGGCCATGGTAAGGACATTAGTAGTTAAACCGATTTCTGCCAATTTTCTCCAAAATTGATATTCCCCAATCGATCTGGCTGATGTCCTGGCCCTTTGAATTTGAAATTGATATTTTAAATTAGGGGGAACTTTATATGAAGCACCTGGAATATTTCCCAAATTAAAAAAGTGGCTTCATCGTTTTTATTAAATTTTGTTGTTGGAGTGTAAAAGACATTTAAGATAATGGTGCATTTAAAGACCCTGATTTTTCGAAAATTGCAAAAGTTCACAATTTTTTCGGCGGCTTTCTACAACTAAAATATTAAATATAGTTTTTTTACCCATAAAGAAATCTGTTTTCCCTTAACAAAAAGATCGATTTTGATATAAGGTCCTGTACAATTTTTCGAAATTTTAGTTCTTTTCGCGTAATTTGCGTGGAAATACGGGCGAGAAAGTACGTGCTGTTATAGCAACACTAGTTACATTTGCTTTGTTATTTAAACATTTTTGTTTGATTTTTTTGCAGGAATCACGAGATCATCTTTTACCAGTGATGTTTGCTCGTTTGTATTTAATTAAGGCTGTGGAATGTATTATTCACAATGCGTTGCGTTTGCTTGGTATTGAACCAGTACGGTACATGTGAAATTTCACTTGGAACTGCAAATTATTGGAATGTAAGTAAATTGACTTGATTCATCCATGAATTTTTTTGTTTACACATCTCCATTGTGCAGATGGCAATGGTTTGAAAAGAAAATTTCTTAGGTCATCCTTGTCCATTTCCTACTTCCCAGAGATAATCCATATTACCAGACTTAAGACTCCAAATGTAAAGCAATCCCTAAATTGTAAGGAGGCTTCCCTTCATTTTAAACAAGTTCTTACTATACAGTTACAATTGGAAATTCTTATTGTATTACAGTATTGAAAGTTAATAATTTGTATTCATTTAAAACATTTTCACTAAACCACTCATAAAATGTACAGTACTAGGTTAAATAGATTGAGATAATGGGTCAGATGTGCAGCCAAAGAAGTAGGGCTTTGTCTCTCCTTGACCCTTCCACCACTGACAGAGGAAAGACTTTGGATTTGACATTAGAGAAACTTTGAAGAAAAGAGAAATGAATTTTTATAAATGTTTTTAATTTAATTGTTTGCATGAATTTGAGCCAGAGTAAATCTTAAAATTATAACAAAGTTGATTAATTTACATTTTTTCTGTGTTCTCTCTCAAAATAATCCAGCATGTTATAAAACATTGCATTAAACTATCTCACTTCTTCAGGGAATGGTTCTTCGGGAATGCCCAAGCCTGCCTTGAACTGACAAGAAAATCTATATTAACTCCATGGCCTGGAGGTTTTTGGTGTAGCAGTAAAAGCTGTCAGACATTGAAGTCTGATGTGAATGAGTTTGAAATTGACAGAGAGCTGAAGACAGCTGTAATATGTCTCAAAAAATTGATGTGACATTAAATAATGATGAAACTATACCACACATTTAGGTGTACAATAATCTGAAAAAAATGCAGGAGCTTGAGAAGAGGTTGCTGAATGGAATGTTGCTGGTACTAATAAAATGGAAATGGCAGCGATTTGTGTGGACTTTTCTGAAACAAAGCTGCTTCCAAAAGCTAATCTAATGAGGTTACTACAACTGGTTTCTGCTTTAGATACTACCCGTTGGAACAGGACACCATAATTTCTCCATTCAAAGTTCATGTAGGTAACTTTGAGCCAGTAATGCTGGGACTAATTTAAACTGTTGGGGAACTAGAGGACCTTTGTGAAGATGTAATGTCTCTAAGGTGGATTCATTTAACTCGCTTCTATGGGGAGGAAATTTATCTATTCACCCGGACAGCCAAGATCATCCTCTGTAAGGTGGAGTTTTCAACCATGAGACCCAGATTAATTATTTGAATCCCTGAAACTGAAATGGATTACTAAGAATCAAGATGTAAAATCTAGATTTGAAGATTGGGGAATAATATGTTATTAATGAGATGTGGGTAAAAGTCATTGATCCTGCCTCCCCACAATAGGTTTGGAAAGTACCGTACCTTCAAAGCTGTTTGGAGACTAGAGAGAATTTTCTTCAAACTTCTGTTGGCTGATAACACATGTGGAGTTGAGATTGAAAATCCACATTGCAATAGTACTGTGTATGAAAATGGAATTAGAATTTATTGCTCATTCATTATTGTTGAGTTACTTGCTGCCCTAAGGAAAATGGAGGAATAAAAAGATAAAAGGTAAGTGGAGGAAGTAATAAAGCAAGCCAGACTCTTGGGTTGTTGTGCATTGCAAATGTCAAAATGGAAGTTGAAAAATCCTACTACTAATGTGCCTGTGTTCTAGGGACGCTAAAGCAGGAAAAATGAAGTTGTTGGGAGGAAGTTAATTATGGATCAGTCAGCCATTCTCTCTAAATGAGGAGTGAAGAATCTGGTGCTAGCAGTAGAGGCTCTCCCTTCATGATCCCCAGCTGCAATGCAATCACACACACCTTTGTTGCGGAATACAGAAGAGTGTACAAGAGGTGAGGCTGTCTCTGATTTTATGGTGTTAGAAACATGTCCACAGATGATGATCCATCAGAATGATGACCATCATCATCATCGTCATGATCCTACTTTTGTAGTATCAAATAGAAGGGAAATCCTCAATATAGCACAAACCCCAGTTAATATTCACAACAGCATCCATAATCAAGTGAAAATTATGGAATGCGCTCAAGCTACAAATATACTGAATATAACATTACAGGTATTCATCATTATGAATATACATGCCATACATACATATCCTGTAAGTTCAGGCATTTGTTTTACACAAAATAGGCAGGCGAAAGCATTTATTCTAGTCGAAGTTAGGGTGTCAAAAGGCATGTAAACAATGAAAAAACACATTTAAAGGAATAATGTAAAGAATTAATAATTAATGATTCATATTTTTATTCTATTTGACATTAGCACTTACATGTAAGGAATTACGGTTTTCTTCGTAATTTTGATTCCTCATGACCATCTGTATGATGACTACGAGTTTGTTTTACTCTCAATGCTCTCTCTTTCAAGTGCTATAGTGGAATTCCTTTTCAGTCTTGAAATGGCCTCACTGAAAACTGAATTATATTTCTAATTTTTACTTTCCCATATACGTACGTATACACGGAGTGATATACGTAGTATAGGGAAAGTTATGTAATGCTGCGCGAAAAAATGGCCAATTTTCGGCGGAAAAAAATTAATTGCCGGGTCGTGAAAACGAATAAGTGGATAAAACCACTTGCTAAATTAAGAAAAAAAAATCCCCTAACACATGGTGTAGCCAGAAACCCTGCTTTCTAGGTCCTTGATACCGAAAACCCAATTGAAAGGAAAACGTCCGTCTGTCCATCCGTCTGTCTGTCTGTGAACACTGCTAGCGCCTAAACCATACGTACGATTTCTTCCAAAATGGATATTCCCCGGTCGATCTGATTCTAGTCGAAGCTTTGAGATTTTGAAAAAGATTCTTCAAAATTTGGGGGTACTTTATATGAAGCCCCCGGGGATTTTCAAAATTTTCTCAAAAACTGCTCCAAATTTTTTCTTTAAATTTCTTGTATGAAAAGAATAAAATACACTTTTTAACATGGCATAGGTCCGATTTTCATGTACAGCTCTGAATTTTCAAAAATTTTGAAAGTTTGAATTTTTTTCGGTGTCTTTCTCCAACTACAAAATTGAAGATAGAGATTTTTTCTTCAAATAAAATTTGTTCTGCATATTGAGTTCTTTAATAAGGGTCATGTAAATGTTTTTCAAAATTTTGGTAGTTTTCGTGCAATATTGCGTGCAATATGTGCAATTTTAAAAAATTACAAAAACAAGATTTTCTTAAAAACGGCTCCAAATTTTTTCTTTAAACTTTTGGTAGGGATAGTGGTAAATGTACTCTATCAATGACATAAAAGCCATTTTGGTCTATCGGTTGTTTTTTTCAGAAATTACAAAAATGTTAATTTTTTTACTTGTCTCTCACGTCGTTAATATTTACATTATCTGCGATTTTTTCACATTAATATATTTACGAGTATATATGCTTTAAATAATGTCAAGTAAAGTTTCTCGAAAACACTACCGTTTTCTGTGAAAAGTAGCTCAAATTTCGGCATTTTCACAAATGCTCAAACGCCATTTTCTCGTATATGGCTGCAATTTGTTTCTTCAAACTTTTGTAACTGATAGTGCTAATTACACGCTTTAGTATAGTGTAAAGTTTATTTTGAGTTATTTTTTTGTTTTTTCAAAATTTTCATAATTGTAATTTTTTTGAAAGATCTCTCACATCTTTAATATGCACATTACCAGCAATTTGTAAACATTATTATATTTGTGAGTGTAAGTGCTTCAAATAACTTTAAATAAAGTATTTTGAAAACTCAAAAATTTTCTGTGAAAATGAGCTTCAAATTTCGCATTTTTAGTACTGCCAAAAAGGCCATTTTCTCTTAAACGGCTCATAATTTTTAAAAGAAAATTGCCATTTACGGCTAGGTTTCTGTGTTCTTTAATATTCTAAAATTAATATTTTCGTTCCACCAAAAGGAAACCGAAAAATTAAGAAAGTGACAAAAAAATGTACTTTTGGCGGTGATAGATGGTAGCTGGCAAGAAAGAGTGTGTGGCAATTCCGAATAGCTATCGAAGACCCAAGGAAATAGAAAACTAATCCGGGAAAGTCTGTGCCATTCTGTAGCACCACTAGTTTTTACTTGTGTAATTGCCAGAAATGAGAAGGGTATATCATATACAAAGAGTTCTGTCCTCAAAAGGGATTGGAGGCCTTCTCAAAAGTAGGATGGGATTCCTCATCAATGAAGAAATCCTCAGCATTAATGAAAAAATCAAATATCTTGACTGAATTGATATTTGAAAATGAAAAATGGAAATTTGTAACATTACCTGGAGTCTCTGCTTTCACAGAAAGATAAAACAACTTTGTCCAAGCTGACAAGTATGTTTCCACCTCGATCAAGATGGTTGCCGGGAGGAAAAAAGCAAACTGACAAAAAAGGGAAAATACCAAAAATATGCTAAAAGAATGCAAAATGGAAATGTAGTAAAACAACTTCAGAAGTACAATTAAATCATTCTTACTGTTAAAAATCATAAAATTATAACTATAATAAAAAGGCATTTTATCAAAATTCTAGGCTCTACACATTACTTATCACTAGGATTCTTCTAAGGATGTGGGATTAATTGATTACCTCGAATTGTACTTCAGGAATGGAAATAATAAAATTGAAACCCCGGCTGAGTTTGCAGAACAATTATGAAATGCAATCTTTACATCATTCAGTAACAATTTAATATAAGGATTGGTAACTGAATGCTTATCCTGGTGATCAGGATAGTCAAAGGATATGTGAGAACAACTCAAAATTGCAGTTGAAATACCTGTAAATCTTGTACCTTGGATGTTGTTAACAGCAGATGAAGCAAGAACAGTTCCAAATAAAATCATACATTTATATATTTAAATATCCTTAATATATTGGGTGCATCACTCAGAATGAATGATTTAATAGAGATCCCATTCTAAAGTTTATAGAAATTATTTCATTTCTATTTCTATATTCTGGAATTTTAAGGTGATCACAGATGAAAGAGTTTTGATCAAGTAAACATCTTAGTTTCACTGAGCATTCCTTATTGCAGTGTCCTGAAGATTTTACAACAAATTGAGGTCCTGCATACATTTGCTGTATGATGTGTAAGGACAAGTAACTGTAGCCAATTTGTACAGACATTTTGTACAGCCAAGACATACACCAGTATTTCAATATGCATGAATACTTTGACTTAGGATCAGTTATGGGAACACCATTGTAAACATACAATGTTGAAGAAAGATTGGACAAAGAAACACTAAATACACTGAACACTGAACTTACGATGAAACACGTGAACATGAGTGTGAAGATGTGAGGGAATCTGCGGTGAACTGGCTATGAACATGTGATGAACGTGGGAGGGGAACATATCTGGGTGCATGTAGAGAACCGTTCGCAGCTGATGTGCAACAGAGCGAAGATATTGCTCTTCTGCGAAGATATCCCTACTCCATAGCAGGGTGGTGATATACAGAAACTTGAAACCTATGTAAAATTAAATGGTAACTTTATTAAGACTGTCATGACAGGTGAACATCATTTCAATATATGGCTCAGATTCTGCCTGAAGTTGTGGTATTAAGCTATTTTCATTTTTAAAATAATGATTTCAGAGTATAGAATGTTTGCAAGGGTTGTGTTAGTTTGTTTTAATGTAATATTTTTTGTGAATATTAATTTCAGTGCAATTTAACTATTTTTTTATTATATACATTGGATTTTTGTGAAATATTTTTTTGCCCCTTCCTTGGACATTCAATTGCTTAAAAGTTGATTGTTTAACTTTTCCGTTGCTGAAAATTTATTATTTTAATTACACAAAATTCAGCTTACAAAGCCACAAACCATTTAGGTTTCAGACTTTAAATTTTCTGAAGTTTAATTTACACAATTATTGAGAAAATAGTTTCAGTAGATTTCTTGCAGTTTGTAGTACTATTATTTAAGTGACGTTTTTACAAATTATTTCCTTTTGGAAGGGAATATTTTTTTGTATGTCAGAAGAAAATGTATATAAAAATTAAATATTCCTTAAAGTATGTAATGACAAATGATGCAAAGAGAGTATGTAAAAGAGAAAGCAAAAGGGAAGAATTGTTCAATTGTATACTATCTTCTTATAGTATATATCTCTTAAGAACAGGTCCCTTTAAAATTTGTAGACAGCAGACAATTTTTGTCAATTATTTTATTTCATAACAATTCAAATTTAATCTTGCGTGTGTTTTTCCTAAAATGTGTCCTGTTTTTTCAAATAACTTGTTATTAAGGTCCAACAGAAGACATCTCATTATCTACTTTGTAGTGGCTTGCTGGGGAAGTTTATCCATTGTTTAAAATGCCTAAAAGTTTTCAAAATTGTATAATGTTTTTGAAATTTAGAAAGCTATTTCTAGTGAAGATTAATTTTTAAAATTACCAGTTTTAAGAAAGTAGAGCTCGCCTGTTTGTTACGAACAGTCATTTTGCTAACTAACACTCGTATGTTCGGGAACTAGATGGGGTGTGATTTTGAGCTATGAGAGGGACAGGGGAAGGGGAAGTCTTACTATAATGAAACCTGATTTTGATTCTAATTTTGTTTCTCTTGCAATTTTTTAATTATAATATTATAGTTTTTTGTACACGAGTTCAATTGAATTCATGGTCTGAGGAATTTTAATCTGTAACGTTTCCATTATTATTCTATTGTTGTACCTTCTCTCCACTGCTAGAATCTGTGGGTCGTTGAATTCTATTTGACAGTTTAGATCTAACCTGCGCTTGGAAATAGTGTGTTGCCTATTGGGTTCTTCTAAAATGTTTCTTCTATGCCCATTAATTCTATCTTTCAGTTTTCTCTTAGTTTGTCCTCCATATTGCTAATTAAAGTCTTTACAGCGTAAGGAGTAGACCACATTACTCCTCTCTGTCAGATGTGTTTGATCTTTTGCTTGTTTCAAAAGTGCATTCTTTTTAATAGAGTTTCAAATTTCAACACCTTTTTTATTCCTTAACATCTTTTTTATTTTGCTATTTAGTTTTGGAATGTACAGTAGAAATTTAAACTGTTGTTGTGGAACTGGTTTAAACTATGAATAAACTTCCCCAGCAAGTCACAACAAACTAAGTAATGAGATATCTTGTGTTAAACCTTAAAAACATGGTATTTGAAAAACAATAAGTTTGTGTTTAAATATTAATTATCTAGAACTAAACTTAGGTTAATTTATATGTTTAGGAATTAAGATAAATTGTATTATTTCATCTTATCTGAAGATGGGGGCCCAAAAGCTCTCAAAATTATGTTGAAGACTAGAAAACCATAGATGTAGGATTAAATTTGAATTGTTATGAAATAAAATAATTAATAAAATTGTCTGCTGTCTAAAAACTTTAAAGGAACATGTTTGCAAGAGAGAAAAAAGAGAAGGCGGATGAAAAGATGCACTTTTTGGCAAGACCTGCGAGGGACTCAAGTAGGCTCCTCTTCCTTCCAACTTCCTTCCAAAGTCTGTTATCCTTCACTCTTGACTGGACCATATATCATTAACTAGACGTTAACACACTTACAGACTATTTGGGTCTAGTATAAGCATGACATGAGGCCCTTCATGATAGACCAGAGATGTCCTCAATGTTCAGTAGGAATTTGAACCTGTGACTCTTTGCACTTTTGTTGGTCTGTAAGCGCTCAAATAATTTTAGCAGTCCAGGTGTATGCAAATGTATACCATCTTTTAATATTGACATCTGTCTTCCTTGTATTTTGTTATTGATTATTTATTTTTTGTTGGTTTCTTTTTCACGAAGTTCCTATATTTGGGTTATGACCTGTTTGGATAATATTTTATATGCTTTCAGATTTTGTTCTTGTTTTTGACTACAATATTTTGATTACAGTATTCTGGTTTTGACTACAATATTTTGATATACTGATGTTTCTTTGAAAATGCAGGAGCCCCAGATTTCACTGTCATTAATATTCAGCTGCATTTAACCTCTTTTGGGAAATTACATTAGTATGATGAAAGTAGGGTTTTGAAAATTTTGTAAACAATATAAAATTGTCTTGATTCCATGTTGTGAATAACAAGTGTCTTAACATTAACTAATAAAACATGCTTGTAAGTTTAAAACTTCAATGTGAAATTGGTGTTTTGATTACAGTCTATACATTCCGTTTATTTAACTACAAATTGGTCCTGCTGTTTCATAATAATACTTTTTATATTGGCTTTTAATTTCTGGAAGTGGAAAGAAATTAAGCATGAGTTGTGAACAATCTTCTTCTTTGTTTCACAGCATTCAAAATGTGGAGTTTATTGATCTCCTTCATGACAAGAAAATGGAATCCAATTTGTCCTTATGCAGCAGCTGAAGTGCCCAGAATTCTTAGTTTACAATGTCATCAGTATCATCTGCTAATTCTTCTTCTTCTTCAGGTTTGTCATTTCTTACAGTAAATTCTGAATATAATCATTCTGACTACAGAAAATATGAAATTTGTTCTAATTTTGTGTTTCACTTTCCAGATAATAAAAACGGTTCTTCAGTTTAAACTGATCTTATCCACTTAATGGTTGTTAATTTCATGAAGTTTTTTCAAATTTACTTGCCCATTTTTGTTGATTTTGATAAGGGAATAATTAAAATTTAAAAAATTATTCAAAAATTATCCCAGGTTGTTCACAAACAATTGTATTCGTCTCTTCAATGACAATATTAGATTTTCGTATGTTCTTGTCATCAGTGCACACAAAAATTGACACATCTCAAAAATCATCATTTTTTTAAGTAAAGAAATTTGTTTAGATAATAGTATATGGCCACAAAATATATGACTGTTGAGAATGAAACTGTTCTGCAAAATGACAATTTTTATCGTGCTACTTTTCTTGTGCACAAACAATGTGCTGTCAGAAAGGTGTGTCGTTCTTATATGAACAAATGTGGAGATGTTTATATAAAGGTTCGTAAGTTAATTAACTTCCCTTCAAAAAGGGAATTGTAATTGTTAACTAATTGAAATTGGTACTTGAATAGGATCTTAATAATCTTTAGAATGATTTCAATTCCATGAGGGAGTTCAGTAGCATCATTTCATTTTTTGCACTCAATTGTTTTGAAATATTTTAAAAATCTTTTATCAAGGTAAACAGTGTTTTAGGTGGAAATTGTGGAAGACTTTTTGTTGTTCTGGAGTGATTTTTTTGGGTGTCCTTCAGTGAAGTATCCATTAAGTTTTATTTACCATTAATTTATTAGTTTTTTCAAATGAAGTTATGTGAAAAAACTTCCATTTTCAGACATTAATTTGATAATAAAATTTTTATTTTTTCATTACAATAATAAAGAAAATTATAATTTTGAATGTTTGATTTTTTAAACATTTAGTTTTATTATTGTTATTCAATTTACTTTGATTTTAGAATATGATGAAGTGTCAGGTATATGTCAAACAATTTGGGTAAATGGTTTGCTTAAAAGTATGTGAAAAGGCAAAGTAAACTAGTTGTAGATTTTTTATATTAATGTTAAAATTAAGAAGCAAGTACATTTTCTTGATGTGCATTTATTTACACTAAAAATACTGTGAAAATGGAGTTATCATTAGTACTGGGGTAATGTGCTCTGATGTATCTCGCAAAGGCAAGATGTGTAGTAATTCTCTGTCATGATTTATTTTTAGACTGAATATATTGTTTTTGCAACTTGTCTAAACATGAGGAAGAAAATTATTTTCCTCTATGGCGAAAATGTTTCTCCCTCGAATTTGAGATGACAAATTGTATTTTGTAATCTGGTCCTGGCAAGTTCTTGTTATAAGGAATCACCTGTTTTCTTTTAGTTTATTTTGATAAGGTTTAGCCAAAATAAGCTTAACAAAACTTACAAGGCAGAATTGTCTCATGGTATCATAAGGATGTTATTTGATTTTTTTGCTGTTTAATTGTTAGGAAAAAGTTTGTAGTGTCAGGTTAGTGTGTGAAACATTTTATTAGATATTATGAAGGTTGGAGGAAGTAATGAATAGAAAGATGTGCAAGATGAATTCAAAACTGGTTATCAAAAATGTTGAATCTAAACAGTCTTGTGTATCATATATAGATATTTATTGTCTGTTACTCGATTGATTTTGTATTGCAAAGATATGTGGAATAAAATATTTAGTATCTTGAATTTTTTTAATTACTTTTTCCGATTTTTTTTCAAAAGCAGTTCTCTTAGTTTTTGTATGATCTTGACAAATTTTTTTAAGCCACTTATAATTTTTAATATTTCTGGTATTTCAATATATTCTTTTTATGAATGCCCCTTATTCTTGAAAATAAATGTAAAAGTTGTACAAAATGAAGTTTACGGAAATGGCATTTTTCTTTCCAGGGATTGGGGATAATTATGATCGTATGTTTATCGGGAGCATCCATGTTGAACTCATTGAACATTTGCGTTTTAGAATGCGGATGCGAATGGACTAGGGCTGATGTTAAATCCGTAATTGTTTCTAAGCACCATTCAGTAGGTGCACGATTTATTTCCCTAATGCTAATACTCGAACGTACTTTGTAACCTAACTTGAACTACTAGGTATTTTGCGTCTCGTTTTGATTTGTGAATCTATGACGCGAGCCAAGTTTCACCAGTTTACGGTTTTTATCATTGGGTGAGACTTTCAACTTGTACAACAGGCGTGTTAATACCATTGCGTTCTTATTAAGCGACTTCAAATTTAATCGTATTACAACCGTTTCAAGTCGTACACGGATTCATGTCCGTTCGCTTCTCTTCCCCAGCTGTTTGTTTTGTTTCGAGGCATGAGATTCACGTGACTAGCCAGGTAAAGCGTGTGTGAGAAACGCGGCATGTGATTGGATGTTCGTATGACGTTTACAGTGTGGCAGCCAATAGCGACGTAGGTTTGTTCTCCCTTGTTCTCGAGGACCTCGACGCGTTGACATCAATAAATGCAGGAGTGAGTTCTAGGGGCGCGGACCTGTGCTGATTGTTAGACCTTCATATTTGTATTATATTTCTCTTCTTTTAGTATTTTACTTTAAAATAATAAATATGAGCATTGCGGCGCTACTTCAAGCTGCAGAATACTTGGAAAGGCGAGAAAGAGGTAAGTTAGAGATGGTTTTTTACTGGAGTGCGAGTGGAGAATCCACGTCAACATGGCTCCCATGTCAGTTTTGAGACTAAATCAGCTGATTTTGACGCTGTTCTGCTTGTTTTCTTACAGAAGCGGAGCATGGATATGCTGTTTCATTGCCTCTCCCGGATGATCTCAGGAGTGTTATCACGAAAAGGCCAAAGACAAAAAAATCTCAGGGAAGCAGGTGAGGAGCCCTTTGTTCTCTCGTGATTGGTTGACTTTTTACCTATATTTGCTTTGAAAATAGTTGCACTTTCTGTATCTTTTACCAATATTTTTCTAAGATTACAATAATGCTGGGATAATTGAAACTGAATGGCCGAACGACTAAAGTAGTGTGCTTTTTTGCAGGACAACCCATAACGAACTGGAGAAAAATAGGTGAGTTGATATACATTTATCTTCAATGTTCGACTTTCCGTCGATTGTGAGGGGTATTGTGATCAATTTCTTCTTTGTGTACTTGTGATAAACATGTGCATGCGATGTGCGATCAGCGTTGTTTATATGGATGTGGATGGTGTTTATGAAGAATAAATTGAAGAAATATTTTCGTTGGAAGTTTCAGTGAGGATCATTTCAAAGCGAAACAAATTGAATTTTAATGTTGTGAAGTGTGTCAGTTTTTATTGTAATAAGTTTCTCTGTCACATGTGAACTGAAGTGTGAAGTACTGGCCCCGAGTCTCAATTCAGTGGTTCTGTCACGTCTTCGCTTCAAAAAGTGCAGGAACGTCGAGTTAGTTGTTCCATCCTGTCAAGTTTCCTTTGGTAAATCATAATCATTTCACATGCTGAAGTGTGTGTGTGTCACGTACGCCGTACATTTTCGTGTGAACTCGAAGACCCATTTTGCGAGAAACGAGCGACCAACCCGTACAGCGAAGATCTGCGCGAAACTGCGCCGCACCGCGAGTGGTTGCTGGCACTGTTTGTCAACAATGGATACGTTTCACGTAGTGGCATGGCTACGCGTTGCAGAAGATGGCCTTCCTACGTCGCGCGGAACGTCGGCGCAAGAGGAACGTGCGTGGGAGCGTGGAACAATTTCTGTGCCCGGACGCCCTTTTCAGGTGACGTTTGGCGACAGATGACGCGCGCTGGACGGCGCAGAGAACGCAAGACGTCCAGGGTTCTCGGAACGAAGATCGCAAAATCGGAAATTTTGGATGCGAGTTGGAAATGCCCTGGTGTTTGTTCGAGCCCAAGTATGATGTGCGCAGTTGTGAAGCAGCGTTTCCTACGCGTGTTTGGGATTGAGCTGGATGTGCAGAGTCGGTGGGGGCGAGGTGGGGGAAGCAAAGCACGACAGGTACAGCAAATGTTTGCTGACCTTCTTGAAGGTCAGCGGGGCGCTCTTATTGTTTTGAGCGAATGTTGCTAAACAGAGGAGGGCGCCGGAGGGTCGTCCCGAGCGAACCCTTCGATTCGTTTCGTTCGCACGGCTCGATCTTCTGGCGCCGACTGAATAAAGGCCGTTGACGCCGGCGGCGCAGGCGACGGACGCAGCGGAGGAGTGCGGTGCGGGTCACGCAGCTCCGAGGCAACATGGGCATCACGCCGCGATGCGGTGTGGTGCGAGTGGCCGGCGCGGGGCGGCGCGGGGCGTCGGGACGCCGCCGAGGATGCGCAGCTGTTCTGTTCGTCGTCCGGCGCCGGGCGGGCGACCTGCCAGCGCCCCGGCCCTCTCGATTTTGTTGCCGTGTGGGAGATTACGTCATAGCCGCTCGTCCGCCCGTCAGGCGGCGGTGGCCGCCGGCCGTGTGTGTGTGTTGTAAGGCTTCGATCGTACGGGTGGGATGAAGCCGCTATTTCTGCCGCTCCTGCGCCGCGTCGCGTCGCGCGGACTCGGCGCGCGGGGCAGCGCGCGGCCTAGGGTTTCCCCACGTGCGGCGGCGCGGGAGCCTAGCCGCGCCGCGCCGCCTCGCCTCCGCGGAGACGTGTATCGAGTGATGCAAGCGTGGGCGGTGCGCCCATTGCATATTGATCTGGCCGCTTGCAGCCCGCCCGATAGTGTTCCGGAATCGACGTGGAATCATGGGAGCGGGGGGCGGGCGTCCCCGTGCCAGGTGCGGCTGTGGAGGCACGCCCGCCCGCGCTGTCCTCCCCCTCCCCCCGCCCCCGGCCCCAGGCGGAGCGCGCTGCGCGGCGCAACGATTCCCTGCGCCGTGACCTTGAGTGAGTCAGGCCGCGCGACCGGCGCGGGGCGGCGGGGGCGGAGGGCGGGAGGGACGCGACGCATCACAACACGCCCGCCCCGCCCCGACGCGCAGCGCTTGCGCACCGCCCGCGCCGCCCGAGCAAAACAGCGACACCCTCGCCCGATCCATTATTCCTTTACAGCTCGTGACGTCACTTTTTAGTTGGTATCGACGTGTCCTGCCTTCCAACGCGTAGCAGAGGTGCCTCGTGCAGAGCGTTGCAGTTTCCGAGGCGAGTGCGCCCCAGCGACGGGTGGTGCGTGCGAGCGGAGAGGCGGTTGGTTGGGGGGGGGCGGCGTCGCGCGCCAAACACGCGTCCGCATTGACCCACCTCTGGCGGCGCGCGTGCCCGGCGCATGGCGGCGCAGAGCCGTCAATTCAACACAATTGGAGGCACCGGCTTTCCAATCCGAGGGGTCGACCTCCCTCCTTGGAGCGAGGCACCGGAATTCATTTCGCCATTGCTTTAATGGGTGCTGCAATTGCCAATTCCGAGAATTTTGTGGATTGTAGTGAGGCAATAGCATAGAAAATACTGGAGTTGTTGGCTTCGTTCTTAACTGCCGATTTGCTCACGAATAATGTGTGAATGTAGCTTTGTTGTGGGCGTTAATTTGTAGAAAGAGTATGGGTAAAAAAACATAATTGCTTGTGGGCTAGTGCCTTGGAAGTTATAAAGTTTCATCGGCAAACGGAGAATGCTGAGAGTAGTTGAAACGAAGGCCATTGCGACTCCATTTGAAATCCTAATTTTGAATTTATTTCGGGAGGTGTATGGAAGAGAAGCTCGTTGCGGGTTGCGATTGCGTGCAGTATTTTGCTTTGTGTAATGTTTTGTGCGTTGTTCCGTGTAATGAAGCGATGACGGTTGCGGCGGTGCGCGAGCGTCGAGTCGAGTCGGGTTTCCGTTGCGAAGGCGGTCCATGTGTGGCGGCGTTGTTGCCAAGTGGCTGTAACGAGAAGCGCGTGAATAATGAAGGGAAAGCGAAGCGTCCCTCGGCGCGGCGCGGCGCTGTGCGGCGCGGGGCCGGGGCGGCTCGCCTTGGACCGCCAGCGAGAGGCGAGGGAAGGGAACCAACGGGGTTAGAGCGCGGGCGGACGGGTCCGTGCGGGGGAGGGGAGCGGAGCGCGGCTCGCCTCGGCGCGGCTGCACTTTGTTGCCAAGTGTCATTCACCAGTCATCGCGCCTGGCCTTGCTCGCGCCCGCCGGCGAGAGCGCTCCCAGCGGCCGCGCATTGTTGCGCCGCCCCGCGCCCGTTCCGTTGGCAGCCCTGCGTCGTGTTTTTCTGTTGCGCCTAATTGTACGGGCAAGGTCACGTTTTCCGAAACGCTCCAGGCATTGTCCGGACGTGCGGTGTGACGGCCGTGTCGTGTCGTGTGTAAGGGGCGGGTGGCGTTTTCGCGTAGCACTCGTTGGGGGGACATCGATCGCCGCGACCCGAAGAGCCCGGCGCGGGCGGGCGGGCGGGCCGGCCGAGTGGAGCCGGACGCTGGGCATTGTGCCGCTCGGGGAGGGAAGGGCACCCGCCCACTCGCCCCATATTGACCCCAGGGCGCGCCCCGCCCGGGCCACCCCCGTTTAGCACCTCCCCCGGCGAGGGAGAAGCGCGCGGCGCGGCGCGGCGCGGCGCGGCGCGGCGCGTTGGGCCTTACGTCACGTCGCTTCCCGCCTTTTTATCGCTCGTTATCGCGCGCGAGCGAAACGCACGCGCCTCGTCGGCGGAGGCTTAATTGGCTGCAGCACTCGCGGCCGCGGGAGTTTGGCAATTGCACTCTGCGGGTGGGATGGACGCGTAGCAACGGGCTTGCGAGGTGACAACGTATGCACGAACCGTTTCGCTTTGTAGGGCGTTCTGTGCAGTGGGTTGTGGCTGCAAGGCGAGGCGAATTCCGTTCCGAAATCGAGGCGTGGGCGGGGGTTGTGAGTCAGCCAGGGAGTGGGAGCGCTCGCACGGGGCCAACATTCGCCGTTCTCCTTCGGTTCGGGAAGAAAAGTTGTCGTGAATAGGCAGCCAATGTAGGGCGAAATCGTTTCAAGAAATGTGAACCGTGTAATAAATCCGCTTGCAGGTTTTGAGCACTAGAAATGTTCTGTTTTCCTCTCTGATATTTTCCCAAAACATACCATACAATGTGTACCAATGTATCGTTTGGTATTCGCCCACATATCGGGTAACAGAGTTTTTGGATTTAGCCGTAAAAATCTCTTCCTTTTGTATGTGAACGAGTGTGGTGATGAGTGTGTGAATGAAGGGCGTCGTTGCCACCCCCAGTGGAGAACACCTGTGGTCGCGTCTTGTGGAGCCGGTTCGCCCCCTCCGCCGAGCGCCTTGGGCGCAGGGGGCGGAGGCGCCTCGGCTTCCTCCCCGACGAGTCCTGGGGCGCCGCGCCGCGCGGCCACTTGCGGTCGGACGGGGGAAGTCCCTTTCCGATCCGTTGGGCGCGCTCTTTCTACGCGGACGGAAGTAGCAGAAGGGACAGACCGCTCGTATGGTGTAGTCAACACAAAGCATGCAAAACTTCGTTATTGAGAGGCATATTTTGTAATAAACGCAACTGATGAATTGACGTTGCTGTAAGAGTGCAAGAGCCGCCGAATAGGCTCACCCAGAAGCGAGGCGAGTGCGCGCTGTGCATAACGCGTGGGAGCCGCGCGGCCGCCGAGGCCCAGGTGGCGTATGGCGTCGCTGGCGCGGGCGCTGCGCGAGCGGAGCGGAACGGCGCGGCGCGGAGCGGCGTTGGCGCGCCGCCAGCTCTATTTTTTGCGCCTTTCATGGGCGCTCGCTCCTTCACTCTCCTTCCAGCGCGCCAGCAGCCAGCCAGCCAGCCAGCCAGCGTTCCGGCAATATCGACGCGCCCGCTCCGCTCCGCTCCGCGCCCGCCGTCGCCGCCGCCTCTTGAGGGCTCGCGTCAATTATTCCACTAGGATTCGTAGCGCAAGCGGCCTATTGATTTTTCCCAACCCTTTTCCTGCACGGCAACCCGCTTTGCTCAGGGGGGCGGGGGATGTGTGGAAGCGTGGGGAAAGTCTGGTTTTTGAATGAACCGTGTCGGTATGTGGACATGGATTCGCAACCTGCAAGCGTGTTGACGATGTCGAGGCAGCAAATAGCGGCGTGGCTTCGTGGCGAAAGCTTCGTTTGACGTTTTGTTGACGTAGGTTTCGTGCAGTGTCACACACTTGCTCATTGTCGGAAGCGATGTCGCTGTCGGCCCAAATGAATGCCAGGGCGTTCGGGCGGCGGCGTGTCGCGCTGTTCGCATTAAGGCTAACGCTAATGGAAGCCGGCTGTGTCGGCGGCGCGGCGGCTGGATGCGTTGCAGGGCGCGACGGAGACGCTGGCGCCGTGTGGTCGCTGCGAACGGGAATAATTTTGTATTTGTTGAGTGGCGAATGCATCGATCGGCGCGGCGGTGTGCTGCGCGCCCCCGCCCGCCCTCCCCCCGCGGCTCAACAGGTGCTCGGAGCGCCCTCGCCCCGGGCTGGTCGACGCCGCCGCCGCCGCCGCCGCCGCCGCCGCCGCCGCCGCTGCCAAAGCGCATGTGCTCCGCCCGCGCGGGGGCCTCCGGCCACGGGCTCGGGGGCGAGCGGTGCTTGCTCCCCTTTTCCCCGAAATATCAAATCGACTTGAGCATTTTTCTTCACTCCGCTCCCTATTCAGCTGCTTAATTTAATGGATTCATTAATAATATATACGGTGATGTTCACACCTAATAATTTGACGACACGAGCTGTCAAGTATCAACATTTCTAATTAATCTTTTATATTGCGTAGCTATCATCAGAGCGAATCTGAAAATATGCACAGGAATTATGATTATTGAATAAAATGTGTGTAATACAACTTGAGGTATAAGTTGAAAAATTGTATAAATTGCTTACAAAATATAATGTAGTATGCCAGGTGCGTAAACAAAGTAGATCGTAGATGCCTTGCAGAGTCTGGGCGGAAAACGAAGTTGTACTAGTTTCTCTGAAGATCAAGTCGTTTAAGGCGACAAAAAGTCAAATTAATATATTAATTTCCTCCAATGTTAAATGAACTTCTGCTAATGAAAAGTGTATTAAGGAGTCGTTCATTTAATATATTCACAAAATTAGCGTTTTTTACTCTGCCAGTTCCCTTACCATTTCGTCGAATCTTCGGCCGCTTCAAGTGAACTTATAATGAACCTATCCACAATGAACAGCAGCTTATAAATAATCGAGCTATACAGTACATAAAGGAAAGAAAACAATTATCCTAGACATACATGTCTTAGTTGAACGTGTTTCTTTGAGACACTGCGAGGATTCTACTCTAATATCTTCAAATGAGACTTGGTTTTTAGTGTACTTTTTTAATTAGTTTGAATGACTCTCATTCTCTCACCGTACAAATTCGTAAAGAAGTGACACCCTTCGATAGCGTGTAGTGTTTCTTGGACGATTCCTCGTTTTTTAAGAAAAGCGATAGTGTGCTCCAGGGGCGAAGTCTTTTCATTTGCTATCTCATGTGTGTGAGTGTGTTACAAGAGGAAGAACGAGATCTCAGGTGCATTTCCCCCCTGCGAGTTTTTCTTCTCATTTCCAGAGGGTCACAAGTCTCGTATCTTTGTTTGCCTTGCGCGCTGCGCCGTGTGTTTCCGGTTTGAAAACGTGAGGCGGAGGGTTTATCGCGGGGCGCCGTGGGCAACGGCTCTCGTGAGCGAGGCGCGCCCGTTGGCGTTGGAGTCCCTGGCCGCAATTGCGCTCTGTAACTGCGCGCGAGGCGATTAAACAAACAACAAACGTCGCTCACGTGCCCGTCTGGAATAGAATTTGCTGTTCGTTGCATGAGTGGAGATGGTGATTTGGAGCCCTTAAGGAGCATGAGGATGTCATTATTTTCCCAAAACTCGCCCAAATTTTTTTCGTGAATGGAGTAAGCTTTTAAACAGGTTCGTGTCTGATTTTCGGTGGTCTCTGTAATGCGTTTGTCCTAGCTCTGCACACAAGGAACCTCTGGTATTTTGTAGAATTTTTTTTCCGGGGATGGGAAGTAATTTTAATGTGTTGTTAATCTGCCTTATTCGTGAAGACTCATTTATGCTTCATTTCGCTACCTTGTACATTAGTCCAGCAGCATTTGTCATTCGGTAATGTTCAAACACGTTCATATAGGACGGGTGAATTTTGAAGTTCCAAATTAATGTGAGGAGGGAATGGAGTCTGTCCGCCCGGCTAACTACTTGTCATATGCGAGGCGGAGGTTGGCGACCCTGCGGAAGTGCATGCCGCGCCCGCGCCCTCGCCCCTGGGGTCCGTAGCCAGCCGCTCGCCCCCCCCCCCCCGCCCGCCGCCCCCGCGCCCCCCGCCCAAGCGCAACGGCGGGGGCCGACCACCGGCTGCGCTCCCATTCAAATACGCACGTGATGGACATCAGTCGGTCGAATAACATTCATCACAATCCATTTCAATGCCTTACAAGGATGGTGCGTAACGAAATAGAAATTCTCTTTTCGGAACAGTTAATGCATATGAAAATTGTGAAAAAAAATTGCATAAATATAAATTGATGCGTATTCTGTTATATGAAAACCGCAGTGTTCTCTATCAATGCAACGAGGAAGTACAAAAAATGGAGATTCTGCCAAGAATGTGATAGTATGTTAACATTTTCAGTTTACTCAAGTAGTTATTTCTTCACGTATAAAATCTGATCATTGTATAAATTGCACGCCTCACTTCATTTTAAAATTCGAGCGAAATCGGGAACGCCTTAGAAATGCCAACAAGTGACATTTCGAGTAGACGTTCGTAGTGTTGCACGAAAGCCGTATCTGAGAATAAAGATATTGTTCTGCTTATCTACGGCATCCACGGGTTGCTGCCACGGCCCACGGCGTGATCTCGGATCCACGGAGAGATTAGGCCTCAGCATCTCAGAGATAGGAAATGGAAACTAATACATGTGAGGAAGCGAACGTTAGTTTCATTAACTGTTAAACTATGTTGGTACCTACAATTATTTCTTGCATCAAACTAGATACAAAATGAACAAACCGTTTTGTCATTGAAGGTATCTTGGATTGTGAAGGCTGCATGAGAAGGCGTAGCTGGGATGCGGGGCGTGGGCCGGGCCGGTCAGTGGGTCCTGCGCGCGGGCGCTTCGCTTGAAGGCGATAGTCCCTCCCCCCGCCCTGGGCCTCGGCCAAGACGAGTGATGTAAATACTAATTCCAGCGGCCGGCCGCAGCCGCGTTTATTTGGGACGCGCGGAGGCGAATACCGCGCCTCACGTCACGCGGACGTAACGTGTGACGAGAGGCTCCGCGCCGCGCAGCGTTCGTCATGTGTATGCGCGCAAGAAAAACTGCAGCTTTCAGCCGGAAAGTGGGGCAAGATACTGCTTATCACATTGTTAGAGCGAGGAAAACGTTGGACTCGGGAAGAAACCACGTAAATCGGAGAGGCAAAATAGTGGAATCCAGAGACGTCTTTCAGACTATGAGCTGCCCTTCATTGACTTCGATATTCCGTGCTGCGTGCTCGTTGATCTTTTGCCTCTTCCATTCATCCCGTTATCCCTTCCTTCATTACCTTCTCGTGTTTGGCGCGCGCTGCCGAAACTCCTGGACCATAGAGTAAAGATCTTTATGGCACACCATTTCTTGGGTATCTTGTCCACTGCCCGCAGTGAACTGTCTATGCTTGGACATTTCGTTATTCTTGGTCTGATTCAAATAACTACGAACTAGTGACCTGTGGCCGCAGGACGTTCCTCGTTTATTGAGCGACTTGGTTGGGCCGTTGGCCTAATTGACATGACAGAGACGTTTCGCAGCCTTATAAGCATTAGTAATCTGTCAAAAGATGAAGCCAATAACGGAATTGTAAGGGTATTTTTAGATGGGATTGACCCTTCACAACAGTCGATCGCAGCTCTAAACGGTGACGTCTATTACGTCGCTGTGATAAATACATTTTAACCGCCTGTCGTGTAAAGTTGGAATTCTCCATTTGAGGTTCAAGTGCGCATTTTAAAGATAGTTTTCGAAACAAATCTTGAGTTTCTGTGAGGTTGTGGAGGGGTGTGGGATGGGCTGGAGAGTCAGCTGACGTGGAATGGCGTGGAGTGGGTGCGTGTGCCTGCGCGGAGGCCGGGGAGCGCGTTGGCGTGTCACTGCGGAAGACGGTGGAAGCCTTCTTGCCGACGACGCTGGGACGAAAACAAACTCCTAGTGGACCCCTTCCTTTGCCCCCACTCAGAATTACTGATACGCACTGCGAGATTTCTCGGTTTCAAAGATATTATTGCTCTGATTGTTGTGGTATCTGAAACGGTCGAGGAGTGAAGTCGCTGAACTGAAATTGAAATTTGAGAAAGATTCGTAACAGTAAGAAAAGTTACATGAATTTCTGTTTACATCAGTACTACAGTAAAAAAATCGAAATTGTGTTTAGAAAATTCAAAAGAATAAACGCATATGTCCGATTCTTATCCCCGAGCTTCGGCAAAGAAGAGAAGCAGTGGGGGATGGCGCTTGAAAGTGAGTCACCTGAATTTGAAGTGCGTTAACAGAGAGACGGAGAAGGTGTTTGGGTGCGAGTGGAGAGCGAGGTGGCGCGCGTCGCCGCCCGAGATCGGAGCCGGGGCGTGAGAAGCGGCGCTGCGTGCACCCGCCCGACGTGACCTGAAATGGCAACGCTCTGCCCCGCCCCTCTCCGCCCCGCGCAACAAACAACTACCGCAACAGCCCACGCGAAGAGATTGCGCCCGCGCCCGCGCGGCCATGAGCGAGGCACGGGCACGCCCGGCAGAGGCCGCCTGCGGGGCTCGCCATTTCAAATCTGGACAGTTGGACGAAATAAGGAATACGTCGTTATCAAAGTAATAAATAAATAACAATTTATACTTCGCTGGGTGATAACGTTGCCTATCCCCGAGATTTTTGCCTCATTTGCCTGTTTTTTTTTAAGTACGCCAATGAAGTGAAATGACAGTATGAACACCAAAGCGAAAGAAGGCGGTGGAATTCGTGGCGAAGGAGTAGTGTGTAGGAAGAAGTGCTGTTGCGTTTGGAAGGGGACGGTCTCGTGAAGGACGGAGGGCCCGTGAGAGCGGAGCGCCGGCGGCGGGTTCTCGCCACAGGACGCGGGGAAATGCCAGGATGCATAGCAGAAATCGCCTCGCCTCGCCTCGCCTCGCCTCGCCGGGGCAGCGAGGCGGCGCTCGCGGAGGAACCGAGACCATCGCTGTCCCAAATCTCTCCCTTCCTCTTTCTTCCCCGCCACTCGTCTCCTCTTGTCTTCTCTTCTCGCTCTGCTCTTCTCTTCACCGAGCCAGCCGGCTCGTTCTGCCGGGAGGACCGACCTGATGGAGATAATAACTCCGGCTACTCTCCCTTCCCCTTCCACCTGCCGGGGAACAAAGCTAGTCTTTTGTTTCCAACGCTCGTCTTCGCACGACCTCTTCCCTTTCCGCTCCCGCCGCCTCCCCTCCCCTCGCCTGTGTACGCCGCGCCGCTCCGCGCCGGCGCGATCAACGCTCCTCCTGTTCAAATCGAGCGGCGGCGGCGGCGGGGGCGGAGCGAGCGAGGAAGGGCACAGGAGATTCGGGGAGCGGGGGCAGAGCGTAATATCGTATGCCGGGTTGTTTGGCCTTGGGAGTGGAAGAGGAACGCTTTTCACCGCCGGTGACAGCCCCTGAATTCGCCTTCGGTTTATTTTCTTGGAGCCGGCCTTATGGAGCAAAGCATTGCGTAGTTGACAGCTTCGATCGGAACAGCCTCATTGTGGGAAAATGCGAATTAAACTACTTCCTGGTGAAAATCATCGGTGGATATCTGGTGGTCTTAGTGTTGGTGCTCATGTCCGTATTTTTCGGGTGGATGTTTGGAATGGGAATGGCGCAAGTGCGCGTGGCCTGAGCGTTGCGAGTGGCGCGTGCGTGTCCGCCGGGGGGCGGGGAACGGCGACGGTCGCCGGTCCACAGTGGGCAGGTTGCGAATTGCGCCGTGACGCAAGGGTTACGTAAGCGCAGGCGTTAGGCCCACGGATTCTCCTCGCTTCGCCCCGCCGCCGCGCCGGCCCGCGGGAGGCGAAGTGGGTACGGGACACGCTACACGAACTGTGCAAATGTATGCTAAGGGGAACGTCCGAATTCAATTCGTGAATTTGCCCGTCAATGTTTACGTTCTTCCAAGTAGGTTGTTGAAGCCAGGAACAGCTTCGAAACATATTTCGGACTTTAACGGATGAAGTACACATTAGCCATCATGAGGTGCCTAGGATGGATTTTACTGTAACGAAGAATAGCAGACATTTCATCAACAGGAATCAATTTAGTGGGAGGTTTGTTAGGCTGGTGAGAGGCGAGATGTGCAAGTTCCAGTGTCGGTCGTAAAGTTATATTTTGACGGCACCGCGTAACGTAAAGTCGCTGTGAACCTCAGTTCTTCTCTTTGCTACGCATTTCCGCGTAGAAAAAGACGATAATGTAGGAGGCTCCGGCGTTCCGTCTTCCCGATTTATGTATTCAACCCTGAGTCTGTGCAACACACAATCATTTCCGAAGCATTGTTTTTCAAGTAGTTCTCGCGAACATACAAGGCGGCTCATCCTCGGTCAATCGTCATTAGCGAGTGCCATGTCACTAATGTCAACATTAGCCGGATGACAAACGCAATGCCAGGTTTATCCAACGCATTTGGAAAATGTGCGTATGAACCTGCCACTTCGAACAATACCTGTGTTTTAGACTTTCGCCGAAGTATAATGTGATGCATTGTAAATGAAAGGACATGAAATGCATAAACGGTGCTGTCGATGTAACTGCGTAGTGGTGAAGCCATCACTCCTAATTGTGGCGTTTGACAGCGCGCGCGGGAGCTGGTGAGCTGACGTGCGAGCGGAAAATTAAAAGTGACGGAAGGCGAAAGAACGCTGCGAGACGCGACGCAGCGGCTGAGGGATGTGGTTGGGCGCCGCCAGAGCCGTTGACGCGGCTTTCCCGCCCCGCCCCGCCCCGCCCCGCCCCGCCCCGCCCCGCCCCCTCGCGCCACGCCGCCCCGCCGCCGCGCGCGCGCTCGCGTGGCCGCCGCCGCTACCACGAGGTGCATGCGCGGTTGCCAGTTGGGCGCCCGCCCGCCCGCGTGCGTGCGTGCCTGCGAGCGAGCGTTTGCTAAAGCCCGCCCCGCTACTCGTGCGGACGGAATAGAATGTCCCCCCGGGTTTTCTCTCATGTCCTCCCCGATGTTGCGCGCGTCCCCGTCATGAGCTTACGTAGGGCCAGGCATGCTGAGTTGCCTTGGATGGACTAGCCTCCGTCAAGTGACTTGGCGATTGCTCCGTGGATGGTGAAGTGCGGATCACAACGCCGATTGAAATTCCGCTTTGCGCCTAAGCGGGTCCTGTCGCAAGTGGAAATGCTCGCGGAGCGCCTGTGAGTAGGCGTTGGGCGTGGGGCGCCCGGAGCAGCCCTAGGACTGCCGAAGGCCCCGCCACTCGCCCGCCGCCTGCTCACCGTGTCAAGCGGCCCGTGCGCGGGCTCGGGCGGGGGTTCGCGCCAGTTGTAAATCTGTCGCCGCAGCTCTGGACACAGAGCGGCGCCGATAGATTTTCAGCACGATGACCTGCGCTTGCCAGTGCACGGCCTCTGAGGAATACGATGTTTGCCAAGGCGGAAACCGCAAGCTAATAGAACCGATTTTAAGCCATTACTATTGAAATACTTGTCAAAGGACTGCGTCTCTTGAAAATTATTGCTTTAATCCTCTGAAGATCTAGGCGAGGTTAGCAGTCTTCATTAGAGCACGAAACTGTGGAAGCAAAAGCGAGCATAAGGCAGAAACAGTACTAGAGTGTAGAGTATCTTCGGTAGGCTGCACACCAGATTTTCGCACGTTGTTAGTACCCATTATAGGTAAACACAAACTACAATTAATATGGTGTGAGAGATCAGAATAGCTCCAATATTCTGTATTTCTGAAGCCCGACTATTTGGACTGTAACGTAGTACCCGAACTGTGTATTGAAGTGTGTTCGCGCCAAAACTAGCCTGTAAGCAACATTTCTGAGATATCTGCATGTGCAAGCAGCCGAGAGACAAGTGTAACGTAACCCGAAATCTGCTGAGTGAGTGATCGTTGATAATTGGTTGTCAGTTCTACCGTCCGTAATGATATTGGTCCCGCATTTATTTGATTGTGTGCGAGACTAATTTGAATAATAACAACCGAAGTAGTTGTGTGCAGTAGCAAAAATGCTGCTTCGTGGAAACCACACAAATGGTATTCCAAAAAGTAGCAAGCACACTGCTCAGTAACAATTATTTAAATTCTGTCGTAAAACACTCCAACATGAAATAAAAATGAATTCAGCAATAACAATGTGTAGTATTTACGGCGGCGGTGGTGGTATGTTTTAGTGTCCAAACGACATATCGTTAGGACGAGCTAGAGGCCACGAGCGATGAGTAATTCCGAGGGTCTGAGAGAGGCCCGTTTTGGGAACCGAACTTGCACATGCACGCGACTTCCGCGTCTTGCAAGTACTGCGCGCGGGCGCCTTCAAGGCTGCGAACGCCAGAGCCTTCGCACGTTCTTGATTCAGCGGGCAGCAGATGACGCATGGCGCAACGGAGACGTGGTCATTGTGCTTCGAAAAATGATCAAATATGCGTGAATGAACTTTTGATTTTCACGAACAGCGAGGGTGAAGTGCACCAAGTGGCCGATAGGAAGGTACGCCACTCGCCATTTCCCAAACCGAAGCAGACAGTGTGAGCGCTTGCGTTCGTGAGTGCTCTAACGAGGGCTGCTGTTGGACTAATCTAGTGGGAGAGATCTTCGCAGCCGCAGGTGTGGCGTGCTCCCCGCCCCGCAGTCGCCGAGCTCTCGAATGCGCTCCTGGGTGCATTGACACCAGACAAGACCGAAGGATACACACGCTGCGTTTATCAATAGTCGGATTGTTTGTTCGTAGGTTGGAGGGGGGGATGCCGGCGATCTTAACCAAGAACTTCTTGGCAAGAAGTCATGAAAAAGAAAATAGTAATGTCGAAAAAAGTGGGTCTCTCTTGCCGTGCGCTGTTGCGTCATTGAAAATCCAGTTCAGTGCTGATCTGTGAAACGGAGCGGAATGTGTGTCCTATTTGGATGGACAGTGGTATCTTTAAATGGACGTTCTCGCTAACAGTATTACTAGTATCGTGGGTTGATCAATTTGGCAATACACTTAATTTTTTCTCTTGCAGAAAGAGCATTTCGAAGGAAATTTATGTAAATCTCCGAACAACCCCCCAACTATCGTATTGGAGCATGGGAAATGTTGTTCCAACAGTAACTTCTACATAACGTAGTTAATATTAGCTGGATCCTTGTGAGCATTTCGGACTACGTAAATCATTGTTTTAAACGAGGAAATCGCTTCCTACTGGATCCCAACTCCAGGCTAGACTCTGAACTGTGTATTGAAGCATTGTGGGCTAATGACGGACATCTTAACTTGCCGCTGGCTGGTGATCACCGTGCCAAGGGGCAGGAATCATCGAAAGCTAATTCTTCACCCAATTCTTCCCTCCATCTGACCCTTGCATATTTCTCAACATGCTCTCTTATAGTATATTCCACTCATTTTCTCGGCATGTTTCCTTTCCCGTTTACACCAAGTGCTCTTCATGCGTCTAAAATATAAAGCAAAAGAGGCAGAATTGCCTCGAACATTTAAACTATCTTGAAGTGTGCATTGCACTGTGAAATTGTAAATAGGGTTCGGTGCTCGACCAGCAGATGTAAACAGAATGAGTTGGGATGTTAGCCAAAGTAAATTTAGATTAATTCCTATGTATCTATACTGCGATTTTTGTAACTTTGCCCCGGACAGGAATCGCCCCGCACGTACTTTTGCACGTTCCCCGTCTGATCCTCTATATGATTTTTCACGTACTCATCACAGGTTTCCACAAGTTTCCCCATGTTCGGCAATTGTTCCCCCAGATGTACTCTCAAATGTTCCTCAAATATTCCCCTAAATAAATTTTTCTGACATGTTCACCGCATGTTCCCGCAGTTAATCTGGAAATCAAAATATTTAATTTAATTGTTTTTATTGAGAAATACTTTATAAACTTATTCTGTTGCCCAATGAAACGGAAGTTCCGAATAGCTAGAGGCGGAAAAGCGAAAAACCCAACAAATAAAATAGAAGAGCCACACAGATTTTTTCCAGTATTGCCGTCACCAAAAAAACATTTTTAAAAGTGAAAATAGCGTCAAACCAAAACTTATCTCTCAGCATTTCTTGCAACCAAACTACGCAGTAACGGAACGATATATAAGAAATTAGAACGTCCAAAAAGTTATTTTCCAGATAAGTTTAGAAAACATACTTTGTCCTCTATAGGAACACAAAAAACTGCTTTTAAGACTCTAGTTCGCACAATTTCCGAGTTCTATACAATATCAAAGCTTCTTGCAGCGAGCTTGTTGAATGGGTGCATGTGTGCCTGATAATCGGAAAATGGCACAATCTGCGAACTTTTCTTTTCTGACTTCAATCTCTTTGGTGCACCCCTGGGGGGGGGGGATTACTTCCTACTCAGCAGTAACATGGGATTTTGTGTCGATGGTTTCTTCAAAAATGGAGTAATCCGTATTTTCTTAGCGTATACTATAAAGAAAGGACAGTTTATTACGGTAAAGTGACGCTCAAGAACTCACCACCACTTTGTGTGGCCACGTCAGCTTGCAAACAAAAGTGAGGTCATGCTTGAAATCGTGTTGCCAGCGCGTACTTTTTTGTTTATGACTAATTGAGTTTAGCAAGCGCGGCGGAGTTATGATTTTGCACGGGGAAAAAAAGAAGAAAAAAAAACAAAAACAAAACCAATGAACGGACAAGTATTCTGCACGTCTTGGCTTAGATCTGAGTAGTTCTTATTTATTCGATTGGTATAAAACACAAATTTTGCACCGCATCCCTAGTTTCCAATTTTTGCATTTTGTTTGATTCTGCTAAAAGTTCTCCAAGAACATTTTTGAGCGGGTAAGGTTATTACTCGGTCACTTGCAAGATAATCCGGAAATCCCGTTTTATTTTCGAAACAAAGTTTCCCCGTCACTCATAAACACCTCTTGCGGCACAAGTGTTCGTTGGCAAAAATGTTTAGTATTCGTGTAATAAAGTGCTGTGAGGAGCAACTATTCTCTGGCAGCAGCGATCTTCCTCGGGTGAAGGAGAGTTGGTTGGGGAGTGAGTGGCGGCGGTGGGCGGGCGGCGCAGGATGCCGATGGCGGCGAGGGATTAGTCCGGCCGCGCGCGCGCCCGCGCTAGCGATTAGATAAGCGGCCACGAGGCGGCGAACGTGCGGCCTCGCCTCGCCTCGGCTCCGCTCCCGCTCGCGACTCCACTCCTGCACCTGAGCTCAGAACGAATCACCCGAATTCAGTGGAAAAATGACACGTTGGAGGCGCGTGGAAAACGGGAGTTCAAAGAAACTGGAATATTTTGAAACGCGATTTTGTATGGTTGATAGAGTGGGATTTCGTGCGCATGTGTGATAGGTAGCGCTAGTCCAGAATAAAGGCGATAGATTATGCCTTTGCGTAGTGTACTGTTTTTTCATGAGCGCTCCCTCCCTCCGCCACGAAAATGTTCAGTAACAAGTGTTTGAAAAAGTTGGTTTTGGAGTCCTTGTTCCACCATGTGCACTTGCCGTGTACGGTCCGTGGAGCACGTTTGTTTTGAACGCGAGTGACGCGAAGCGAGGGGAAGCGAGCAGCGGCCCGGGCGGCGGGCGGCCAGCCCCTGGGGTTCGCAAGGCGTGCGTGCTGCGTTGTCCTCGGGCTATCGATTGCGGTGGCGTGGGGGTAGCAACATGGCTATTTGTAGTCGATAAAGGGCGCGTGACGGCTAGGAGCCGCGCCGCGCCGCGCCGCGCCGCGCCGCGCCGCTCCTCGTGAGGCGTGCGAGCGCGTGGGCGGGGTGGCGGCTGCGGGCGCTATCTTATCGCGCGTGCGATCGATCCCGACCCCCCACCCCCACCCCCACCCCCACCCCACCCCGCCCGACGCTTGCGCCTCGCGCCCTGCGCCACCCGACTCGTATTCCATAACACCACGTGCGCCACGCGAAAACACAACGAGCAACAACTCCTCTGGCGACGGCGCCGCAGCCACCTGCCCGAGTGCGCAGCGAGGTTGCCAAAACGGACGGTGGGAGGCTCGTCGCCGAGCATCCTGAATCCACATTTGTGATGACATTGAGATATTAGAGTATTTAGACGCCCCGCAGATGTATCTACATGTTGGGTTTTTATTTTGGAGATTCGCTGCAAGGTCGCAGTGATATTCGTAAATGAATGTTTTGCATTCCAGTGTGTAGAACGCAATGTCGAAACCTTTACTCTAAATTTTTCCTCAAAACTTAAGTGTTGTGGCTTAGCATGTTATTGCCCCGAGGTCTTCAATTCAAGATCGGTAAATTATAATTCAAGGCAATTTCTTCATGGAATTACGATCAAATATTTCACAAGTATTGACCTCAATAGAATTTGACGTTCCGTTCGTTGTAATGGAGTGGTAAAAACAATACAAGCCAATTCTTGTAATGTCGGGATGGTGAACATTTGAATTTTCCAAAAAAATTATAAAGTTGATACTATAGTGTTCTCTAAAGTTACCAAATATATTTTGGACGAGGATACTAGCCAAAATGTTGAATTTCTCGTGATTTTGCAGAAAATGATCTAATAATGAGCACGCCCTTCCAGCATAAAACCGTACTTAAGGAACATGACTGCCGATTAATTTGAAGACTGGGAACCAGATGGAACTTGCCGTGGTAAAAATAACAAAGGAAGACGTAAGGATGTTTGATCTCTACCAACCATTGGAATTGACTAAATGCTCTTAGTTATTGTAAAAAAAAAATTAAAAAAAAAGGTATCCTAGAACCTACGTAGAAGCAATGTAGAAAACATGCAAGATTCCGGAAAGATAAAGAAATACAAGCAAATTGTCTCTTAAATAGCTTAAGAAGCGCAAAGTGTGTTAAATAGAGGAGGAATGTGATGACTTTAAACAGAAAATCTGTGAAGCGGCAAAAGAATAAATAAGAGAAAGTAATAGATTGAAAAATATAGCTAAATAATGAGTCGGTGAATGCAAGGGAGCAAATTGGAGAAAAAAACAATCCAAGGAAGAAAGCATTACAATTTTAGACGGGGAGCAGTTATGGAAAAACGAACTGGATTAAGAGGAAAATAAACGCCATACACGAAAATTTCAGTTTAAAAGAAAACAGAAAAGTCTGTGAAGTGGGAGATGGAAAGCAAATAAAGGAAATATTAGCAAGGGAAGATAAAAAACGAAGATATTGGTAAAGCAAAAAGTTAATGGAAAGTCAGCTATCAAGAAGTATGTAATCCCAAAGAGTATTACAACAATGTGACTGTCCAATTTAGTTGACAATCTAGACAATGAAGGCGAAAAAATAGAATCCGAACCATCATTAATATAATAATAAATTAGTCATATAATCAACAATTAAAAACGTTTAGGGCATCAGGAAGAGATAATACAAGGAGCGCTGTTGAGATTTGGCGGAAGAACCCTCCGGAAAAAGATACAGAGAATTCTCTTGAAAATCTGCCGGACACACTAGTTGCCAAATCAAAGAAAGTGTTAGTATTACTGAATTTAAAAAAGATTTGAGGGTAGGAGTTAGAACCCAATCCCCTTGGTAAATATTGCATGTAAAATAGACGCAGTAGAATTAAGTAATACGTAGGCAGAGACTAGAATGTAAATTGAATTGATTTGTTACCGACAAAAACCCCAATAGTGAATAATAACAAAGATAACCTTGTCAAATGCTAAAGCCAGAGGGTAACCAATAGAGAAATTAATTCCGAGTTGCATTTGGGGTCAAACAAGTTCCATTATCCACAACTATTTTATATTAGAAAAGATTGATGTGAAAGACCAAGGCTGAAACAGTCTGGCTCTTGCTAATTTACTTACAACTGCACAGTCAAGAAGAGGTTTCAAAGGAAATAGTCATGGAGCTTAAACGAAAAGCAGTGCAATATGGGTATCGGCAATCAGTAATGAGAAAACTAAAAGTATGTATTGTGACAGCTTGCGCATGTAAAATCGATGATATTGCAGTTGGTAAACTCCCATACCTGGAAGTTAGTGCCTTCATTTGCTTACCTTGGTTCTAAGATAAACGATTTGGAAAGAACGAAATTCATGGAGCCTGCGTACCTACCCTATAATATTCGATATCTCAAGTCGTACAATCGGTTTTATTGCGCCAAACATTACTCGATTTGCCATAATATTTAACTTGCTTATGCTGTAATTTTATGTATAGATTTTTGATGTAAAAAACTTTATTATTGGGTGCAATAACAATTCTGTGTGGTTTTCTGCAAAAATGATGGTACATTTTTGTTCTTACTGTTGGCAATTGTTTCTGATAAGCAAAACAATAATAAATATTTTTATAAAGACTTTTTATACAAAACAAAAAAATAAGTATTGCTACTCCACATGAAACTTTTTAATTGTATTTAGCGTGTGTCTGCCAGATATGTTCCAATTGGACCATTGATGTGATGTTTGTATGTTTGTCCAGTTTCTTTTGATCCATAGAGTAAATGGTTGGGAGGGGTGGCTTCTTGCCTTGTTTTCGGCTCTTTCAATCTGTAAGAGCGTGCAGTTGTGTTTGTACGTGCCCGATCTCGTAGCGCCGCGGAGCGCCGTGCCTTGGGTGCACGCGGCGCGTGCGTGTGCGAGTGCGCGCGCGTGCCATTTAAAGGCCGAACGCGCGACGCAGCGAGCGCTTCCTGCCGCCCCGCGTCACCAAAGCCACTCCTCTCTCGCTCTCAGTGCCGCCCTCAGCCTGCCACAACGAACCTCATTCCATGACAACACGCCCCGTGCTTATTTGAAAATTGAATTTCTAATAATAATTGCACATGTCGGTTGTAAGCTTGCTACAACTACTACCCCCTTCAAGCTTGAACCACGTAAAATAATTATTGATGCTTGTTTGTTCTCCCCACAAATATCCACTTTGGGAGACTGAACGCCAGTTTAGCTTACGAGGTTACTTTCAAAAGAAGGAGTGATGGTCCTGAGCGACTGCAAAGATTGCTTCCTCTCAACCAGAGTCTCTGCGCGCGTGCGCAGTTGCTTGTCTTCGTTACTAGTGGGGACAGTGAGTACGCAATCTCAACACCTTCGTTTGGTCTTCATCACCGACAATGGTTGCTGCATTGTATGGGGTCTACTTGTAGGATCGTTTTGTAATCCCCTCTATGCCGGATGTGTGCCCGCATGAGAGACGCTTTAATTTTGAAGGAGACGCTGCTTCGCTTGATATCACGTGAAAACGTCACGTATTTGTATGCGCGCTAAAAATAATTTCCTATTACAGCAATATTTTCTAGCTTTATCTCTAATTTTCTGTATTTTTGTGCAATTTTCGAAAATTCAGGGAGTTCAACGAAATGGGACCTCTGCTATTGTCTTATTCGTTATTTCCGCTACGAGAGGGCAAAGTTATTAAAAAATGTGGGGCCAGTTTTCGGAAAATATTGAAAACGTTGAGGCGTCGTGTACAGCCTCAAAAATCAAAATATCCATTTTAAGCTCGCAGGTCCTCGAGTTCGTTTAGATCGATGGGAGAATATCGATAGAGATATCACGAGAAAGTAAAAATTGGAGGGGCCGCGTGGAGCGTGGTTGGAGCAGGGGCATGTGTTTTGCTTTTGGCTTTGGTTGCAGGGAATGCGAAACATTCTCTTCATTGTATGCGATAATTCATAAACATGCTCTCTTTTCTCGTTGTGAGGTTGAGAGACAGTCGAGTGTGTGATAAGGGTTGAGAAATGAATGACCATGTGATGTGGATGGAGAATCGCTAGTGGCGCCGTGCACGCGCGCGAGAGCTGCGTGGGCCGTGCTAAATAACGCGGTCTCCTCTGCGCGCCCCCGCGCTTCGCACTTCCTTCCGGAAGAGGCGTCGCCGGGTGCAGACGGCGGGGGCGGCGATGGATCAGCGCCGAAGCGTCCTTGAAGGTCGCCGCGCCGCGCCGCGCCGCGCCGCGCCTCTTACATCACTACAGCCTGGGAAACGGATGTCGAGTCACGTAGGGGAGGGGCTGCGCCTTTTGTCGCCCACTCCTCTGCCTCTGCGCCACACACACACGCGCCGTCCTCGCACAATCCACCTGCGAGCAACGACACGCCAAGCGGCCGAACGGGATCTTCGTGGAGCTTTCTGGAGGCGGGAGATCAGAGCGAAGGGAAATCCTGGGGTACGCCACGTTTGGTGAAGACTGCCCGGACGGATGGAAATGATCTGTCTGGACCATATGCTACAAATTAAATGTAATTATACTGTGATGTTCGTTTTAAAATGCATTTGTAGTAATGTAATAATATACCAATGTAGATATGGCAATTTAATGAAGTTATCACATTGCGGTCAACGATAAAACAATTCTTCGGTTCTTGAACTTAAAATCACCTTTCAGAGTGATATTCGTGATTAGTCTCAATTCTGTCCTACCGAGCACTAAATTTCAGACGAAAGAACCGGGAATTGATTGAAGCGATGTAACACCATGCAAGTAGCAAAGCATGGGATCACTTCGATTTTAAAGGTTACAAATCCTCCCTGGGGAGCGTGGTCCCAAATAGAAATACTCCGGTGATTGCTAAAAGTGTCTGTTGTCGGTGTATGCTGTGCTGCGCTGCGCTGAATGGAACGGAGCTGGATGAAGCTAAATAAGAGGAAAGCGTGGGTTAAGAGCAATAGTTCATCGCTACTACATGGGGCATATTCTTAGGGCAGAGGGATGGGGAAAATGAGCTCTTGCAGTAAGTCAGAAAGAATACATAGGGCTACTTTTCCAAAAAGTTTATTAATCTTTTTTTCTGTAAAAATATCAGTTGTTTATTTATTTAGTGTGTGTATTGGCTAAGACGTAGTACGGGCATTGTGAAATAGTGCTGATGGAACTCGTGTATTGCGCGCGGCTTGTCGGATGTGGGGCTGCTGTGCGGGGGCCCCCGGAGTCAGTGGCCTCCGGGAGGAGCCAGTTCCGGAAGGCGCGCGCCGTCCTTGAACATGAGCTCCCTTTATGCGCATTCCATAAAGGCGCGGAGGTCGCATCTGCGGCCCGATGCCAAGGTCACGGCGTCGTCGGGGTTCGCGAAGCGCACCCGCCTCGCCCGCCCCGCGCGTTAATGACGGGCGATTGTTTGAGCCTGCGAATCAATATGGAGGCGGCCCACCCCACCCCACCCCGCCCGTAAGTGTGCGTAAAGGGTTAATTGGGGCGGGGCGCGCGGGCCACTCGCCGCCCGCTCGCCCTCCCTCGCGCGTGCGCGGCGCCCGGTCGGCGACAGTGCGGTCTAGTGGCGGCGCGGCGTGGGCGCGAGCACCCTGCTGCCAACAACGCGCGGCGCGGCGCGGCCCGGCCCGTGCTATTGATCGCCCGCCCCGCGGCGGACTCGCGCCTGGTCGCTGGCTGGCCCGCCCCCCGCCCCCGCTCCGCTCAGTTGAGCTCGATTCAGCTGTGGCGGCCGCCCCGCGCTGCCTCCTTCGGCCCCTCCTTCCCCCGCCCCCCTCGGGCCGTACCTGGGCCGGGCCGGACCGGGCCGAGCCCCGCGCGGGGAGGGCGCGCCAAGGGTCAAGGTCAGCGCGTTAATCTTGCGAGGGCTGCCCCCTCGCGGGCGCCGGGCCCCGCCTGGCGTCGTCGCCCGAGGAGAAAGTGCGTCGCCGGGGGGCGATTCGGACGGGGCCGGATGGCGGAGGGCCTCACGCGATGGGCGCACCGAGGCCGTGGAAAGTTACAAAGAGCTCCACGTATCGAGCGAGTGCAGGGACACGCGGTCGTGTTTACTGCGCCTTGGACTATCGATTGGCCGGTAATTCGCGGCGCCGCGTAATGGATATGCGCGCCTCGCAGCCTCTTCACCCGCCGTGCGCGGGAGGTGGTCGTAGGACGTGTGCCTCCGACACCCTGCCGCCTCGTTTTGATCCTCCATGGCTGACCACCACCTTCCGACTTTTGAGACCGCTATCCGAAATCGGGAGAACTGGACCCCCTGCTGCCCGCCATGTCACCGTTGACCCGTCCGTAACACCAGCCAAATAAACTTTATTAGTTGTGCACTCTTTTCCGGAAGCCGATAAATGTGCGTGCGCCTTGGCGACGGAGGGAAAAGGATAATGCGGCGGCGGTGGCGGCGGCGGCAGCTGCTCGTGATTGTGTGCCGTCCATCGCGTGCTCTTGCTTGCCGGAGGCGGTGGCGTGCCGCGCGCGGCCTGTGCGCGCTATCCCCTGCTCCGCTCAGAATGTCGCCGAGAAGATTTGGGGAGACGGGTATTGCATCGTCGCGCGGGGGTGAGAGAGCCCTGGCACCCCTTGTACGTTGGACGCTCGACGCGCCCGGAAGCGTGAATGAACGAATCGGATGCGCGCACTTGTTCTCGGTGTCAGAGGTGGCAGTGCGACGCAGCGGCGGGAGCGGGGGCGGGCGCTTGTGGGGCCAGGTGGCACGCGAGGTCGCAGTCGAATGCAGTCATCGAGCGCCGACGCCGACGCGAAGAAAAGATTGTGTATTTGCCTGCGCCACTCGTGGCGGCGACGCTCCTGAAAGGCAGTCTTGCGTCACTGGCCGGGCGCCCCTACCCACGCCCTCGCCTCGCTTTTTTGTCGTGGACGGTGTGAGCGAGTCCGCCTTGAGAGAAGGGCGACGAGGCAGGCGCTCAAGGGCCTCCGTCCTCGACGCCCTCGCCCTCGCCCTCGCCTCTGCATGGTTTTCATCGACCGGGGCGGAGGCTCTGTGTTTTATCTCTTTCGGTTCTCCTTCCAGTCCACCTGCGGACTGCATTCATTTCGCGTAGCCTCCTCATTTACTTCTTCTCCTTTCTTATCTCTCGCTTTCGGGCTTTTGAGCGTGGAGTGGCCCCTGTCGCGCCCGCGGGAGCACCTCGACTTATTCTGCTCTAATAACTCCACGCCAGCAGCACTGTGCTTTGTACTTCTCTATTTAACAGTTCTTCCTTCGCGTCTCTTTTTTCTTTACGGCTTTCAGTGATGGGACAAGTAATACTTCTCTTCTTGTACCTCCTAGAAGCCCTTTTGTTGGTGTCTGATGAATTGGTCTATGTGCAGGATAGTGATTAGTAATGAAAAATCGTTAGTGGAGAGTTATTTGGGGTTCTGTTCGCTGGCAGAAAATTTGAGAACGACTTTTCTATTTTTTATGTGAATGTGACATTTCTTATACATGCCGGTAGACACTTCAATGCTATTCAGCCCGTATTTAATAGGGTAGATTAAATCAAGACCATTGCGGCTGTGGCGTCTATTGAAAACGGTATCTGGGGCTTGAATGACTAGTCAAATGAATAGAATAAATTACAAATAGTCTGATAAGTTAAATGCCAATTTGTATTAATTGCTTGTAACTCACATGAAGTGAGAAGTAATAATTTAAAAGAGATCAAAAGTAGTTCTAATGTAGAATGTATATGAACCTTACCATAGAGTACAGACGTATATCCTTACATGCATCCTTAGTCTATGACCTTTGTATTCCATTAGTTCCACTGTGCACCTGTTAGACATGGCAGTGTCTTAGCCAGCACTGCACGCAGCTAAGTGACGGCAAAGACCTCTACCCTGAAGCGTGCTTGCTTACTGGATGGATGGATACATTGCTTGGTGGCACCCGATTTTGATTGACGGAGGGATGAGGGCCGCCGAGAACACAACACATTGCGCGAGGATTTGAAGGCTGGTGCCAGAGAGGAAGGCGAGCACGCGGGTTGCTAGGCGACCGCGTCCCCTCCCCCCGCCCCGCCCCACGCGGCGCTGCAGCCGAACAATCGTCCACCTTTAAGGGCGGGTGGGTCCAAAAGGGAAGACGTCGAGGAAGAAACTTCTTTCCATTGCGTTAGCATGCCCCCGTCAACGAGGGTTGTCCCTCACACGCCGTTGGGCGTCGCCTCGCGGCACCGCTGCTCTTCAGCGTTCGCATTCATCATGAATCCCGTGGGATGCGCCAAGAATTTGAACATGAAATCCTGAAAGGTGGCCGCATTCCCAACTGAAATCTTTATTCAGTGTAATTGCAGGTGGAGCGCCACAAAATCTTATGACGGGAACTTTCAGACTCTTGACGATTTGCATGCTTCCTTTACGCAAACGAACCTGCTTCGTGGACCGAATAAAATCCAGATAATGAAGGCTGCGAATGGAGAACAAGAAGTCCGCATGTCAAAAACTGGCTGCAGACATGTCCGCAGATGAAGGCCCATCTCCCTCTGCTTCACTGCAGCTAGAAGCCGCGTTTATAACAAGAAAATGTATCGCAATGGTTATGAATTATTTAGCGGGTTACCGCTGTGTGAACTCCGAAGCATTAAAAAAATGATCGGTTGTTGGCCAGAGACACGGGCCGGTGGCTTCGAATGTTGTGGCTCCGTCTCACGCTGCTCGTGTTGGCGCGTACGAAAACCGGATGCGTTGACGGATCTGTTTTTCCTTCTGGTTCCTATTTTTAGTGTAAGGCTTTAGAGCAAGGATTGCATTCAGAGCAATTAATTCAACAGTTAAAATGAAAATGTTTCTGCCATTGAATTCCGTATATTCAAGTATGCTGTGTATTCACAAACGTATCTGACGCTTTTTTTAGCTTTAAAAAATGAGGTTAATAACAAGAACCGGCGGCGGCGGACGAGTCTTTTGGCATACACTTATACTTCCACACCCCAGTAATCTTGATAACGCTAGCAACAAAATGCAAATGGTTTGAAAAATATATATTAGTAATTATTAAAATTCTTTAAATATTATAGTGTTCTTTAAATATTATTCTTAGAATATTATAGTACTCTTTAAATATGCTTGTTTTAACAAAAATTACAGGTTACTCTCCTAATCTTTATAGGCAATGCTAAATGCTTCATACGTTTTCCTACGTACGAAAATTCTTTCAAAAATTGCAAGAACTAGTCATTTCAAGTGGTTACATAATATTGTAATACAGCAATTTCTATCTTTAATAACATCCCAGTCATCACTTGTTAAACTCGTTACAAATCGTAGAATATTCGGTGCGAAAACTAATTCTTTTACACATTAAACATTTAGAGAATTGTATCTCGAAAACATCCGAGATCACAGTGGATCCCGACTTGACAAAAGTTTTTCTATTATCTAAAATAATGTAATTATATCTCTATTTTCAACAACCTTGAAAAACCAGCGTTGACACACATTCAGTTCCTCCAAATACCATTTACCATTACTGTTTTACTTCAATTGTACTTCTTGCCGAACTTTCATCAATTTAAATGCCTTCCTTCACCATCCAAAGGTACGCTTTCACTCTCCACTATAATAATACACTTTCCTACAAAAATTCAGCTATCCGTCAGTTTCAGCATGACACACAAATCATTCATGATATGTTTTCGCACACACAGTCGTTCGTACAATTCGTAAATACATAACCATGCTTAATTTACTAGAACTAAACATATATGCATTCATACCGTTTTGCGACAATATAAAGCACATACATCAGAAAATAATTTCTTTCAATCATTTCATAGCTCAGGAACACTTAATACATTCACTCTTAGACTTAATTAAAATCAATATCCAAGTTACTTTTATAAGTAGAGCATTACTTTTATATATAGAGTGGAGAAAAACCCAGAATCATTTCGGGTTAAACAATTGACAGGGAAAAGTCTTCTCCTATAAATATGCACTTCTGTGCATTGATGCATTCAGTTTTAGATCTCAGCCGTCACCCTGTGACGCGCAGCTAAACTATTGCACATTAATGTATCCTTGAATCTGTGATGTTATGCTAGTCGAAAAAAGTCCAGAAAAGAAATTATTTTGTAAGTATATTAAGGTTTATGGTTGTAAATCATAGCTTATAGTATTCCTAGCCTTCAAAGGAAGCTAACACAAAAGTTTAATCCATATTGAAGCTGTACTTACAGAGATTATCGCACTGTAACGCAACGCACTTCTCATTATATATTAGTATAGATAAAGATTACTGGCGTTGTTTACGTATAATTGCATAATTGGTACCGGTTTTAATTGGTAAATTAGGGTACCGAAAAATTGAGAAAATGTGAAAAAATATATTTTAGGCACCAATAGATGGCAAGTGAGAAAATGGGAAAGGTGGATGCTACACCGAAAAGGTAGCCTAGAGTAAGGAGATGAGGAAAATACCTTGAACAAGAAAGTCTGTGCTATTCTGTAGCACTATTAGATTCTGACGTTTTTAAAAACTTTTTATTGTAACTTTCACCTTTTTGGGGGGAAATTCTTTCAGGTATTTTATTCAATCTTTTTGATGACTGATTTTTTTGTTTCAGGTAAGTGAGTCAAAAATCTTGAAGAAATTCTCTTAACACATGTGAGTAATAAATACTTTACATTTTTCGGAAAAATAGTGATTTGAATCTCAGTTGGAAGTTCTAAATAGTTGAACATATGCTCAAGACATTTGTTATTAAAGGAAATATATCAGAATGTTTCACACATTGTTATTTGGTGATTTTGATTAGAATATTTCGTGTCTTGTCATATCTTTAGGGAACTGTGGCGGTAAACTACAATTCACAGATACGTGTCTTTCCTGGATAGTTATGAAATGAATTGTAATTGATTCAATGGGATGAACCTGCTCCACCATTGCATTTCACGTCCCTTGCCTTATGCGGGATTTCTAGCGAAGTGTAGTGTACGAAATTGAGGTTTGCGCATTTTGTAAGCGCAAAAGGTGATTTTTGGCATTCATTTCGGCAAAAGCAATAATGAAGACGTTTACTTGCGGGCCTTACTCGTTACCCGGGCAAACGTGTTGAGCACGAAAACGGCTTGTCACGACCGCCTGCCCCTTCGCACCGAAGAACTTGGAATAATCGGATAGTACCCTCCCCTGGCTCAAACAAACTTGTGTTTCATGGATGAAGAAAGGTTTATTGGAGAGTTGATTTTCTACCTCGTACTCCCAAACATGCGTCCATGCCCTTCCTACTCCGGAAGTAGTTGTTCCGGAAGGGATGAAGTGGAAATAGCTCGTTTCAACGTGTTGACAACGCGCCCTCGGGAGCGGTCGGGAGGCGAGGAACAGCCAGCTGCACTGCACTGGGTGAATGGAACGCTCCGCTCCGTCCTCTGAGTGTGTGAGGAGCGATGCGGCGCGGCGCGGCGTGCCCGGCCGTGCCAGCGCCCCGCCTTCGACCCCCGCCTCGCGCCCGCGCAAAAATAGCCGCCGCTTCTCCAAGCGGCCCAGCCGGCCTGGAGGAATCGATAGCCCGCCGCGCGGCGCAGCGACAGCCTCAGGGAAAGGCCGAGCACGTTCACGTAGCTTGAAGTTTATTGTCAAAAATGCAAGGGGATTCGTTACATTAAAAAAATATTATGAACTTTATGAACTGTGCGCTAGTCGTATAGATTAGAGAAATTTCGGACAGATGATGTTAACTGCCGTCACAGTCTGAAAGATCAACGTGCCAGGTGGACGAAATTCAAAGGTATTGCTATTTCGTAGGGGTGTATGTTCGTCCCAACGATTTGGCGATTGCTTGATTCTTAATTAAAACTTAACGTTTCTTCAAAGCGAAATATGTGACCTGAATGCGTTACGGATATATTCCCGCTCACTTCTCATTCAGTGTCTCATTGCATTTGCAAAGATGTGAACATCAGTTTGGGCTTGTGTGTGTGCAACTTTAAGGTGGAAGGCCAGGAATAGAAAACGAAATGATTGCTGAAGTGATGAAACGTGTTTTTGCTGATTTGGCGGGCAGCGGGCGGCTCCGGTCGCGCCGGGCGAGCGCTGATGACGTTCCCTGGAGCCCCTGGCAACAGGTCCCATTAAGCATTTAGCCATCGATTCGTTTGTGTCTTGAATGGAAACCTCAACTGCCGCCCCATGTTTCTCGACGGGGGTGGGCGGGTCCAGCGAATTGGAAAAGCAAATACTCCGCGGCAAGCGAGAGTTGGAAAGGCTGGGAAGTAGTTGGTTGCGGGGGTGTTCGGTGGAGACGGGCCGAGCGCGTGACGCGAGCCTCTTTCTCCCCGGGCGGGGCCGGGCCGCGTCGCGATATCAGCGTTCGTTTGCATATGCGCTGCTCATAGGCGCCATTAATCCTCTGGGAATTGCGGTTTGTCGTGCGCGCCCGACGTCGCTGCCGCATGCACTGCTGGGGGGGGGGGAGGGTTGCCGCGCCGCGTGATTTTAAGTTTGATGCTTGAGCGCGAACGCTCTCTTTCTTGACCGTTGCACGTTTGCGTCACTTTCTGCTCATGAGCTGTGTTTACCGGAGACGCCTGTGTGTCACTTTTAGTCTTGCAACTCTACGAATGGAAAAAAGGGGGGGGCGTTAACCAAAGTAGGAAAGACAGTGTAGGTTTGGCTGTGAGAAGGCACTGCGTTGCTGCGGCGTAAGGGATTTGTGTGAGCGCAGGACGTTGCTAGACGTCTGCGCCGCGCCGCGCCGCGCCGCGCCTCGCCGCGCCTCGCCTCGCCTGCGCTATCGCTCCCGGAAGGACGTTCGCCACGCCCCTGGCATCCCGCCACGCCCCTCCGCGCCCACCAATGGAGGCTCCGGTCATTTTGTGCTCAAAAGAGTCAAGTAACGGATAGTTTATTATATTTGTTGGATTATGAAAGAAAATGTGTTGCTGTCCTAAAGCGGGCACCGAGAGGAGCCGTCCTCCCGGGCTGAGAGGATCTCGAGTGGACGGGGCTGGGCAGCGTTGAGCTGTCACTTGGGCGTGCGGTTCTTCGTGTTCGTCTCCGTTGTTTCTTCGGGAAGTGGCTTGATCGTAATGGCTGGCTCGTTGCCAACTGTGTATTGTCGTGGTACGAGGCGGCCGAAGGGCTGCGCGCGCAGGCCGTGTTCGCGTTTCAAGGACGCGTTGCCTGTTGAGAAGAGCCTTATGAGATCATATCCCCCTACGCGCTCGTTTTTTTTCGCCTTGCAACTACGCTTTACCGCCGTCGCCGCCCGCGGCGTGCGCTGCCGCGGCGGTGGTCACGTGACGTGGATACCCCACGCGCTCGTAACGGTCGGACGTTTGAAAGCTTCCAGAAGGCGCGGCGCGGCGCGGGGCGGCGGCAGTGCTGTGCCCGCCGCATGACCACCTGTGCGGAACATTGTCTCGGGCGGCGCGGGGCGGCGCGGAGGCGGGCGAGGCTAATGGCTTCCTGCATCCGAGGCGGCTCGCACGACACGAGCATCCACTGCCCTCCCCTTGCCACTACTCTCTACTGCTCATACATGTATGTTTAGGACGTGTGACAGCGGACAGAAAACGCTTTGTTGTTACAATCGTACGGCGTTCTTTTGGATTTGGGTAATATTTTCTCGTCCGAACGAGTGATTTGTTTTGTGGCTAGGACACCGTCTGCGCCCCCGTTCCCCAAGCCGCGCTCATCTTTCGCTTCCCCGTGTTCGGTTGTCCGCTTTCTGCTCGTTTCTCTTTCTTCCCTCGTTCGTTGTCCTTTTGTTTGTGGGCGGGTGTGGGAAGTAATTATTTGTAAGGCGGCTGCTGCCCTAACGAGCGGCGCGCTCCACGCAACGGGCGTTTGATTTAAAGCGGTCGCCGCGCGGCACGCGACGCCTCGGTCTGGTCTCGCGCTCCCCGCGTCACTCAGCGGCTCCGCAGGTGCCGTGGACGCGAGGGGCCCATGGAGCGCGGGGCCGGGGCCGCGGCCGGGGCCGGGGAACGGGGGGCAGAGCCTTGAACCGCCGCCAACTCGCAGCGCCCGCCAGCGCCTCTAACTGAGCCCTAATTGTATGCACTTGACCTTTCTGCCGCGCGCCGCCTAGGCTCCTGCCTCTGCCGCTCCTGCCTGCCTGCCTGCCTGCCTGCCTGCCTGCCTGCCTGCCGCGCCGCGCCGACGCTTTCGTTCCTATGGGAGGTTATCGAGTTCTGCAATTGCTCAGGCCTGTGGACGGGGAACAAGCGGGTTTTCACGACTAGACTGCCTTTTCGTCGGAAAATATCAGCTGTCTGTTGGTCTTTGGGATGCGAATGGGCCAAATTGGAACTGCACATGCATTCACATATTAGGCTTACGAAAAATCCCTGTATAGTATTATATTACCCTGCGTCCGTCTGTCATTCATGGTTCGATCTCTTCGCGGTCACCAGTCGGGACAAATTCGACGCGTCTCCATGCTCTGAGTCATGCACTGATGTTGCTTTCTTGTCCTAATGTGGACGCTCTCCAGGCGTTTCTCCCAAGACGTGTTATGGTGCGTTGTTTAGCGCTCCGATCTAGTTGTGGCCGCGCAAACCACTTCCCCAGCGCTATACGTGGCCTCGGTCGACGTCACAAGCACTTGCGATGACAGGTAAATGTGACGCCAATGAGGCGGCCCCCAGACGATGAATGTCTCGGGCCGCTGGAGCTGTAAGCCAGAGAGTCACTATTGCTCGGGCGCCGCTTTTTGCGCTGCAGCGCTGCGGAAGGAAAAGGATTATCGTCAGTATTGCCGCCCCGTGGGATAATATAGGAAATTACCGTTTTATAGGATAATTTTGTTCTTTGTTGTAGCACACACGATGGCGCTAATGGGATAATCCCCTTTGTAGGATAATTTCGACGACAAAATTATATCCTAATTTATATATCCATAAGAATGGAACGGTGTGTACTAGAAAAGGAGCTTGGAAATGTGCACATTTTCTTTAGAAAGCCGTCTGATAATGCACTCGTATGTAATATTCAAAGCAACTGTTCTGGGAGCGTTCGGATTAGATACTCCAACGCTGTATTGTGGAGTCTGTAGTGGTCGTCCCGAAAGAACCTCCGACAAGATTTGCAACCACTCATTTGTTTGCCTCATTTATTATTTTAATTCTGAATAGATTGTTTTACGTATTACGTCCCAGGACGAAAGTAACAGGCCACTGTAAGTTTAAAGTTTCTTTGAATTTAAAACTTGCTTAGTAGTCATTTTTAATATAATACAACATTTTTAAAACATTTAAATGCGTCGGCGACGCCACATTCTTATATAAATGAAGTGACTTGGTGCAAGAAAGTTGTGTTTTTGTGTGTTGGATGTCAACTCGTGAAGTATTGAGTGTGAGATTGGCGTGAATGCGTATGGCAACTTTAGAAGATAGAAACAAGCGAAGGGCGAAGGAGTCGGGGCCTGCACCACACCTGCCAGGCCAACAACTGAACGGGGCCTCCCTCCGCCCCCGCGCTATTGGTCACGTGACGCGTGGCCCACGCGCACTTGTCGCTCGGCGCTTCCGCCCTCCGCTCGCGTTCCTCGCGCGGCCGTCTACCCCCGCCCCGCCCCCCGCCCCCCTCGGCCCCCCCCCGCGCCGCTGTGCGTGACGTCGCTCCCCTCCCCTCCCCGCCCTCACCCCTTCTCCCGCGCAATCGATCGCCGAACGCTGAGGCGCTGCGTTTTTTCGAATTTCCCGCCGCGTCGTCAGGGGTGCAGAGCACAAAGGTTTTAAAAACGCGCGTAGAAAACACTGTATTTGGATGTGTGTCCAAAGATGCCGTTGAGTAGTTTTCGAAATGCTTGTGTGAGACGTGTGAAGAGAAGAAAGGGATTCGCGCCTTGGCTTGGATGTGTTGTCCCGGATGCCTTCGTCGCCAGAAGAGGGCGAAGCCGCGTGCGCTGTGTGGGAGGGCGAGGGGGAAGGGGGCGGGGCACGGGCGGGCGGTCACGCCACCGAGCCGAGCGCGGGCGCAGGAATCGATGGCGCGGCGAAGCAGGCTGGCAGGCAGGCAGGCAGGCAGGCAGGCAGGGGCTGGCTCTGGCGCTGGCACTGGTGGGCGCTGCCGTGGGTTAATGGATCAATGCCCACAATTGGCTCGTGGCTCATCTGCCGCCCCGCCCCGCCACTTGCACTCGTTCGGCTCGTCACTTCCATCCAAGCAATTTTAACAACCGGAATTTCTGTTTTCTTATTTCCACATCGTTTACATAACTTTCACAATTCTACGTATACGAGAATAGAACTATTGCTGCTACACAACGGCATAGACTTTATCGTACTAGTAAGTTGACACCATTTGTTTCCACAGCAACAATACGAAGACACTTTGCCAATAATATCTTATCAGCACTCCAATGATTTTATATTTGATATACTCCAATGATTTTTTATTTGAACATTCTCAGAACATGTTACCAAAGAGCATTTAAATTCCCTATCAGTTAACGTTATGGTTCAGTTTCTTTGCACGTAACAATGACATTGAGGGAGTAGTATGTTTTTCTTTTAAAAAAATCGATTTTTTCAGTTTTTAGTTTCTCCAGTAGTAGAATGGAAATATACTTCAAGAATATTATAGAAGGGAGAAACATGGTTTTGTATGCTAGCTAGCACCTTCTTGACATATGCACTTCGAGGTTACAGGGCAAACGATAAAAGTATCGTTTTCACTTTCACATGCGTCTCACTAAAAACCGTGCGGTGAATGTATGGCAGTATCTTACAGATATAACTAAAATTGCCACATGTTGTTGCAACCACTGCGTATCAATTTTATTTTATTTCAGATTGAGTTTTTTTAGCTAGCTGCATATTTGTTTGCGCTCCGAGGCGACTGCTCTGCTTATTTGGAGGCTTATGTTTATCGGCCAGTGTTCGAATGATACAATTGTGTCTAATCGGCGACGCCCTGCACTTGGCGATTGCGGCGCGTTGACCTTCGTGGACTCGTGTTTGCTCCGCTGCCTATGGTGCTAATGTTCGTTCTTTTGCAATGACACATCTCATCTGCGCTCGCCAGTGTTCCTTCTTGATTCCTTTCCAGATTAGTTTCCAAGCGGTCGAAGTTGTTTGTCGAGGAATGTTGTGGGAGCGCAACTGCGGACAATTTCACAACTTTTGCCTGTTTATACTGACTTCGAATATTGCGTTTGTTTATATGATTTCCGTTACATTTGTCTGTTTTACTCGTGGTTTTATTTTTATTTACTACAGAATGATTAATTAATTATATTCACCTGTGGGCAGTTTCAATTGGGTAAGCGGTTGGCGCTAGTATGGAAAAAGTAAAATCTCAGCCGCCAGCGCCCTCTTGGAGCAGCGTTCGGTGCTGTCTCCGTGTAAATGCCTCGCCGTCTTTCACGTGTCAATCGGATATTTTTTCATTGCACCGTGCTTAAATATCCTTGTGGGAGTTTTATTTTGCGTGGCATTTCGACATTCTACCATCGTAAAGCAATTTGGATAGTCTCAACACAAAGGGATTGTTTGATAGATTAGGGATATAAAGATTACTGCTTCACGTCATTGGATCTTCCCGACATTCTGTAGTTTAATGCAATCAGAGTTCCGCCGCTTGCTTATGCTTCAGGATGTGGTTTGTCAGTCTGATTTGATATTAATTGCGAATACTGTACTTGTACAAAGTTGCAGCTGACATATATTCACGATACAGAAATCAGTGGTGGCACAACTGCACGTTTCTCGTATTAGCGACAAGTATGTAAAATTATTCTGACAATATTAACACATCTCAGCCATCACTTGCAAAACTCATTAGTCATTACCAATCGTAGCGCCTGAGTTGCGAAAACTAATAATTTTAATGCTATTACATCAACACATTCAGCAGTCCAATACTGGGTTCAAAGTAGCGGAAAACGTCTCCTAACAATTAAAATAATTCAATAAATTCCAAACTATCGTGTCGCGGGTGCCATTCTTATATTGCGACCTGATAGGCATTAAGATGTTGGAAATGGGCTTAACCTTTGAAAATCTATACAAAGTAGGTATATTTTCCAAAAAGGAACAACAAAAATATTTTATAGTTATTTTTTTCTGCAAGGGATAATGAATATTCATAGTCTTCTATGTCATTTCAGTAGTATATCTTCCCTTGGTGGCTCTCACATGCAACCAATCTTTGTAAATGAGATCTCTAAAGAAATAATTTTGACGGAGACGTGACGAATGGCACTTTGACTTTAGATATGAAGGATTTGTAAAAAACGCATATAAATATTCGTGTAAAATGCAACCCGCAACCCACGTCAGTAGTTTTGACTCTATATCGTTAAATAACTCATAAACGAAGCGTTCTAGGACCTTACAAAAAAAAATGTTGGAGACCGAAGGTCTGAAAGAAACATCCATCACTTCGTAATGTACAGGATGCGATCTTCTTGATCATGCTATTACATTTTTGCTGGTTCGACGCATCTCGATTCTACCCCACCTGTTCAGAGCCTGTGTTATCTGCAGTTGTATGTGAAATTATTAATTACTTGATATTTATGCGATTAAATTACGCGGGTGTACCTGTTTGCTCGATAATTAAGTTAAATAAGAATAGTTTGTATTGACAAGGGTGTATTATATTGTGATCAATAACAAGGTGGCTAATGGAACTGCCTACGGTCTAGCCACCCAACGACTAAAATATCCGTTTCAAATTCAAGAGGTTGGGCCATCAGCCACATGGGTCTGGAAATATCAATTTTGGGCGAAAAGCTTGCCTACGGTCCAGCTCCTAGCATTTGTTCACGGGCAGACGGACGTTCTGCCGTTGAATAATTTTACGCACAAAAAGCGTCAATGGCGACTGTTTCAAGAAGTAATTTACTACGCATTACAACACGATTTATCAACTTTTTCGGTATCAGGGCCCCCTGCAATGCAGAGTTTTGTGTCGAAAAGTTGCCGTTTTCTGCTGCAGCATGACAGTATTTCCTCAGTGTAGAACAAGTAGTTTGCAAGAAAGTAAAAATAAAATAATAACTTGAAATAATCATTGCAATATTTGTCTTTGAGTCATGCCATCAGTACTGCTCGTTTTTCATGGAAGTGTTACGGCCCTGTACCGGTGTCAATCACGTCGTCATTTGAATGAGACCATATTCGTTTTGTGTTACAGTTACGTTACGTTTTGTGTCCGAATGCTGCGCCTGGTGGGGGGAAGGGGGGGCGAGAGCGAGTGCAATTTGAGCCCATAAGGAGCGGCGTCAACAAGTGGGCCCCGCTGCTTATCTGCGGGGCTTGCGTCAGAGCGGGCGCTCAGCGCCGCCGCGCGGCCGATACCAGTGCTTTTATGGGCTGCGAAATTTTGTTTTGCCAGTTCCTGGCCGGGCATTGTCAAGCGTTGACTGTAGAGCACGGCGGATCGGTTTATAACCGACTTCCTACTTTCTCGACACGCTACATACGTAGTAAAGAGAAAGTGTTGTAAGGCTGCGCCAAAAATATAGTGCGATTTTTCTAACTCTGCCTCTCAAGCCCCTATGGCCACGATGGAATAACACACGACATTTCACGTCTTTCTCGGTCGTGCCGCTAGAAGTTGCATGATCGCAAGCATTGCTTGATACGGTCGCGATCATGCGATATCTAGAGGTACGACTGAGAAAGACGACCGTGACATTTTCCATCGTAAAGACGGGCCTTGAGAGGCTAAGTTAGACAAATCGCAGTATAGGTGATTTTTCGACAGAATTGATAAATCATCTTCCTTTCGGTTGAAAATTTCATTCTCTTAACACGTGTTGTAGCTAGAAACAGCGTTTTGTGTGTCCTTGATCCCGAAAAAATTGTTGAGAACGAACGTTAGTCCGTCTACCCGTGTCTGCTTATCTGCCTATGTCTAAGCTCCCGACTACACACTTGTATTACTAGATCAACGTACGTTTTTTTCCATGGGCTGTTCTAATTCTGGATATAAGCGTGTTTTTTCTATTGAATGTCGAACTTGTAACAAGCTCGCGAAAGCTCAGCCTACTTTTGTGAAGGTTACGTTTGTAACCTCAACCCATTTTATTCCACTGAAGAGACAGTTTTTCATTGAAATGCTTTTAAATACCTCGAAAAATGTCTTTGATGGATGACTGTTGTGTCAGATTAATATTCTATGAATTTGTCATTTTAACCATTAACCCTTCATGACGGCGGTGGTCCCCAGTGAAAGATGTGTATCATTTTCTGAAAATTGTCTCGTATATAAAACTCGTGAGTCGCCTTGCGTGTCGCTGAAGTGTTTCGCTCTAAGAAACTGTAGATCCCGTGAATAGGTGGTGCGTCTCAGCCGCAGCAATGGCCCCCAGCCGTCTGTGCAGGCAAATTCGCCGCCGCGGGCGTCCGATGGCTGCGCCCGGTGCTATCGAAACGGAACAGTCTTCGCCGCGCCCGCAACGCGAGGTGGTCAAATGCCTGTCAAGCACTCTGGAAATGGTGGTAGTAAAGATATTTGTTGTGATTGCGATCGAATCGGAATTTGAAGGTGCCCCCGTTGGAAGCGGGCAGTGCATGGGCGGTGGGCGGTGGGCGTGGGCGCGAGGGCGACCTTCGCCAGAGGACGCGGCCGGGCGCAGGGAGGGCCTTGACGCCGCCCGCCACCCGGCCCGCCTGCGCAGCGCGCACCGCCGCTGCTATGTATAGCGTGCGGGAAATAGAGCGGTCTAGGTCGGACGCGCCCGCGCCCGCGCGCGCGCGCGCGCTCGCGGATCCGTAGGCGCGGGCGCAGGCGGTTCGCACGCGGACAGGGCGAGGCCGGGGACGGGGACGGGGCGGAGGCGTTGCGCAACGCGGCCGCGCACGTGACTCGCCGCGTGCGCCACGCGCCTCCCCGCACGGCCCTACGCGGCTCTCTCTACTAAGCGCTCCCTGCGACGCCGTTTACGCGGGGGCGGCTTGCGCGGTTCAGTCGATGTCACTGCTGTGCCTCTGATCGGGGGGGTCGTGGGGTTCGAGCCAAAGAGATACCCCAACAAACGGGCCACGAACAGCGCGCGATCTTTCCTTCCCCCTAGGAAAACCCGGCAGACGTAGTTCTGCCTTTCATCTCCTTCTTTCCCCTTTCTCACTGTTCTCCCTCCCTCCCTCCCTCCCTCACCCTGTCCCTGCCTCTGTCTCTGCCGCTCTCTGTCCCTCTCATTCACATTTAATTGCAGATTCTGCACATCTCTGAGCAAATGAGGTAATATCTGGAAGCGCCGGACCAGCGAAAATGTTATAGAAATTATGTTATGTTATTTATGTTAATTATGTTATGTTATGAAATTATTTAGTTATGTTATTTTGAGGCCATAGAAACGTATAAGTAAAAAATACGTTTTATATTGCTTCCCATTACTTGTATCCTTACCCATTACTTACACACATGTACATGCACTACGATACCTCACATGCCGGGAGATGTGTTTGATGTGTAGATGCATGACCCCGCTGGGGCGGTGCTTGGAGATATCTGGTCGAGGAAAACTGCGCAAGGTGACATGTAGGTCGGCGCTGGATCTCGCCATTCAGAGGGTGAAGATCGCCGTCGCCTCCGGCAATAGAAACATGTACCATACTTACGGGATTAATGCCGTAGCACGCAATACGCCCGAAAACAACCAATCACGAACGCTGGGGGTTACGAAATGACAACCGCCGTATCTGGCGTGACGTGCGACGTGTGGAGAGTGTGAAAGAGTGAGTTTGCAGATTGTATTGTTTTCTCTTTAAAAACGTTATGAAAAGGAGCAAAAATGAACTTAGCGCTTCTGAATGGAAAAGCGATGGAAATTACAATAAAAATCAACAATCAGTACTGCGATATGAACGCAATGGCTGCTGTGTTCAAGTTGTTAGAGTTTTAGGAATATGAGTGAGAAAAATGAAAGATAATTGCAAAGTTAAACAAAATGAAGGTTTCCGTTTAAAACTCGTAGGCTGTTCATATTTATCGAGAATCTCATCGATATTGTAATGCATGGCCATTAAGCGTTTTTGAGGTAGGAGATAACACGTTCGAAGCAATTCCTTGCATTAGCGAGGGAAGTGATAAGAGTGAGTGTTTGTTATGGTGCAATTCGAGCGCCGTGCAGGAATTCGGGCGCTTGGTTCATGCGAGGTGCGTCGGCGTCCCTCCCATCCCCGAAGGCTGGGGCGCGTGCGTCTGCGCGCGCTCACGGTCAAGGAGCGTCCTCACCTCAAATAGCTCTTCCGGGAGGTCCTCGCGCGCTGGCCGCAGCCCCCCACCCCCCACCCCCACGCCCCTCGGAGCGCTTCCTGGAAATTGGCGGCTCCGTATCCATTCCTGCACGGAATCAGGGGCGCAAGTCTCGTTTCCGTTGAACACTGTGAATACTCGAAAGTTGCGTGTTGGAAATAGCGGGAGAGGCAATTCGATTGTAAGCGCCAGTCCAAGTGAGTATTCGGCAGAGCCACTACGTGGCGATTACCTCGATGGTCCTGAGTTCGGGTCTTGGCGCTAAGGAAAATCACAACACTTTTGCAGGTTCATGTAGTAGTGTAATATTACGGAGCCGTGAGAAATAATGCGAAAAAGTAGGTGCTATTTTAAGCGCCATTCGTTCTGGCCGATGTGGCTCATTCACACAAGGTTAATGAAGAGGCTTCTGCCCGATTTTGTTAGCCTACGACATGGATCGTGAGGGCGATGAACAGTAGGATGTTTCTCCCCTTCCCTTTCGTGTTGCGTCGCACTGTGCCCCCGCGCAGATGGCAGTTAATAGCAATGTTTATTTGATAGTCTACGGGTGGTGTTTGTGTGTTGGGGAGCCCCGCTCCGCTGTTTACGTAAGACGCAGGAGGGGTCTCCCCCTCTTCCCCCCTCCCCGCCTCCTCCACGCGTCGCGCCACGCGACTCAGCCCTTCGCTCCACGCGGACGCCACCGCGCTTCTATTTCATCGCTTGTTCGCAGCGTCCGACACTCGAGGCTGATCGGGCGACCTTACTATTCTGCACTTCGGGTAAACGCAAAGCAGGTCAAGACCTTCAAGTAGTGAAAAGTCAGAGCAAATACAAGACTCGTCTTGGAGCTTGTGCTGTGCATTTTGAACATTAGCGTTGCCGTTCCGCATGACTGACCTCTGCTTCTCTTCGGAGAGTTCTGCTGTTGAGGGTGGAGCGAACACCTGTGTAAGGCGAGGGTGGTCCAGGCGACTGGTGGTGCCTCTGCCGCACAGGCCTAGCTCTCGCCAGAGGAACCGATGGATCAGACTGGCCTGTACTATTGGAGCTGCGTTCAATAAAACGCGCGTGTGTTTGATCCAGCTCTTTGTATGCTGACGCAACTGCAATCTTCCGGCGCTGCCTTCACTTGCGTATCTGTGTTGCAAGCGCAGCTAGCTGGAGTTTTTCGCGAGCAGTTTTTCCAAGCGAAAAACAACCACATGTTATTAAATCAATATTATACAAGATAAAAATTGGAGCAGATAGTATTCACTTCATTATTTTGAGAAAGGTGTCTGGACTATTTTGGAGATGTGCTCGCCGTTCTCACTGAAGAAATAGTAGTGAGAATTGAGCTTTCGTACGAGAGGAATTTGCCTTTAAGCCGATTGCGACCTGGTATGCCCCCGACTACGAAGCGCCCCCGACATCTTATTCTCTAAGCGTTCTCCTTGAATCCATGACAGCGGTCTGCCTTCCAGCAAAGTAAGGCATGTAAAATATTAGTAGACTAGTCAGGAGAAAATACAGGTGACAACACGGAAGACGACGGTGATGTCAACGCCGAAGAGCAGGGAATTCTCCGAAGGCCGTTATGGGGAGAGCTTCATCCGCGCATCGCTGTCGCACAATGCCTGATGTCGTGCGTATTAGCCATTTTAGGAATGAAAGTGTTGGACGACCAGCTCCAGTCCTTCGCGTGCGGTTGGCGTAGTTGGAGGCTATATCAATGTCGATGAGATATCACAGAGCAATGCAGCCGGGCTTGATGGGTACAGTGGGACAGTGCGTTCTTTTGAGGAAGTAATGGTCCAGCAGCGTTTTCACGGCGCCGTTGCCGGGGAAGGCTTTGTGCGGCACGCGTGCACGCCCGCCCGGGCGCGCGTTTCTGAATGCGCGTGGCAAGGGTGCAGCACAAAAAGCGCGGCTACGGGCTGCCTGCGCTCCGGGCGCTGAACCGCTCTCGCCTGATGACGCGTGCAAGTGCGAGGCCAAGGGGCTGAGGACTCGGCGCGGGGGCGGGGACTGGGACCGGGGTGGAACCCCCTGCGCACAATTTAATGCTCGGACCATTTAATTATAAAACATTTTTTGGCCTCAAAATACGGTGTTGGATAACCTAATCCGAACGCTCCCGGAAGAATAATTGTTCTGAAGAGTACGTTCTCCGTACTATCAGGTGGCTAAAAAAATATACTTTTGCAAGGTCCTTTTGTACACTATATCGTTCCATTCTGATGGATTTGAATTAGATTATAAGTTTGTGATTAAAATTATCCTTGAAAAGTTGGCTATCCCGTTAGATCTATCGTATATGCTGCACATTGCAACTTTATCCTGCTAGTTATCTTGCGAGGTGGCAACACTATGAACTTCTCTCTTCCGAGTGACGCAAGCCCTGCTTCGCGTACTGTAAAGAGCGCCGTCCGGGCGATACAACGATGTACCTACGTACGGTCTCCTGGATGCACGTGCTTCCCACGATCTCCGCTATCTTACTAAAAAACACAAAAACACGTTTTTAGAAATTTCTGGGAATCTTATGGCGCGTCTAATGACACCTCATTTGCCTCGATTGGTGGCCGGGTGAGGGTCAAGCTGTGAGTGACGTGCAGACAGGCGCATGGTACTCGAATACTATACTATAAAGTGTAGTATTCGAGATGTACATAATTAGGATTGGGATGGGCGGAGCTTGTCAATTACATAACGAAAAGGACGTGAAAGGCGTTACGTTTTGCAATTAGGATACTAAGGAAAGGAAGTTAATAATCGGGTGAATTAGAGTACAGATCGTTTGTGCAGCAGGAACTGGAATATCGCCCCATATGTTCGGACCCTTATCCTTAAGGGCAAATAAAATCAATCCAAAAAATACCAAAATGCGATCTAATATTTATTAAGAGAGGACGCTAGATTTGAATTTATATTCTACATTTATGTCGTGGGAACCTTTTGGAAAAACGCCGGGAGAAATCGAGGCTTCGTGTGTTATTGCAACAATAAGAGGTGATCGTCAATGGCGGAAGTGCAAGTGAGGTTTTGAAAGTTGACGAACCATGGTTTGAAAATTCGGGCAAGAAAACAGAACTGTTGCAAGTAAATTTTTATTTGTAAATAACACTACAAAATTGGAACCAATTGCCTGCAGTGGTGCTGGAGACTTTCCCGCGGTGTCAGAAATTTTAAAAGTTGAATATGTAATTGTTTATTTTTAAAACGTTTTCGTACGTCAGTGTTATCCGGGTAGGGGCTGCACATTCCTTGTCTAAAGTTGTATTGAGTAGAAATATAATTATTATAATCGTTTGGCCGTTTTGTTATTTTTTAGTACTATTGTATTTGGATACGACTCGCACCGGAAATACTTGTACGTCCCGCCATGTAGCGTAACAAGTTTTACTTTGTGTTGTGAATGGGCGGTCGCTCGCAGCGCGTCGTCCTGATTGACGGGGAGCGAGCGGGGCAGCTTCGGCCGCATTGTGCAGTGCTTTGAAGAACGGCCTCGCGGAGGGCCGCCCTTCTCCCCTCCCCTCCCCCTCCCCCTCCACTCGCTTCGACGCTGCGCGGATCCGAATCACGCGCTCCCGACGGCCGCATCGGATGGGGGTGGAGGCGGGGCATTTGTCTCTCTCCTCTTCGTAGAGTCGGAACCCGACAGTCTAACGAGTGTTCTTCGTAAATCGCCAGAATGTCTGTGCTGGAAATTTTTCGCGTCACTTGAGTTCGAGTGCTGAGAGGCAATGAGAACGATGGATAAGCGTTCTTCTACGTGTTACAGATATCTGTGAGTCATTGTCTCGCGATAGCTTTGACGACGTCTGTCGGTTTTCACACCTGCAACGCAATCTCCCGGAGGTTGATGGGGTCATTCCTCTATTCCGGCGACCCTGCGACTGATGTCCGGGCGTCTTGTGATCTGGTGTGCGTTGCCCTTGCTTTGCAAAGCCAGGTCCAATGTATTTGTAAATCGAAAAAAGATGTCCGTAGAAGCCACCAATCGAAGGAGTGTGCCGTGTGGGCTGTACCATCGCCCGCGAGGCGAATGGGGCTCGGGCGCGCTACCTCCATGTCCGCTCATGCGAACCAAAAAGGAAGAGGGGGAAATACTGAACTTCTACGCTATTTTATTATAAACGTTAGCGGAATGAAGTTGTTTTCATTCACGATGTGCATGCACACATGTTATTGTTGTTATAATTATTATTGTTATTGTCTGGCGCCTTTGGCGCCATATCACCGTACATCAGTTACACACCATACGGCGAATCAACATCCGTTGTCCTGTAATAGTCAGATGGCTTATGGTTGAAAGCTACCACAATTGGCGAGAAACTTGGCTCATTGCACACTGTGTGGACTTCATTCTCTGTCCGTAGTGGACATTGGATGTCTTCGGAGCGACGGAGGTCTTTGACCTGCCCTTTTATTAGAGTAGGGCGAAGTGGTGTTCGCGTCGCCACTTGAAGGGAAGACGTGCAGCGCGCGCGAGGGGCGTGGCGGGGTGGTGGTGGTGGTGGTGGGGGGCGGTGATGCAAATGACGGGATGAGCGCCTGCCTGCGCCCCGGAGGCGGCGTGCCGGCCGTCACGTCCAGCGAAAGTTCCGAGGAGCCACGCGCGGCGCGCGGTTGCGCCACGCCGAGGCGCCTGCCAGGGCACACGGGGATGCTTCGTTCCAGTGGCACGGGCCCCACATCATCGAATAGGATAGGACTTTCCATTGAATGCCATTCAATATTCCCGATGTCTCTGTGGATGAAGTCAAAGAGCGCCCTCTGGCGTTCTGTGTGTTCCCAGGCAGGATTACCCATTGGCCGTGCGTCCCTATGGCTCAACATGAGGCCTCGCGCGCGTTTGCCCCGCAACTCGCATAAATAGCAGGACCTTTGGCGCCGGTTGCCCACCGAGGGGATTGCCAGTTGTTTCTCGTGTCAAACGAGCTGCAACTTAATTTTACGAATTTGGCGTGGTATTAAAAATTCACAATTCAAGTCCGTTCTTGACGGAGTTTAATGCATCATTTATGACGTTAGGGGAATTTATTTTCGTTTGAAGATAGGTTGTTGATTCAAAACGTCCATTCGTGGAGTCTTTTGCGTAAAGTTGGCCCTTCTGGAAGAAAGGCCCGCTTTCCGTCGCTGTTCTTTCACACGCGTCCGGCAGTCATTTCGCGAGCGCCGTGAACGGTCGTGGCTGGGTGAACTGGTCGTGAAGGGGTGTGTTGAAGATCTCGAGAGATAGTTATTGTGAAATGTCGACAAATCATGTTTCTGAAGGAAGTAAGAATATCTGCAGATTTATGAGAGAATACATTGCTGAAAATTAGAGCGCTTTCATTATTGCTACATTTATCAGGGAAATGCTCGAACATATATAATTTTGTCGTTATCACCACAGGTAGTAGCAATAACAAGTAAGATCATGGAATGAACTAGTGTAAAACGTCTTCAAACAGTAGTGGTAGTCGCAAAGTGCTGGAGTGCGATCTCTATATTTACGAAACCTAGTTCGTTTTTGTTTGACTTCTATTACCAGTAGTTGTCTCAATACAGAACTAATTCAAAAAACTGTAGTGTCCACTGGAAATTAAAGCTAGAACCATGTGCGCAGGAGATGAACGTAACTGACACGGACATAAATTTTAGTAATGTTTGAGAATAGACTTTTATTAAACGTAGTTTCAATTGATTTACATGAAGTGCTTACGTTGTATTATCTATTAATTTCCACTGAATCGTGGAAATTGCATTCTCGTCATTGCAATCGTTTCTCTCCATTACTCCAATGCGATCGATAGTCAGCTTTTATATTTGAAATCACTATATAATAATATAATAATAATAACAACAATAATAATAATAATAATTCTGTTTTGATTGCTCTAATAAATTACTCATTCAACCTGGAATTGAAATCGGATGCGGATACAGGAATGGATTACGAGTCTAGGGGAATACGAACTCCTTGTTCAACTTATGATATCAGAGAGGATGTTTAAGCAACAATTTTGGGGATAGAGAGCGTTCTGCGTTACGGGACAGCAATCCTATGTGATTGTTTCTCATCCCGGCGATGTGTAAAATCGAATATCCGCTGTTGAGCTGCTTCCTAAGCGTAAAATGGGACGTGGTGAAGGCATGACTTCTGTGATTAGAGTAACGCGGTGTTATCTTGTTTTGTTTAATAATTTCCTCAAGAATTGTTTTCTTTTTGCGCAATTGTGTGGGTGGTCACTGACGGTTGGGCAGAATGCGAAAGGAGCTGGGTGCATAAGTGAGGTGGAGGGATGCGGAGGCAGCCGGAGCGGCCAGGGCCCTCGCGCTGCGCGGCAGATGGCGCAGGGAGAGAGGTATTTTCGGCGCCCCCTCCCCCTCCCCCTCCGCCCACGAGGAAGACCGGAAGGCGAATGCAGCGGCAACGAGAAGGCTTCTTCGGACGTTCTTCCTCCCTGCACGCTCTTTCAGTTCTCTGCTCACAGCGTTCAAGTCCTTCAGTCAATGTCGGGCGAAGTTAGGTGAAGTACTGAAACTGCAAATTAAAGCTTCTATATTTTATTTTAGTAAAGCGTCCTCAACGACGAAAAAGCATTGGGAAATAAAGCTTAATCGGCTTACTATAGCTTACAGTTCAATAATCTAACCCTTGTTTTCTCCAAACTAACTTTTACTCCGTGACCACAGAATGGGCGCATCTCAGGAAGTAAAATGTCTTCCCGAAGAGGTTGTGGACCGCCGCAGAGGAGATGTGCGGGGCCCGTGGGGCGCGGCGTTGTGGGCGGCTGGAGCCTATTTGTCCACATTTCCCTTGTGTTTATTTCTTTATGTTAATGCTGATGCCAAGAAATATTGTGTGTGCCTCTTCGCAATATTGGACGTGTTTGCCGACGTGCCTTTTCTGCTTATAAAACGAACCATACCATTTTTATTTTCTTGTGTATAATAATACAGACATGTAATCCTTAGAGTTAATTCGAACTTTCAAAAAAACATTAATATTTTAAAATGAAAAACATTGAGGTAGATGCCAAACGTTGGTCAACGCAATTAAATGTAATCGATATTGCGTCTCTCTCCCAAATTCTGTCATTCATGAAAGTCCGTATACCAATGTTTTTTAGTATCTGTGTTTGAAAAAGTAACCCCTTAAAAATATTGAAATAGTTTAGCTATTTTTACGTCTGTATATTACGATACGTCGTAATATCGTTGCTGTCCTGCCGCCTAATAACTCGCACCGAAAACATTCGTCAAAGGAGATGTGTTGCGGCGGTGACACGGTATGTGTGGAATGGATGATAAGGGAGTATAAATAAGATGTTTACTACATCGCGATAACGGAGGGCGAAGCTAATGAATTCGTGGAGGCTTTGGACTGGAGATGGGTCTTATCAGCGCGTTCTGCGTCGCGCCGGGTTCACGTCCGGACGAGCTCCCCCCCACCCCCACCCTTTCGCTTCGCCGCACTGCTCGTGCAAAGCTGGGCACTCTGCGGGGATTGGAAATGGCTTGCGTGTATCCAGCGGAACGCACCGCCGTGCAGGGGTGACGAAAGGTGCACATTAGTAGACACGGGAATGTAAAACGTCAAGAGGCTGAGAAGGAAAGTTCCGTGCGGCCGGACGAGGTCCAGCGCGCGGGTTGTGATGGCCTTGCTCTCTCTCCGCTTATCTCTAGACGGCGGGCAGGTGCTACTTGCGTATAGAACGGTATTTACAAACAAGTGGACGTTGCGAGCAGAGGCTTTGGTCGCAGGGTGCGAGTGTTGGGGCTGCATGCGGAGCGCCCCCCCCTCCTTGGGCCGCGCCGCGGGGAGGAGCGCTGCTCGTCGGCAGTCGCGAAGTCAGTCCATCACAGGACGTTGATCAAACGGCACCAGATAAAGCACATTGGCTTATCTGCATCCGTGGAGCAATGAAGAGGGGAACGCGTCAGAAGTTGATTCATGACGAGATACGAGAAACGCTGGCGGAAGATTGCGGGCGTGGGCGGGCCTTTGGCCAAAGTCTGAGCGGACTTGAAGGGACGGCTCTCCAGGTATTGTTTTGCAATATTGCAAGTAAAGTGACTGCAAAGCCAACATTGATATATGTACCTTATTCGTTTCTGCTAGTGGTTCGCACGTCATCGGCGAAGTAGTGTAATTCGACATAATAAGCATGATTTCTATGTTGATCATCTGATTTCCAGAATTCTTTGAACTTTCATCTCCCTCTTCTGTAAAAGTCGTTTAAGGTGCCCTACAAATATCTAGTGTCTAGCGGTTCGTATATTAAAATTCTTTAAAGTTACTGTTATTGTTTTAATTCTTGATGTTTATTTTTGTAATACCCGAAAGTGTGTATGAATTGCTAATGAAAACTTTGAAGCACGCATAGGCAAGCAGCCCGTGTTGAAGTGCTAACCCCAATTTCCTCTATCGTGAAACGTGCGTATTGGCGCGTGGCGCGTGTTGTGGAAAGCGCCGGTGCTAATTGGGAAGAGGCTCCTGGGCCCAGTGGGGCGGCGGGGCCCGGCGCGGCGCGGCAGGTGTGCCTGACCTCCCCCAACAGAGCGCGCGGGCGCGCCTTGGCACAGCGCTCGCCTCGCGTCGCGGGCCCGCTCCGACATCCACCGCGGTGCAGCCGCGACGGCGGTCGCTCCAAAGGGATCGTTCGGAAGGACGCGCTGGGCAGGCCGTCCCCGCCGCTCCTGAATGCGTTCGATGGGAGGGGAGGGGAGGGGTGTGAGGCGCCGCGCGGGAAAACAGGCGCTCAAGCGACGCGACCGCTTCACGCTTTCTACCGCCTTTCGCAACTGCAGCTTTGCCTTCGCCGCCGCCGCCTACCCGATTTGGGATCGACGGACGAAAAAACATCTCAATGATTGTCGCCAAATGTTGACTGGGTCCTTCTACTTCGCTTTCCTTTTACTTTCTCGCTTTTACTGCAGGCCATGGTATCGAAAAGTGGGTAAATCTTGTTTCTACAGGTTACGTTTCTTAGTGAGAATGCATGTTTTGTGGGTCCTTGATAGCGAAAAGTCGATTGACGGCGAAATGTGTGTCCGTCTGCGGTCAGCGCTAGCGCCTAAACCGATTCTCTCCAAAATTGATATTCAGCCGATGTTCTCCAAAATTTATATTCCCCTATCGATCTGAACAAACTAGAGACCCTTTGAATCGGATGAAGAAGATGAATACATATTTTTGATCTACGAAGTATTTTACTGTGCCTCCTGTAAGAACATAATTATTGTTTTATCATCAAATTATATAATTGGTTCGCAAGTGCGATTTCGCCGCGTCCGTGGCTTGCTGTGCGGCGCACCTGTTCTGTGGCCCCTGACCGCCCCCGTGGCGCGTTTCCCCAGCGCTCCGCCCCCGCTCCATTTGCATGGCGCAATTAACAATCCGCAGAGCATGAAGACAAAAAGAGACAAAGCCGTTCCCATGCGCCCGCGAGGGGAGAGCCAGGGGCCGCTGTGCAGCGCCGCGCCGCGCCGCCCCGCGCCGGCCAAATCGATGCGATGCAGGCGGTGCGTGATGCGGCCCCCCTGGCACACACGACGCTCGGGACCTGTCTTAATCACTTTCCTGGTGGTGGCGACACGACTTTTGAATTATCGCCCGTCTCGGACCGGACGGATAAATACTACGCTTTGTTCCGGTGGAGGAAGTTGGCATGGCGAGCGGAGCGAGGTGAGGGCGCGGCGGGGCGGGGCGGGGGCGGAGGAAGTGGGCTCGAGCGGACACCCGTAATTTATGGGCTGTGGAGCACTCGGCCAACGACAAGTATTTTGAATTATCGACGCGACGCGCTTTTTCCCTCGGCTGGGGCAGCCGTTTGGCCGCCTTCCTGGCGCCTGTTCGCTCCAGCCCCTTCGCCTCGCTCGCGCTCGCCCACGCCCCCCTTCCCCTTGGACTGCCTTTGCTCCATTACTACTCGCCGCTCTCTCGTCCTGCACGTATTGTGATTGCAGCACCCGTATTACACTCGCTGTAAGTGCGAGTAAGGCGGCTTGGTCATGAAGTCAGCCGCCTGCGCCGTGGAGAGCACGCGGTTGCCTATTGCGACCTGTGAAGACCTGAATGCATTTTCGCGTCGCGTCGTGTCCTCGGGAAGTGGCGAGAAGCTGCATGTGCGTGCGCCGTGGAAGTTTCTTTTGTTTGCGGAGGAAAAGACGGGTGTTATTAGGAGGAAGGGAGAGCGCGCGAAGCGTTTCGTAAGCGTCATGTGCTGGCGCTCGCGAGCGCGTCCGCCTCCGCCTCCGCCAGATAGCGCGGCTTCTACACGTTGCAACGACTACTTTTCCATCAGCCATTGAACCAAATGTATCGTATGCATTCCGAGGCTCCTAACGATCTGACGGCGTCTAGGTGAAGTTGATGAGTCATTTGTAGTCTCCGAAGGAAACGTAAAGTTGAGCCTTCCCGTTGAGGCGTGAAGTATGCAGGCCTTGCGCTGTGTCAGAGCCGCGCCGTAAATGAAGGCGTTAGCGTCGGGGGAGCAAAGAGGGGGCAGGCGAGCGGCGTCGCCCGTCCCAGGCCTCCCACGGGGCGGGAGCTCACTTTGGAAATCAAAACACCATGAGAATATGCGTGAATTAAATGTTGTGAAGTTCGTTGATCTTTTTACTCGCAACTGTCCTTTTTCTTTCCTTGCAAACAGTTATTGGATTCTTGCAATTATTTTGGAGCAACAGATGGAAACTTAGTAAATCGTAGACAATAGAATATGTTTGGAGCGATAGTGAATGGGTTCATTTTCTGATGTGATATTTCTCATTTCTTTCTCGTTTTCATATCGAATTATTTTATTAATTTGATATTCTTTGATTCTGAAATGTTCTTTGAGAAGGCTTCAAACTAAATTGATAAGATTAGTGCGATTAATACATTTTGATGTATTATTCAACGTTTGTTTCCTCCTAAGTGAAAGATCCTTCACATACTTTTACACGTGCATTTGTTCTCTCCGAGAAGTGTGATTGTGTTTCATTGGCCTATTTAATGTAATATAGAAATGAAAATTGTTTCGGCTAGGTTATTAAGGGTGTGGATATTTGGGAGGAAATTCATAAATTGACATGCAACTTATATTGGAAATCTGCATTCGACTGTCGACGCTTGTCGTGATTATCACTTGAAAATGAACGATAGACACCGCCAGCCCCACAGAAATGTCCGTAAACGGATGATATGTCCATAATTCAAGAGTAAAGCATGTTGCGTTTTAATTTGCTTCGTGAATGGAGTAATTTGTGTGTAGATGCAGAAGGTGGGTTTTCCTTTCGTAGGGAAGGCTGGCGCAGGGGGTGGGGTGGGGGCGGGCGAGCGGCGCGAGCTTTATCTAGCGTTATCGAGGTGGCGGCGGCCCTGACATTGGCGACGAGGCCGCCCGGTGGCCCCGCCCCATCCACTCTTTATATAGCGCCCCGCCCCGCCCCGCCACGCCCCTCCGCGCCGCGCACCTGCGCCCGGCCCTCGCCTCCTCTGGGCCCCATCCGCAGCGGCGCGCGATTGCGCCAAGGACCCGAGGCCGCTCCCGCCCAGGCGCTGCCTCGTCCGCGGTGGGCGTCAGCTGGCGCGGCCGCTAACACACTCCTCCACTTGACCGCCTGCCACCGCGACGCTTATTTCGGGCGCCACCTGACGTCAGGCGGCCGCAGCAGCCCATTGCTCTGTGCGAACGACGCGCACTTAGGAAACCGACCTACACGACCAGTGACGCTTACACATTGCATGAGAGCATGTTTTTTTGGCATTCATTTCAAGGTAGTGTTGATGGAATACAGAAATCTCGACTCGTGTCCCTATATTCCCGCATTGTAGCTGTGTGCTCTATCCGTTGTCCCCGAAACGCACGAAGTACGCGGGGCCGCCGGGCGCACCTCGAGCGTAGCCCGTTGGTGGCAGGCGCGCGCGCCGCCCCCGTGGAGGCGATGCAGACGCGGAGTGGGTCCTCGCCAGTGGCTGTGAGGTTGTGATTCGGGGAAGGCGGCGCGCGCTCAATGGAACGGGCGCGTGGGGCGAAGTCACCTTACGCGCCGCCGCCCCCGAGCACCCCCCTCCCCCCGCCGCGCCAGCGTGTTCGGGATCGATGTTATCTTGGCTGCCGGGGTGACGCCGCGGCCGCCGGTGCAGGACTGCCAACGTTTCGGCGCCCTTGGCAAACATGCTCCGTGCGCACACGTCTGCGTTTCGCTCGCCGGAATAATGTTGATGAATGGTGTGATGACGTCCTTGATTCAATGCGAGAGCATGCGTTGGATTTGATTTTGGCTCGGGATTCCTAAATTCACACTCGCCTTCTGTCATAACTATTTATTCCTAATGGTGTCAGTGCGACTACTGAGTAAAGGTAATATGACAGGTTTTTGCGAAAGCAATTGTTGTAGCGTTGCCGTCCAAAACACGCGAGTGCAAACTCCCCCCGTTGTATGGCAGGGGCGGCGAGTGGGGATTTTGAGCGTGTGGGGTGGCAGCGTGCGCGCGCGCGCGCGCGCGTGATAATGACTGGCCGGCGCTGCGGCTGGGAGTTCCGCGCGCGCTGACCGCGCTGCCTGTGCCTCGGCGCTAAAAATAGCGGCGCGCGCCCAACTGAAGACGCCTTACAACACAGATTTCCGACCGCCCGCGCCCCGCCCCGCGACCAGAGCGCAGGAAATGCTCCTGCGATTTGGAAGCAGCCAGTCCCCACGTGTCTTTCCCAACGAACGATCCCACACCCACCGAGTAAGGCGTTTGTCAATTTTGACACGACGTCGTCTGAGGTGCGTGCATCAACTTCTGCCTAAGCACGCCTTCCAACAATTTCAGAAGCAAGAGCTTTTATTTTTATTTCCTTAAAGGTCATGGAGGCCCTGCCTTTAGTCACTTTCAATATCTGGATTTGCAGGTATGATTACCAACGCGATCGTCTCCTGTTATCTTAGAAGTGTTGCGACGTGGTAAAGAAAATAGAAAAGTATTGTGCTTTTCTGTCTTTCAGGGGAACCGGAAAAAAGTTGTCAATTGGTGTAAAAATAAGATAATGTTATGACCTGTCTTGCAGGCCTACATTTTTTAAAAAAAGAAGTGTTTTTCGCAATAAAATAAGAATGGTTTGATCTAGAAACAAGTTATTTTTTAGTTTTGTTGACATTGTTTCGGTCATTAATTTTTATTCTTTCAACTTGTTTTACAAAGGTACAGATAGGAAAAAATCTTGAATTTTTGTGGACCATAAGTGGAAATTTGTGTTACGTTGGGCTTTAAAAAGTATATTTTTTGTCTTCTTTCCAATCAAATGGCTCTGGTAAGATGCCTTTTCATTATATACCAGTGGCCCGCTGCTGAACAAAATCATGCAATGTTGTTTTCCCAAAATTGGCTCGTACACTGCTCAAGAGCAACAAATTAAATATACTCGTGTAGCACTATAATAAATTAAATACAATGGGACGTAGATTATCCGAACTAATTGGGAGCAGGTGTAGTTCGGATATTCGATAATTCGGATAACCGAACATAGCAATCGCAAGTGTTCATAAAATGCTGTATATATAAAATTTCTTTAAGGGAACGTACCATTAAAATACTGCACTGCACATGTACGAGTAGAATCCTTTGTACGTATCTGAACTTTGACAATATACCGTTAGTTCTCTTGCACTTGAAGGTGGTGGTCAGCGCTTTTCTGCTAACATTCCGAGTTCTTAAGCATTAATTGTATGATTTGTAGAAGTTCACTGAAGTCAGATTGACTATAATAGAGTATCTCGTTAACATTTTGTCACTGTCAATAATATCGAGGATCATTCTCAATATTCAGTATTACAAAAGAAAATGAATACTTGTAATATAAGAAACATTATTATTAAGAGAAAATACGAGTTCGGATGAAAGACGTTCGGATAATCCACGTCCCTCTGTATCTTAATGTATGTCGGCTGTGTCGACAGAAGTGACGCACGGCGAATGGCAATTCAGTCTGTGCGCGCAGTATGAGCAAAGGCGGAGTAAAATTCAGTTGCGTTTTTCAGTCTAAATGGAAAGTGTTTCACTTTTTTCGGATTTTCCCCACGTTCCTGGGTGTCATGGCGAAGCCCCACAGACCTAGGACATGGTGGGAGTTTTGAAACTTAATAATCTAGATGTACAAACTTGTGGGTAAAAAGAATTGGGTTAGATGGAGTGAACTAAATATTGAGATACGTTATTTATTGTAATCAAACCATAATACAGCAGCCTAGGAACGTGTCTCTTTTTAGTATTGTAGAAAATGGGGTCTAGCTTTAATTTTCACCCTGACTTATTTAATTAAAACTCCCGATTGGAGAATAGTGCTAAGTTGTCTCCCTTTAGATGAGTGGAACATGAGCAACAGGCAATAAATCTGTTGGAACACCGGCACTTCAGATCTTTGTGGTAGGTCGAGATTCACAGAAGTTGGCAGTCAGGTCTAGCGTACGAGACCGTTGAGAGAAATGTCTAAATAAAAGAATAGAGATGATAAAAATAGATATGAATATTTACATTGACAAAGTCTCTGTATACATCGAGATGGGAAATTGCTACCATTTACAGTGAAAACAAAAAAATAGTTTTCCAGTTTGATAAGGTGTGGTGATGTACAGCAGGTGTTAGACTTTCGACATTTTTGTTACCTCTCTTTGAGAGGAACCTATGTTTTGTTAGAAAAAAAATATTTTGAAAAACTTGTTTTATAATTGGCATGTCATCACATTTCAGAAATACTGGCGGCATTTGTTATTGCAAAATGGGTTCAACTACGGGCCCTCAACCTCACACTTACAAAAGATTTCAAACACAGTGGTCCACAATTTATAAAAAAAATATATAGACTTTATTTTAACGATGGACTGGTCAAATTAAAAAAAAATGACGAATAGATTTCTAATTCTCTAACGTAGCAGTGACAGAAACCGCCGCATCAGCTTGGAGAAGACTGTAAAGAATTGTTCCAGTTGTGTGTGATATTTCAAGTTCGTCTTGTGGCAAATATTATGAGCGCCACGCGTGAAATATCAGGCAAAGTGAAAGGCAAAAAAACTCGGCATAAATTGGCACCAACCAAAATTTACAATTATTTAAGAAGTTAATTTATTTATTATGATTGCAGTCGATCGACATTCGCCATTGTTTCACGATCTTTTTTTCAAAAAGGTTGTCGTAGGTGGGGTTATTTTTTTGCACATTAAATGGCGTGAAATTGCCGAGAGTATACCGAGAAAAGGATAAAAAGCTTGTCTCGACTTGTTGCAAACCTAGCGAATTGGGGATGGAGTGTTACTCTTGAAGATGAGGCAGGTGACGTTCGAAGGTGTCAGGGGCTGCGGTGGGGTGGGTGGAGCAGGTAAATGCATATGCATTGGCATTTCGCCTTGAGGAAGGTCGCAGAATGGCGGCCGAAACGTTGGCACCTGGCACTCTCACGTATGCATATCAGGGTCACGCAGTCCTTAAATCACAGTGCGATGTTTTAGGTTAGAAAATATAAGCACATTTTTACTTTCTCGCTACGGAGTAGAGAGAAAGCAATGTAATGCTGCACGGAAACACTGCGAATTTTCGGCAGAAAACATTATTTCAGGAAACTTGTAACGAACTCCCCTAGATTTGATTCTAACCGCGTCCGCCCTATCAGTCTGATCCCTGCTAGAAGCAGCAGCTGCGCCCTGCCGTTGAGCTCACAGTCTGCCTCCCTGACACTCTATTCTTTGGTTCTTTTTTATGCCATTTTGACCATATATTGATTTCTTTTCCAGAACAGCATCTTGTTGTGGGGGGTGTCATGTAGTTTGTGTCTGCTCCTTTCTATCATTTCCTATATGCGCGACTTTTTCAGTCGTCGTTATTAGATCAGAACTGTGGTATCTGGTCTTGTTCGAAGGTATGCCTGATAAAAGAAGCGATTTGGTGTAGCAACAATTTCGTATTAGGCTCAGCTGACGAAAAGTTTCTACACACATATACTCGGCTCTCGATGCATGATTCTTTCAGAAATAAATGTACACAAATGATAACATACATGTTAATTTTGTAACTTTCAAATTACTAGCATGACTTATCTCCTCTTTCTTTGTTTCAGGTAAGCTGGGGTGTTGAAATGGTTTCTATGGAGTGTACGTGAGTAATAGATGTCACTGATGACTGAGTCTACAAGTTACATAATATCAATTCCGAACAGTGTAATGTACCGTGTAAGGCTTGCGCTTGTTAAATATTGTTTGATTTTATTGAATTTTATGAAAGTTAAAATACATTTTTTAAATATATACCTGCTTGTGTACGTGCAAACACGTCATATTTACTAGTACACTTCATATTGTTTTGTTTTCATGAAGTCTGTGCTATTTACATTGCTAGATTATGTAGTTCAGTTAGCCTTATGAAGCCTGAGGGGGGAGGGCGCAGTGACCATGTAGGATTTCTCAAATTACCAGAATCAAAAAGAATGTATGTAACAATTGTATAATACCTTGCGTTTTCTTCCTTTTAATTTTTTTGTGCGAACTATGGAATAGCATAATGATTTTTATCGCATTTTTTGGAAGAAAAAGAAAGTACGGTCTATTTCTCATGAATGGTTAGGCGCTTCTCAGTTATCTTTGGCTTTTTCGTAGACGCGTTGTATAACCACTATTCTCTCACGAATACCTAGTACCACTCATATTACAACACCGAAAAACTTGCTTTTCACACATGCACACTTGGGCAGAGCAATCTTGTGGCCGATGGAGTTCGCTTTTCCTCGGACGATCATCGCGCGCAGGCGCCAGCGACGTTCGGCGACAAGCGCTCTGGGTCGGCGCGGCGCGGCGCGGCACGGCGCGGGCGCTGCGGCCGCCTGGGAGGCAGATTGGCTCCTTGTTGCGCGCTTGGCAGCTTCGTAATGAAGCAATTGCGGGAGGAGAAAATGCCCTTTATACACCCAGAACGACAATGATGTATATTAGATCCTGTTTTGCTTGAGCATGAAAAATTTGTGTACTTATGGATGACTCACGATAAATTTGACGCTCTATTGAGTATTTTGAATGAGGATTTGCTGAGAGGACTCATTTTTAGAGCGCGCATGGAATCCTGAGAACTGATTTGTGGCACGTGGACATCTCATTTTTTTTAAAGTTTAAAAGAAGCTGTTACTTTTATAATTAAAAAAATTAACTAGTGATTAGATAATTAAATAGCACGTACTTTCTTGCCAGTATTTTCATGCAAAATTATGCGAAAAGTACTCAGATTTTGCAAAAATTGTACATTAACTTATTTCAAAATCTATCTCTAAGGAAAATATTTCATTAAGGGAAAAATTTATATCTTTAATATTTTTGTTGTAGGAAGACTCCGAAAAAATGTTGATCTTTTGCAACTTTCGAAAAATAAGGGTTTTCAACAAACATGAGGACATCACCATTCTCTTAAACGTCCTTCAAGCTATCCAACCAAAAAAATAGTATTAAAAACGATGTAGACATTTTTTGAAAATTTGGAAAATGTCCCAGGACCTTCATGTAAAGTACCCCACAGAATTAAAATATCGGTTTCAAATTCAACGGGCCGCGGCGCCAGCCAGATCGATTGGGGAATATCAATTTACACCGACAAAATGTAATACTTTACGAAAAAAGACACCAAAATATAGACATTCCATTGTATGGACATTCGAAATGTGGTAGAATTTATTTACCGTGCATGAGTGTACCCAGTTTTACTTATATTTCACGTCTTCTTATAAGTACCTAGCATTTTAAATTGAGCAAAAATACTGCTTGGTGCTGATAGTTTAGCTGGCAGGCTAAATGACGAGGGTTGGGTAATACATTAAATAAAAGTTAATATCATGTTGTGCAACCCGGGCTAATTGTGGATCAACATAGTTAAATTGGACACATCCATGTTCGCTCCACACGCTTCTTATTACAACACAACTGAAACAGCGCAAAGGTCGACTCGGCCTGTTGCACGTGCGCGGACTGGCAAATGACGTCATCGGTTCGGACGGAGTGGCACGACGCACTGTGCAGAAGATGTTGCCTTCGGACTTTCTTGCGGGAGGTGCGGATCGTCCCGTGGTGACAGCGACGGCCGAGAACGCTCGTTCTTACTGGAAACAATGGAGTCAACTTTTTAAAAATTCTCTCCGTCCCGTCCCGTCCCGTCCCGGGCCAGTGCGCGTTGGGCTTCAGCCAGCGTTGGAGCTGCGTTCTCGAGCGCTCTGTGGAGAAACGAAAAGATCAGCTGCACTTCCCCGAGTCTGTTCGGCGTTTGATGCCTGCGGGCAGCCCCCCCCCAGGCCTTGAGTTTTCGTTTTTACCTTATTCCTTTTTTGGAAAAATTGATTTAAATTAGAATTACGTAATTATTTGTATTAAAAGGTAATATTGTGTAGTATCATGTATACAGTATAAAAATATTCATTATAATAACAAATGTTTATTATTTAACAAAAATCTACAAGGGCATCGTCCAAAATGATCGGCCTGATCCGTCCCTGCCTGCTGGCTGCTGAGGTGTGTGGGCAGCGGATTTAGTGCATGTTAACAGAAGAACATCACATCTATTCCCTAAAATAATGAATGTGTAGAAAACTTGCAGTTTCTCACTGACTCTTCTGTAAAAGATTAGTGGTTCTAAAAGCGTTAGCGGACGTTCAATATTCTCCACAGAAATGTATCGAAGCGTAATTCCAGTTAATTTCCATGCAGACAGATTTAGGATTCTCATGAAAGCCGGAAATGCGTATTCCTGTTCGCCGAGCCTACCTTTCCAGGGCCTCTTTCATTGTTGGTTGTATTTTGCATATTTTACTATGTGTATTCTTTAGATTCTGACATAGAGATGAACGGACTCTCGTAGTCCATGCGGAGTCCTTACGCTGACTACTTATATAATCTGCTTAAACTAGGGAAAACCACCCCCTTTGAAGAATGGTTGGCTTCATGGCCCCCTTAACATTTTTCTTTTTAACGTACAGGCATACAACGTTTATGGTACATAGATTACATAAAAATAATAACAAAGAATATGAACGAAAGTTTTGAAAAAAAAAATAGATTTATGATTGTTGTACGGTTTTTTTTTCCTTCTAATTTTACAAATAGAAACAAATTTTCAGAAACAAAATTACACATTCTGTGTGTCCAAAAGTTCGATTTTCATTTTTGTAAAATTGTGAAATCCTAGCGAAGAAAATTTGTAATTGTATAAAAACACATATATAACAATCATTAACTTTTAATATTTGTTATAATAAGTGGAATTATTTTAGCATTCAGTCGCGAGTCAACCCCCAATCGAGGCCTTGGTCATCATTGTTCCCCTTGAACGTATAATTACATCATCGACCTCCGCGGAGTCCAAAACAACCTTGTTGCCCGCCCCCCGTTGCCTTTTTCCAGTGAAATATTCACATAAACTTAAACATTAGTTGGAAGCAGTTCTTAATCTGTCCTTCGTTTTTCTGTTATATTTGTTTCACCTCACACGTTTGGTAAGGAGACTGCACTCGTTTTGTGGGGGAGGCAGGGTACTCGTGCTTCTAGTAACCCGTGCGTCACCTAAGGCCTCTCTAGCACCACTGGAGACCGGATTTATACATGCTAATAATCAGTGAAATGTGTATTTTTTTACTGAGTACATCGAAAAGATGCACTAAAATATCCTCTCTAAAGTATATTGACCATCATAAAATTAGCTTCAGAACCGCGAAACTTAGAACGCCTTACCAGCCACTTTTGTGTCATGGAAAGGGAAGTTAATTAATTTTTCGCATTCTGTATTCGTGTTTGTCAGGCAAACCCCTCTGTGACTTGTGGAAATTCACCAGTTTCCGATTTTCAAGATCGACTCAACGGCACGTGAAAATAGAAACGATCCTGGATTTCTGGCTGCTTAAGTGACATTGAGGAAATTGATATTAGCTGCACTCAAACACGAACCAGAAACACTCATTTCAAATTTAAAATTAAATTTATTAAAATAAAAGTGTAGTAATTAAGTATGAATGACGATAAACGTATTCAAACCATTTATGCAGAATATTTAGCCATTTCCTGAAACATCAGGCATTAAGAAAATGGCCAAATATGCTCCACTAAATGATTTTTAGTAATTGAAAATTTGTTGTTTCATACACATACCAAGTGAACTTGTACTTTTTGACTTCAGGGAGAAAATATGCATCTGCATTGAAATCCGGTTCCTACATTTCACTTTCGATGTAGTTACAACAGTATAGAAGAATCGTCTGACAAACCGGGAACAGGAAAGTTACCGGGCGATGAGGTGTCGTAGACTTCTCAAAACCCAACTGGAGGGAGTGTCGGGTCCTCGGGCGAAAGACGGGAAAGGCGGGCAGAGGAAGCCATCTGCCGTTGACGGAAATAAGCTGAAGTGTTGAGAGTTCGGAATAGAGGAAGTTGGGCAGGGTTACTGGAAAAGGCGTGATACGAAGTGACGATTTAAGTAGATCGACAGCGTGCTGTGCTCCAAATGCAAGAATATTGAGATTGTTCTACAGAGGAAACGAGACAGAACGAATATTTTCGGAAGAGAATTGTCGGAGGTGCTTCTTCAATCAGTGATAACTAATGAAATTTGCCGAACTTGCCCCACAGCCACATGTTTCACACTCACAGTGCGTTTCACACATCCCCAAAACAAAGACCAGAACTCGTTTTGCGTGAGAATTTCCGTGGAAATAAGCAGTCGGAGAGGTGGGGTGTGAGTGGGGGTCAGGCGATTGGTTGTTTCTTTCTCGCTTTCTACTGACGCAGTAGAGACAAAAATATTGCAATGCTGCGACTTTGGACGTAAAAACTCGTTTCGTGTGTAAATTGTCTTGTAATAAATGACTTCCTCTAACTCATTCTTTAGTCAAAACTCAATTTTTTGTGTTCCTTCATACCATGCGTAAATAATGTACCACGTAAAGGTCGTTCGTTCGTCCTTTCGTCCGTCCGTCCGTCCGTCCATCCATCCGTCTGTAATCAACGGGCGGAAAGATGGACGGACATACACGTTTTGCCGTCAGTCAATTTTTCTATATGAATGACTCTCAAACGGGGATTCTGACTACACATCATCTTAAAAGTAATTTTTTACATTTAAGAACAAGATACATTTTTTCGACATCAGCCCCACTATTAGAGATTTTGTCGAAAAATTGCTGATTTTTGCTACAGTACTTCCTCTTGTGTTACGTACGCAGTTAGGAGAAAGTAAAATATTTTCTCAAAAACTGTTTCAATTTTTTTCATTATTATTATTATTATTATTATTATTATTATTATTATTATTATTATTATTCCTTTATATCACGACTATAGATGTTATGTGTCGCCTAAATATAAAATCTACTCCAGGTTGCAACCAGCTACCTAAGGAGCAGATCTAGGGACTATCGGTGCCTCTACAATACTTTGCACAAAATATGAGCTGTTCCTAATAAAGCAATTTCCTGCACTTCCCAGTCCTTTGAATGACTTGGGAGTTTAGCCAAGTTCTTACACAAATTTTGAGGAACAAATCCCAGAGCACAGATAATTATCGGCATGATCTGTGCTTTACGCCCCACATTCGGCTGATCTCGATTTCCAAACTCTTGTATTTAAGACGCTTCTCTGCCTCCTTGATTACGACATTTTGATCACAGGGCCCAGCGACATCTCCAAGTACACACTTTTTTTCTCTAAATCCCGGATAACAATATCCGGTTTGTTTGCTGCTACCGTGCGATCCGTTTGAATTTGTTGGTCGTACAATATTGTATAGGGTCCAACAGATGTCACCGATTTTGGGGTGTGTTCGTACCTTTTGGGGCATGTGTTTGGAACTTCGAGTGGCGGTAACTACATACCCTACACTAACTACACAATCTGCCAGTGGAGGTAACTACACACCCTGTCGTGTCTTTTCAACTATTCGGTCTTTGCTAGAATTGGACAAGCTGATACGATATGTTCAATGATTTCTACTTGTTCCTGGAAAATGCGACATTTATCATCTTTAGAGAGAACCGCTTTATCGTAATGTCGTGTTCTCAACGCCTGATCTTGAGCAACTATGAGAACTGCTTCCGATTCTGGCTTCATTCTTCCCCTTTTAAGCCACATAAATGATTGGTCTTTATTGACCTGTGCTCTGTCCATTCGTTTCAAATATTGTCCGAGGAGTTGTTTGTCTCTCCACGACTTCTTTAACATTTTTTTGTCTCACATTTCATGTTAAGTAGCATAAGACGTTCAGTGTCTCTGTCATTCAGCGTGTCTTGCATAGTTTTCTTTGCAATGCTTCTTGCTACACAAACAATGCCTCTGTTTCCCATTCTTCTGTCAGATTTCATGACCTGCCTCATTAGAGGGTCATCTTCATGACTGACTACATACTTACCTATTCCAACTAGGGCTTTATGCCAAGATCCTTCAATTTGTGTGAGGCCTCCTCTTCCTTCGTTACGTGACACATAGTCGATGTACATCAGCTCGAGGGTGGGCGACATGATACATTGTTAGCAGTTTTCTGGTTTTCCGGTCCATGATTCGAAGTTCTTGCTCAATCCAATCCACTAGTCCGGAATTGTACTCGACTACAAGCACCGCCAATCTACCAATTGCAGATATTTTATTTCCGAAGTTCAGAGCGGACTACAGGACAAGTCTCACTCTTCTGTAATATTCCCTACGAATTCTCTCATTTTGTCGTTCGAGATGGTCTCATGATCTTGAAGTGTGTATGTCAACTTCTGTGCTCTCTGACGTTGTCAGTTTCCCTCTTTTTAAATTGATTTTTGCACACTTGTCAAGACCAAACTTCATGCAGATGTCATTTGCTAAAGTCATTCACGACAGACAGCATTTGGGAGAGAATCGCTTCATTCTTAGCAAAGACTTTCAGATCATCCATGTAAAACAAATGTCTTTCATCACCATGGAGCTTGTAACCAAAGTCAGCTTGCGACAACTGTTTAGATAGTGGGTTCAAACTAATCAAAACAGGTGAGGGAATAGTGAATCTCTTTGAAAAATGCCCCTGTTGATCTGAATACTTCTGGTTTCTACTGCTTCCTTTCTGCTCCGTATTAGTAACCTGGTACTCCACGACTTCATACTAGCCTTGCAAAACTCAATAAGTCTAGGATGAAATCGATAGATTTCCATGGTTTTCAAAATCCAATTGAGTGGTACACTATCAAAGGCCTTTTCGTAGTCAAGACCATGCTCAGATTACGCTTTCGTTTCTTTACATCATTCAAAATGACTTTATTTAGTAGCAAGATTTCTTTACAGCCATAAGAACCTTTACGACATCCTTTTTGTTCAGCTGGCATCAGGTGGTTCTTCTCTAGGTGTCAGTACATTTTGTCAGCGATGGCTGCAGTTATAACTTTGTACTGTACAGGCAGAAAAGTGATTGGATATTATTATTATTATTATTATTATTATTATTATTATTATTTCGAATAAAGTACTCTTCTAAAAATGGCTCAGAACCCATTTTCGATGGACTCTGTCCTTTCAAAAGTGGCAAAAACAAACATTGAAAAAACACAAAATTGATGATATGATTTTTTTACTTAATAAAATCTGATCCTCAAAATTAAATCTTCATGTAAGGTTGCGTACAAGTTTTTCGCATGTTTTTTGCAATCTTGCTCATGCTAATTTGAATTTCCCGCGCTTCTTTTCGTGAAGAGAGTCTGGGTATTAGTGTACAGACACAAGGTCACAGTACAATGGCAACGCCACGACTCGCTAGTTTGAAATTCAGGGAATTTTGGGCTGAATGTGAGAACGCTTTTTGTCGCTGTATTGAAACCTCTGTACAAGTTTTAATTGCTGAATTTGTGATAATGGATTAGTTTTAAAATAGTTTCTTACAAACGTTTCTATGGTATTCCATATATAATACTTAAATAATACAAGGTGGTAAATTTTTAACCTTGTTTCTGTGCATTCATAAGGCGATGTATTGGGATAGCCTTGAGCTCTGATTGGCATAGCCTTGTTTTACTTAAATAAGGTATTTTTTGTCATTTAAGGTCGCATCAACATCTAGGTCACTAGCGACCACTATTGGATTTAACGTTGTGGTAACCGTGAAGATGAAATTATATGATGATAATAGGGGGGTGAAAGGACGAACACAAATACAACCATGCCGGAGGCGGGACTCGAACCCGCTATCCATGGCCCAACTGCTTTAGCGATCTCGGCCACCGGACCGGCTTTTGAAAAGTGATCGCTGATTATGGAATAGTCATTCAAAAATTGGACCTTACTTGGAAGGCAAGCCTGTGTCAAATTGTCCTTGCTTGTCTATATAATGTTGTGCGAGTAATGTAACCGTTGTGCTTTATTCACTCTTTTTTTCTTTTTTTTCTTCTTTTCTTTTCAAAGTAGGGAGTGAGTACTTGTAGGCTGTCGATTTAATTGCACATTCGCTCCGCAGGCGCTTCGTTTTAATTGGTTTCGACTTTCGCAAGTGATGGCCGAAAAGGTGGTAAGCAGAAAATGCAATATAATATTACGTAATTGTTCCAATCAAACCGTTTGTTTCGAAGATGTGTGTCTGGGTTGTTTATTGCGACGGGAGCCAAGAGATGCGAGCTGAGCCGTGTTGCACTAGCCGGCGCGGCGCGGCGCGGCGCGAGGGCGAGCTGAGCTGAGCTGTTAGCCGGCGTGGAGCGTGGCGGGGGGCGGGTGGGCGAGCGAGCGTAACGGCGGCCTTGAATGCTCTCGCGGAGCGTGCTTCCGATGGGCTCCATTGTGCTCGCGGGCGGGTCCCTGCCGAAGAGATCGACCAGCGCTTCCCACTCGGAAAACGCCAATTCTATTCTATTGGAAAATGGGTTGCGGCCTGTGCAGGCGGGAATCGGTCTCGTTCCTTCGCCCAGCGCGCTTCCCTCGGGCTCGCTGGCACACGGCTCCCAAGCCACTCGCGCCGCCTTGCTGGCGAGCAGCGGCAAGTTGAAATTCGTGCCTTCAGCACTTAGGACTGCTGGTGTTCTTCTGCTGTTGGGGAGCGGGAGTTTTGGGCGTCGAACGGTCATGATTTATGTGGAAGGGACTGTGGGGCGGCAGTGGTTCGCACTTTAACGCTGATGATGCGTTGCCTTGTGCCACTACTCCGGTGGCTCGCGCCTTGCTCGCAATGCTCATGTGAAATAACGTTTCAGGAGCTCAGAGTCGACAGAAAATGAATTTCATTTTTATCTCGTCGTGGATCGCAAGTGCCGATTTGCCAAGTGCGATGCCACGCGAGGCGGCGGGCGGCGCGGAGCCGTCGCGCTCGTGAGCCCGAGTGTCGGATGCTGCTGTTTTCCTTGGACACATTGGAGTCAGGGGGGAGGTACTGGGAACGATACCCTATTAAAATGAATGTGCTGCGACTAGCACTGTCCAAAAATTATCAGCCATTCAAAATATATTTCTAAGAAGAACTTTAAATGCCCCCTGGTTCATTCCTAACACCCAGATTCGCAGAGAATTAAAAGTGCCTTCATTAAGCGACCACATAACACAAATTGCCCAACATTTTTACCAAAACCTTCACACTTCCCCATTCTCCTTAATCTTCAGCCTAGGTCGCAATGCTGCATCCCCACGTATTAAATCCAGGTATCCCAAAGACCGATTCAAACCACCGTAATCCTCCATAACTGCCTATTGGTCAAATGAAACAATCTTCAACCTAGCTTCATTTATTTTAGCACTATGCTTACATTCTTCCGAGTTATGTAAACCACTGCTTATGAATGGCCATTCCCAAAAAGTCAATAACTATGTACTGCATAATTTAACCTCCTCGAAAGACAAGTATGTCGAACGAGAAGAAATAAATTAAAAAGAAAATGTGGGGTTGGTGTTGGCAAACAGCACAGGCGTTTTAACAGCGTTGCGACCCAGGCCAAAGAAACGCGAAAAGTAACTAGTACGAGAAAGTCTGTGCCATTCTATTCCATAGTTGGCCGGCCAGATCGGCAGGCCCCTATCCAGTGGTGCGGCGGCGGGAGAGCGTTCAGCAAAGGAATGGCGATGTCCTGCGTCCCCCGGGCGCGACTGCGGCAGAAAGCGCTCTATTTGCCCCCTTCCCTTCCAGACACTAGGAGCATTGGCGCGATGCAATTGTGAAAAAATCGCCTTTATGGTGTAGTGTTGCCTTGAGAAGCGAAAGATGCTTGTGGGAGCGCGGGGAGGTGGGGGGGGGGATGGGCGCCGCCGCTTTGTTGTGGCGCGGCTCTGGATTCACACGACGCACAGCCACGCCCCCCACCCCCACCCCCCACCGCGCTCGCGGCCGTCAGTGCACAAGCACCCGCAGCAGCAGCGGCGCCCGGACGGCTCGCGAGCTTTCAGCGGTAATGGACACCGCCCCGCCCGGCAGGAGAACCGCGCACCCCCCCCCCCCGCTCCATCGAGTGCGGCTGGAATTTTGCGAATGGGGAAAGATACATATTAGTGTATGGAGGACTGACGGACAACATTGAGATTGAAATGGTGCTTCTGGCAGCTCGTGTGCGTCTGCCTCTCCCATTTGCACTTCGCGTTGCGGCTCTTTTCGGGAGCGGAGCGCGCGAAAAGGTCCCGTGCGAGGGCGTTAGGACACACGGCCCTTCAGAACAGAAGCCACGCTCTCTTTTCTCGCAGTTTGGTCGAGCGTGTCTGCGAATATTGAACCTGCAGGGAACCAAGCCATCAAGCCCGTTGTGATTTGCCCAGAAACAGTAGGATTTTCATGTACACGTCATTTCAGTTTATACAGAATGATTTATTATCAATTTAACAATGGACTATTTATTAAACGTTACATGTAATTTCCCATAAAAATTTCCCACATATGATTTCCCACAAAATCGTTTTCACGTACATAACGATTAACCGAATAATAGGCGTTTGGGTTCAATTAAAGGTATCTGAGTTTAATCTTTCGAGGAATCTGACATCTCTGGAACACGAAACGAGCCGCATGTGGTAGATATTGTTCGAATGAATTATCAGAAGTTCCTAATTCAGCACACACGAATTTATTGCACTCATTAAACTATTAAATCACCAAAGAGGATACATATTGTACTTATCACATGATAGCTACATTCAACATAAGTTTTTTGGCATTGAGTTGTGACAATGTTTTTTGACACACAAGGCACTTTGGCTTACCGTTTCTTTCTACGAAAACGAATTCCTCGTCCCACTTTGTATGAAATCCAGCTTAACTCTGGCATGTGAACAGGCGACACCCTCCTATCCCCCAACATCCATGGGAATGCGAATGAAGAGAATCATCTTAGCGGAAAGTGTTTTAAAAGAATTCCACCTCTCGGAATTCGCCAAACGTCATGCTGCTCTTCCCTCGGAGGCGGTTGCGCAGGAGAGTAGAATCCCCCAACAATGTAATAGATCATTTTAAAAAATGAGTTTGTAGATTACGGCGTGATGTATACCAGATAATGACTCGAGACCTTTGGCCCCGAAAATGAAATTTGAAGGCCGTGGCATTGCAGTACAGCGCTCTAGGCAAGAAACGAATGTTCAGCAGGTTATGTGCTGCGGGATTGCATTTGCGCCTGTCCAGTCCAGACCCGAAAGTTGACTTGGTCGCCTCTCCGTACAATCCCTTCGACACATTCGTTGAGATTAGTTGAGTGTGTCAAAAATATCGTCTCGTTGTTTAATTTCTTAACACCATTCAATCGATACCTGTAAGGGATTGTACATCAGGGCGTCAGTTTTATTAATCCTAAATAGTGTGCAATTTGTACTACGAACCGACACCGATATAGAGAATGAATATTAAATGCCAACAATTTTGTTTCGAGTAATCATATTCATTCTTTAGACTGAGCTTTGACTCTCAACAAAACCTCATTTAAATTTCCACAAGGTTCATGAATATTGATTGCTTTGGTTCCCTCGAGATACGGCCTGCGCCATTGCATATGTTGAGCTCGCTGGACTTTCTGGTGGAATCTGATGATGTCCGTACCCCCTTGGTAGATCAAGGGGTGGTAGCCATGCCACCTCCGCCTAAAGCTGATATATTTTTAGTATTTCATTCGATTTAGGCAAAACAGTTGTAATGATAGCATCGTATTCAAAGAAGTATCACGATTATAGAAAATATATTTACTTTCTCTTTTACGTAGTAAGATAAATGTTTGTATGCTGAAGAAAATCGATTTCGAGATTTTAATGGATATGCAATGGGAGTTTTTGCCACCTTGAACCGTAAGCACTATCGATCCTCTGCTCAGGCGCAGTTCAAACTTTGCATTACTTAAATGCATCTGCGCATGCGCAGAAGATCGATAGTGCTTAACGTTCGAGGTGGCAAAAACTCGCTCAAGTTTTGAGGTTCCTTGATACCGAAAAAGTGTCGATTTTTTCCCCTTTCGAAACGTGTTTGCAAACAATACTAGCACTTAAACTATTAATAGGATTTTTTCGAACAATACGCGACCAATCTGGCCGAACTCGAAGCCCTGCGATTTTGAAAAGAAATTATCCAATTTTAAAGCTAAACATGATGCCTCTGGGATGTAATCAAAATTTTCTCAAAAGGTGCTCAAACTCTTTTCTTTAAATTTCTTGTAAGAATAGAGTGAAACCCACTTATAAATATGGTTCCAGTACATCTGAAATTTCTAAAATTATATGTCGCTACAGTGACGTCATTATGGTGATGTTCAAGCTCCCGATTGGATGAAACCGTCAACAGCAGCTACCTACGAGGGGCAGAATTGAATAAATCGCAGTATAATAACTAGACGTATTAAACAGTCAGTTGACTTTCTTCACATGCTTCATCGAACTCGACAGCAGCATTCACAGTCTGTAGCATGCTTTTACCGTGCACCCCGAAGTTTTTGGAACGGCGTCGGTTAGGAAGTGGTCCCGCCTTCGGGAGCAGGTGCGTCCGGCCCTGCTATTTCGCCCTAAATGAATATGAATAGCGACCAGTGTCGGGCCTTCGTTACAGACTGCCGAATGTGCAACGCAGGCCGGTGAGAAGGAAGAGGCGAGTTGTGGGCGTGCGGTCGGCGTGCGCGCGCGCGCGTGCGAAAGTAGCACGTGCTGTACGGCCCCTGCCCGCCCCAGCAACGGTGTCGCGTAACGGCACTGCGCCGCCGGGGAGGAGGAGGGGGCGGGGCGGGGCGTGCGGAGGAGCGCGCGTTGGAGGGTGCGCGTCCCGCCGCGTCGCGTCGCCGATGCATCGCTCCCCTTTAACGCGCCGCCCGCGCCGCGCCTCCCTTCACTTCCCTTCGCCTCGCGCGCGGATTCAAGGTGAGGATGACGCGCGCCCGTCGTTTCCAAACGGGAGCCACTTCACCGCCCACCATCATTACACTTACATTCATAAATACAATCCTTTATTTATTGTAGTATGAATAATATTGAAGTTCGTAATATTTTCATTTGTGACACGACAGTTTGAATAGTTTTCACAACACAAAATCATGCTGACTTGAAGAAACCGATATGAATGCTTCTGTAGTGTGGGTGCATTATGAAAGCGAAGAACAAGTGTACAATGCTGCACTGCTGCTTATTTCCGTGTGATCGGCTTACAATTTGGTATTTTAAACATTGGAAATTGAGATGATTGCTATTGAATGTGTCTATTATTGATCTACGAAGTACGTGAGCCTGTTGTTAAAGATCAGGAAATGCAATTTTGAATTTTGATGATTGAAAGGCAAAAGGGGAGCCATGTATCGTTTCATTCTTGCGTATCACATGATTACGGAGGCCTTGTTTAAGCCAGAATTTGGGTGCTAGCAAAAGCGCTAACTTCTTTTGGCTAATTCTGTGGTCTGTCACCTTCGTTCCCTGCGCGCTGTTGCGACAGCTGGCAAAGCTTAGCCTTTGGGCGCCGGGCTTGGTCTGGAAGCGGTCGCTTCCAGTATTTTCAAAGTCCTGTCCTGAGCCACTGTGCGCAAAGCGCGGCTGTCTGTAGCGGTGGCAAACCGAACGTTTTAAGAGACCACTATTCGGAGGGGGCGGCGCCCGAGTTCCTCGTTCAGCTCGTGAAAGTCGGCGACGGAGTAGCGTCCCTCCCGCACTGGAGGACGGCCGCTGGCAACACGAGGACAACACAAGGGGAGGACGATGTGGCAAAGCTCTATCGGCGTGCAAATTGTGGAAGAATTGACTTACGACTGTTTGTCCTAAGTGTGAATCCCCTCCTCGTTTGGAACGTGTGCCACCACTTGCCGAGCAGCGTTTGGGCGGCGGGGGCTGGCGAGGGCGTGCGAAAGTGCGCGTGACGTCACGGCCCGCGAAGGCCGACCAGGCGCGGCGCGGCGCGGCGCGGCGCGGCCCGGCGCGCCCGAAGGCCGCCCAATCCCATTTGCAAAGCGCCAGGAGCCGATGTGGGGCAGCCTCTGTCGTCACGTCCCACGGGCGCATTGGACCACCACATTGCATTCGACAACGATTTATTGCCTTAATTATTGTTTTTATCTCAAGGCGACATTCTTTACAGACTTGCTTATTTTTACTTTGCCGTGTACATACGTAATACAGAGTAATATACATAGTATAGGAAAAGTTATGTAATGCTGCGGAAAATCGATTTCGAGATTTCAACGGAAATACACGTTTTGGGGTCCCCTGGTACCGAAAAAAGTGGTTCTTTTCAAAACGCCCGCCCGTCTGTCTGTCCGCCCGTATGTCCGTCCGTCCGTCCGTCCGTCCGTCCGTCCGTCCGTCCGTGTCAGTCCGTCCGTCCGTCCGTCCGTCCGTGTCTGTCCGTCCGTCCGTCCGTCCGTCCGTCCGTCTGTCCGTCCGTCTGTCTGTCTGTCCGTCCGTCTGTCTGTCCGTCCGTGTCTGTCTGTCCGTCTGTCTGTCCGTCTCTGTCTGTCAGTCCGTCTGTCTGTGAACACCACTAGCACCTAAACCATGCGAAAGATTTTTTCCAAATTGAAGAAACCCCTACCCATCTTGACTCGAGTCGAAGCTTTGAGATTTTGAAAAACCAATATTAAATATTACCGACCTTCTTTAGGAGGACCAGGATTCAACTATTTCGGAGACTGAGTAACCTGAAGGCACTTTAATACAAATGTTTGGCATTTGTTGGAGACATTTTATTGTCATTTCTTAGATACATTCTACTCGATTTAATTGACAAAAATTGAATTTAATTACACTACACAATGTACGGGACATTAAAAACGTCATGCTTTTGTTTCTGAGAAATAAATGGGAGTTTTATTGTACATTATTATGAACCGAAATTATGAATAATAACCAATAATACCTATGTCATTAATAGCAATTAATGGCATTAGTAAGATAGGTATGTGATGAACTAAAAATTGTCGTAGGTATTAATTGGTTTAGAATTAAAGTGATATAAATTGAGAACGCTGCAGACACTACTTTGCTCCAAGTAAGTTTTCTGGACTGAGACTACCTTTCAGTAAGGTTATTGAAGTACTGGAAGTTCTGGTGAAAGGTGAGCAAGAAAATAAATTATAAAATAAATTAAAAAAGGGGAAATTGATGTCTTCAAATTATCGCAAGCCATATTATTCGAGTTAATTATACATATCAATTTTTTCACACTTCTGTACGTTTTACCGCACCGAATTTATATTTTTCTTTTTTAACTGTCGGTCTGTTTATAAAGGAATCGTTGGTGTATTAATTTTTGTAGAAAGTGGAGAGAACGCTAGCAACCTGAGTTGTCGAGCAGCCATCCCATGACTAGGCGTAATGCCGGCGGTGGCGGCGGGGCGCCGGTTCGACGCCGGGCGCCTCTCCGCGCCTCGCACTTGGCCCCGCCCCCTCCGCGCGCCTAATTGCTCCCACTTCCAGCAGCGCGCCGCTATTTCGGGCCGCCCCGATCGTTACTCGCAACTGTAATTACTGAAGGGCGCGAGGCGAGGCAGGCAGGCAGGCAGCGAAAGTCCGGCGCGGCGCGGCCCAAGGCCGGCTGCTGTCGCGGCCTCGCCAGGGAGCCAGTCTCCGCCCCGCGCCCGCGCCCAGGCATTGCATGGCAGACAAGAGGGAAATGTTTTAAAGAGCCCTCTGCAACCTGTTACTCGCCCGGCTCACTTCAATTAGTTTATAAACGTGTAGAATGGTGTAGTATTCGCCAATGTGAAACACTTCCATTTTGTTAAATATGATAAATTGGCACGGTCCCTTGATTGATTTTTTTGCCCACAGTTCGCATTTTTCTCTCGGTGTGGTTCACACTTTAAATTAATATTCGCGACATACTAAGCACTCCAAAACAACAACAAAACGTGGTGTGTTGTAATCCTCCGAGTAAGGGGAGCGTATCTGAGAGTTTGTTGGAACGATTTTCCCCTAACGCGGCCATCAAGTTGCAGCGAACGAAGTGGTCGCGCGCAGGGCGGAGCGAGTTGTCTTGCGTCCGAACGGCCTTCGCACTCCTCAACGGAGCTCATTCCCACTGAAGATAATTATTAGCCGCTGAGTCGGAGACGGCAGGAGGTTCGATAGGGGAAGTGTGTGGCAACGTGACGTGTGGTCTGCACACGAATGTCGCTAATGTTGGTTTTGGCCAAAAGCGCAGGCGCAGGCGGCTTGGATTTGAAATGCGATTGCGCCCTTTGCACTCATCTGCTCTCGGGCGGAGCGGTTTCCTGCTAATGCGATGAGGAGCCAGGCCCAGACCCAGCTGAGTGGCGGCTGCCACCGCCACCGCCTCCATCCGCTGGTAATTTCATTAGAGCGCGGGTTGCAGGCCTCTGCGTTTATCCTTCATTATCCAATCGACTTCCTTATCGGGCTCCGATGCGGCCGACGAACGCCGCAGCGCCGGCCCTCTTCCCTGCTCCCTGCCCCGCTCCCTGCCCCGCCCTTTGCCATGCTCCCTGACCTGATCTACTCCCTACCCTGCTCATATAGTTCTCCTACGCATCTAGCTACGAGTACTACACATTCATTTTAGTGTCTTGTCCTATGCTAGTTGTTCCGCTGATTTGTCGGCGATGTTTAATGAACGCCGCAGGGTCGTGAGCCATCCACGCCAGGTAGTATAGAGCTGAGTCATGACTTTCGCTCTTGCCCAGCGCGTGAATATTGGTTGTCGCTTTTATGCTAATGCATTCTTCTTTTCTGTTGCAGGTGAGTAACGCAGCGCGAGGTGGAAATGTGCAGCCCAAGTAAGTAAATTGTTGGGGCTCGTGGAATGTGTGTGGTTTGGCCCTGGCGTTTGGGTTTGCGTTGATGCTCGAGGAGCCTGGGAAAGAAAACTGTACCCGCCAGTGCGGGGCGTCGGGGCCGCGCGACGGGAAAGCCCCGCTTCCGCCCACGCGCCTCCACCCCTCCTCCTCCTCCTCCTCCTCCTCCTCCTCCGCTTCGGAATGGGTGTGGACGGAAGAAAGTTGAAGTGCGTGATGCGTTGCTTCGTCAGGCTAAAATGCACACCGAGTACGTGACGATCGCTCGGGGAAAGTCGCTTCTTGGGGCTCAACAGTCAAACTTCAGTTTCGGTGAAGAACGTTTTTGTGGGTCAACATTGCGGGCTGTAAAGCAAAATGAAATTTATGGAAGATTATTTTCGCAGCACACGCTTAGGTTGATTGATTGTTAATGATTCAGAGTGCGTCTACTATTGAGGTCATAGGTCCCGTAAGTGTAGAGAATGTTTGCGTAGGGAGGTGGCTATGATATTTTCCCGTTCTATGACGACATGCGACCAACCCGTTGGCTTGCGAGGTATACACCGACCAGGTATCTCCCAGCAGCGGGGCACCGTCCAGCCCGGACAAGCTCTAAGCCCCCAACCGGTCACTCGGCATGTGTGGTAGCGTAGTGCATCTTACGACACGCTTAGGAGTTATCAAATATAGTAATTCTTGTGGATTGTTTTGAATATACGTTATATACATGTCTTGCTTTAGTTTGTTGCATTCTGGTGATTTTTGTAGCTCGTGGTAAAATGTAATTTTGCAGATTATACTTAGTTACCAGTTTAGTAAGCTAAATAGATTATGTATAAGTGCAATGAGGTCCTGTAAGGATTCTGTGCCTTTTGTATTATTTGCTATCTTTTGTGCAGTGCTTGGTTAAAAGTAGTTTTAATTTGGTAAGTAGGAAGGTATGAGAGGCGAGTGCTAGCGAAATGGCAAAGGTAGACCGTCGTATATTGGTCGAGTTGTAATACTCTGGGTGGCAAGAACGGTCGCCTGAGAAGATTGCAGTGCACCGTGAAGCAGAGAAGCGACGACGATGTTGTTTTGGAAGCAGCCGAGGCCTCCGAGGAGAGGACGTGAAGCGCAGCGCGGTGGCAGCCCCATGCGGCTTGTTTTGAGAGGCGCCGCGCCGGGCGCTGCCTCGTCCGCGCGGCGGAGAGAGTGGCTGCGGGGCGGGAGCAGCAGGCGCTTCGCCGCGCGCCTCTCCCCCTGCCCCTCCCCTCCCTTCCCCCCTTCCCCTATCCCCGCCTGGCGCGACCTCGTAGGGTCACCGACCTGACCTACAAACTGTGTGTGCGCGCCCACGCCCCCCCCCCACACACACACACTGTGGCCACCGGAGGATAAAAACCGTCTACATCCAGTCCTCAAGTCGCAACGAATTTACTATTTCGGCTCTATAAGCTTATACTTTTACTAGTAACAAAATGCTGGAAAACAAGTAAATACTTGTTAAAGGAGGGCTAGGAAAATCGGTATATACTTGGGTCATTCCGTGCTAAATTTCATGTATTCTGACAGTGAGTCTCAGATTAAAAAGAAAAGCTAATAATGAACAGTTAAAAGACAATTTAAGGAATTAATATCTTTAGCAGTTTAGCGACAATTACGGGTTAAATATGGAGGATGACAAATGTACTCAATAATTGAAATAATGGTGACGTTCCTAAAATGAATAAAACTGCGAAGACGGGTACACTCTTTTGAAGATAAATCAACTTATTTTGAGCGGTTGATATTATATTAAAGATCATTTTGTTTATAATAAAAATGCAAGTGAATTAAAATATTACATATATCTTGGAAAGTAATATATTTTTCTCTTTCATAATTTACCCACTGCAAGAAGACCCAGTGAATAACTACTCTGCCAACTGTCGCGATAGAATCTTAAAAAATGCTAAAGTTATTAAATAAAACGTATACGCGCATTGCGCTTTAATGTTTGAATGTCGGTTGTCCTTGTCCAGTGAGGGGTGACAGCAGGTTGTGCACATGAACTGTCTAGTTCATTCCCTAGGGACATTCGTTGCTGCTTTGCAAGGGATCCTGGCACCAGCTTACGTGCTTATTTTCTTGTGTAACTATTAAAAATATATAGTGTTATAAAATACCGAAGATTGTGAATATTGACATGATTGTGACAGGCCTTGGTGCTGCAATCTATCCGTACTTGAGTAGCACAAACGTCGGGTGGGTAAGAGAAAAACAGAAGCGATGCTAAAGAAAATATCTAATTTAGTGGTAGGTGAAGCAATATTCGGTCTGTGGCATCTCAAAATATGAAAAGCACGTAATAGTGACTCAAGTGAAACTGTGGAGAGAGAAAGTCACTTGAAGACGGGTACGTAGCCCATCATCTTCGGAAAAAAGCTTCTTTAAGAAATTTAAAAAAGCTGTGCAGAGAAATTTAAAAGGGCGATAAAGTAAAAAAAGACACCCAAATTACAAAATCGGGTTCTCGACCTTTGGTGGAATGAGGCCAAAACAATGTGTCCTGGCGCGACAGGTCAGTATAAAAACAGAACTTCTGCAGTGTCACGTATCACAAGGAAGATTTCCCAGTCCCAGCTGAATGGCACTTTTTTGCGATGAGCGGCAGAAAAGGTTCCTATGACGGTATGTGGAGGAACCAAGAGACTTGCAGCTTACGCAAGCGTTGTAGGAACTACCCCTGAGAAACTTTTTGAATGGACGAAGAGTAATGTGGAAGAAATTTATTTTATTTTTACCAGCAGTAATGTGTAAGAGGGGCAGAATTTTTAAGTGCCGGGAACACAGAGTATCCACGCAGTGATTCTGGTTTCTGAAAACAGTATTGCTGATAGAACGTACTCTAGTTCACCTGAAGTTCTATAAAAGTAGTTTGGCGAAATCCACCATCGTGCCGTGGAGAAAGATCGTAACGCCGAGTACTGATGAAGTACGCTTGGGCTGTAGCAGCTGAGGCGAGTTCGTTTTGCGAAGCACCGCTAAGATATTTTTATTCATAACTTTAAAACAATTCACGATTCCTGGTTAAATTTTCAGAATGGCGAGAAAATATTTTCAGCAACTTGTCTTCCAAAATTCAAGAATTAATAAATATTGTATTTCCATGTATTGCATTTTTTCGAATTGTTTACTTCCTAATTGTTAAAGACTCCCGATAAAAATATTTTTAATGGAAAATTATCATTTATATTTCTTTAAATGTGTATTACATTCATATTTTTGCGTGTTTTCTTATCATCGGGAAAAATCATGAAGGAAGATCTACACACTGTTAACCTAATATTTCAATTGCCCGTTGTTGCTAAACAATGGCTGATGAGACGAAAATATTGTACCTGATTAATAGAGGTAACGTGACAAAATATTTTTAGATTCTGAGCTAGATTACCTCCATTTTTACTTTCCGGTATACGTACGTATACACGGAGTGATATACGTAGTATAGGGAAAGTTATGTAATGCTGCGCGAAAAAATGGCCAATTTTCGGCGGAAAAAAATTAATTGCCGGGCCGTGAAAACGAATAAGTGGATAAAACCAGTTGCTAAATTAAGAAAAAAAATCCTCTATCTTGTGGTGTGGTCAAAATCCATGATTTGTTGCTTCTTTATACTTAAAAATCGATTGACGGCATTCCGTCCGTCTGTCCGTCTGTGGGCAACGCTAGCGCCTAAACCGTTCGGTCGATTTTCTTCAAAATTGATATTCCCCAGTCGATCTGATTCTAGTCGAAGCTTTGTGATTTTGAAAAAGATTCTTTAAAATTTGGGGGTACTTTATATGAAGCCCCCCGGGGATTTTCAACATTTTCTCAAAAACGGCTCCAAATTTTTTCTTTAAATTTCTTGTATGAATAGAGGAAAATACACTTTTTAACATGGCATAGGTCCGATTTTCACGTACAGCTCTGCATTTTCGAAAATTGTGAAAGTTTGAATTTTTTTCGGCGTATTTCTCTAACTACAAAATTGAAGATAGAGATTTTTTCTTCAAATAAAATTTGTTCTGCATATTGAGTTCTTTAATAAAGGTCATGTAAATGTTTTTCACAATTTTGGTAGTTTTCGTGCAATATTGCGTGCAATATGTGCAATTTTAAAAAATTACAAAAACAAAATTTTCTCAAAAACGGCTCCAAATTTTTTCTTTAAACTTTTGGTAGGGATAGTGGTAAATGTACTCTATCAATGGCATAAAAGCCATTTTGGTCTATCGGTTGGTTTTTTCAAAAATTACAAAAATGAATTTTTTTACTTGTCCCTCACGTCGTTAATATTTACATTATCGGCGATTTTTTCACATTATTATATTTACGAGTATATATGCTTTAAATAATGTCAAGTAAAGTTTCTCGAAAACACTACCGTTTTCTGTGAAAAGTAGCTCAAATTTCGCATTTTCAGAAATGCTCAAACGTCATTTTCTCGTATATGGCTGCAATTTTTTTCTTGAAACTTTTGTAACGGATAGTGCTAATTACACTCATTAGTATAGCGTGAAGTTTATTTTGAGTTTTTTTTGTTTTTTTTACAAAAATTATATAAATGTAAATTTTTTGAAAGATCTCTCACATCTTTAATATGCACATTATCCGCAATTTGTAAAGATGATTATATTTGTGAGTGTAAGTGCTTCAAATAACTTCAAATATAGTATTTTGAAAACTCAAAAATTTTCTGTGAAAATGAGCTTCAAATTTCGCATTTTTAGTAGTACTAAAACGCCATTGTCTCGTAAACGGCACATAATTTTTAAAAGAAAATTGCCATTTACGGCTAGGTTTTTGTGTTCTTTAATATTCTAAAATTAATGTTTCTGTTCTACCAATAGGAAACCGAAAAATTAAGAAAATGACAAAAAAATGTACTTTTGGCGATGATAGATGGTAGCTGGCAAGAAAGAGTATGTGGCAATTCCGAATACCTAGCGAAGACCCAGGAAAATAGAAAACTAATACGGGAATGTCTGTGCCATTCTGTTGCACCACTAGTTTTTGTAGGGAATGGCCCATTTGTATCGTGAATAGCAATTTTCTAAGTTAGGTTTATTCATAAATTCAGTTTATTACTGCGTTACAGGAAACACATGAGTTTCTCAATTGAGTTATCTAGGAAAGACTATTACGATTTTCAATTGGGGTTTGTGAAAATCTCAGAAAATCCGACTAACGTAAGGTTAAATAAATCGCCTCTCCCAAACATTGTCGTGAAAGGAAGCTGAATACTTCGCGATTATTAGTAAGTATGAAGATGTTTGTGGAAAACCAATGGGATTACAGCAAGTGAACAAATAAATAACATAATATAAAATAGGTGAAGAATACAAAAACAACATGAATCAGAAAAAAAAAATTTTTTTGAAGCCATGTGAGAATTTTATCTAATAGCAGGAGAATAATACCATGTTGTCAGGTACTTCAAAAGGAAAAACGACCATTTTTATCTGAATTTAATTTTGAATTTATTATATTCCTAAATATAATCACAAATAGTTTTTATGATCTCCATTGGCATATTTCACAAATACTTTCTTGTGGCTTTGAAGGATTCCTGAAGAGAGTTCGTCGCCGAGCGGTACAGCGGCTTGGCCCTTCGTCGCCGATCCATCACGTCCTAGCGCGTCTTCCGTTTCAAAATTCTCTGATCGTCTTCGCTAATGAATGCATCCTTGCATTTACAAGAGGTGTGGACATGAAGTGAATAAATCCCTTGAAGTTGACTTATTCGTTTCCATGTACTCGCGGTTTCTTAATCCGTACACGAGTACAATGGATAGCGCCAATTGTAGTTGAGAAGTTGAAACTCTTGAGTCCATTCCTCTTGCGCAAAATCTTCATCTTTACCTTTTGGGAATTTGTGATTTACTAATTATTTTTGCATAACAGTTGGTGTTGCCCTTGGTACTGTGAAACGGTGAACACTGATGTCTTTTGCTGTATCAATTTGGAAACCCGGATCCTTTACCAAACAGGGAAATGTTTAGTTTCTGAACCTTCATCCCAGCACTCCCTCTTGTTTTGTGGATTCGCCTAGCAAGTGTTCTGAACATTCTCTCAATCGAATCTGAACAATTCCCACAAGGAACGCGTGTGCGGTAATTTTCTCATGCTTGTAAATTCAAGTACTCATATTTGCTGTTATTCCGAACCCAGTCGCTGGACTTGGCTGTAAAAAGAAGGCTGCCAAAATAATTGAATTTCACTTATAAAAGTTTTCTTAAGTGTTCATTGCCTGTTGAGCATTACCTGTGAGTGCTTAAAAAATTCATAGCATTTACTTGTGAAATGAAGCTCATTTTGTATTCTCACAGTTTTTAGTAAATACTGGGGAAAATAAGTCCTTATTACAGGAACAAGCATTTACTCTAAATAGTATATACGTTAAGTAAAAGCTAGTAATGAAATTTTATTCAGTGAAACGTAAGTTTTTACTTAAGAAGTACTTCTAGTGTAAGCATTGACTTTATCCACATTACTTTATTGACACCCTCTCAAGTGATGCGAGTGTGATAACGAGTGTTGACCATTATCAAAATCTTGTAATATTGGAATGGAATTAGAAAAGTAGTGTGTGTGCTTCGTTAAGGTTTCTTTTGAAAGTACATTTGAAATAACGACTTATTCCTCATGGTCTATAAAGCGATTGTTTTAAATGACTTCAAGATGTGTTGCTTTCACAGAACCAAGATTTGAATCACATCGGAATAGGGTGTTTTCTGTAGAATAATAAGGGTTGTTGAACGCCAAAGCATCGATTCTGTTGTATACCTCTTTCAAGTTGTAGAAAAAGTGTGATTTGGAGCCATGCAGTGGATCGAAGCAAGGCATTGGAGTAACATTGTACGTCGTTAATCGGGTGTAAAATAAAAGCAGGTGTGACAGGTCTGGTGGATGAAGTTATTCTAAAAGAGACAGAGTCGGACGCCTGTTTCAAATCTTCTGTTTCCGAATACTGCTTTTCTTCGGGAGAGTGCGAATGCACGCCTGAACTATTTCTTTAGCGGGACGCAGACGCGGACGTTTTTCGTATCCTTAGTCTTATACTACGCTGTAATCGGTAATCATTAATGGCGTCGTAAACGTAATGCAGGAAACGAAATATTTACATGCAGCTCCATTAATTGACCTGTAATAAAAGCATTCGCCTTCATCGCCCTGCGGGGAAATTGGCCGTGGAATTCTCTCTGCATTCAGGTGCATTTTGATTAATCTACACAGAAACTGTTGCTACTTGATCGGTAACGTATCCCGGCTCATACCCGGCTTATCGGTGGACAACCCGCAACGCTGTAAATAGTACGTTTGTCTCGTGACTGTATTTCGGCCAAAGCAGCCCTCCCTCACAGGATGCTCTGTGGACTGAGAACACGGTGTGAGACATATAGGTGTGTTCACTCCTATATGTTCTAAAACTGAAGCTTTTGTGAGGCTAGTTCTCACAGTTCTCGCATATAAGCGCTGCGATCTGTGGGTCTCATTTGGGCAAGGTCGTGATCCATTCGACACGGCTCTGTGGCCAGCTGATTCCTAATTTCAAGTCAGTGATTTGTCCCTTTGCGGTGGAATTGGTAAAGTGTAGAGCGAATAGTTACGAAAATAGGAAATGTTTTGTAAAAGTGTGTAATAGCCACAGTTTAATATGTCATCTTAAGTCGTGTATCTTCCACCGTGACCCCATCCGATCGTGCGCCCCGTACGGACAAGCGAGGAACTAGCCTCTGAAAATGTGCCCCAAAGGCGGGTAGTCGACACGCACCGTGAGTGAGAAGAGGAGGCGCAGAGCGGAAGCGGCCGTGCGCCCCTGTGCCTCCCCCCTCCCCCTCCCCGCTCGCCAGCTGGGCGGCGCGGAGGATGGCGCAGGGGAAGCGGCCGCGATTGTTTTGCGCGCGGAGGAGCGAGGCCCAGCGTTTGCACTTACAACGAGCGCTCGCTTTCTCGGCCACTCGGACAGTCGAAAACAGAATAACACGTTGCGTGGACGGTGGTGGAATAACAAGAGATTGAAGAGCTGCGAAGCGATGGAGTGCGCCGCCCCTCCCCCTGGCGACCTTGGGCGCCCGCCCGCCCGCGCCGGCCCAAACCCTGCCCGCAGCGCCAGGGCCAGGCCCGCGCGCGGATCGATCGCGCCACAGCTGATGCGGGAGCTCCTCTGCGCGCGCTCGCACGCGGGACGGGCGCCCCACCGCCACAAACAAGGCTAGCTTCTTCACTTGCAGTTGATCATTTGCCATGACCCTTTTGGAATAACGTGAATTACTCCTTTAGTGCTTCCCCGTTGTCAATTCCTCGTTCATATATACAGAACTATGTTTAAAAACGAGTACTTGAATTTAAAAATGGTGGAAAATAATACTTACAAGTTCGAGAATGTTAACAAAGTATGTCTAGTGTCTGGTATCCCGAGCCCAAGCCATAATTGGGGGAGCTGGGCATGACGGACTCCGCTTTGGTCAGGTGTCCCAGCGCCCGAAACTCCCCTGTGCTGCTTGGCAGACTCCAAACGATCCAGCGATTTCTTCCTGGCAGGCCGTCATGCTCCGACGGCGCCGCAGTTTTCTTCGCTCTGTGTTTGTTCGTGAATACGGAGTAATATTCATATACGTAGTATACAGAAAGTTACGTTATGCTGCAGAAAATCGACTTCGAGATGCCTACGGAAATACCCTTGTACCGAAAACGTGTATTTTTCAAAACGTCCGTCCGTCCTTCCTTGGAGTATTTCAAGTGATGTTAGAAGGGCAGAAATTGCAATATTATACTATAACGTGACCTTTCTTAATATTGCGAGAAAGTAGGTACTGTTTGTTGTAGCATCTCTAGTGAAGAATATTTGTAGTAGTTTTCGCGCACTTTTGAGTGGAATATGGGTAATATTAAGAAGAAAATTTTCTCGAGAACGGTTCCATTTTCTTTCTTTTAATCTTTTTGTACGGATACTGCACTGAAGTATTGCAATCTCAGAAACGCTGTTCTGGTGTTGACTCTTGAAAAACTACACATTTTTTAAATTCATCTTTCAAATCGTTTATGTTTATATTACAGGCGTTTTTATATATTGTTGCATTTGTGAGTACAAGTGCTTTAAATTATTCCTTACAAAGTTTCTTGACAACTCTAAGAAAGTTTTCTGTGAAAATGACCCGAAAATTAACATTTAAATCCAGGTTTTACTCTTTTACAATATTCTTGAGTTATATTTCAGTTGTAGTGTTCGGGAATCGAAAAATTGAGAAAATGTGAAAAAAATGACCATAACCTTTATGCGCCGGTGGGTGGCACTTTGGGCGAGGATGGATCATCACCAGACCCAACCGGGAAGTGCGTGCCGTTGTGCAGCGCCACCAGTTTGTAGGTCGGAAGACGCGCTCGTGGGCGAGAGGCAGAACGGCCTCTGGAGTGCAGGGGAGGCGCGATGAGGGAGCAACGCGCAGGCGCGCTCTCCGCTTGGGCGACGAGGAGTATTGCTCTGCCTGGAGAAATGACTGCGGGCGAGTTTTCAAACGTGTGTGGCCTTACAACCTGGCTGTGAATGACGGACGCGAGGTCTCCGTAGACGTCGTCCGAATGGCACTCTCCTAAGTTAGTTTTGTAACTTGGAACAATAATAGAATTTTGAATTGTGAAAGGCTTTTCCGGGCAGATCGGTGGCCAGTGATCAAAAGGGTATGACATAACTAGATAGGTAGATTTCTTAGTTTTTGCCTTTTTCTAAAAAGGAAATTGTAGTAAATGCCTTGAGCTTCAGTCCAACACATTGACGAAGGATCGGGAACGTCGAGTGGCGTGCGTTAATGAGGCTGTGTGGGGGACGGGGGGTGGGGGGGGGCGGAGGCGCAGCTGGGAAGCTCTAGAAGGGGTGGCGCTTGCTCCTTCGGGAAACCGTACACCTGAGGGCCCCGGCCCGGCCCGGCCATCTGCCTCTTACCCATGAATATTTTGTTTCCTCGTCCTTTCGTTTGTGGCGCGATGTCACCACGTCATGACCTGCCGAAACCCTCAAGGTACAAAAGAAAGGAGGGGGATGTGAACGAAACACTAGCGAAATGAAGTATCCTGCGGATGAGAAGACCGTGCAAATTCCGGCCGCCTCTTTGCCAGCGGATTTCCTTTTGATATTCCTGAAAATTATTTCGTTAGTTAACGATTTGATTTCCGAGTTCAGGATCAGGATTTCATGCACGCATGGAAACTCTAGAAAGTGACACTAAAACAATAGAAAGTGTCACTAATGACTTCAGTTGAATATAAACCCGACGAACACATGGATGGCGATTGAACGAGTAGGTGGTTAGGGAGCGCGCTTGCAGATGTCGCTGCGGAAGAGCGCAGTCGCTGTGGAGGCGCGCATGCGAGCCGAAGAGCTCGAGTTGCACGGTTCCCGGGCGGGGCATGCCCTGCTTGCCAGGCTGGTAATCACCGTACACGTCACGTAGCAAGTACGCTTCACATGTAGTAAACCTCTGGTGGATCTTACATCTTGAAGGTTACACATAGCATTCAGTACTTCATTTGTTCAACGGGCGTGAAATGACGCGGTCGTCGTGGTCTCCGCGAACCTTACGTGAACAATTTCGCGAGTTGGGATCTTTCGGGCGGACGTCGAAAAGAACATTGAAATCCGCGAGTAGGATTAGCGGAGTTAATAGGTACTTATTTTGTTTATTGACGCCATTCAACCTAGTTCATGGATGAGTGATCACCTCATCACACATCAGAAGTAGTCGAATAAGTCTACAGCAATGATGAGGATGAGGTGAACGGTGGAGAAAGTGTGGAATGAGGGGAAAGGGAAACAGAACGGGCGGAGAGGTTGCTTTGTCCGTGTGGATGCCGCATGGTTAGGCCAGGGGTCGCACCCGGACCCCTGGGTTGGAACGCCAAGATGCTAGGCATTGTGTCACGAGAACCGTAGTAGTAATGGTGATTGGAAACTCGTGGAAGTGCGTAGAAGGCAGCACGACTGGATGGACGCAAGGCGAACACGAAGCAACTCGCAGTCACACTTTCTCCAGGAGATTTAAAACAGTGTCGTTTTGGTCAGACACATCGGAAATTGACTTTTGTAAATAGAACAAGAGTGCATAAGAATTATTTATTGGCCGGGATACCTGTGACTAGCCAGTAGTCCCAACAGCATGTATAGGCGGTAGTCAATAAACAAGGTTTAAATGAAGTGATATGCAGTTAAGTTGGAGAAATAAATAAGCTTTAAACTAGTGATGCTAAATTAGCACGTACATTCTCGCCCGTATTATCACGCAAAATTACGCGAAAAGTACTCAAATTTTCGAAAAATTGTACATGATCTTATTTCAGAATCAATTTTTAAGAAACTGATTTCATTAAGGGAAACAATTTCTATCTTTAATATTTTAGTTGTTGTAACACTTCGAAAAAATTTTGAAATTTTGCAATTATCGAAAAATCAGGGTTTTTAATGAACATCCTTCACACTATCCAGTAACAAACTTTAATAAAAAACGATGGAGCCATTTGTTTCTTGAAAATGTGGAAAATGTCCCAGGGCCTTCACGTAAAATACCCCCAAAATTTAAATATCAGTTTCAAATTCAAGGGGCCGTGACTTCAGCCAGATGGATTGGGGAATATCAATTTTGGAGAAAATCGGTTGAACGGTTTAGCCACTAGCGTTGTTCATAGACCGACAGACGTTTTGCCGTTCGATTGTTCGATATCTAGGACCCTCAAACCATGGATTCTGGCTACACCCCATAGATTTATATCTACTCCGTTGCGAGAAAGTAAAAATGAGACTCGAGATTAGCCTCAAAAGTTCTCAGGTTTTCTTCAGTGTAAAACATTTCCAATGTGATATGAAGTGTAGTGATGCGAAACAAAGGTAGATGAAAAGCAATCGTGCGCATGACTTCAGTGTTATGAAAATAGCACTTTTATTATGATTATTATTATTATTATTATTATTATTATTATTATTATTATTCCTCTAAATCACGACTAAAGATGTTATGTGTCGGCTGAATATAAAATATACTCCAGGTTGCAACCAGCTACCTTAGGAGTAGATCTAGGGACTGTCGGTGCCTCTACAATACTTTGCGCAAAATGTGGGCTGTTCCAAGTAAGGCGATTTCTTGCACTTCCCAGTCTTTTGAATTACCAGGGAGTTTAGACAAGTTCTTACTCAAATTTTGCGGAACAAATCCCAGAGCTCCGATAACTATCAGGACGACCTGTGCTTTTACGCTCCACATTCGGCTGATCTCGATTTCCAAACTCTTGTATTTAAGACGTTTCTCTGCCTCCTTGGTAACGACGCAAGATACAGCAACATCGACAAGTAAACAGAATTTGTTCTCCAAATTCCCGATGACTATATCCGGTTTGTTTGCCAATATCGTGCGATCCGTTTGAATTTGTTGGTCGTACAATATCGTATACAATCCAACAGACGTTTCGGTGAGTGTTCGTACCACTTGGGGCATGTGTTCGGAACTTCGAGGGCGGTACAGATCTGTCAGTGGAGGTAGCTACACACCCTGTCGTGTCTTTTCAAGTATTCGGTCTTTGCTAGGATTGGATAATCTGAGACAATATGATCAATGGTTTCTACGTGTTCCTGACAAATGCGGCATTTATTATCTTGGGAAAATTATTATTATAATTATTATGGGTGAATTTTGATGACATAAAACATCGCCAAAAATGATCAATAAAATGCTCTTAAAACTTTTTTTAATGCCCTAAAAGTAAAGAAAAATGACGTAAACAAATTGATCCAAACTAGTTCAGATGAACCACTCAAGCTGATGGATATGTTACTGATGTTATCGAGACTACTTCCTTTCGTTCAAGTGAACTCAGATTGCAAATGGGTTTGTACTGTCTGGTTATCGCGAAATCGACCGAACCTACAACGGCGCTGATAGGCATCACCGGTACCTTCGATTACGTACTCACCACGGCTGACATTACAATTTCTGAGCGAAGAAATCGAGTATGCTACTCAGGAATTCTGTGGAGAACATTTGTTTCATCTCAAATATATTATTTTTACATAAGTAATATTTTTATATAAGTACTATTAAAACTGTATTAAAATCGATGAAATGAGCGATAAATACTGCAAAAATGGCTGAGAAGGATAAAAATGACTTATTGATGGTAATCGACGAAAAATACAGAAATATGCGATATGAAAATGGGCCATTTCCTTCTGTCGTAACTTAAAATTACTGTCTATACTAAAAGGCAATGTTATAAAGTGAAAAGAAAAAATGACATTTCATTAAAATCTGCCCTGCTTATTATTATTATTATTATTCCTCTAAATCACGACTAAAGATGTTATGTGTCGGCTGAATATAAAATCTACTCCAGGTTGCAACCAGCTATCTAAGAAGTAGATCTAGGGACTGTCTGTTCCTCTACAATACTTTGCGCAAAATGTGGGCTGTTCCAAATAAAGCGATTTCTTGCACTTCCCATTCCCTTTATTATTATTATTATTATTATTATTATTATTATTATTATTATTAAAATAGAAAACTAAACAATCTCCAGCCATGTGAGAGGGGTTCACGGTTTCTTTAGCTACCCGCGAACTCGCGAAAAATCCAAACACAATGAAAGTTTTTATTTTGGCTGAAAAATGCAATTTGATTGTGATTTTGATTGTGTTATTCCACCTATTGTCGTACTGCGCCTACAGACTGAATAATCAGACTTACGTCACTTCTTCCGACACAGCTGACGTCATGCGACAGCAAAGCTCCAAGAAAGAAGCCTCCCGCCATTAAATAATTTCTCCTTACGTGTTGCGTTACGAAACATACTTTTTGACATTCTTGTATATAGTATACTATGATACTATAACATAATGCAATAATGAAATTATTGATTTTCTCTTCTGCATTTTTTATAAAAACGAATGAACGCAATAATTGTGTGACAATGAAATTTCAGTGTTGTGAACAAAAATTGTGCTTCTCACAACAGAAGAGAACATAGTTGACAGGAAACACTAGCCTGCCATGCAGAATAGGAAGTCAGAATGGGCTAATTTTACCTTCAAGAGCATTTCGAGGAGCAGATTGATAAGGAGGCGCCAAATTACACAACAATGTCAACTGTCCATGACCAGTTCCATGGTACAGGATCAGTTTTGCATCAATTAAAGAGGATAACAGGGCGGTCAAGGTCCATTACCACAAACGAGAACCATGGACAACTTTTCCCATAGGTGTCGCAGACCGCAAAACGGAGTTTATGACGAACGTTGCAAAACCTCTCCTCGAGGTTGATAATTAAAACTCGATAGCAAATAAAACAAGAACTCTGTAGAGAATTCATTACCGTCCTCTTGCATTTCTTGTGCCCGAGCCTTACTCCTCCAACGTCAGTGCATGCAACAAGATGGAGCAACGCAGGACTGGCTTGCCCTTCCGCTGCGACACGTTGGGGATCAGCTAAGTTAAATTGGAACTGTATTACGGCGCCACTCTCGCAGACGATGGCGTACGGCACAAGTTCGAATACTCAGGTCTTAAGCCAGATGACCTACCGCCAAATATTCCCGAATGACGCATGAATACAACTTTTGTGTCCTTCTATTCGTCACCAACATGTTTAATAGCCTTCAGAAATATTGTAAACAATGAGTGCAATGTTCGCATTTTGAATACATACTACACTACCGTCATGAAGTAACATTTCAGTGTCGTTTGTTTTGTCGCATTCTGTAGTTGTGACAGATTAGATTTGTTTGTTTATTCTTTGCTTCGTAAGTGTTAAAATATGTCGTGATAGCTTTTGGGCCTTGTGGAGAAATTGGACCTCTCGCCATTCCAGTGCCACCACACGCACGTCAAGCGACGATTTCCGTGCGTAGCTTTTTGTTGGGGGCAACGGGCGAGTGTGGTGCGACTAGGAGCCGCAGCGCCGCGCCTCGCTACACCTCGCCCCCACCCACCGACCTTGGTGGCTTTTTGGCACTGAGGGTATTTCAACCCTGTATTCTCCCCAGAAACCATCGCAAATAATATGAAGTAACCAAAATCGGCTGGTTTCTGTCTCATATACGTGTACGTAGCACAGGGAAATTATTGTATAGGAAAATCTCGATTGACTTTAAGAAAAACATAGTTTTATAGGTCGTTAGTATCGAAACTTGGATAATTCTTGTTCGTGTATGTAGCAAATCATTACCAACTACAACGTTTTTTTGACTTCTTGACGGCAACTTTGTCGCAAAACGCGTGTTTGTCTATGCTCAACTCTAGCAAGTAAACCGTTCAGACAGTTTTCTCCAAAATTGACATTCCTTGATCGATCCGGTCGAACTCGTGAAGCGTGAACATGTTCTTTAAATTGACTCCATATTTTTGGTTTAATTTTTTTCTGTGATAAAACAAGGGACGATTAAGACAGTGGAAAACATTAGCGCAGGTTCCATTTTCATTGAACTATTCGAATTTTCGAAAATTCGGAACTTTTTCTGAAAAATTGCTCAAACTGTTTTCTGTGCATTCTTTGTTCCATCAGAGCAAAACTACTCGCGATGACCTCCTATGCTTGTGATTAAGCGACACTTCGTGGCGCGGCTTCGGGTCTGCTGCTCCGTTTTGCAATTTGGGTGACGCAGCTGCCCTCATCCGCCACGTTAGTGCGAAAATTGAATGGCTTCTTTGGCTTCCTTTTATTTTTCGCTTTGTTATCGGTACGTGAATCTGGTGTCAAAAAAGTTCAATGAAATTTAATAACAAACATGAATTATTGCATAATTATGTAGTGTTAAGTTATCGATAAGAGTTGCTCGGTAGAAAATTGTTTAAACATTTTTCAATGTCTGCTTTTGCGCTCTGATGATGGTTCTGTTAATAGCAAGACACATTTTTGTTTTGTGTTATGTTGTAAATTTGATATTTGTCAAGTGCGAATTGCAGTTTTACCGTGTTGCACACTTAACGTGCCTGATTTTCGTTCAACATTTCTCGAAGGGAATTCAAAGTAGGGAAAGTGTTGGTACTATTGGATAAGCAAAAAAGCTGTTATAGAACGTACTACGTAGACAAGTTTTCTCGTCTGATAGTTAGCACATGAGAGGAGAAGGAGAAGAAGAAGAAGAGTGCAGGGAGCGTGGGAAGGCGGCGTGGGGCGGAGCGTGGTTCAGAGGGATCGGGCGTCGCGGCCGTAACTCTCGCTCCGCGAGATCTCTTTCGTGTGTTAAACCGCGCGGCGCCGCCGAGCGGAAGGCCCAGGAGGGTGCGCTTTCGCGAGCGCGCGACGTGTCACAACCTCGTCTCATAAACTCGCCAATTTATTGCCCGACACTTGTCTACTTTGCGCCGTTACAATGGCGGCGTCCCCGCGCTCCCCCTGCGCGGCGCAGCCCCGCGCGGCGCGCGGGTATTCTTCGGCTTATTTATTGACACATTTATGACGAGCGAGGTTTAATCGCCGGGGGACGCCGCGTCGGTTGTGCGGCGCGGGAGCAGCGGCTCGAGCGCGCCTGCCTTGGGGCGTCCGGGGAGGAGGTGGACGGCGCCATAGCGGTTGAATAAACGAAAATTGAAGGCGGGCTCCGCGGCGCGGCGCAGCCAGCAGGGCGAGCTGCGGTGGCGGCGGCGAGGCGGAAAAAGTTTACAAGCGCGAAAAAACGGACAAGCGCGGCGCGGCGCGGCGCGGCCGGAGAGCAACAGCGAGTTGCGGTGTCGGTCAGTCACCCGCCGCCGCGCCGCCCCGGTCCCGCTCCGCTCCGCGCGGCGCTGAGCGGCACGGGGAGCGGCGCGGGGGAATGACACTGGCGCTGTGCGCGGCGCGGCGCGGCGCGGCGCGGCTGGGAGGCAGCCAGCGTGCAGCGCCGCCTCTCGCGATTCCTCGGCGCTCGGAGCGGGCGGAATGACGAAAGGCGGCGACGCGACGCGTAAACAGGAACTGGCGTATTGGTGGACGTGGTTCTTTGAAGCACCCCCTGCGTGGAGTGGAGTGGGGTGGGGGTGGGGGTGCGTGTGGCGCAGGAATGGCGGTGGGCGCGCGCGCGTGCGCGTGCCTGCAGCCGCTGCAGCTGCCGAGGGGGGGTGTAGCCGCCGCCGCCTCGCCTCGCGCCGCGCCGCGTGGCGCAGCAGCTGGGACGCGCAGCCACCCCGCGCTCAATGCCACTCCGCCGCGCCGCGCCGCGCCGCGCCGCGCCGCGCCGCGCCGCGCCGCGCCGCGCCGAGCCGCGCTGCGCCGGCAAATTAGTGCGCGAAACAAAAGGTGCGCGCCGCCCGCGTGCCCTGCCTCGCTGCCCTCCGCGCTCTTGTTTCCGCCCGCCCCACCCCCTCGCGTCGCAGCAGCAGAGCGCGCGCACGGAAGGAAAAGTCTCCTCAAACACGGAATTGCGCATTCAGACGACCGACGCAGTGGAGGGCCCTGTCAACTTGCACTCGACTCCCTCTTTCGTGTTGGTGTTCACTACTTCCTCTGGCGACAAGGCGTTGATCCAAATATGGGTGAAGGTACAGTTCATGAGGAGGAAATGGGAGTTTGTGAGAGGAATCGTCGGTCTAAGAAGTGCACGCATGTGTGCAGAGGGGATTTTTACATGTTTAAGGTTCATTGTAAGCCTTTCATTGAAATTGAAAACATTCACATTTAATTTAAATTTTGTTCTATTCTCTGTTGAAGATTTGAAAAAGTAGGTGTAAGAGTAAATTAAAATTTTTATGGAACAAAATATTTCAAGATAGTCTGCTATGATTTTAAAGGCACTTGTTCTTAAAAAAAATTAACAGTATTTAATTTAACATATTTTGTTGCGAAGCCGGCATTTTGAGGTTGTATGAATGGAAGCGTTTCGCCGTTGTTCGTCTTATTTCTGAACATTAATAATCCCTGTACAATGTTCCTTGTTTCGGGTCGCTTGTTAATTGTGAACAGTAATTGCTACTACCGAATTGCTGGGAAGAACGTTGCCATTTCAGAAGATGGTGTCGCGGGGGCTCGAAATGCGGCCGGTCGTCATGGCCAGTGGGTCGTACCCGATGGCACGTGTCATACGCCGTGGTGTGAGATGATCCGACCGTGAAAGCGTTGCTCGTTGCCTATCGTCTTCCAGAGCCCAGCAAGCGTTGACGGGCATCATTTGTCGTGTGCGTTCGTTAGTTTGGAGCATTGGGCTGATTTGCGTGTTTTGAAGCTGGCGGAGCGGCGCGAGTGAGGGACTGTGAACCCGGTCCCCGGGGCGCCCGCGCGGCGCGGCTACTGGTATTGGGCGTTGGGCGCGGGGCGGGGCGGGGCGGGCCGAGACCGGTTGCGGGGAGTCGCCCGCGGCCGGGCAACCGGTCGGCCCGGCCCGGCCCGGCCCTGCCCGCCGCCGTGACCCACGCACGAGATGAGCCGCGCCGTAACTCGATCGACGCGGGCTGTAATTACAGTTTGGGAGTCACGGGACGGCACAGGACGGAGACGGCGACGAGGTCCGACGGCTCCTGTCTGTGGAGAACGGGCGGAGCGATGACTAAGAGAACCTGCTCCTCCATGTTGCTACCCTGCGCCGGCATGTGGAACCGAAGAGTATCCATATTCTGGGCAGATTGGCTTCTGAGGACAGGGAACTGAAAAACTACTGTGGCGTTCGGTGCGAAAAAAAGAGGTGGGTATGGGATTTGAAAAGGATTTTGTGAGTGAGGCGAACACGTTGCAACGGAAGGTACTATCGATCTAAAACATTTTGAAACAGGTGGAGGAACGTGAACTCTATCGTTGCTTTGTATTGTTATACGAAATAGACAGGAAAAACTAATAGAAATTATTCATGGCATGAAGTGCGTTGGTTCCAGGGAAAAAAAAAAGAAAAAAAAACTTTAAAAAGTCCGAAAGTCAAAGAGCTGGAGACTAAGGACGTTAAATTCTTTGAGATTGTGCTACCTATGAGACCCATAAAGAAACAGCTAAAAGGAAAGCAGAAACCCGATTTAACTTGCTCTCTAACCCCTCTACAATACTTCTCTACGTTAGAGCAGCATTCCGGAATATTTTTCTCTGTGTCAACTCTTTATCAGAACAGAAGCAAATTTGGCGAACAATCTGTGGAATCATTAGCGGCAGTAAATAAAACAACGGCTTCTCAAAACATTTCTAACAGTAATAAAATTTACGTGGTAGCTGATAAAAAAAATCTGTAAATGGATCATTCGTCACAGTAATCTGGAAGCAAAACAATAACATTTAAACTTCCTCCACATGTGTGTCTTGCTTGGTTAAAAACATAAATTAGAAGTGAGGTTCGATGTCTAAACGTTTGAGTTGTAAATTTGGTTCTGCGTGTATCTACTTGTGTGTTTATCATTCAGGCACATTGCACAGATGGTTTGAAATGAAAAATTCCTCTATATTAGTGTAGTTTCCGCGAATCCCGTGTGTAAATGTCGCTGCCCCGAGGCCTAGGATTCCCTCGCGGTTCAGCGCGGAGCCCCGTGTGTAGCGAATGAGCTCTAGTTGCGAGCGAGGCTCCTGAAATGCAGCGGCAAGTGCGAGGCGGTGCTCGGGCGGAAATGAGGGTCGTAAACGTAATGTTTTCTTTGCCTAACAAAATTGTAGGCAGGCGTGGAGCGGCCACCAGCCACTTTTATTCCTCTCCCCCGCCGCCCTCGATGGATTGGATGCTCTTGTGGCTATTTCAATGCAGCCAAGAAACGCGGGTATTTGTTTGTAGTTGGAGTTCTTGCACCTTTTCCCCACGTGACGCCATAAGTGGAGGGATGGCTGGTGTGAATGAAGCGCCTTGGCCCGGTGCCTGACCTGGGCCACGCGGGGCGGGGCGGGGCGGGCCGGCGCGGGCCCCGGTGCGGGCACCGATCAATGCGGCGACGTGGCCCCGCCCCGCCCCGCCCGCACTCTCACGCGCAGCAAGGCAGTGTTGAACGTGCGGTGCCGGGCCCTCTCCCGAGGAGCGTCTGCCCGAGTGAGAGTCCGAGAGAGTTGGTGCTCTGTGCCTCAGCTTTCGTCGTACAAGGGCCTCGCAACAACGGAGTTTGGGGGAAGCTGTTAAGGTTGCCGTTCCGTGGCGAATAAGGGCTCCCCAACGCTGTTTTAAAAGTCCATCTGTATGAATAGAGGAAGCAATTTACTTTATACACGAATACGATTTATACACCTTTTCAATAGGGCCCCACATGACGAGTTTGTTTCTGTCGAAAAATCACCATTAGTGCCGCAGCATTACAATATTTCCTCTTAACCGCTAGAAAGGTAAAAGCATGAAGAGACTCCCCTGGGATCGAGTGGTATTCGCAGGGAATGGTGCGTGCGTGGCCCGGGAAGGTGGGCGGCGAGGCCAGGTCGCTGACCCTCGCGCCGGCGACCACCCACGGCACGCTGCGCTGATAGACCACAGGCAGTCTTGCCCACACACCCCGCACGTGTTGAAATTGTGAGTGACTGCTGTGAATTGGAGGTTCGTGAGGTTTCTTCGCGGCGGAGAGTGATGTCGCATGTAAAGTGCGGCGGTGCGTGAGGCGGCGGAAGGGGGCGTGGCCATCGGGCATGGGCAGGGCATGGACACGGATCCCACAATAACTCGCAAGTAAACAAATGTGCATTTTGTGGCGCCGTGTGTGTTTGACGAAGGATTTGGTGGCCGGTGGCGTTTATTCCCCAAACGTACGCTCGCGGCGCGTTCCTGTCGTCTTCCACGACGGAGCGAGGGCTGCCAATGAAAAAACTGAAACGCGATGCCCGTCGTGGAGTTGGTACGCTGCGACCGTCGCCTCCGCGCGGGGCGAGAGGGGCTTCCCCGCGCGCACGCCGCAGCTCCGGCGGGCGTCTCGTCTTCCCCATTGGGTTCTTCGCATGCAATTCAGATAAGTTCCTTATCAGAGTCCCCAGTGCTTCCTTAGGGAAAGTTGATTTGTGATGCGCCAGTGCCTGGGAAGTGGCAGCGCGCGCCCTTCTCCAAACATGACGCACGTGCATGTGCCTGGTCACTTGCAAATAAACGGAAATGGGCTTCCGTTTCTCCGTATACTTGTCTTGGAAATTCAAGCAGTACAAATAGATTGTTGCGTATTTTTGGAGAGAAGAAACATGTCCGCTGCACGACACGATTCGATGCAGTTAATGAAATTAAACACGATTGTTAATGTCTGAAAATATCGGGATAATTTTGAGAACAAGAATGAATGAAGAACTTAAATCACAATAATCACAACCGATCCTGTTGTTGAATTAAAACTAAATCCAAATTGCTTCGTACTTAACACAGTGACAAGCTACGTAACCCGCGATCGCACAAAATTAAACACTCCCTTTTTAATTTTGAGGATTTTTTTAAAGAAGTATCAGTTTCAGGATTATTTTGCCTTTGTAATTAATTCTGTAAACAAAGTTATTTAATGAAAATAAATAACCAATGAAAAGTATTCAGGTGTGATGGTTAAATGATGAATGTTCACGGAGATGGGGCACTTTCGACACGAGAGACCGGGAGAATCGTCTTTCTAGATTAAGGAAATCTATTATCCAAATAGTGTCCCTGCAGCCAATTATATAAATATGTAATATTAAATTTCTAAAGAGGTGGTTTATGTGCGAAATAAAAAAATGGAAGGAACTACTACTATTATTATTATTATTATTATTATTATTATTATCATTATTATCATTATTATCATCATCATCATTATTCCACGACTAAAGATCATCATTACATCACGACTAAAGATGATATAAGTCGGCTGAAAATAAAATCTACTCCAAGTTGCAACCAACTACCTAAGAAGCAGATTTATGGACTGTCGGTGCCTCTACAATACTTTACGCAAAATGCGGGCTGTTCCAAATAAAGCAATTTCTTGCACTTCCTAGTCTTTTGAATGACCTGGAAGTTCAACTAAGTTCTTACACAAATTTTGCGGAACAAATCCCAGAGCTCTGACGACTATCGGTACGACCTGTGCTTTTACGTTCCACATTCGGCTGATTTCGATTTCCAAACTCTTGTATTTAGCACTAGAACGTCCGGCTTTCTTATACCCTCTAGAATGCCCAGCGGAGTCGTTTCGACTCCGAGCCTTCAACGAGACTTCTGAAAAGGAAATAGTGAAAAAAATTTATCTTCGTTAGTATAACAATATTAAAGATAATTATTTGGCACATAATGGAATTATTACGCAACAATTTAAATTTATTTTAAACAATTCTTGACAATTCCATTCCGCAGAATGGAAGTTTAAGAAACATCTTGGACGGCATGGGAAAGGGACAACGGACAAAATATTATTTTGAAAAGTAAACTTTTATCTGTTAATACTGTTTTTGCGAAAATAACAATAAAAATGTTATAAACTTTTAATTTTCCATAATACGAGTTTCACATGTGTCAAAAAAATATATTTCCTGTACGTTGCACTTCCCATACTGTCTCATATTATGCCAACTTTATTTATAATAATTATTTTATTCAAAAATATATATTATAAACAAACATTAATGTTGCAAATTTGTATTTGCTTCACATCGATAGAAACTTGATATCCGTTTCATGACGGACTTTTCAAAGAAATTTAATCACATGTTCTAAATGGCACTTGGTACTTGTTGGGGTTGTATTTACTTTCTACATAACTGATTTTACTGCGCATAAAGTACAAAATACTTTAAGTTGTAAGATTCAAACTTTTAATGGCATGTACAGGCTATAGTTTTCAAGCACATTTGGAAGCATATTATCCAAACGTTTGATCAACACCTGCCGTGTATTCTGATGCGTAGTACACGACTACATTTTTCAAGTTTCCTCTCGATTTTCAATACTTCCCCAATATTTCCAGTGAATGAAAAACAATTGACACACACATTTTTAGTGATCATTCCCCCACAAGTCACAATTGTTTGCTGCTTTCATTCACTTTGTATACCATAAACTGTCTAAATACCTGGAGTTTGAAAGGAAAATGCCGGCGTATCAATTGTGTTCATCTGACATACTACATCTACAGTTTGTAAATGTATCACTTCATACTAAAGAAAAATTATTTTTCATATAAAATTAGTGAAATTAGCCTTTATTTCTTCTCAAACCACTCTTAGTAATTGAAAAATTAATTAAGATGTTATGTGTCGGCTGAATATAAAATCTACTCTAGGTTGCAACCAGCTACCTAAGGAGCAGATCTAGGGACTGTCGGTGCCTCTACAATACTTTGCGCAAAATGTGGGCTGTTCCAAATAAAGCTATTATATTATTATTATTATTATATAGCTATTTATTATTATTATTATTTATTATTATTATTATTATTATTATTATTATTATTATTATTACTATGTGGTTGCATCACCTAAAATGCATTTTCGTTTGAGGCTTCATAAATTACGTAACGCAAATTTGGAGAAATTTGAATACCCTCTTCGCTGTGTAACGCAACTATAACGCGCTCTTGACCCCACCTAAATAATCACTTAACCCTTGCGACCTCCCCTTCCCGATTTACAATAAGTAAAACTAAATTATAAAGCAGAAAAAATTATTTTTATTTTATTTGTGGTATTAAAATGTATTAGTCAGAATTAGTTGGCAATGCGAACTCCCCAACAGTAAGATTGGAAACAATATTTGAGTGAAGTAACGAGGCATAAGCAAGAAACTTTCTGACAAGTTGTACCCATGCCGTCATGGATGCATAGGCGAGAGTCTACTGCTCTAATTTAATTGGATTCTAGAATGTAGATCAGTTTTGAAAATTTTCTTCGTAAATTAAGAGTAGATGTAAAAATATGTATATTGTAACAATTTAAACATAACTTTTAAATTTATTTATCTTTTTTACAATTTAACTTGTTAATATTTAATGCTTTAAAGTAAGACTGAATAAAAAGAATTATTTGTAAAAATGTTGGAAAAAGTTTTAAAAAATCAGCGTTACGTAACACAAATCTAACACCACCTACCCCTATGAAGCACAGTGTAACGCTGCCTCAAACTCACTCCCCTCCCCCTTAACGTTATGTAATTTACGGAGGACTGCTTTTACAAAGTAACAAGTTTAAATCCTTGCTGAGCAACCCCTGTAGGAGGCGAAATGTGATGTGAAAAGCGAGTAAGTTGTAAATAAAGGCGAGTAGAGGGGAGCGCGGGGGGGGGGGCTGGGTGTCGGAGCTTCGCGTCGTGCGTGGCACGCAGTGACGTGGCCGTGCTAACGACCTCCCAACGCGCCCGCCCCGCTCCGCCCCGCCCCGCCACCGCCGCGCCCCGCCGCGCCCCGCCGCGCCCCGCCGCGCCCCGCCACCGCCCCGCCACCGCCCCGTCCCCGCCCCGTCCCCGCCCCGCCACTGCCCCGCCACCGCCCCGTCCCCGCCCCGCCACCGCCCCGCCACCGCCCCGTCCCCGCCACCGCCCCGCCACCGCCCCGGCCCCGCCACCGCCCCGTCCCCGCCCCGCCCCCTCTCGGCCGCGCCCCGCCCCGTCCCCGCCCCGCCCCGCCGCGCCACTCGCCCCGGAATCCCTCTCGGCGATGCAGGCGGGCCAAGGAAAAAGACATCCCCGTGCAACAGCACATTCTGGAACCCGAATTGTGGAGCAGAATGCCTCATTGAAGGCAACCCGGATAGTTGAAATGCTCTGTAGCCGCTGCTTTAGAACAACTCTGCCTTCGTCTCAACGTTGGTTTGCAGTACGACGCAAACGGGCGGCATTATTTTCTGATTTTCACTACAATGCGGTCGAATGTGGGTATGGTTTTGAACTTCCAATCTATTGAATTCATTTAATCACACTATTAACCCTGTTATTATGATATATTCATATTTATCAATGATTGTGTAAGATATATTAATTTTTATGAATGTTATATTATGCTTGTGTGAAATGGTTTATTCTGCGAAGGTGTCTGAATTTCGTATTCTTATATCGTTTGAAGTACGCACTTATGTATCTGCAAATTAAAGCAGCACATGCACAATAATTATATTTTTTCTGTAATAAATGTTACGTAAATGCAACAATTAACTTATAATGGCAAAAGCTCATTAATCACTATCGTCATCGATGATGCTTGTCCCCGAACACGCATTTGAGAAGGAAGACCGTGCGTGTTAAGTTGGAGGAAAATTATTTTCTCTAGGAACGATTAATGTACTCCAAACGAATAAGTGCATTGTGATTTCAATTATTAACATAATTTATTTCAGGTGCGTATACACAGTGAACTGGAAGTTGTAAGTTATTGCGGTATATATCATTGATGCAGATTATTCATAAATTCATGATGTTTTATCCAGCCAGATACAAGTCGGAAGGGAAGATAATTGACAGCCATACGCTACAAATTGTTACTAAAGAGATAAGATACTATCTCTCTTAACAAAAAACCTTTTGACCCTCTGCTGCCATGCGCAGAGAATTGACCCTGGCTGACAGGCACAAAATCTATCGTCGCGCACTTGTGAATTTCATGAGGTGCGATGCTATGAAGAAATATGTCTTTTAATTAACTTCAAAAGTAATTTCAATCTTTTGTCGCTTGTAAGCTCCGTAGGTTAAAATGGAAGGAAAACAGGTTCCTCGCGTTTCATGGATGGAATTCCGTTTAGTTAATTTAAATTAAATTATTGTCACAATTACTAATTATCTTCATTTAAAATTTGCACATTGTGTTCATAACCTAAAGAAACGTAAAAGAATTTCAGTGCCATGTGACTGTGTTCTGAAGAAAAGTTGAATGAACGAGATTGAGAAGCCTCAATCATTGTGAAATGTACAATATTGATTATTGCATTGTTTTTAAATTATGAATTTGGCATTTTATGGGCGGATTAATCAGACTTTGCCAGCTAGCGGTGTTCGTAGACCTGAGCCTCGCTTTTATTTATTATCCACTCGTGGAAATAATGTTTATTGTATATTAATTTACAAAAATATGTTATAGTGTAGTTTTCTTGTAACCATGCCGTGTAAATAACTTATTTTCAAAAAATGCTGTTAATAAAATGTTCCGTTGGTAGTGGCGACGTCGTGGTCGTTAGGCGAGGAGAGTTCGCAGACGAAGGTGCAGATGCACGGCGTGTATTTTGAGTTGATTAGAAGGAAGAGCTTGATTGTGTGTGATAGCGTAAGAAAGGGGGAGGCCGAGCGGAGCGGGGCGGGGCGGGGCGGGGGCGTGGCCCCGTTGGCGGGGATGGCTCTCGTCAGCCGCCACGCCACCGCCGCCCACCACGCCCGCGCGTTATTTTCGGCGCCCGCGCCCGCGCCCGTGCATTTGCGCTTTCGCCATTGAGGCCCTCCGCCAGGTGGCCGCTCGCTTCCTTCCTTCGCTCCGCACGCACGCACCCCTACCGGAAAGGGATGGCCCTGTTTTCCTGGACTGGCGTCAAACAAGGCAATCCGAAACGGTACACGATGCCTTCTTCATTAAAGAGTATGGGAGAAGCCTGGCCGTTTCTGCTTCCGTTCGAGACCTCGCTCTAGTCGTCCAGTTGGCAGGTTTGGCTTTTTTCTGGCGCGCGGGGTGTTTTTCACTTCGAATCTTAAATAACCTGTCGTATCTTAACTTCTAGCATCATTTCCAGCGTTCCATTTTGCCAACCGTAGGATACATAAAAAAGCAGAACCTGAAAATAAGTTTCTTGGGCATCGGTATCAGGATGGTTCGTTTTTATTTGACGGGGAGTATGTTGTAAACGTTCCTGAAATGTGGGGTTGGCGATAGGGCGAGGCTGTGCGGTGACTTATTTGCGACCTCTTTTCGCCTGTAAAACACGGCCTAGTTATTGCGAGGAGAATGTTTCTTACATTTGATAGACGTGTGTCTGTGACGGGTGTTTTTAATTGATGCAAATACGCTTAAAACTCTGTTGGTAGATGTATTTTTTGTTTTGAAAACGTAGCTTTTATGGCGTACTTTGTTTTGGGGACGCGCGAGGCGTCGGCGGCCCCCTCCTGCGGGGCGGCCCTCGAGCGCACGAGTGCGTCCGCCGCGGACAATGCGAGCGGCGCGGCGCGGCGCGGCGGTCGCCACCACCATGACCAATGTATTCCGCTTTGCTCGCTCCGAGAGAGCGGTTTCGGAGGGGTGCGCCCCCGCCCCCGGCCCCGACCGCCAGTTCACTTCCTACGCCTTTCCCAAACTCTTGAAGAGGGCTCCCATCGCGTTGGACAGGCAAATAGAAGACATGAAACCATCAAATGCACAGGGACGGCGGGGGGAGGGCGGAGAGACGTGCGGTAATGATACTTGCGGTAAAAATATCTCCCCCTCAGATCGCTGGCGGCGTCCTCATGTGCGAAACCAGAGAAAAAATGCAGAGAAGTAAACGTACTTTACGAATTATATAAGATCTCCTGGTTCTCATTCTTCAACAATGATCCTGTAAATAATGGATACCGGTGGTGAACTATTGTAGGAAGTGGGTGCCGGTATGATTGATGTATACGAGATGTTATTAATGGTCATCTCCCGATATCTGCACGGGGCTTGTGAGGGTCGTGAGGAAAAAAGGAATCTGCGCGTAAAAGGAAGTGTCCCGGAGCGCCCCCGGCGAGGGGATGTCATTCATTGGCGCCAATGGCGGCATATTGGAGAGGCGCTGCATGACTACTTCATGGTTTCGTAGGTTGATTTAAAAATCATCTCGATTGTGTAACGCTTACGTGGTTTTAAAATGATCATTTTAAAAATGAGAACATTTTCATTGTCAAAAGAATGGCTGTGTTATAATATTTAGTTCAAATCCGAGAATATTTATATTGCAAAAGAAGACGTAAATTCAGCTGCCGTGATATTTTCGCCGTTCAGAAAAACGGTTCATTGAAACTGAGGATGGCTGGCTTAATCGTAGCCTCCGTCTTGTTACTTTCATGTATCTACAATGTGAATTCTTGCGTTAGCTGAACGCGCGGCGCGGCGCGGCGTGGCGTGGTGCGGTGCCGCGGTGCCGCGCCGCGAATCCACTTTGACAGTGGGGTGGGGCGTTTATATATAGCTTGATCAGAAAGCAGCCGGCCGTAGCCCAGAAATTATGAAGTTTTGCAACGTGCCTGCGCGGCAGGCGGCGGTCGGCGCGGCGCGGGGTTACGCAACGCGCAGATCGGAGCGGCGCGGCGCGGCGTCTTAATATACGGCGCCGCGGCGGGCGGGCGGGAGGGGCGGGGCTGGGCGGGGCGGGGCGGGGCGGCCTTGCGGCCTCGCCGCCTTGGACACCCTTCAATGCTGGCGGGTTGGCAGGCGGGCCTGGCGCTCGCGCTCGCGCGCGCGCACCCTTTGAAACGAGCGGCGAACGCGGCGGTGCGCGCGGAGGCGGCTCCCCCCGAAGACGCCCCTGCCCCTGCCGCTGCCGCTGCCTCTGGGCTGGTGGCTGGCCGGCCCGCCGCGGCCGCCGGAAGTCCGTGTGTGCTCGGGCGCTTCCGCCAGCGGCGGCGGTTACGGCTGCGGAACCGTGACCCCGGCCGCAATCGCTGTCATCAGCCCCCGCCCCGCCCCCGCCCGGAAGTTAATTGTTGTGAAGACGACACCCCCTCCTCTCCTCGCTCTGCGCCCCTGGGAAAATTGGGCAGCTCCTGCAACGGTCTCCAGCCCCTTCGCCCCCCTCCCGCCCCCCCCGCTCTAGAATGTAAATCGACTATTACCTGTCCACCCCAATGATGACGGTGGAAATTGATAGAAAAAAACGCTCGCTAATGCGCTATGAATGACAAGGTTGGAATCGGCAAGGAGGATCCGGCACACACTGAAACATGGAGAGGAAGTGTCTCTCCAGAGAGAGTCCAGGTAGAGAAGGAACGGAATCGAGTTCGTCGAGTGGTGCGAAGAAATAAAGATGAACGAATGAAAAAGAAATTCACTATTTTAAACAGTATGAAAAATCACATCTTTTGACATTGAATAAATATTGTTAAAGCACGCGCTGTGAGTGAGCGAAGGTGATCCGCCATTAGCCTCCGCCCTGCGGGTTGTTGTTGCTTGCTTATGGGTGTTGCTAACGCTGATGGGCCCGCGCCGCGCCGCGCACATCCTGCGCGAGACAATGGCGGGGGCGGGCCGCCTCGCTATTGCCTTCGCTAACTGCGCCCCGCCCGCCCGCTGCGAGAGGCCTCCTGGGACGGCGCACGTCCTATCGCTCAACTTCAATGAATTGGTCAAGTTTTAAAACTTGCCTCTTCGGAGCAGAAGTGTGCAAAATAATAGCTCGTGCGTTTGTTTGTGTTTCAGTTCGCATTTCTCGTAGGGTGGGGTATTATTCGAACGCGGACGGAAAGCTGAAGACGACGGTGTGGTGTAGCCCGCGGTCGGGAGAGCGCTCGACGCTGAAGGCGGAGTGGCCGGCGTGAGTTCCTCCGTGTTCGTTTTTGAAGGCTGAAGGTGCCGTTTGCCTGTGGACACCCATCTCTTGCACACGCTCGGGTTGGCGTGGCTTGGATTGGGGCGAGGAGACTCCTGATGCTGTCAGTGTTGCATTTCATCATAATTTATTTTCGATATTCTAATGAGTGGAGGGAATAGACGGGGACATCTCATTGAAAATTCGTTGTGATATGAAAGGTCAAGCTAACTGTGAAATGCTAGATCATGAATGTACTTTCCTTATTGACTTATTAACAATACCATGCGTTTTGCATCTTACCTCATTGTGACAAACGTTTTATAAACAAATTGACAAAAAGTTCTGATCCAAACGAGCTCTTGAGGAAAACGAATGGAATATGCAATGCGTGAAATAATGTATTTGAGGAACTGTTTCCAATAGCCCCGCAGCCTAATCTCCTGTCCTGTTCCCCAGATAACGCGTGCTATTTGTGTTGCGTAGCCGCTCGTCTCATCGCTGTGTGTTGTGTGTTGCAGGAGGGCGCACCTTCGGAACTGCCTGGAGAAGCTGAAGGAGATGGTGCCCCTGGGGCCGGAGGCCTCCAGACACACGACGCTGGGCTTATTAACGAAAGCGAAGCGGTTTATCAAGGTACTGCCCGGGCCGCACGGCGTGGCGCGCAAGGGGAGGGGAGGGGTTGGGGTAGGGCAGGCGGCGTGCGTGGGCGCAGGGCGCGTTTATTTTTAAGAGCGGTAAATGCGCGCGGATATAAATGCGTGCGAGGAGAGGCGGCGGGGGGGGGGGCGCAGCTCCTGCTGGAGACGTCGCGCGCCCCGCCCCGCGCCGCCCCGCCCCGCGCGCCTCGCATGGCCATGTTTGTTGTGCTGCGGCCGAGTATCGATCCGCGTGCGCCCGGCCGCCTCCTCCACTTTCTCCTTTCGTCCCCGCTGCCCGGGGCGGAGCGGGCGCCCATTGAAGCAGCCGGCGCGCACCTCGCGGGCGACGCCAAAGGAATGGAACGCGGCGACTCGTCGCTTCGCTCCCATCGCTTGCCTAACAGTGCCCACGCACGCCCACGCACGTGCCCCGGTCGGAGCGCTATAGCGCCGTTTTTCTAACTCTGCCCCTCAAGCCCCTATGCCCACGATGGAATATCACACGGCATTTCGCGGCTTTCTCCGTCGTACCGCTAGAAGTCGGATGATCGCAAGCACTGCTTCATACGGTCGCGATCATGCGATATCTGGCGGCACAACTGAGAACGTCCCGAAATACCGTGACGTATTCCATCGTGAAGACGGGCCTTGAAGGGCAAAGTTAGGAAAATCGCAGTGTAGAGTAGGCGTTCACACACACACACACACGAGCGCAGTCGTACTGCAAAGTTTTCTTCAGAGTCGAACACTTGATTTTACTCAAAAGTACTTTCATAAAATATAATTCGATGCGTAACAAATTTGGCTAACGATGACATGAAAGTGTCGCAGCCGGCGCGGCTGTCGGTCTTTGGACGCTCCCGTGGTTGCTGCTCGGACTCGAATGAATTCGCTGCCGCCGGAGAGGCGCGAGCGCAGAACGTTCGTTTTCCAGGGAATAGAAAGCTGTGCGTGGACCGGCGCTAGGCTAGAGCAGGCCCCACTAACACAATTAGCCGCTGCTCTAATTGACGGGGAAACCACGCGCGCGCCTCGCCTCACTCCTCCTCCAAATCGTTGTTTCTTTTACCCGCTGTCGTCAATCTTTCTCGGAAGAGGTCCTTGACGGGCGCGCATTGATGTGCGCGAGTGGAGCCGTTGACCCGAGGGCCCTCTCTTAAACGCGATCCGAGGTGGTCAGGTCCTCATGCGAGACGAAGCAGCACGGAGGTTGGGGGCGAAGTATAGACGAGGACGTCGTCACGCAGAGAAGTCTTCCAATTGTAAAACCGGGAAGTTTGCGGGATGGTGTTGATCGTGGAGCGGTATTTATGTGTAGGAGTATTGATTGCAGAACCTGGAGGAGCGGGAGCGGAAGCACGCCGTGCACAAAGAGAACCTGCACCGGGACAACCGCTACCTGCGGCGCCGCCTGGAGCAGCTGTCGGCCGCGCACCTCGCCGCCACGCTGGCGGCCGCCTCCAAGCGCCGCTCCGTCTCGGAATGCTCCTCGTCCACCACCTCCAGTACAAACTCGTCGTCCTCGTCCTCGTCCACGTCCTCCGCGTCACCGTCCTCCATATCAGAGTCAGGTGAGCGTTCGTCTTACCCAAAAATCGATTGGCGGCTAGCGCCTAAACCGTTCAGCCCATTTTCACCAAAATTGATATTCCCCGATTCATTTGAACAGCTTGGGGCCCTGCGAGTTTGAAACGGATTTTTTTTTTAATATTGGGATTAGTTCACAAGAAGTTAAAATTACATTTTCAAACATTTCTCAAAACTGGCTCCAAATTTTTGGATTAAACATTGCCCTCGTATAGCGTGAAGGACACTTAAAAGAATGGTGCAGGTCTCATTTCCATTAAAATCCCTGATTTTTTGAAATTTGCAAAAGTTCAAACATTTTTCAGCTTCTTCCTACAACTACAATATTGAACAAAAAGCATTTTCTTCATGAAATCTGTTCTTTTAGACTACCAGGCCATGTTACCCTAATGCCGATGGGTAATTTTGTCGATCTTGTTCATAGCATGCAGATATCAACAATGCAATTGACATTATATCAGGTTAGCCAACTACAGATTAATACGCCACATACAACTTTTATTATAATTTTTTTAATGAAATAAATCAGATTAAATAAATAATATAATTAAAGAATAAAACTGTAAGTCTTGGAAGTTCCTTTCAACAACTTATACATGATTCCTTCAACAGAAGTGCAAAAAGTTTGTTTGTTGTTGTTGTTGTTTTTTAAAGGAAAAAAAATGTTTTCTCTCCTTTTATATTCCTACAGCTGGTGTTTCAATTTATGTTTTACTATATTTACCTGTGATCTAAATTCCAGTAAAATAATTGTCATTTTAATTTTGGTATCCACTTTCCCTTCACTGTTAAAAAGAAAATAACCCCTATTACACTTTCCACACTTTTCTATTTTACCAATAAATTTATAATGACTGATGTGCCATGTGTAACGTTTTTCTGCCCTTCCAGCCTCACTTAAAATTTTCACTTACAATTTACCACTGAAGATCACAGATTACACTTATACAAGCACTCTCAGCTGACTGATGTATGGTCTTTTCTTCTAAGACTTCCACACTATAAAAAAGTGACATTAGTGCGCTCTGGACTTAGTCATTAAAATCCCACTGGAAACGGATTTCTGTTGAAAAGTAATGTAGAATAGATTTTTAGACTAATGATACCATAATCCTAAAACAGCAAATTTTGCAGTTGTGACAATTTCCTGATGAAAGTACACCGTATTCTGAAAGTAGTGAATTAGCATCATCATACATAGTATATCAATTAATCATAATCATATATCAAGTAATACAATTATAAGGGAGGATTTTGTGAATATGCCTACAAAATTGTGAATAAAAATGTTTTATTCTAGATTTGTTTTCCTTTAAATTAAATGAGTACGATAGCTGTGTAGATCTAAAAGTAAAGTTGTGTTGGGTAAAACGCAAGATGAATCATAAACAAAACACACTGTGAATAAGTTGTGAATATTCTTCTTTTAAATACCATACCAATAAAAATAATTTATGTGATTGTTGAAAGCAGAAACAAAATTAATTGAAAGAAATTTAACATTCCCAAGAATACAATATATTTTGTATTGTCAACATTTTCAACAAACAAAATTACTAGTGAGTTGTTCAGTATCTAAGCAATGCCAATTTTCTGAACAAAAAGTTCATTTACTAGCATAAGAATCTGTGAAAAAATCTTCGTAATTTTATTTTTCTCATTTTGTCTAAAACCTGCTCAAAGTCTATTTTCTATACCGTCCAAAGTCTAAACCTTTCAAAGCCTGCTAAAACTTCAAATGTGTATCATAAGTCCATCTGTGGATTGTTGATTCTTCAAACTGTTTTAATTTAATGCATCTGTAAGTTTTAAAATTATAGTTGAATCATGAAAAGATGTTAGCCTGACACAAAATAATATTTAAAAACAAAGGTCAGAAAATTCAAAGAAATACGGGTTAATACATTATTTTCAATATTGATTGACTATATTGTTGCATTTTTTAATATAACTTGATTTGTCGTGCAAAAATTTCTGTATGACTGTATAAAATTATTGCATAACAATAAAAATGGCTCATAAGTAACATAATTGCAAATGAAATGTATGGTGCAATTGTAAATACATTGAATGTTAGTGAAAGAAGGGAGCTAAACAAGCAGCAATATGTGTTTCTGTGAGGATGTTTCTCTATTCCAAAACTAATTACTTTATCTGATTTGACTAACAAAATATACTATTCCAGCTGTAGGAAGTTCTTCGCAAATAGAGACTAAAAACAAAAATATTTATCTTGATGATGTTACAGTAGTTATTTGCAAAATAAGAATTGAAAGACATCATATTTCAATGCAAGATTGAAGAATTATCAAATGAGGCAGTTAGACCTCAAAAGATCCCCATCGTCTCCTATTTTATCTCAGTGGAATAGATACCTTTTGCGTCTCTCCCACATAACCAGTCTTTACAAGTGTGGTCTCTGAAGAAAGAGAATTGCACAAAGACGTGACGAATTGTTCTTTACCTTGCAAAATGTGAAGGATTTGTTTGGAGAGGAGGAAAGAAAGAAAAAAAGAAAAGGAAAACAACAACAACAACAACAACAACAACAATTAAATAATCATGTAAAATGCAGCCCGCAACATTTGAGCAGAACTTTTAAAATCTATTTAGTTTAATATCTCGTATACAAAGCGTTCTAGGGACTTAAAATCTGGAAATTTGGGGCCAAAGTCCTTGTGGAAACGTTCCTCGCACCATAATCTACGTGATGAGAGTTTCTTGGACATTCTATTACGTTTTGCGGGTCCAGCTCTTCTCGATACAACCACACCTATTCAAAGACTTGCAGATTCTGCAACTGTTTGTGAAATTAATCTAATTTCTTGATATTCTAGGCGATTGAATTGCACAAATGTACCTCTCAGTTTGGTAATAAAGTTAAATAATATTCCGCAGCAGGGTAGTATTTGCCCAATCCTGTATTTTTGCATGGCCAACTTTGCATTGCCTTTTCAAGAGAAAAGGCTATTAGAACTATTAGAACCTCTCTAATAGTGACTATCAAGGAAAGCAGAAAGCTAACTGTCAAGGAAGATTGTATTATTACTTCAAATATTGATTTTAAGGACGTGTTGTGAGTTGTTCCAAGACAATTTGTCTATAATACTGAAGAATTGAAAAATTGTTTCAAACATCACACATTTTTTAATTTTTTTATTTACATTTTCATTTTTTAAATTTATTTATTTATTTATTGATAAAAAATTAATCAAATCAGATTGAAGGAGGAGAGAAAAAGATGTCCACAAGAGTGAATGCAAATTGAAATGTTGAACGTATTCTAAGTCTGTGATAGGTTTTCGGAATTTTTATTGCAGACAACCCAACAATTCTTGATAATATTTCTGGGTAACTTTACTAATAATTCTTGTTTTAAAATGTATGTAACTTGCTAACTTCAGTTATAATTCTTATTTTAAAATATTTGTAATGGAATTTATTTAAATGCAATCTTCTTTGTAATATTTAGAGTAAAATCTTAAATTTTTTGAGGAAAAGGGAGGAAATGCATTCCTTGCCTTTCAAGCTAGAGATACCCCTTCGCTTGTGAAACTTGAATGCTCACCATTACTTCACCTAAATTAGAAATGGTATTCTAATTGTTGTTCTTCTCTGCAGATGAGGTTGACGTGATCGGTTACACAAGTAACCAGAGTGACACAGATGACCACAGCAGCATTCAGTCAGCATCCACTGACAGTGGGGTGGCTATGTCTGCCAGCCGCCTCACCCTGGCTGAAATGGACATCTAGGTAAGTCTATAGTGTGTAAAGGGTACAGAGTTTGTCAGAGGAGAAACAAATTATCAGCACTTGTGCTTACTCTTCAATATTTTGAGTTTAAATTTTATAACTTTTAACTAAATATAGGAGACTCAATAATATGCAGTCGCTCAGCATCCATGTAACCAACATGAAATTCATATAAGTGAAATGTTGTGTTAAAGATTTTGATCTGTATTGACAAAATTTGATTGGAAGTTCAATGATGAAAGCATTTAAACCTTGCAACTTGTTTATACCTTAACCTCCATGGCTATACTAATGGCTAAACTAAGCCTTAATGGCTATACTAAAAGAGTTTTGAAAAGAGAGAAGCCTCAAAAACTTTAATTCAGAGTGATGATTATACCAGAAAAACTGAAACATCATGAGGGAAAATAAAGAGGCAGGTTATGAGGAAGCAAGTACATGCACTACCAAAGTAACCCAATATTTGTGCAGGGGCTGTCAAACTTCAGAAATACAAGATGCACTGCACATTACCTTAGGTGGAAAGTTTGTTGTGAATTATGAAAGATGCCACAAATTATTAGTGAACATGGTACTGTAAGTGTGTTCATGAGGAAGAAGTGATTTTAATAGAGGTTCTCTTTAAATGATCAAAGTGAAAGATGAAAGGGACGATTATCAGACTAATATGTAGGGATACTTTAAGCAAAGTTTTCTCTGGGATTATGTTTTTGTAACTGCTTACTTATGGTACCATATTGAGAGGTTCAATGAGATGCCATAACATAGTTTTATTTGCCATTTAGATGATCTATGGTCCGATAAATGGCCATCCTTCTATCTGTGGGACCGTGCCACAAATATGGATCAGACCAAATTTATGGTGATAATATCAAGTTTGCAACAACTTTCTTGCATTTCTCCTTCCTCTCCTTTCACCATAATTGCATAAACCATTCTTCCCCATAATTATTACTATCATCTGCCAAGGATAGTGCATCAGACCCTTTTAGCTGGCATTCTAGTTATCCTTTGACTAAGGAGTTCAGTTCATCTCTATATGGAAATCCAAAGTGAATTTTGACCGGCAGAAAGTTTGTTTTATATGTCATATAAAAAACATGATTTGACATCTCTGACAATTTTAGAAGAAATATTTTATCATATTTGTTCGTATCTGGTCTGATCTGATACTGCATTAGGCAATAAAAGTTACTAAAACGTAGTTACAAATTATAGTTGTAGGCTGTCTAAAAGAATTTATTCTAATTCTTTATGTCAATTGTAAATTTACTCAAGAAGTTTTGTGGTATTTGCATTCCTACAAGTATTACTTGTGTAAAAAAGATTATTCTCAGTTCATATACTGCTCTCAAAAATATTTCTTATTCTCAGCACACATCAAAAAGAGGAACTTGAGTGGTAGCCAAAATTTTATAAAATCTTCTTGCCAGCATCCTAATTTCTATTCTGTTATTACCACCAGTGTATCTGTTAATATTATTGAAATGTGAATGGAAGACTTCAATGAAATTCCTAGTGAAATATAAATTTCATTGTAATTTTTTGGTTAGTCATGTTAATGGTAATACTGTGTCTTCGTTATTTTAAGAAGCTTTTAATGAGAACATCAGACTCTAAATTATATAAATGGGAAAGAATTAATATTTGACTTGGTACATAGTAGTCTTATTAAAGATTTTAAATTTATTATTAGTTCATATATTTTCTTGAAGTCTGTGATTAATGCGATTTGTTTCAATGGTAAGGACTTGAGTTTTAATTAGCTTTGAATGTTTACTCTAATTATGATTCTTACCATGTTAGTCAAGAAGATATCAATACAATAAAATTATTCATTTTTCTACAACTGTATAAAAAAAAGCATATTTTGCACATTGCTGTCAGCATGTTAAGTAGATAATGTCTTAGTATCCTTTGAAAAAAGGTGGTTGCCAAGGACACTGCCTTGTTACCATGAAAAAAGTATTTCAAACATGGCTGTAAAATACTTTTTTTCATGGTAGACAGTGTTACCAACATACATAATTCACAATAAGACGACAAACACAACAGATTTTAATTCAGATTGAATTATCTTACAGAATACATTTTCATTCATAAGGAACTAATGTTGTACAATTTGTCCAATTAACACATACAGTAAATGTCCTTAGCGAATGATTCTTGCTATCTGATGCTCATGTGATAAGCACTGAATTAGTAGCATAACGAAATGAGTGCAGAACCGCCTGCAAAACTTTTACCTGGGCCCCCTTTATAAAAATGTGTAGCAAACACACATAGTCTTAGTTCCTTAAATAATAAAAAAGTCCCTTAACAAATTCATCAGTTTATCACGTAAGATGACAAAATTGTTTTTCTGCAGGATGCTGTTTTTAAAATTTTATTGTATCAACTATCGCAGAGTAAATGAGAAAGTGTCAAGTAATTAATATTTCTTATTATTGCAAAACCTTCAGCTGAAAAGTAGGCCTACTTTTATGTAGGCCTGCCCACATTGTGAGCCTTGCAGGCCCAAACGCTACACTATTGTTCTGAATCTTTGTCATCGGTATTATCTATTGTCATATTCACTAATTTGTCTTGCTTACACTTGAAATTCCCAAGATTAAAACGCCCTATAAGAAAATTGAAAAAATATATCAAAACTTAAAAGAAAAGTTTGTTAATAGAAATGTTTAATTTCCTCACCTTCCTCAATAAATATTCTTTGTCATTTGCATTTTTAAGAGACATTCAAATGTCTTCTCAAGAGAGAATATTTTATTTTCTGAGGCAATAGCTAACTGACTGCGTTTTTAAATAACACATGAATTTACAAAATTGCTTTAGGTTGATATTGCCATTTACATAAACATAGCTTTCAGTATTGAAAATAGTGACCTTAAAATTGAAGGTGCTGCAATCTTAGACTTTTCTTTCAAGTACCCTAAAACTTCATTTTTTGTTATTTTCAAAACATTATTCAATGCACACCAACCATGATACTGAGTATAATATTTTTCATACATTGTTTTCAAATTTTCCTGTAACATATTCGAAATTGCAGATTTTGCACATCAAGTAATTCCTGAGGAGTATTACTTTCTTCACTCTTCACACTAAATATAGCTATTCAATCACTGCAATTCAGCCGTTTCCTAGGGCAATAATCAAGTTAACCGACATACCCCTTAGTCACACTTCCCCGTTCATGGCCCTATGTAAAAGGCTGCTTTTTGACGGGATATCAACCACCTTATTCCTTTATAAAATTGTAAACTTTTTTCAAATACCATTTTATAATTTTTATACAGTTGTAGTTTAGTCTTAGCAAAAGTATTCAATCTCTATTGTGATAAAAATTCCACTTCACTCACTTTATACGTACTATTTCATGTATTAATCACTTGTCATTGACAAGTTGGAAATGTTTAAAAACAACAGGCAATTTTGTTAAAAATTTTCAAGCTGTTTCATTATGCCAAACTTTATCAGTATTGAGTGTCATGAAATGCAGTAGAGAATCGTAGCAGGAAATTCATTTTATAACAAATGTACTATTTACATCAAAGATAATGTATGGTCGTATATTAACCACTCATATATAAAACCATGACACAATACTGGTTCTGTGTGAAATAGAGTACCAAAAAATGGAAAATGTGATTGGATCTTATGGTTGATGTTTGGTTTACCATTAGGATTGTGAACTGAAATTATTTAGGGAAGAAAGCTTACAAGGAATCACAATGTTTTTTAAATTGGATTATTTAATCAATTGTATGTTTATAGTCCTAATGGTATAGATATTTTTTAACCGTAGGATCACCTCTCATTTTTCATTTTGTGGTACACTATTTCATAGACAACCAGTATTGTGTGAAGATTTTATATACAAGTACTTAATATATAACCATAAATAATATTTGTTGAAAATATGTTAGGATTTCTCATGTACGCAGAGAGTTGGTTGGGCACTTGGTTACGAGGGGGTTGTGGTGCAAAGAATGTGAACAGGCCTAATGTGTTTGTAAGAAATACAAATTATTATCTTTCATAATGGCTCATTCACACTTTTTTTCAACTTCAAAATATAAATATGTGAACGTTACTTCTGCTTTATGGGGAAAAATAGAGATAGAAATAAAAGAAATCCTTATTCTAATTTGTTGTTGTATAAAGGACTAAAAATATTAATTAGCTAATCCAGCTCAAAATTTAAGAGGTAACTGTACAACTAACAATAATTGTATAACAGGACACAACACATGAGGAGTATTTGTGGGTATTAGTGCGAAAAAGAACATTTCTCAGGAAATGAGAAACAATAACAACTACTTCTCAATTCATTATATGGAAACATTTTTTTGATTTGTGATTATTTGAACAAAATGTTTCAGCTTGACTCTTTGCATAGTATTAGCATCATAATACAGAACATTTTCCATTAAAATCATAATTTTGTCATAAAAAATCATAATTTTTGTTGCAACACCACTAGTCTCATTTCATATCATTTAAATGTTTTGAAATCGGATCAATGCAATAATTTACAACGGTCAGTTCTCGATGTGTAAGAATAACAATGGAGCATGGGCAAGAATTACACTGTCAACAAAGATCAAAAAATTCTTCAGGTGTTCATAACGGAGCCTATTTCGTCACCAATAGGTGACACTAGCAATTCCTGAGTTTTAATTGACTTCGTTCAGGATTCATTGATTCAGGATTTTAATGAAGCTTAATAAGATTCATTTTGTATGAAAAATTTTAATGGTTTGCTGAAAAAATGCTTAAAGTTTGTAGGAATAAAGTAGCTTAACTTTCACTATCTATTTGACAAATTAAAGGCATTTAATGAAATGGAAAGATGAGAAAGATATAGAAGTGATTAAAACTGAATTTTAACCTAGAGCAGTTTGTTAATGCAATCTGTTGTACTCTCTCTTTCATGTTTCTTCATTTCATTATTTTAATATTGATTAGCACTAGTTCTGGGTTTTATCTTCAAAAGAAGAAAAAAGAGAAAAAGGAGGGGGGGGGGGAAAGGAAAAGGGAATGAAAATAAAATAAATAGAATCATTCCCTTTATTCTGAGAAAACATTTCAGTAATCTACAATGCACTGTAAAATTTGTTACACAATTTTAGATTGTTAGGCACCTTCTCTACCCCAGTAATCAGGCAAAGATTCTTGGAACCAAATCAGCAGACACTGATTCAATTTCAGACAGGAACTTCCTTTATGACATTGGAGGTCATCTCACCATTTCTTTGCATAGTTGTAACATAACATCAGTTTATGCCTCAATCATGTAAATAGTTTTTTAATCACTTTCTATATTTTTCCTTATAAATGTGTGGAAAGTAATGACATAAGTTATTGAATCGCATATTGGAAGTAGTACCAAATCCCAAAACATTGTTTGTTTTTTCACTTAGATCACTTTATTGTATTAGGCTTGTAATTTTTATTTGTGACAGAAAGTGGTGTAGTGCTGAGGAACGAGAAGATGTGATGTTGATGTGTTGTTGTTGTTGTAGGTGGGTGGCGCGGAGCGAGGAGCAGCTGAGGGACAGGACGCCTGCCGGAGGTCTGCTCTGCGTGCCTGGCGCTCCACTCCAGGCACCAACAAGCCTACAGAGCCAGTATCAAGTTAACATTGTTACACACCCCCACCATCACTCATTATCTCTCCTCTAGTCAACAAGGACATGTCTACTGTATTATAAAAGAAAAATAAGAATGATAAGGAAAGAGATTCAGGATCAGAGAGAAAAAATGAAATAAAACGCATCGCAGTCACTGCATGTGTAAATTATTTATGTAAATTGTACATATTTTTTGTTTTAAATGAGAGAAAAAGCTAAAGAGATAAAAGAGTTCTATTTTACTGCAGGTCATGACGTTTTCAAAAAAATCATTGGCCAGGAATCATTTTTTCTGTCCACATTTATTTTTGAGATTAGTAGAAGAATTTTTGTTATATATGATGAATGAAAGAAAGGCAATTAATAGAGTATAGTGTGTTGATTTTTTGGAGCTGTGCAAGGGGATAGTTTTATCATGAAATTTGAAGAAGCTTCGATGTATTTGAGCAGGCAGATCTCTGGACAGTTGTTCTCTGCACTCTCACTGTCAAATGTTTTAAAATGGGGAAAAATTGTTGAAAACAATGTGGAAAGGACTGTGTAAGTTTGTGATCAATGGATTGCTGGAAGATTTTACAGTGTCTTTCAACTCTGAGAGTTGAATCGGAATAAGTTTCCTTCTTTGTCTTCTTCTCCTATTACTATTACTACTTTTGCAACTGCAAGTGCTTATGATTATACAACAGCCAAAAATATATAATATATATATTATGTATAAAAATAGATGATTTATTGATAATGATGGGACAGAAAATATTTAAAAATACGGTCCGGAACCTTACCATATGGAATACTTAAAAGAAGAGATCAAAACTGATTACCTGAAAAATAAATTTTTAAGAAGATTGTGGCACTTGTATTACGGACAATTCAGAATATTTTAAAACTTTTTATTAGTGTACTACAGTTCTGTTTACACTACTTTTTTGTCTGTTTATAGAAGAGCATGAATCGATGAGATAAGTAAGACTTTAATTGTAATTATTATAATTATTATTAATATTAAATGTTGTTTGGCTGCGAGTGCAAAGTGAAATCCCAACGTCCCACCCACGTCCGACGATTGCCGACTATGTCTGCAGGCCCTTGTGATATTGACCAAGACAAGACAGCCCTGGGACAAGAACAGCACCCCAGCCTTGCACTGACGTGCCAGATCTCTCCAACCAAAATGTCTGTCTGTCCCTCTGTTCTGCCTCCAACTGTGCTGGGGGGAATGAACAAGGAAGAAAGATTATTACTATATATAAATATATATATATAAAAATAAAAAAAACAATGGAAAAACAAAACATTGTCATGAATTCAAAGAGTACAAATTCTGTATAAGTCCTATCCTCATTACTGATGATAACAGGTGAGGAAGGAACGTTTTATGTTTAATTTTTTTCTCCGTGGAAGTCACGTTTCAGCAGGTAGCATTTATCACACCTCATAAGTTTCTTTACATTAATTCTTTCATTTTTGGGATATTGTTTGGGCATTAGAAGGGCTTGGTAGTTGCCTGCTGTGCCGGGTCAGGCCCTTTCTTTCCCATGCCTCCTGCATCTCATCCACACCCACCTGCCCAAACAAGCAAGTGTGCTATTGCTGAAACTGTGCTCCAGTGGTGGTATAGAACTAAGCCTCTTCAAGTGTAGCAGTGTGTGGTGTGCGTCTTACCAAATGTGTGTGCGAGAGTTACAGAGATAAACCTGAGGCAAGGCTATTATATAGAAAATAAAACGCTATGTACAATAAAATTGTTTTGTGAGTTGGCCAGAGTGGATTGGATCCAGGACTCTCAAAAGACTGCAAGAGGATAATATCCAGCTCTTCTAGAACTGTGAAGAGAAGTGTGTACTTGAAGCTAATTGTAGCGTATATGTCTGATGAATTTTAAAAATTCGAGATGTGCAATTTGTACATAAAAAAAGGATCGCCCCCTCAAATTGTAGAACATACCAATGGTTTTGTTCTAAGACTACCATTGGCATGTTGAATCAGCGTGGTGATTCCTGGATTTGGTCCCTTCCTCTCCCCTGTGAACGAGATGACTGATCATAAGATAGTATTTTGAGCCAGCTGAACACTCTTGAGGCTGTAGACTGTCAGCTCTTCAATGTGTCTGCTTCTCTTAGATGCAAAAAACTTTAAAAACATATACAAAACACAAAAAATTACCTAACTACCTTTCTGTGTCAACAAAAAAGAGCTTGGAGGATTCTTCACAAAAAACCTTAAAATTAAAATAACAAAAAAATGTATACATAGGAATATATGTTACTGGAAGCACTACCAATTTGGTCTGAAGGTATCTTTAAAATGTGATACAACTTGGAAAAATAATTAAAAAAACATTTTTTGTGTAGATTTAATTTTCCATGCAAGATTTTGTGTAGCAGCAATATGAATTGATACCAGTATCTGTGGGATTTAATTACTGTCACTTAGACTTTTATTTTAAATATGTCGTATCTCATTCTTTTGTGGTGGACTTTTTTTAGATACCTTATATTTTAGAACGTCTTCTCTTTCATCCATGGGTAATGTACAGAAATATTAAAACTGCTGCTTGTAGAAATGTAGCAACCATGCTGGCCTGCCCCAAGATATTGTAAACCAGTCCCTTTCCTGTGATTGGCTGGCGGACTGAACTCTTGATACGTGTAACGTACAAGCCAGGGCAAAGGATGTGTGGACGTGAATGATCATACAATTCACCACTTTCCTTCGGTCCTACCAGTCTAGAACAAACTGCGTCTCTGTGTCTGTCTCCCTATTTTATGAGTGTACGAAAAAATTGATTGTACATATATTACTTGTAACTATTCATATTGCATCATTGTTTTGTTCTTAATTTTCTTGATTCTACGGAAAATAAAATTTGTGTATTATTATAAAATGGACATTAATGACTTTAGTCCTGAAGAATTCCTATTGGCTCAGAAGTCTATTAGTGGTGCAAGTGGCTCAATGAGAACCTAATTTCCAAAGTACTCCACACAAAAATACTGATTGAATTTCAACAATGGTGTATCTGGATATTAGAATTTGTGTTTTTGGAATGAATGTGTTTGAATGGTCTATATACTCAGGGTTCTGAGTAATACCAAACTTTTTGTCTTCAAATGTCTGTGTGTATTATTTGCACATTACGCACAAATATTTTGTGTGTGTTAAAAAGATTGAGGTATGTAGTAAATGTCATAATAATACATACTAGAAAACCAGGACTTTGATCTTGTAGTATTCGAAGTGTACCCTTGTACGCAGAGCTGCCATTCAGTATAGCTTTAAAGAAACATTAGAACTTAAAAACCATAGAGTACAACTATTAGGAGAATGGAAGGTGTTTCTATAATTTACATTTACCACAAATGTCTTGTTACAGCACTCGGGCATTTTGCTGTATTTTGGTAGGGGAAATCTCAAGTTATGTAAATATTACTTTCATAAGGGATGGTGGATTCTGTGATTTCATTTCTTTAATGAAGGCAGAGGTTGGACACGAATGAGAGCAAGAGGATCTTAGTCACAGTTGGTACTCTGATTTGAAATACAAATGATAAGAGCTACACAGGTAAACAACGTATAGAAATAACGGTTCATTCCCAACATAATTTTTAGACAGGTGAGTTTACGTTATTCTGAATAGCATGAAATTATTTGGAGTTATAGTATGTGTAATCTCAAAAATATCCTTAATCAGCTGCATTGTGGTTTTGAAATCTTAGTTGGCATGACCTAATAATTATTGCTAGATTGAAGTGGTTAAAACTTAAGAATGAAGTGTTTTGGAAGTGAAGTATATTAAATTTTAGGACGAGTTTTGTTCATTTTCCAACTTGCTGAGATTTCACTATTTTCACATAAGTGCATTAAAATAAAATTCTCCAACTTGAAAATCAACATTAGTTTTTATTACAGATGCATCAATTTCTTTCTTTAAAATTTTAATTTTTAAGGATATGATGCCTCTGTCATCTCTGCTGCTCTCATTGTGACGAAGCAGTTGGTCACCGAATGGACATTATTAAAGAAGTGCAATGAATGGGCAACTGCTGTAATGTGAAAAAAAAAGTGAAGGTGTCTAATTATTTTTTTATTGTACTTTAGTAGAATATATTTATTTCATTTTCTGATATTATTTATGAGGATGATTCCTGGTTATGAATGTATTTGTGTTTTAATGCATAGCGGAGGGTAAACCTCGAAAACTGGAGAAATATGTGTTGGCTAAAATAAAGTGTAAATGATATCAATATCTGTTTTTAATTTGTTTCACGTTGCCTGCTTTTTAATTTCCTTTAAGCCCATTGTTTTGCATTTCAATTGCGTATATTACTTCATTGATATTGATTATCACTTTTTCACGAGATAGACATCCAATTACGCTTCGTAATTGCGTAAAGAAAGCATTACTCTCAAAGTAGAGGCGGAATACAGACATTGAATGGTGCTGCTACCTGTGGATCGAGTTTGAAACTAAAATGCGTCATTTTGTTCCCCGAATAAATATAAAAATACGCGGTAAATTTAAAAAAAAATGAAGAAAATACGAAAAGTAAACAATGAAAGACTTTATCTTGCGGGCAAACGACATAATTTTTGCTATAGTATTTCATATCTGATTTCCATGGTGGATTTAGTGAACTGTCAGAGGAGCTTGCGGACAACGTTACGCAACGCGACGAGCGACACGCGAGCGATCTGTGCGCCACCGGTGGAACAGCGCGAGCGCGGGGCAGGCGCAGGGCGTGCTCCTTAACGGCGGAGAGGGGGCGGCGCGGCGGTGCACATGCAAGTTTCACATGTCCTTCGTGAATAATGCGGCGGCGGCCGACGACGACGGACGGTGAATTGTGAATGCCGGGCCCGCGACTCACAGAGACTCGTATATGATCCGCGTGCGGCGGCGCGGCACGGCCCGGCCCGGCACGGGGCGACACTAATTACCGGCACGCCAGCGCAACGGGTGTCTCTCAGCTCGTCTGGGCCACTCCGCTCCGCCCCCTTGCGAGAGCAGTTGGTCAGCCCATGCCCTGCATTAACACTTGCTAATTAGTAGGACTTGAAAAGGTTCAATATTAATCCACAACTGTGTAGTAAAATATGTATTTTCAATGGGTCCGAAATTGAGAAATTAAATTGTTATGCATTATGGCTCTCCAGTTTTCTAGTGTTTATTATTATTATTATTATTATTATTATTATTATTATTATTATTATTATTATTCCTCTAAATCACGACTAAAGATGTTATGTGTCGGCTGAATATAAAATCTACTCCAGGTTGCAACCAGCTACCTAAGGAGTAGATCTAGGGACTGTCGGTGCCTCTACAATACTTTGCGCAAAATGTGGGCTGTTCCAAATAAAGCAATTTCTTGCACTTTCCAGTCTTTTGAATTACCAGGGAGTTTAGACAAGTTCTTACTCAAATTTTGCGGAACAAATCCCAGAGCTCCGATAACTATCGGGACGACCTGTGCTTTTACGCCCCACATTCGGCTGATCTCGATTTCCAAACTCTTATTTATTATTATTATTATTCCTCTTCTTCCTTCCAAACCATTATTATTATTATTATTATTATTATTATTATTATTATTATTATTATTATTATTATTATTATTATTATTCCTCTAAATCACGACTAAAGATGTTATGTGTCGGCTGAATATAAAATCTACTCCAGGTTGCAACCAGCTACCTAAGGAGCAGATCTAGGGACCGTCGGTGCCTCTACAATACTTTGCGCAAAATGTGAGCTGTCCCAAATAAAGCAATTTCTTGCACTTCCCAGTCTTTTGAATGACCTGGAAGTTTAGCCAAGTTCTTACACAAATTTTGCGGAACAAATCCCAGAGCTCCGATAACTATCGGTACGACCTGTGCTTTTACGCCCCACATTCGGTTGATCTCAATTTCCAAACTCTTGTATTTAAGACGTTTCTCTGCCTCCTTGGTTACGACATTTTGATCGTCAGGCAAAGCAACATCCACAAGTAGACACGATTTGTTCTAAAAATCCCGGATAACAATATCCGATTTGTTTGCTGCTATCGTGCGATCCGTTTGAATTTGTTGGTCGTACAATATTGTACACAATCCAACCGATGTCACCGGTTTTGGTGAGTGTTCGTACCACTTGGGGCATGTGTTTGGAACTTCGAGGGCGGTACAGATCTGCCAGTGGAGGTAACTACACACCCTGTCATGTCTTTTAAGTATTCGGTCTTTGCTGGAATTGGACAAGCTGAGACAATATGATCGATGATTTCTACTTGCTCCTGGTAAGTTCGGCATTTGTCATCTTGGGAAATTTTGAGAACTGCTTTATCATAATGTCGTGTTCTCAAGGCCTGATCTTGGGCAGCTATTACAAGTGCTTCCAATTCTGGCTTCATTCTTCCCCTTTTAAGCCACATAAATGATTGATCTTTATTGATCTGCACCTTGTCCATTATTAATATTATTATTATTATAATCCGGTCTTGGAGAATAGCACTGCTTAAAATCATTGTTTCAAAATAGCTATTCAGATTCACCGTATGATTTGCTTCTTGTTTACAAAAATATGTTTAAATTGTCAATAAACATCATAATTTGTACATAATGATTCATTCCTCATCATCTGACACTATTAATTGTTTGAGTAGACCAACCCGAGAAACGATTTTGTATATTCAAACTTTATTTCCTTAGCTATTGTGAAATATCTAAACCTAGTATTTCATTGTGCAAAGAAACATTATAATTCTTTGTGCACTTTCATTGCATTACAACCTGCAAGTCGTTAGTTGATTTCATTCATTTTCACGGCAAACAATAGGAAGAGGTAATTGCAACAAAGGAAACGTGTGCAACGATGATTCAATTTCAAAACTAAGTAATGGAATTGACAACCAATTTAATATGTTAGTAGGTAAAACGTATGCACGGCCGAAGAGCACATCTGCGAAATGTATTCTTTTGCCAGCAAGACGAGCCGAGCCCTAGCTGTTAATGTCTGAGAGCGTCAGTTCAGTGCGTGGGGTGGAAAGTTTGTTTTAGTTCGCAAGTGATTTACATTGTCCCGATTTCACCAGTAAAATGAATGTAAGAATTCTTAAGAACTCTCTGCAGTTGATGGAATGACAATAATAATACGGAGAACCACAACTCCAGCACAAGTGAGCCTACGTATGTTTTGATTGATAGTGACCCCGGGCGCGTCAGCTGCAAAGGTCATTCGTCCCGTAAGTGTAGGGCAAGTTTGCATCGCGGGAAGTGACGGTGATCTCCCCCGCTGGATGACAAGATTCTGCGTCTACCTATGTCGGCTTGCTGATTTTCCTCAACCATTTCTCCCTAGCGGGGCACCGTGCCAGCCCGGCCAAGCTCTAAGCTCCAGACATGTGAGGTAGTGTAGTACATGCGAATGTGTGTGCAAGTAGGGAGAGGGAAGGGCAAGGAAGATGAGGGACAGATCGCGCGCGTTCCGTGGCCCGTTTGTTAAGGGACCGCTCCGGCATTCCCTGCTGATCGGAGAAACCCAGGAAAGCTACCGATCAGAGTAGTCGGCCGCTAGAATTCTTCTGCGGACAGCGACTGAATTCGACCTAGCTGAGAAGCCAGTGCCGAAAACTCTGCCACTGTCGGGAGTGCAACCCTAAGACCTTCTGGTCAGAGGCTCCGCCGTCACTTCAGTTGTTGCCCTGAGCCACCTCTCCCGTACCTCCGCTCGTAAAATGAATGCCGGAATGAACAGAGTGCGCGGTTCGAGAATCACTCCTAGTCGGTCGTGTGGCGGGCGCGAGGGGTGGGCTCCGTTGGCCGTGCCAAAGCACGCGTGCGCCGTTCCGTGCGGGTCGCGGGCGCCCTGCGTGTCGCCCGCGGGGCGAGGGCGACGTGGCGGGTGGCGCCGCCGCGGCGGGCGGAGCGGGGCGGGGCGGGGCGGGGCGGCCGCACGAAAGGTCAGCCGCAGCGACGAGGGGAAGTCTCCGCGCGAGACAGCAACGCCAGACAGAGAGAGTTTAAAAAATGTCAATTTATCTTCTTCTTTTAATAAAAGAGAAGAACACGGTTGGCTCACTCACGTATCAACAAAGGGCCAAACTTACCGAAGCTAGAAATGTGAAACTTGAAGTTTAGGCTAGTGCGTATCACGATGCTTGTTCATCCATCCTTTGAAGGGCAAAGGTGTGTTTTGTCAACTTCAGTGTTCACTGCATCGAGGCATTCGGACTGCAGGACGGGGGCGAGGACGCTGGGATGTAAATGAAATTACTTTTATTTTACACAAATGAGAAAAGGCATTCCCTTCCCAATCCAATAAATGATGATAAATAAACACCCAAGAAACGCCGGATTTCTTCAGTTATATGATAATTAAGATATGTGATAACCCCAAAACAAAGAAACGGTTGACTTAAATAAAATATCGGTAGCGGCAGTAGTCATACTAGTGCATTACTTTTGAACCGACGAACACAGGTGTAGAATGATTCATAAGGAACAAAAAGTTTTGTGTCAAAATCCTGACAATAAGAAAAGATCGAAAGAAAATATACTTTTGGTATTTAGCTCTATTTCCAGATATTTCGTACTAAGAGGCTACAAGCTACATTCTGTTTCATCTCGATAATTATCGGTGGCTCTCAACAAAAGAAATCCTGTTGATTGCCATTGAACATGATAGTCGATGAAAACTTGTTTCTATCCATTCTGCTTTCGCCTTACTAGAGTACTGGACGAATTGAAGTACTCGTGTATCTTCGGGAGGCAGCGCATTCCGAACAAATCCTCAGATTCTCTTCAGATGTTTTCTTTTCCAATGTCTTCGATTTTGATTCGAAGATTTGAAAGTGTGGAAATCAGAAATGAAGCTGCTAGAGAGGAATTAATTTTTGACCCCGGCAGGGAAAAACTATAATTTTTGGGAGGCGGGCATCACCATCGCTCCCTGGCCGCCGAGTCCTTCCTGCTCCTCCGGCGGAACGGGGATCGAGCCTCGTGGTACGACCCTTCGGAACTTCCGCGCGCCATAGAAGCGCTGTCCTCGACAGTCGGGGCTGTTCCCGAGACTGTGTACAAGATGGCGTTGTATTCACTATGCGGTCATGACGCACCACCTTCTATAGTGGTGGACATCACCTTCTAGGAGGTGCAAACGCTCGTGGTGGACACGGGAGGTGAGCTCATAAAAATGTTCTTACTCTTTCATTTCTTAGATATCCGAGAGAAAATAATCACGGTTCGTTTTTTAATACGAGATAGGGTTATCAGGTTGGCTTGCTTGAATTGCTGTAGAAAGAAAAGACAAGTTCTGTCGGTCACGATACTTCACGTTAACAATATATTTTGCTTTCATAGTACTTATAATTTAAATGTATAACTATTAAATTAATATATACCCTTTTTAAATAAATCATTAAAATTGTATAATTCCGCTCCAAATTGGTTTATGTCTGTGTTTTATGAATACATTTTTAAACCAGATATTTACAGCCATATTTTTTCTTCAGTTATCTTACTACAACAACGTTTCGAATCGCATGTTTTTGGATTCTTCTTCAGGTAATTTCTACATCTGTTCCCGTTATCATTCAACTTGGTTAAAATACCATATGAATATGTTGGGTTCATCCAACATATACCACTGAGTCCATTGTATTTTGTAGTGAAGTGGATACACCGCTTGTCTGTATGAAGCTGCCATATACCACAATTTCATGCAGACAAGCTGTGTATCCACTTTTAGCACTATGCATGGCTTCAAAGAACCGCTTTTACTAGCATCTGAGCATCCGTATAAAAGGAATATTTTCACAAGTATTACCAAAATTCGTTTTATAACTAGTATGTTCTCAAATCCATTGATAAATATTCTGTACCTTTTGCATATTTTCAAAACATAGAAGAGCTGCAAGTAATCAGTAAACCATTGTCAATCTCTACACACCGAGTTGCGAGGTTTAAGACAAAAATAAAAGTACAATTTACTGTTAAAATTAGTTCACGTGGGTCGTTCGTTCGGCCTTGGAAGCATAGAGAATGACAGCCGGCCTCCGTCAGCGAAGGGCTGAGGGCGTTCGCCAAGGTCATTTATCCGTTATTTCTGTATTCTGTTTTAAAAGGGGATGATATAATATTTCTCTCTACTAGATGTGAATTTGACAAATGAAAGAGAAACTTTCTGAGATACTTATGTATAACATTACAAAATAATTTGGTATCTTAAAAAAAATGAGGGGTATAAACTGGCACGTTTTATAATTATTAGTCATTGGATTGTTCGTTCTTCAATGTATCAGAATATTTGTCGTCATAATAACAAAAGTAGATCTTTATCTTTGTTGCCAAAAACAAATACATACGTTTACCCAGGAAAGATGACGGTATTTTTCTTTTATCTGGAAGCACGGACACAAAACTCTGTAAGTGTATTACTGCTGAAAAGTGAATTATCCCGAGAGGTGTATAAAAGAAAAAAAGACAAAAAACACAGAAGTGTGATGAAATACGAACAGAAACTAGAAATCGAAGTAAAATTAATTCGACGCGTTCATAGGCCCGCCGTTGCGTGAGTACGATGCTTCAATGTTCAGTTCGGGTTCTGTGCTGCACGTTCGGACGCAGTACAACGTAATTTTCACTCTTAAAACAAGGATTTACGATGTGTGAAAGGTTCGCATGGGTACAGCTGGTATTTTACAATTATCTAATATGATAATTATAATAATTAATTTAATGGTGATTGTTATTGTTCAATACGACTGTTGAAAGGGAGAGCGCACCAAGCATTTGCACTCTTGATCATTTGCAAACTCTTTGCATTTATTTTCTTTGGCGAAGATACTCGTGGGTCAGTTGCGTTTCGGAAACGTAGCTGCGAGCAGTGGAATGGCGCAATGTACGAAACATTTCAAGTAAGTGTAAATTTTCGTGTTTTCAATTTAGTAATGAACAGAAATAGTTATGGAAACATTAGTGGAATCATTTCAATGTATAATTTTGCAGTCTTCCATATCTCTTCGTGTTTCAAGAACCAACTCTCACAACTATCTTCTTCAAAGGGTGGTTTGCTTGATGTGGAAGCAGAATTATCGTTTAAGGTGATCTTCAACAAAACGTAAGTTACAAAAATATTACTTTTTACAACATTATCATTAACTTCAAACGTACTTCTTACTTACATGAACTTACTTGAAGAACCACTTACATAAACATAGTTCAAGACTTACGCTCTCGCTTTCGCTTGCTGAATAAATGCTTTTCTCGGCAGTAGTTATTTACGACAAAAGTATTGGAAGACATTTTATTATGGTACGAGGTTGGAGAATTACGCAATGGAGTATTGTTATAAAATGTTACATAAGAATATCGTACTAGTTGATCCACTTTGTAAAACTTAAAGAACTACAATTTTCGTTTAAATTTCACTATTCGCCTTGCGAAAGGTGACGTACTGATATAAATAGGTTTTAATATGTAGCTACAGCATAGTTCTGATATTATTTGCATTATGATACCGAGTATTGTTAATAGGGAGCGTGGATTATTACAACACTTGTATTGTAATAACTAAAGACCAGATTTTCATGCAGTAAAACTCTAGTAAAAAAAAGTGCAAAAACATTCAACAAAAATATCAAAATTTTGCAAAATGGTGTTACATAGCCTAAAACTCCAGTTAATCCAGTTATCAACTTATTTTACATTCTGTTGTGAAATTTATAGTGAATGAAATATAATTTTAGTGCTTTTTATAATTAGTTCGTAATAATAGTTAAAAATGTATTTGTTATTTTAAATATCATTCACACGCAAAATTAAATTCGCACAAAAATGTAAATACAAAAATTGAAAAATACAAAAATATCTTCAGAAACCAAAAATAACTAAGTTGTACAAGAAATGGTCTTAATTGTTTTATAATTGTAATTTACAATTATGTATATTCTCAAATTATTTTCTGTGAAATTACTATCTTTTATAATCTAATATAAATTTCAGTTGGAAACAACTTCGTTCCATATTTACACATGTCTGTGTGTCGCTCCTCACTCTGACGTTCGTCTGCACGCAGCTAAAAGCAGTCAAAACTGCGTTCATTCTCTCTCGATTTCGCGCCCGGACATAAGGTCATGTATGACTGGTGCACGCTGTCTCGTGTTGGGAAGTTCAGTGAAGACTGACAAATGGTACATTATGAAATGATGATGTAATGATCGGTATTAATACACGAGTGTGATATTACGATAGGAGCGAGTATCGTAAACTTCACACGAGTGTATCATTACATTACACTCATTACATCGAGTTTCATACGGTTCTTTTTCTACGACATATGGTAACTTTTATAAGTTAAACTTTTACATCGAATCGTTTAGTGGCAGTCGACATGCAGGATTGAGTCAAGGCCACCTAGCGGACAGCTCCCTACCCACCGCAGGTGGTATTATTTCACCAGACAGACTGAGAGGGAAGTTGCTGCAATAATTACGACGTCACCATTTTTGCTTTAACACTTATTCTGGAGGTCTCAAGACCACCTGTGATTCACCAGACATTTTAAATTTAACTTTTTTTAAGAACAACCACACGGCAGCAACAAATAACCTAAAATGACTTGCGTTCAGATCTTAACCTTAGTCAAATGTTCTTTTTAATAATTACCACTGCGCTAATCAAATAGGATCAAAGTGCAATAACAATTCAATTTATTTTAAGTAATATTTAACGTTAAAAACTAATAATAATAATAATAAAATAAATTAAAACTAAGAAGCAGAATATAATATTAAATGCAATTTCAATGTACACACTCGAACGAAACATTTACTGCACCGATTCTTAATGATTAATGAAGTACCAATACTTGGTTTGTAAGCTTCTCAGTTATTGGTCAAGAACCTGTATCATAATGAAAACTGTATCGAAATGGCTCTCATTATGTAACTGGTTGCAGCCATCAAATGACAGCATTATACAATGGGAGTAGAAAATAGTAGTTTATGCAATTAGTTTATAATGTTGACCTTTTTTGCACGAATAAGAAAATAGTCTATTACTAAACTCACTCCTTCGTCGTTCGTTTAGTAATAGACTATTTTCTTATTCGTGCAAAAAAGGAACATTATAAACGAGTTGCATACGCTATTTTTTTGTATAACATCATTATAAAGTTATAAATGAAACGAAGTAAGTGTAAGTAAAGTTTTATAGTTGGCAACATGGATGTTGGTATTATGACGTCACAACTGTGACAGCGGAGAGCCGATTCACGCGCGCATTCGAATGAAAGATGGCGTCGTTACCAATGGTAGTTTTAGAAAAAGCCTCGATGGCAGAAGAAAGTTTAATACCTAAAAAAGTCGAGTGCATTGTACTAGAAGGAATATATAAAATTTAGGAAGTGGATGGAAACAAATAATGTAAATATTATATGCGAGACAGTTGTTCTGGCATACATATCTGAGTTGGTAAGTTTTCATACTTTTTATGATAGTGTCGTGTGTGTATGATAGTGTCCTAGTGTCGAGTTTTCATTTTATAATTTATGTTATTTTGAAGTCTGCAGTATGTAAGGCATCATCTTTGTGGTGCAGTCATTCAAAATTGAAGACTATGCTGAAAATTAAAGATGGAATTGACATCTCTGCTTATAACAAAGTTCAGTTATATATGAAACAAGCTAATGTCGGCTATGAAGCTGAAAAATCTATGATATTTTCGAAAGATGATGTGAGAAAATTTTTAGTGGAAGCAGATGATGAGAAATATCTCTTAATGAAGGTAGAGTAATAATATTTTGTCTACTTTCTGAAACCGGTTCTACAGATCTGTCTTTCTAGAAGTTCGTCATGACGTCATGTCGCGTTTAATAATGGCGATGACGTCATGTAGCGTGCGATAATATACTGGATTATGTACGATTCGGGGTATCGAAATGGGTCGTTTATAATGATGGTATACAAAAAACGGATTTACGATCCGATGGGGAAGATAGACCACGGACCTAGCGTTGGTTGAACGACCGCCACCAAGGCCTGCGGACTGAGTTCGCGACACCTTAGATCTCTATACCCAACTGCAAACCCTCAGAAATTTTAATTGGACCATAGGGATCATGAAAGGGATAGACGCTCAGATCACAGGGCAACAAAATGCGGAATTAATACATATTAAACGACACATGGGTTTCACAGACCGCCCGAGTGCGCTGTCGGGTTGTCATGAGATCTGTCATGAAACCTTTAAAAAATGTAAACAAGTTGATAATATAAGTATTATATTGTATTCAATAAAAGTACGAATCTTGCAAATTCCGTAAAACCCCGAAATGTGCCATTTTCAGACAGCATTACCCTAAACGTTCAATTTCATGCAGTTACCTCCCAAACGTGCAATTTCGTGCAAAATAAAACAAGGACTAAAATAACGTCCGTTTCATGTTTCAAATTTCTGTCAAAGTTTCATCCAATTTCAAGTTAGAAAAGAAAAGATGTAGTTACACGGGAATCCGGTCTTTGGTAATAACTCTTATGACACTGATCTTAGATTCGTTAAGTTTGAATTCCAATCAAAGTGGATACTTTTTTTTTTTTGTTCACGGAGCAGTGAAAGTTCTACAGAAAGGAATACACGACAAGATTCTGAATCGAAAATCACGTATGTAATATAAAGTATTGTTAAAACACAGTGGAATAAAATGTTTTCATTTAACAACTTGTGAAGTGTAGGTATAAAGGTAGAATTTTGATTGTGATGTATTTGTAAGATCTGCATGTACAGCTGAGGCCCCTAGGTTGGTCACAGCAAATATCTTCGAAACGGTTAGAGGTATCAGAATGCGTTTTCCACCTAGTTTATGTAGATTGTAGATAAAATAACATGATTGGTGTTCTTGTTTGTAACATCTGTAAGTTTTGAAATATTGACACAACTTTGAAATTTTAAATGTCAGTATATTTTTTTTCAACCAATATTCTGAAGCTCTAGAAGGGAGGAATGCAATGGTATAAATATTGCTGATATTCAGACAGAAATTGTAGAAAAAATGAGACGTATATTTCCTTGGAAACCACGCCTTTCCACAACGCTCCTTTGGAAGGCTGAGAGAGTGTCCTTGGCTGGCGTCAAAGCGCTCTGTTATCCCGAAAGAAATACAAATCAACTTTCAATGTTTCTATGCAGTAAAACTTGCTCATTTGTGGAATCTCAAGAAACCAACATTTTTTTACGTATTAGATAAAATTCCGCATTATGTAATGTAATACTGTAATCCCGCAACATTCGCGAGAGTTAGGATCCCAAAAACCCTCGCGAATGTTAAATCCGCGAATGTTGAGTCAATCTTTTAATGAAGAAAGGTGGATTAGGTTCCTGGATGTCGAAAAGCTGTTTAAAAAAAAAGAAAAAATATGACAATCAATTATAGAATAAGTGCTAGTACAAACAGAATATTCATTATTAACACCCGAAGTGAAGAAATAATGTTTGAACCTTATTTCAGAGTTAAAAGTAAATGGATGTAGGATTTGGTAGTTTTTTTGTTTCATCACACTTCTCGTTGTTCTAATATCCAAATATGGAAGAGTTGCTGCTTCTTTTCTGTTTTAAATTTCGAAGTTATTTCCATGTTCAGATCCCATTCGAATGCCAGTTCCACCAGAGCTTGTTGATTTTAGAACACCATTTACGGTTTTGGCATTGAAGTTGCTCCAGGACGACGTTTGGCTTCCGTTACTTCATCATTACCGTCGAGGAGGTTTTCTTTACTGTTTCCCGAAGCTCCTCAACAATGAGCGCATTATATTAAGAGTTGCACAGAACCTGAATGACTTTTCTGTTCATTTGGCCAAAACCCTTACTTCCAATTTGGCGCAGTTGAATTGAATTATTTTGCAATTACCTTATTCTATAAATGTGAATTGACATTTCAACTTTGAAATTTTTACAGAAAGTGATACTTTGAACTCCGACGTCTGCCGAGTTCGTTTCCGAGATGAGGCTGAAAAAGGAAATGAAATGTACGCACTTCAAAAAAGAATGTAGTACGATCAAAAGACGCGCTCGCGAATGTTAAAACCGATAGCATTTCTCTAATCGCGAATGTACGGAACTCGCGAATAGCGAATTCGCGGATGTCGAGGGATTACTGTACTGTAGTTTGCTTGTCCGGACCGTGATTTATGTTCCCATTAGACAGATTTCCTTATACACATTCCGCATTGAGCACGTTTTGCTGTAATTATTTGTATTAATATCGTACATTGATATCCTTTCTTACGTAATACGTTTTAATTTTTCTGTATGCACTTAGAGCAAAGAAAACTAATTATTTCCCCATAACTCAAATAGCAAGAGAAAAAAATTCGTGTTCCTATTCCACAGAATGATAGATCAATTACCGTCTTCAGAAAGTTGGACAATTCATGCTCTACGAGCACTCTAATGTATTCTAATAAATTTGGTCTGTGATGCATTAAATTTATAAGTTGTCACATTCATAGGATCCTCTGACCTTGATCATTATTTTCTACTGAAATAAATATGAAGACGAAAAAAAGCGAGACACTATCTCTAGAATGCCAAAAAAATACAAAAGAGCTTTGCACAAGCTGTCCAATACCAAAAAGATCAATTACCTATAACAGTTTAAATGAATTTCAGCTTGGTAAATGCCTTTGATTTTCACTTGTATGATGTCGACCGCCTCCACTTCGGGATCACGCAACGTACGCACTGGCGAGCGCACCGTTGATCCGTCAGAGCGAGGCGCCACACGGAGAGGTAGACAGATGGAATTTGTGAGCCAAGCAAGATCATCTGTGTTCATATTTTTTCATTAAAAAAAAACACAACAGATAACGACTTCACAGAATTTAATGAAAAAAACTTACTCACTTTTTACTAACGCGTTATTCTTTGTTATTGCCTTCGGTGCGGCAACTCACCTGGATCGAGAGGATCGTGGTTACGAGGGAAGTTTGAAAACAGTTGAATGGTGCCACATGTTCTCTTATGGAGGGAATCAGTATGAGGATGGGGGGAATATGAAAAGACAGACTTAATCAAGTTAACAACTCGTTAATTAATACATAAGTCAATCTGAATCACTAAAATGACGCAAAAAATAAAATCATAATTGTACCGCGCGCGTTAACCGATTCTAATGATCGAGCGGCGACGAAAGCCCGAGAGCCTTTGACCTCGGAGCTCTGAACTCGCGACTGCTCTCCCGCGCGACATGCGGGGGGGTAGGGCGTGAATGCTGACTCCGACCTAGCTGTGGAGCTGGTATTGAAAACTCGTTGCAGGTTGTACTCGAAAACCAGGACCTCCCTGTGCGATTCGCTGCAGTCAGCACCAAAGCCCAACTGAACTCAGCCGGTACAATTAATACTCTTTTATTATACTCTTTTAACGGTGCATATAGTCTATGCTCCGAAGCTCTCCATTACACTCCTTTCATTGTAGATTAAGAGAAATGTTATGAAATTATAATGGCATATGATCTATAACATGCAGTTTAAAACTGTGTTGAAAGTCACCTTGACAAACGGAACCGAGAAAAAGAATGAGTGATATGTAAATGAAGGAATGCGCATCAAGCTTTACTGAAGACCTGTGCTGATTTAAAAGTGGTAATTTATCATATAACATGTATATTTACTTTATCAGCAACAGACTGATTTTGAAACGCTATTTACCATTATAAAAACATCGCAAGAGAAAAGGGAGAGAAAGTGTATATGTGGCGGAAGAGGAGACATGAAAACATATTTTGGAAAGATGATGAAAGAGAATGGGAGGAGAGAGGGGGAGAGATGTGGGAGTGAGAGTTAGGTTGATGTTAAGAGATGATAAGGAACAAGGATAAATAAGAAAATAGTAGGGGGTTAGAGGCAACATGTAGGGGTGGTGCATGTAAATTATTAGGAGGTAATTGGTTTGGCATATTAAGGATAAGGTAGAAGGTGCAAAACCTGGTTGAGAGTTGTTAGGAAGAGTAATGGTAATGGAATTATAAAGGTAATGATGAAGGAGTGCTTAAGAACTAATTGATTGGAAGAGTAACAAATGGATGCACAGTATGCAATAAGGAATAATGGATAAAGTAGTGGAAGTCATGAATGCATTAAAACATTACCAATTTATCTCCACTTCGCGAAGTGAGACTAGGTGTGCTTGGTTTCCTCTGTTTAGGGATTTGAAACATTTTATATAATAAATAATTGTCAAACATAGTATATAATTCAAATCAGTTTTCTTCTTTTCATGTTTTCTTTTTTTTAACTATCGTTTGAAACGGAGCACTGCGATCTTTGTGGCATTATCCCCCTCAAACCGCCAGTGGTCGATTATACCGAAGGTTTTACTGTGTGCGTAAAGGCAGCCAATGAAATGAACAGCTGCTAATGAACATCTGAGCTCCCCCAAAAAGGGGCGTGGTGGGGGTCGCGAATATCCAAACGTTCGCCCGCTGCGCGGCGCGCGGGTTCCGTTCCCGAGGGGCCGTCGATTTACGGCGGTGGCGCAGCGCGGTGGCAGCTGCCGCAAGTTGATGGGCGGCGCCGCGGGCCTCCGGCCTGCGCGATGCGGCCAAGGAGCCACGGAGTGCACTGGCAAAAACGTTCACAAAGTGAAATTATCACCAAGGGGCGGATTTGGATGACCTCAAACATTGCCAGATATGATCAATAAAATGCTCTTAAAATGTTTCACAAATGCCCTAAAGGCACAGAAAAATTACATAAAAAATGTTATCAAAACCACTTCAGATGAACAACTCAAGCTGTTGGTTATATTACTGATATAGTAGAGGTTTCTCCCTTTTGTTGAAGTGAACTCACCTTGCGAACTATTGGTTCGGACTGTTCTTTAAAAGAAAATCTCTACCTTTATCGCGAAATCGGCCGAACTGACAATGTCTCTGATAGGTCTCACAGGAACCTTAAAGTACATAATGCAATGGCTGACATTACAATTTATGAGCGAAGAAATAGAATAGGCTGCTCTGGAATTCTGCAGTGACCATTTGTGGCTTCTCGTAAATATTGTTTGAAGCAAGTACCATTAAAATTATATTAAAACCTATAAAATCAGCGGAAAATGCATTAAAAATGACGTAATCAGCGGAAAAATCTTCTAGAAGCGTTTTGTTTCGAAAATTGATTTATGAAAACACCACTCTGTGAACTGACGGAAAAGTTGTTTTATGTCAAGCACGTAACAAACATGTAAGTATGTAAATCAATCCAGAGGAACGTAATTTGGGCATATTGTCAGATGCTTTGGGCATATTCTCAGATTTCTTGTGCATATTGTCATATTTTTGGCGTATATTTCACTGAGCTCCGGCCAGGTGGCGGCAGGGGCGGCTGTGAAGCGGCAGCGCTGGGAAGGACGCGGCGGGCGCGAGGTTTCCAGTCCTGCAGCGCAGCGCTTCCCGCTGCCTGACCTGTCCGTTTCGACTTTGCCCCCCCCCTCCCCCTGCATCGACTGCTAGCCGGCGGAGAAGCGCGGCGCGCTGCAATATTGATAAGGCCGCACTCAGGCGTTCGCCGGCCCTCTCCCCGCTCCCTCGCTTCCCGCCCCGCCCCGCCGCGCCACGCCGCTCTGAATGATTCAGCCCCGCCTTTTTATTATGCTTCCGCCGAAGTGGGTCATCTTTGTAATAACTGGCGGCGCCCCCCGCTTCAAAATGCGTCCGCGCCTTAATTGTTAAACCGTGCGTCGCCCAAATGACAGGTGGAAGCGGACGGGCGCGGCGCGGCCACGAATCGATGTCTAGCGGTCGCTGCGGCCAAGGACTCGCCCCGCCCCGCCACGCCCCGCCACGCACGGGCACCTGCCACTGCGTACGTGGCGAAAGGGCGATGAATTAATAAGACGCGCCCCATGCTCTGCTTCCTATTGGTCTCTTTTTTCTTCTTCTTCGTTTTACGTCTTTCTTCGACTTCTTTTCTTCGTCGACTTTTCTCTGAATCTTTTTTCCTCTTCTTTGGCTTTTTTATTTCAATTTTGTTTTTCTCTTTTCGGCATTTCTCTTTCTTAGTTTTTCTTTATTTCTTCTTGGTCTTTTTTATTCTTCGTCGTTTTAGCTCTTTCTTTGACTTTTTCTCTTCGTTATTTCTTTCTCTTCGTCTTTTTCCTCTTCTTTTTTCATTTTCGTTTTCCTCTTTTCGGCTTTTCTCTCTCTCTTTTTTTTCTCTTTTTCTTGAAGAAGTGAGTTGTTTCATGCCCTGCAGGAGATAATGAAAGGTCTGTGTTCCTTTCTCCGTCTTCCTTTTTCTTGCTCTCCATTGCATATTCGTATGTCACTTTCATTCTTTTGTCGCCCTCTTTTCTTCTTTACTGGCCTTCTCTGAATGCTGAACGTCTATCCACGTGTTCGCCTTGCGTGGCATCCTCGCCAAAGGGAATGCATGACAGAGGATTCGAGGGATCGGATCATGCGCACGCGAGTGCCGCCTTGCCGCTAGAATCTTGGTGAAGGACTGCATCCAACTCGGATGGTTGTGCCAACGTCAGCGAGTCCTGGTGACTGCGGGAAGGTGTGCTTTTCGTGCCCCGATGCATTGGGGCTTGGCCTCTGCTAAATGAGCAGTGGGAATCTACCATTCTTTCGATTAATCAGTTCTACTAGACCTTGGACTGAACTCCGAAGTGGGTGGAGGGTCACATGGTGAGCTGCTAGTGTGGGACGGGAAAGAAGTCGTGTCTTCCCGGCTCTATTCCTTGCCAAATCTGACACTCCAATCAGTGAGACTCTTTTTGGACTTCGAGGTGAGTGGGACCATGGAGATGAATCGTTTATCTGCAGATGGTCACAACATCCTCCTCCTGACTTCTTTCTCGAGGAAGATAAGAATGGCATCTTAAAAAAGATCTTTAGCAAAACTGCCTTTCAGCCGACAATACCACGTTCTCTCTAAGTGCTGCGCAGTGTGGGAAGAAAGGCAATGATGAGTGTAAGCGGAATAAAGCTTTCAAAGCAACTTGAAAAATTTGTAAGTACCAGGTGGTGCATAATGGTGTCAGAGTGTCATTTATGTGGTCAAAATTATTAGCCGTATACTGTTACATTTTATTTAGTGCAAATATATCACTAGCATTATAGCAACAAAACCCTTAATTGTGAATAAAAAGGTTACAAATGGAGACCGGAAAAATATGTAGTATGAAAAGTGAAAATATGTACATAAATATGTAATGAAAATAGCGAGAATAAGTAATAAAAATGTAAAATCGGATATAATGTGTAATACGCTAATTATCAAACGAACGTTTACATAATATGAAATTATATTTATAAAAATACTCCTAAAGAAATTTTAAATATAATACATACGTTTGGAAATTCAGGTGAAAGGTCACAAAACGCAGCGTCAGTGATACTTTTGGCACCTGGCTTTAACTGAGGCAGGCGCGCCGGACTGTGTGAACACCCAAGCGCATCATCGTGTAGCATTCCTCCAGTAAACAGCACGCAGTAATAATGTAGGGAACATTGCTGACTGCTTTAAAGATAGTTCTTTTCATAAAAATATTGAATAAAATTGAATAAAAATGATATAATAAAAATAATATTTCGTCAAAATGGCAAAATATGTAAAATACGTAATAAAGTACTAAATATGTAAAAATATGTAATGAATAATTTTGATATTGAGTTAGAAAAGTAACGATTAGCCAAGATTAAAATATTTAGAGCGGTAAGTAGAAAGACAAAAATATGTAATTACATAAAATTCCAGTCTCCAGTTATAAATTTTCAAAATATTTATTTTTAGTACAATGTTGAATTAATACATGGTACCTGAACCCCTACTATTCGCCCTTAAATTCCACAGCATCCAATACATATACTGTGGCTGTATCTTTCAAAAGTCTACTTTCATCATTCTTCAAATAATCTCCTCAATCTTTACATATTCTGTTTCGCTTTCTATGACTTCCACGATTCTTTTGTCCATTGTCAGCAAATTATTTCGGAAGGAACATTGAAATTGCTTTAGTGTCTAATACATTTTTCTAAGTTGTTGCTAGGTATCACTGGATTTGAATTTTTCACTGTTCTATTGAAAATGTCTTCCGGATTATTCTGCTTACCAAAATATTGATTTTTTTTCTTTTTCGTATACGTACGTACGAGTATGTACGGGGTGAGTACATACGTATTATAAAGAAAGTTATGTAATGCTGCGGAAGAACGATTTCAACAAACAATTCTCTCTCAACAACAATTTTTCTTAGGATAGAGACATTTGCTGCATTTCTAGAAACTCCAAGAATTAATTAGTAATAATCTGTTTCGATGCTTTCCAATCGATCTATCCTATCCACTCTCCTGATTTCCGCCACCTAATTCTTAGCCTACAGAACTAGCGATGTAATCACCGTATCACAATTCTTTAAGGGAAATTAGACACTTTATGCACTGCGTAAACGATATCACAAAATTATTTACGTCAGTCACATGTACAAAATATATTTATGTAGATGTGTATTAATGTTTGTTAATTTGGAACGCACTTTATAATGTTGAACTCTTACATGAACAATGCTCGCAAATTATTTTGGATTTAATACTGTTACTTTTTACATATTCTCACGGACATGAATGTCTGGATGGCATTTCCCATATAGAAAATTATTTTCTACAAACTGTCATTATTTGGGAATGTTATGTTTCGTATGGTTGCGACAATACTTTCACTTACTAGCACGCATAGCACTAAGTGTTAGTGCTGCAACTTCTCCTTAGCAAAATAATACTCGAATTCTTTTAAAACACCTCATTTATCATAAATGTTAATTCACAACTTATCCTGAGTCTGTTAAATTATGTCTTATTATCTACAAATGCACTGGTTCTTTAATTTCTTTCTGAAGTCGAAAGAGATTTATTATGAAGAAATATTATTACGAATGTTTTTTATGCAGGAGATTGAAAGTAAAAATATTTTTTCGGAAACACTCTTTTGCCGACGAAATGTAAGATTCTATTGCAAGCAAGAAGGCTTCAGATTTGATAAAGAAAATCCTTACTGTTCGTTAATTATTGTATTGCTGAGTGATAGGGCAAAGCAATATACTAAGTACCTCGCACAACAGAGATTTTCACGTTTTACTCGGGAAGTGTTCTGTGCAAACAAAGTGCCTTGTAACGATTTTTTTTGAAATAGAAGATCATAGATAGTGCCGCTAAGTTCAGAACAATTATTCTGATGGGCAGTTTTCCCATTTTCTCAAAAAACCTGGATCTCTTAACCCCGTCACTACTTCTTTTAGTGAACATTATCTTGTAAAGAAAGAGCGCTTAGATAATGTAACTTTTCTATTCAGCGGTATCACCATGTAAATGTTTGTTCTAAACAGATATACTTAAATACAACAAAACAAATATGATATTACCCGAACTTTAACAGGTCAAAACCTTGAAAACCTAGATGCCGATGATTTGAGAAAGTTCAGAAGAATGAATCGTTTCACTTCTGACATTTTGATGCCTCAAAGCATATTGAGTGTAACCTTCTTCGGCGATTACATCTGTCACTTGCAGTGTTTCGTTGAGAGTATCGTCGGTAGAATACAAAAGCATATTTGGAATATGTTTAAATATTACCACAAAATGATATGCGTTTCTGAGCGTTTATGTCAATTTATTATATTCTTCGAATTTTAGAATGCGATTGCTTCACCTTAATTTTGTGTTGCTTCGTAACTATTATATTCCTTAAATACTGAAAATGGTAATTTTTGTATAACTAAAAATGACACTCCTACATTTTGCCCGATGTTATCGACTACATTTAGTTGGACGAAATGCAGAATAATTTTGCGAATGGGCTGGCAAACATTAGTAAACATAAGTGTACCCTTTGTTGTGACCCAGTGAAACATTGTGTTGGTCGTTGCTTTTGGTCGCCAAAAAGTTGCATAAATGGCAAATTAGGTTTTAAAAACGTGAAAAGATAAATCAACTGATATTTGTGTAGGAAACGTGACTAGTTGGCGATTCCAAGATTTAGGACCTCGACTTTCCGTAACACTGAGAGCGAGCGACGACTGGCGACGAAATCGGCGGGCAGCGTACTAGAGCTTTCGCAAGCACTTCGCAAGGCGCTCGCTAGATGGCGTTGGTGCCGCCGCTCGGAGACCTGGCTCAGCGGCGTGCGTGCGTGGGCGCGTACGTGGACGCGCTCTGGCTGCGCATCCAGGAGACTCGGGCACAGGCCTTCCTCCCCCGGAGGCACCAGGCGACGGATGGGCTGGGTCTGAGAGACCCGGTCAAAAAACAAGAATTACATAGCAAATATTTTATTTATATCATTGTTAGAGGACTTCATTATGTTAGTTTGACATAAAAGAAAACATTTTTGTAACACATTTTGCATTTTTATTCTGATCAAAAAATATTTCGTAATTTTAAGAAGGAGCACAACGAGGCCTCCTTAATACCATCCTCGTCATTCCACTAGAAATTTTGACTCGTTTTTGACATTACAGTTCAATTTGAGTTTAGTTATACGTAATACTACACGAAAAGAACATAATTATCTATATCGCAATAATAAATTATTCCAATAATACTAATACGTGCCTACTCGATTACAGTTACACGAACGGATGGTATGATAGTGCGTCCAAATTTATGGAACATCATGTAAAATGTAGAGAAAAAAGAAGAAAAAGTGCGACAAATTAGGAGGCAACGTTAAAGCTCAGCTGATCCTTGGACACGGTCGAAAACGTCGAAAACAAATGAGCACCAACGCGATCTTAACATAGCCGAAATTTTATAAAGTATGTCCTTTAGGCGACAATAGATGACAACTGGGAAGAGGGCTGGACAAAACCGAAACGTTAACCCAGACTAAAGAGATTACAAAACTCACTAGTATGAGAAAGTCTGTGCCATTATGTAGCACTACTAGTTTAATAAGTGAAATGATTTTTGTGCAAAAAAAAAAAATGATAGCTTTCTCATTTAAAATTATATCTCCATTCGTGGCCAGATAATACGAATATTTTGGCGTCACGTCTGTCTTCTGTTCCGTAGAATCTGCTTACGGAACAAAATGAATCAGAGGTTTACAGATCGTGATACATGTCCAGAACACAATTAAATAGAGTTGTGAAAATGATGAAAATATTAAGATACATAATGGTTATAACGTTTATATTATTACACTTTCGTGAATAAAGAACTTTGTTGGGTTTCTGTAATCGAAACAGTTTTGTTATAATTTCACAAAATTTTCAATTATAACAATAATAATAAATAATAATAACAATAACTTACATAAATTACATGTAATCGAAACAAAAAACAACATTTAAAAGTTTTTTTAATCCAAGTTAAAATTATATCTATCACAAACGAGAGATCATAAACGAGCGATCGTCACTTGGTTGCTAGCGCAGCAGATTAAAGAAATGAAGTTGTACTTTGTTTTCTTTACATATATAAAATTCGATTTTAAAAACTTCTTGATTATCGACCGAAATTATGATTATTCTCGATCTAGGCCTTTAAGAATTACCGACAAACATTTTATTTTTAACTTGTTTAACAAATGACTCCTTAATAATTGTACCTCCTGTTTTTTTAAATATACGCTATATCCCTGTAGAAACTTTCCACAAATAACAGTTCATTGACAAAATTTGCTTCTTTCTGTGAAACTGCAGTGACCTATTTGATTGCTGAGAGCTAATAATTGAATTCCCTTGCTCTTGTCCACTAAAGGTCATCAATGCGTTACTTTTTCAGTAATTTCTGGTCAAAATTGCTTCGCATGCCCAATATCAAATTACGTTAGAGTTTTATATAATTAATTATTATAATATGTTTTTTCAGAATTAACGGGACTGGAAACGAATGTTGCGGTTGACTTTTGTTTTGATCGCGGCTAGAGAAGTGCTCTCTCTGTTCATTTGCTGGCAGCCCAAATTCACAAAAATTGTAGTGGTGAGCCAATTTTGTAATACACACACAGGAAATACAATGCACACACAGGAAAAAACAATGGAATAAAGAAATCCTGGTTAGGGACTTGCATGCAACCTTCATTAAATCTATATTAAAGGTCAATGATGAATTGTTTTTACAACCATAATTTTCTAAGAGTAATTGTGGTTTTCCCCAAGAAAGAAATATCGAAAACATTGAATTTCAACTTCACGTTTAATACGATTAGAATTGCTGGTGATGTAGATACCTTCTAATAATAAATAAACAGCCCCTTCGCCCGCCCGTCCCAGCAGCCTGCCTACCGCCTGCACCCCGCCCTCTCTTGCTTCTGACCGGCCTTCGGTCCTCTTAAATGCACTCCAAAATATCTGCGGAACTTCGTTTTCCGCCCAGACGCTGCAAGGTAACGATCCAGTTTGTTTACGCATCTGGTACACTCGTACGATGTTAACATTTTGTATATCGTTTTGGTAAATAATTTATATAATTTGTATTTCATATATTCATGTAATTTTTCAGATAGCTCTGATGATGATAGCTATGCTATTGAAAATATCTTAAGCTTGAATATACTATATTTGATACCGGTCAACACCTTTTATTTCTTTATTCAACTTCAGGTTTTAGTATCTTTGGACTATTAGGGCTATATGTTCTATAAAGTTATCAAAAGACTCTTTGGGGTAAAGTAAACCAAGATATTTATTTGTTTAGTTCTGGACTCATACAGTGAAGGTCTAGTGAAAGGCGTGTGGCGCGCAGACCACTGTGGTGGCATTGAGGCAGTTTTGCCCCAATTCGTGCATTTGAGCAGCCCTGCCCCACGGGCCCATTCGTATTCCCAGAGGGCTGCCTTTTTGTGCCCTCTCTCCTGGTGGATTCAAGTGGTCTTCCGTTCGGGAGGTGATGGCGAGGAGGGGAGTTAAAGGTACGTTTTCTGCCCAGAAGCAAATGTAAGAGAGCATCTCAGAATTTACTCAATGGATCAAGGGCAACTATTCAAAAGCCTTACCCGTTAGAATTTTACAGTACATCAAAGGCCATCATCGGTTTACAACTGTCTTTAAAATACATATGTTTTCGTTTTTATTGCTAATTGTTTAGAAACAGTTATGCAGCAGGAAACATTTACTTGCCATTTTAACTTAGGAATCGATTTTAATTGTTTAATGCCATGAAATAAGTAAAAATAACGTAGATGTATTTTATGGGGATGTTTCTGGGGATGGGGATGTTTCTTTCTTTAAGCTGTTGTTACGAACACTGGATGGATACAGTTGCTACGTCCTGTGTTATAATTGTTCATATTGCATGTATGTATGTTTTCACCCTTGAATGTCAGATTTGACAAACAATTGATTTGAAATGATGATGAGGCCATGCCGAAGGGTATACCAAGCTTAGTAAACAGAGGCTTGTAGGAATTTTATTTGCTTGTTATTCGAACGATTTTTTTTTGTGATCGATACGTCTGGAAATTACAGGATGATTTCCTGCAATATTAAGATATAACTCCGGTGGAGAAGAACATACACAAAATATTGGCAACGAGCTTTATGAAGACTGATAATTTCAAAGGATTCTTAATGTGTAACATAATGAACTTAATTTTGTTTCCAGTGTATTTTTTTAAATATGTATTTCTTTGAGGATTCAATGAATTGAAAGACCTAGAAATTTTGTTACTTTGACATTCGTCATTTGCTCATAGCTCATTTTCAAAGGATTACACAGTTTTCTATTTGAAGTAGAAAACTGCATTGAAACCTTTTTGCCTCATTTTCTCTGAACATACTATTGAAACGGTAATTTTAAACATATGATATCTTTCTACTTACTTTTTTAAAAGAACATTCGTTTCATCGGCAAACGTAAATGTTCTTTTCGTGGAGAAGGCATATCTTTTGGCAGATAGAAGACATTTTACGTCAAAAAGGAAAAGAACATACCTTAGAACCCTGTCATAACCCATGGTCAATTGGCATTGAATCAGAACAATGGTTGTCAGTAAAGTATTTTTACTCGGAGAACTATGTTTAAGGTGTGAAAATAACCCCAAATTAGAACATTCTGGAGAACAAACAGGAACCAATAGTTAAGCAAAATAATATTATTAAAAGGCAAAAGAGAACATCATTAAATATAAAAGAAATATGAGTTAATATAAATGAAATGTATAACTCCCATGGTGGAAGTAGTAAAAACGTCGATCGCCGTGCGCTCTCTCGGAGCAAGTTCGCGTCGGAGGGGCTGCTGCGAGCGCCCGGCCGCGTCGCGTCGTTTTATTGCAGTTCAGCTGCCTCGCGGCGCGGCGCGGCGCGCTGCCAGATGCGCCCGCGGGGGCGTCGCCGCGCTCCGCAGCTGCAGATGCGCGCTGCATTAGCAAATGCAGCCTCCTCCTTTTCCCAGGCAAGGGACCTTGGACTCAGCGGCGTGCAAGTGCAGCGAGCCTGTAATACTCGTAGCACTTAGCTAGGGAATGGAGTCGGTCTCACTGAGACACATGACAAACGTTACTCGAGAACCACGAGGCATAGTTGATGTATGCAATCGTGATGGAATTGTGGGTGTTGTCGAGTCCTGGCGATAGATTACGACCTTCGTGTGCTTACTGCAAAGCACCAACCCCTTTGCTTTGCCGTAGGTTTTAATGAATTTCTCGATTTTCAGGAATCCCTCAATTGTTGAGATTTTAGCACGAAAACAAGTTATAAATACGGAGTAGGCTCTCCCGTCCTCCCGTTTATAATCCTGTAGGGGTGGTCTTTTATCCACCGGCTTTTACTCTGTGACCAGTTGCAGCCACTACGAGAGGTTGAAAATACATTTCTTTTCTGGAACGAGGACGCTAATTTTATCAAAACATCAGCAACGCAATCGAAATCCTCTCTCCTGCGCCAATTACGAATAGTGAAACTGATTGTCTACAAAGGAAGAGAAGCCCTCGGAGTCGAAAACTGTCCCGGGAGGCGTTATAGGGGACGGGCAACGGATGTGTGAGACAGGAGCTTTCTGGCTTAGATTCCTCTGGTCGATTTGCGTCGCTTTAAATTCAAGCTACACGAAGGTCGTAGTAACCATGATGCTTATTGCAATCTCTGCTCGGAGGGTGATTTAAAAAAAAGTTATCGTGTGAGTGATTTTAAGTCAATATTTGCAGTGTTGCTAGTTAAATTTGTTCGGTTGAGAGCATCGGAGAAAGCGACACAAATTCCGTTTTAGTACAGAAGTGACTTTTTCACTTCCAAATCTATGTAGTTGAAAGGGAGTTCGTGTACGTGCCGAGTAATGCGATGCGGAAGAGATGAAATGAAGGGAGAATGTGCGGGAAACGAGAAAGAAGATAATTCGAACTTACGACAAACGACCTCCAAGTCTTCGCCTTGAAGTTTAATGCATCTAGCCCAGTGTTTGTGGCTGTTGCAGGCGCCCGACGACCGTAGTTCGAAAGTTCTGGCCTCACGGACGTAGTGTTCTCATATTATCGTACAGGATAAGTGATTTTTAGGGAAAAATATCGCAGAAGACGAGTCAGTTGTAATGTTCGACAAGGCGTGCTCGGTCATTTAGAGGATCGTCATTACGAGAGTCTACTTATGGATCTGGTTCGGTATTTAGTAGTAGAAGTATTCGTATTTAGACGTAGAAGCGCTGGCCCACAAAAACCTTCAAGAACTACGTGGGCTATTCAATATTTAAAGAAGCAAACATTTTTGGCGAAGGAAAGGCTTAATTTACTTTCAAATCGGGACTTTTGCAAGTGTCAGTTGTCAACATAGCAAAAAGTGTTATTTAGTAGTTAGAATAAGTCTTAGATAAACATACATATAAAGTCTTAGTTACGATAGCGCGCCTATTCAAAGAAAGTACTTTTGAATAACGTCGTTCTGTGATCCGATTTTTTACTTTCGGAAAGTGTACAACCGTCAGAAATATTTTTTTGGGTGAACAATTAAAAAGGAAGTAATTTCATTCGCCAAACATGTTTACACGTAGATGTAATAGTTTAATACTGGCTGCGAAAGCGCCAATGGCGAGCAGCGCTCTGCGAATCCGGCAACAATATTGACCTCGGCATTAGAATCACGTGTTGTTTTGAATATCCGAGAAGATCGCAAACCGACTGTTGAAAAAATTGCCGAGAAATGTCGAATAAGTTTTGAAACTACTCATTTCATCATTAAAAACAAATTGAACTATCGTAAGATTTGCATAAGGCAGGGTGCAATATAGCTAATTTTTCATCACAAAGCCGAGAGACTTCGCATTTGCACAGAGTGCAAACACTGTTTCAATTTCGAAGGTGACGGGATTTTGAATGTGATTTTAACCTGTGAAGAAACTTGGTTATGTTATTATGAGACTGATTCTAAGCGTCAAACATGCAGTGGAAACACTCAGGGTCACTGTTCGTAAGAAATTCAACCATTCGCTGATAAAGGTTTTTGGTTCATCTCTTGGAGAGCCCATGGTCCAATTTTTGGTTATTATTTAGAGGAGCTGAGCACTACCAACAGTGTATACTACTCAGACAAGATCAATGGACCAGTCACTCCCGTACTGAATGGGAAATATGCGAATGGCAGAGAAAGGGAGTACGTGAAGACAACACTCAAATTGGAACACCGCGCACCTGACACTGGACACTCTCGGCAAAGTGGATTGGGAACTTCTGTTACATCCTACTTATAGCCCTTACATTGACCCTTCAGAATTTTGTGTTTGTTACGATCAACGGAGCTTTGCGTGTCATCAAGTTCAACGACAAAAAAGAAAAAATGTTCAAAACTGGCTTCGAGATCAAGGTAAAGAATTCCTCGCTGAAGGGGTAAAAAGATCCAAGAAAATGGTAGAGGTTGAGATAAGTTGCTATGAATTACGTGAAAAGATAGGCAAAAAATTGTATCGGTATAATGGAACGTTTTTGCTGAACAGCTATTTGTTCAATTATTGAATGACCTCTTGTAAGCCAGTGATCCTTACCCCTTGCGTCTTGACCATCTATTTTATGCAGTCAGTCTTTACTAGTGTTCTTTTCTGCACATATACTGATTGAAACCGAAATACTTCTCAATATCTATCATTTAATTATGTAAGCAGATTGATTTAGTCCTTCACAGTGCAACAAAAATATTTCACACATTTCTCTCCGTGATTGAATGTAAGTTTTAGTAAGGCGAATTGATGTCTCAGCGTTGAAGTTAACTCCGAAATCATACCGTTTGTGAGTGTAATTGTATCAGAAAATGTTGCATCTTATGATATTAGATTCGATTCTCTTTCTCTTTATCTTTTTATATTAGAATATAAAAAGTGTTGGTTTTAATATTAGAAGATTATCAATGTGAAGAACATTGCCTATTCACGTTGCTTACGTGTTACGCTGGCTTAATATTTCCTAAAACGAGTTTCCGGCTTATTCATCAGTAACATGCGCAGCCAGTGAAGCAAATTAATATTATTGTCAAACCTTTATTTAAGGTTTCATCTGGTTAGCCGCCGCAGAGTGAGACAGAATACACCTAGGTCATAACGTTTCGAGGGAGACAGCTTTCTAACTTTTAGATTATTAACGAGACATTTTTTGTAAACAAATTATCTAAATTCTCTGGAAAAGAATGTTTAATTTACTTCACGGCAAAACTCTCGTTGACGGTATGTGACTTGAATTACATATTACGAAGAAAGGGTTATTTTTAAATTTCGGTAACAAGACCTTACGAGCAACTGTGGCAACAGCCAGTCTCTTCCGTACCCGCATCCCCCCCCCAGCTCCCCGCCCCCACCTCTCCCGCCACGCTTCTCCACCTCCTGCACACTGCGCAGCTCCGGAAAGTTAATCAGCCCTCCCAGAGGTCCTCATTAAACCGCCAATTTACCTTCATCAAACATTCCATAACAAGGTCTTTGAGGAGTTTCTTAAGGATAACAGCCAGACACACGTCCTCCCGCCTCAGCTGGGATTTGCCTTCGGATTCCCCGTCCGCAGCCCGCCCGCCGCCCACTCATCCCCGCCCCGCCCCGCCGCGCCCCGCCTCGACACCAGCGCCGCTCGACGCGCCGCGCCGCGCCGCGACGCCCAATTACTTCCTCCTGAGCAGCGAGTTGCCGAGTCCTTTCTCAACTTCTTCCTCCTCCCTCCAAACTCTTCCCTTCCACGACGATGACACGTAAAATGTACAATAAAACCTCATTGTTAGTTTCGCTGTTCGAAAGGATACTCACAACGAAGATTTCTGTTGTATTTGTTGGCGTGCAAATTAGAGTAGTTTTATCGAAAGCTCACCGGGGCGTCCTTGGATGGTTGATGATAAGTTTGAAAACGTTCTTTTAATGATTCATTCTGGATAAGCGAAAAGGTATACTTTGCGAAACAACCTTTTTATACTTTTCTTGGTTTCCATAATAATGTTTAAGTTATTGCTGAGTTAGAAACCGGTCAAGCACTGGTGCATGTCGATAAACGATACTGGAATATCATTAGTAATTGACATTTTCTCACCTTCGTATTATACAACGATCGTTTGTAAATTTATTAAGTGAAATATTAAATTTGCATTTTTCTCCTGACATTCCTCTTACACAAATTTCTACTAATAATAAAACTCCGGACAAGTACGTCCCATTTTTCTGTACAGAGCTCCTTTTTGTGAAAAATGCATTGTATTCACACGTAAGAATACTCATACTCGCAATTGAATGTTATATTTTGATGCTTGCCAGTTGAGCCCGATGCACCGTCTCGCTGCCGCTTGCTGCCCCTCGTGACGTGCCTGTGATACGCGGGCGAAGTTCGACCCCGGGAGGGGGGAGTGATGGCGAGAGGAGTCGGAAAGAGGCGCTGAGAGCAGCGAGGCGACGCCGCCGGTGGCAAGGAGGAACCCCGTGCGCGCTCAGCGGGTTAACGGAGCCTTGTGGGGCGCAAGGGCACGATAGTGTGTGAGCCGGGGTGGACTCGGGCGGCGCCAGGGCAGCGTAGCCACGCTCCTGCCCAGGGCCTTGCAGCTCTGCATCAACACCTGAGACAATGCTAGAGGCTGCTACTGTAGGAGGCGCTAGTACAGTTGCAGGTTAGGCTCGCCAACTTCCGCACATAAAAATCGGCTCATTTGTGAGAAATACGAAAAATGTCTTCTAAATACACAATTCTTCATTAAATGTTTACGTATAAGAAACCACTGAAGGACGCGCGAACATCGACGCTATCTTTTGTAACATGACGCACCTGCTTACGTCTCGCGAGTCTACGCAGCAGCCGCGCACGTTTAAAGTATCGTTGGCAGCAGTTGGTATTTTAGTTCCTGTAAGAAGGCGCTGCAGGAGAGCGCGCCACGGTACATGGGAGTCGCAAGGCCCTGCTCCCGCCGCCTCCCGAGTCGGGTCATCACCGCGTCGAGGCCAGCGGCCGGCGCCGCGCAGGGTCTCCCCCAGGCGCAGAACTGTGGCCGGGCTCGACCTCATGCAGGTTTGTAGCGTTCTCATGAAACTGAATCTGCTGGGACGCCGGGGACGCTCGGATTTAGTGGAATGGTCCACTACCAATTACAGTAAAAGCAAAAATGCTCTTGATGATGTAACTGTAGTTTGTAAGAACAAAAGACGAAGTAAAATATTCCAAAATTTTTGCATAAAATTAATTTGAATGACTTCTAGAGTGACGTGACTATGAGTGTTCAATTGACATACTACATTTTTTTCCATACCGGCATAAAAGCAGAGTAAATATTACTTTTAATTATTTACTAGCTGGTACCCGGCGCGTTGCTGCCGCAGAAGAAATAATTGAGAGATTATTCCTCTCCCCCTTTCTCTTTCTTTCCACATTCTCTTTTCATCTCTCTTTCCCTCTCTCACGTTCTTCTCCTCTCTCTCCCCTTCTGTAATTTTCTCCTTCTCTCATTTTCCCACTCTCTCTTTTTCCATTTGCCTCTCTTTCCCCTCTCTGTATCTCGTTTCTCCCCTGTGCCTCTTCTCCTATGTCTCTCTTCTTTCCCTCTGTGGTTTGTCTTTCCCTCTGTTTCTTCTTCTCTTCAGTTTCTTCATTCTCTCTGTGTCTCTTCTTCCCCTCTGTCTCTTCTTCCCCCTGCGTCTCTTCCCTCTGTGTCTTTTCCCCCATTCTCTGACTCCCTTTTTCCCTTTCTGTCTTTTCTCTCTCTCTCTCTATTTCCCCCTTTTTCTATTTCCCCCTCTCTCTATTTCCCCCTTTCTATTTCCCCTCTCTATTTTCTTGTCTATTTTCCCTCTATTTTCCCTCTCTTTCCTTTCTCATTTTCCTCCTCTCTCTTTTCTCTCTCTTTGTTCCTCTTTCTCTTTCCCCTTCTCTTTTTCCCTCTCCTCTCAGCAACTTGAACAGTCTGTTCCTCGTGTTCTCCTCGACCTCGCCCCATGGCACACGGCAACGCAATGAAGCTCACGTGAATTGGGAATTGCATTTAACCCACCGTAGGTCGAGGGGTGAGCGCAGCGCTCACTTTCAAATTTCTCGAGCCAGAATTTTGCTTGTATATCTTCTAACGGTCTGTGGCGGCATCTAGCTGTTGTTTGGAATACTGAGAATGAAAGGAAAGTGATAAAACGGCTGCTGGAAACACTCAGTCCGAGATAGAGTGTCGAATGTGTCAGTCTGCATAAGAAGTGAGCGGCGCGCTCACCCTCGACCTACCGCGTAAGTCTTTTTTATTACAACATTTTATAATTAGATTATTTATTAAACGTATAGTTTATCACTGCAGTTTTTAAAATTAATTTTGACTTATGTTCTAATTTTAATTTTAGAAAAATGAATCGCTCCGAGGCACAAATTGCACTGTGGTTGCTAGATGAAACTGATGAAGTGGATATTGGATTACCTGATGAATTCGAATATTCAGAGGATTCGGACGTAGATGAGCCGTGATCAGTGATCATGAAAGTGATAGTGAACAATCTGCGGGTGAAGATGAAATAGTTACCGAACATCGTGTGCAATATTTAGGAAAGAATCAAACTACGTGTAATGCTTACCCTCCACGTCAACAGACACGAAGGAAGCGCCGAAATATAATTCTACATCCACCTGGAGTCAAAGGAGATGCCGAAAAAAGTGCTGCCACTGTCTTTGAGGCTTGGAAAGTTTTTTCCCTGACGAAATAATTGAAGAAATAACGATGTACACAAATGGCCGTCTCCGCAAGATTCGTGCTAATTATAAGAGGGAGCATGATGTAGTTGATACAAATTCTGTAGAAATAACAGCTGTTTTAGGTTTGTTGTATATGGCGGGTGTTCAAAAATCATCGCACCAAATTGTGCAAGACTTATGGAGTACGGATGGAACTGTCCCAGAGTATTTTCGTTTTGTCAAGAGCTATAGAAGACTTCTTTTATTGTTGAGAGCTCTTCGTTTTGATGATGATAGGACACGACATGAAAGGAAGGCACTAGATAAACTTGCACCTATTAGAAAAATGTTCGAACATTTTGTCCAAAGATGTAAAGAAAGTTATAGAATTGGAGAGTACTCTAAAGTTGATGAAATGCTTGAGTCATTTCGAGGCAGATGCCAATTTAGACAATATATGCCTAAGAAGCCCGCCAGGTATGGAATAAAAATATTTTCATTGGTAGATAGTAGAATGTTCTATACATCAAACATGGAAGTTTAGCCTAATCAGCCTGCAGGGTACTATTCGCTAGACACCAGACCAAGCTCAGTGGTAAAGAGGCTCACCGAATCTATAAGAAATTCAGGGCGCAATGTAACAATGGATAATTGGTTTTCGTCCGTTCTTCTTACAGTAGAATTGCTTCAAAACAATTTGACTGTTGTAGGAACTTTGAAAAAGAATAAAGCAGAGCTACCACCAGAAATTGTAAATACGAAGGCACGGCCAGTAAACAGCAGTTTGTTCGCTTTTCGCGAAGAGTGGACTGTTGTTTCCTACGTTCCCAAAAAGAGTCGAAATGTTATTCTTGTGTCCAGTATGCACGACTCAGATGAAATAGATGAGACTTCCGGTGAAAAAGAGAAACCTACCAATGTGACATTCTATAATCTAACAAAAGGAGGGGTGGATGTCGTTGCTAAAATGAAGTCGCAGTACAGTGTTGCAAGAGTTTGCTGTCGGTGGCCTCTGAGAATTTTCTTCACACTTCTCGACGTGGGCGCGATAAACGCCCACGAAAATTCACTATTGCAACATCAACGACAGAATGGCACGCAGGAAGTTCTTGAAACAGCTGTCATTTGATTTGACAAGGAACCACATGGTGGCAAGATCTTTGAAGGAATGACTTACGCATTCGGATGAAGAAGTACCTTCGTTTGCCAGAAACACAGAATTCACCTAATCCTGTTCCAAACAAAGAAAGAATCAAGTGTGTGTTTTGTCCCAAGAAAAAAAATCGGTTCACGACCGTGAGGTGTAATGTCTGCATTTCTCTAATTTGTGGAGAACATACAATAAGTTTATGTAATCAGTGTCATGGAGTAAATGAAGACTGAGAGCACAGATTGATGGAATAAATTGAATATTTAAAACTATAAAATTATTATAATTTATTTGTGAATGTGATGAAATTTAACATTTGTCAATAATACTAAATTATTTTTTATTAGCTGTCTTAACTTATTTTTTTACTGTAATCAATCTGTTTTCTTTTTCAAAAATCTGACAATGTAATTAAATAAAAAATACATATTAATAAGAAATAAAATAATTTATACAACAAATATTGAAATAACAACATTACGTTGTGATATATAAACTAGATAAAAATGAAATATGAAAAATATACTGCTGTTTTACTTGTAAAAGTAGTTTTATTCTCAAGTGAGCGCCGCGCTCACCCTCGACCTACGGCGTGACGCGAATGAGCTCGACCTATCGAGGGTTAAGTGAAGCGCCATCATATGCTGTAGCGCCATGTAGTGAAGTTACAATAATTATACTATGTCTATGTTCTTCCCGCAAGTGCAACCAATAAGTTGACAAAGTTTTATCGCAATCGGATGCCAATTAAGGCAGCGCATTTAGCAGGAACAAACATTGGTTTTTTATATATTTGATTAATTTTTTGTATAATTTTGTTTTCGTGAATTTTTCCGATATTTTAATAGTTATTCTGCTATTCGAGGCGGGGATGAATCCAACAAATCGGAGATAATTAAAATTGGTCCAGTCGTTCTTGAGTTATAGATGGTTTAATTAACCTGACTTTGTTTTATTTACTTAGATTGTGCACGTCTTTGAGCAGGTGGGGTAACATTGAGAAGCGCCGAAGCAGCAAAAATGTCAAATCAAACTTCAAGAAGATCTCGTCATGTAGACTACGGTGTCAAAAACATTTTTAGAGGCCTTTGGCGACACAGATTCAAAATCTTACCGAGTGTAGCGGATTGCATTTACATGAATATTTAGTTAATTCTTCAGCGCCATATAGAGCAATTTTCCTTATATTTTATTAGTTATTCTGCTATTCGGGGCGGATATAAATCCAACAAAACAGAGATAATTAAAATTGGTCCAATCGTTCTTCAGTTATACAAGTGTAAACTAACACCATGTAATATATATATATATATATATATATATATATATATATGTGTATATATGTGTGTAAATATATATATATATATGTGTATATATATGTATATATATACATACATACATACATACTAGCTGACCCGGCAAACGTTGTTTTGCCATATAAATTATTCCTGGGATTATTTTAGTAGAAAAAATGACTAATTGTCTGTTTGAGGATGTGGTATATATAAGTTGAAGAGGCATGGAGCGTTGTGAACGATGATAGAATATAAAATAACACAATACCAAACATTTATATTTTTAATTTATTGTAATTTATTTTTTGAAATGATATACAGTGCTAATTATAATAATTTTACTAAAAAAATATCAATCCCCCAACGCAATAGAGTGTACAATACTTTTTGTTATCCCATCTTCAGCTATCACAAATAAACTGGATGGTTCGCCCACTCGAGAACATGCCACTTATAATTCACCGTGTGAAAGACATGGTGCGCTAAAAAATATGCCACAAACAGACATCGTTTGGTCTTGAGACTTATTGATAGTCATCGCAAATGCCAATCTTAACGGAAATTGAAGACGTTTTAATTGAATTGGCACATCTGTGGGTGTAATAGGGATCCGTGGCAGTAATATATTATCACCTCGAAATTTGCCATTTAAAATGATGGCTTCGACGTTTTTCATTACAGCCCTGCAAATTAATCATAAATTATTTAAAAATTACACCGAAATAGAAAAATGATAATTGTAAACGCCCAAACAATAAAAATAATGGCCGAAAATTGTAGTGAGTGAGAAACGGCTTATTGTGTGAGAGATCTCATCCCTACTCCGTGCTGCTTATTGGGTCAGAAGCAATGTTGCCAGATGTGAAACTTCCGATTGCGAAGTTTTAAGTTCGAAAATGCGGATTTCTTCTAATGAATGTAGATTTACTAATACAATTTAAAAATAGGGGAAACATCAATAATTCATATATCGACATAGAATTCCGTTTTATTAATTAAATAAATGCGATATTGTCTCACTATATTTGTTCTATGTTTGTTCTCACTATAAAAAATCATCTCTCGATTCACCCAAGAAAATAAATATATAAATATCAGTATTTTGGTTATAAATGTACTTTCAATTTATTTTTAATCTCAGTTTAATACGAAGCCGTGTAACGTAATTTCAACATTTTTAATTTCAATATCCCGCGAAGTGCATCATTTCCCCAGCTTGAATAAACGCCGAGAATAAATAAATAAGAGATAAATAAAAGAATCTGAACGACGATCCGTATTCTTATTTGGCGTATTCGAAAACGACTAACCAACATGTTGTTACCTATTTGTCCTCTCAGTCTCTAACAGTAACACAGTAAAGGTCGGAGATCACAACAACACCTTGGTGCTTGGTCATCAATTTTCGAATACGGCAATTGGATAGAGCCCTAATGATTGGTAGATGATTGGTGTTTTATTGCTTTCTACTTTAATCGAGAGAGAGATAGCATTTTGAACACTCAAATTTTGTCAACCATAGTTAGCGAGACATCTAACAATGGTTGTAATATCCGAGGAAATGAAAAAAATGTTTTTTAAACCACTATCATGGAAATGCAGATATTTTTGGCATCCACATCACTGAATGCGGATTAGGTGTTAATAATGCGGTATAAAATGTGGAAATGCGGTACATCTGGCAACACTGGTCCGAAGTGACCAGACGCCTTGCGGGGATACTGATCAAGTGATAATTACAGCATTATATCATGTAAATCAATCAGGGTTTTCTTTACCTATTGTTTCACTAAATGGCAGTAAAAACGAAAATCTGTATATTAAAAGAAGGCAGGAGCAAATAATTAACGATAATAAATAAATCTTCTCTGAAGAACAATCATTTAAAAAAATTTTTATAAAATGCATGTACACATTTTTAACTGTTCAACAATAATTCTGTTCCCCATTTTGTACATTAGAGAATTTAATATCAACTTCCGAAGGCTAACTAAACATTAATTAACTAAGGCTAGTTAAACAATTTGCAGCAACACACATCACAAATTATTAAAACAAAGTTCCTAGTCATATCTACTATAGTCAAATAGTAATTGCTGTGCTTTTTTCCTGCTAATTACAGTATTAATGATATATTAGTCTCCAATATGCTTACAACTTCTCAAACCTAACGCAACAATGTATCGCGGAGACAAACATGTTTCTAGTTGAGCACGGCAGACGTTGTCCTGCCCCTATATCTCTCTTTCTCCTTCCCTCTCTCTCTTCCCCGTCTCTCTCTTTCTCCGTCTCTCTTTCTCTTTCTCCGTCTCTCTTTCTCTTTCTCCGTCTCTCTTTCTCTTTCTCCGTCTCTTTCTCTATCTCCGTCTCTCTTTCTCTTTCTCCGTCTCTCTCTCTTTCTCCGTCTCTCTCTCTCTTTCTCCGTCTCTCTCTTTCTCCGTCTCTTTCTTTCTCCGTCTCTCTCTTTCTCGTGTTATTCACATTTAATAGCAGATTCTGCACCTCCCTGAGCAGGTGCGTAATATGGAGAAACACCGTGTAGGGGGTGAAATACCGCAGTGTGAAATACCTACAGTGTGTAGCGGGTTGCCTAAAACGTTTAGTGCGAAAAATTAAAAAAAATGGGGTAGACCACCCTTATCACTAAGGGGTATAAAAAATAGATAACAACCTATTCTCAGACCTACTGAATATACATATAAAATTTCATCAAAATCTGTCAAGCCGTTTCGGAGGAGTATGGTAACTAAAACTGTGACACGAGAATTTTATAATTTTATATATATATATATATATATATATATATATATATACATATATACATATATATATATATATATATATATATATATAATAGTTCTCTGAATGTAGCTTTCAGATGTCAGAATAAAATTAATTAGTAAGCTTATTTGCTCAAGGGTGAAACAGTGCACCGTTTGATTCACTTTACTTGGACATTATTATAATTGACTTACTATATCTTTCAAATTGTTGTTGAAAATGTGCTTCGATGTTCCTTTCTAAATTGTGCATTTCTATGGACATGATTTGTGACAGTGAGAATTGAATGTGTGAATTAAGGAGAGTAGTGCATAGTGTATAGGAGAGATTAGTGAATAGTAGAATTAAGGTTATAGTGTCTTCTGTCTCCCATGTTAATTTGGCTGTACATTTGACCCAATATCTGAAACTATAAAAGAATAACCATTCACTTCTGTAGAAAAATGGTACCTCCGTTATAACAAAGAACACGAGAATGGACCTGCAGAAAGTCCATTAAAATTTTAATGTATAATATTAAACAAAACTATTTTCTACGAGTCATAATTTGGAAGTTCTACTGTCTTAATAAGGAGAGTTTATTTTGAAATTGATTAACTTTACTTGTTGTATTCTGACGTTGAAGCTTAGACTTTATTCTATTTCTCATTTATTAATTAAAGGTAATAAATCAGAAATACGAATTGTATACAATTGCACTTAAATATATCTCATTTTCTAATTGCGATAAAGGGTATCGAAAAATACCGTCTGGGGTTGATGCATATTTTTTGTGGCATAGGGACTCCTTTGTTGAGATTTTGGAAAATTAAAAATAAGAACAAATCCATCTTTTTACCACGTTTAATTGAACTCCTTACATTAACAAGACGCATGAATACAATACATAAAAGACTGAAAAAAACCACTCAGTTTTACGTCATATTTACACTTCATTTTGACATGATAAGCTCCAGAAGATTGGTAAACGTTGTTGATTTTTGTGAATGATTGCGTCCAAAATTTCATAAAAAAATAAAATACTCTCGTATAATATTGCAATAAATTTATTATTTTAACGAACAACAGTCCTCACGAGTTCTGAAATAAGAGGCAGTTGTTCTTAGCATACCATGAATATCAGAAAGATTACTGTTTTATAACGCAACATGTGAAAAGCTTATGTTTAGTTGTGGATGGCCTCTCCTTTGGAGCCTTGCTGTCGCATGACGTCAGCTCTGTCGTAAGCAGTAGCGCAGTGGGAATAAGAATTCAGTCGGTATGTGCAATGCGAGTAAAGGCGGAATAACACAGTGAAATTATAGCATCTTCAGTCAGAATCAAATTGAAGGGTTCCCATCTCCCAAGGTTACCACCGAAAAATGAGTGATTGACTCCATTTGTTATCTAAGAAAGTGAACTATCTTTGTACATTGATGGTTTGACGAGTGTTTCTCTATAAAGTTAAGAATGAAGTAACTATTCTTTCCCTTTTCAACTGTTCCTACCATAACCATCTTTAACTTTGTGTGCGCCTATGCCTAGGACGCGGCCTCTCCCAAGTAGCTACTGCTACTGACTCCGGCCGCGGAAGCCTACGCTCTCTTGTGGAACTTTAACTTGATTTTTCTCCATTTACTTAAAATGTGACCTAGACAACAATTGCACTGGCCCTTTCAATGATCGTTTTTGGATTTTCCTGAGCTTCTGGGTATTTAAAGAAACCATAGGCACCTCTCTCATGGCCGGAGGAAGCAGAGTTGACATTCAGTATCTGCTGGACACCGATGGTGATTTTTAATTTATTGGCCGATGGAAACTGTTTTGATCGACCAGTTTCATGCTAGGACCATTCACGCTCATTTTCTCGGAGAAAATGTTCCTAGAATTTGTGAGGGCTGCTTCCTAAACCACGGTGGTTCCTTCCTTTTCGCCGTTCGCGCCGTGGCTGGTGATTATCACTGTGCATGGAGGAGGTGGTGATGGCGGCTGTGCCCCCCCCGCATCGCAGAGGGGCAGGGGGAGGGAGGGTGTAATTACTTCTGGGCCTCGTGAAGCAAATTGCCCATTTAAGGAACAACGACAAAAATTCCGCAGTTCTTCTCATCCAAGGCGCGCCCATTTTCGGTTCTTAAAGAGATGAATATTAAGGTGTTCTGGGATTCGAAAATTACATGTTCAAATACACCACAGCTTAATAATACTGCATGAATGTTACTGTATCTGTGTGAAAATATCACTCGTTTAAAATGAAAGTTGATTCACACAGAAATGCAACTTGAAACTGCCAAGGCATGGATAAACATTCCAATAATATACGCGTTAATTAATAAATGTAGAACTTTCAATTTAATGTGTGTGTATATATATACACACTTATATGTATATATATTTAATTTAATATGCTATATATATATATATATATATATAGTCTGTTGTATTGCTTATTATTTAATTAAATGCGTAGATGGTACGAATAAATATGTATTTTGACCATAAAGGATCAATCAATATTGATTTCAGGAATTAAAACTTCAGTATAAATACATTTATTTTTGGCTCAACGTTGACTACGCATCTAATCATATATAAGAATAAACAGGAAGAATCTACATCAATTTCAATAGCTTATTATTTGTTATAGTTTAATGACCTGAATAAAAAAGACATGGCAATTTTATAACAATTTATTGATTGTTATACATATCATCGTTTTGACCCTGTTTGGGATCTTTTTCAAAATCTAGTGTTCAGAATTTTTTACATCAAAGATAAAATGGTAACGTTTTAATAAAAAAATGTCACTTAGTAAAATTCATCTCGACAACATGACCAGTTGTCCAGATGAATTCTACGAAGTGACACGTTTTTGTGTGACACGAATTGACACGAAGTGACAATTTTGTAGAAACGTTGATATGTATAACAATCAATAAATCGTTATAAAATTACCATGTCGGTTTTCTTAAGGTCATTAAACTATATCAATTAATAAACTTTCAATTTAATTGCACAGAATATTAATTTTGGACATCCAGTCACCTTAATTTTTGTACATGTGAAGATATTGCATTCTTTTGACCACACGTGCTGCAGAGTACAGGTACCCAGAAGATATAAATGATAATAATAAAAATAATTTTAATTAACAATAATAAATCTGTACTATACACTTAAGGTACTATACATTTACATAAGTATATAAATTGCGAGTTTCTATGTTTAAACGCACTGTTTAAACATTTTATTTACTAATTAATTGTTGTGTTTATTTACGATGTGGAATCGTGCGACTAATAATTCGAAGTAATAATACGAATGATTACCTAGAGAAGGTTGTTGTGTATAAGTAGTCTTTCGATGTGAGCTGTTATACATTCTATCCGCTTCTTGTATATTTAACGGAGTGACAATAAATGTATATAGTACAATAACAACTCAATTCTATAGTCAAATAAATAATACAAAATGAAAATGTAAGAGGAAGGCCAAACATATCATTTTGTAGATTTTGTTCTAAGAAACTTAACTTAGGGCACTTATTGGAGCCTAAAACCCGGCTTTTAGGAGCCTAGGACGAACTATGGTTAGAAATGCGCGATAGTAACTGTGCAGCGTAGTAATGTAAGGTATTACAATTTGTATGTGTATCTGCGGATTCTTTCATTGCATAATTTACAAAATTCTACATATTCTTCCTAAATATGTTGGATTCACTTTTACGAAGACATTTCATATCCACAGAAGAACATTTACGGGATTGGTGTCGACAGTCTTAAAAATGTACAAATCCATCGTCTTTAATTGGCGTATCATTGGCAGAAAAAAATATGAATTACGTATTTTAATATTTTAATGAACAACGATTTTTCACATTTTGTTTGATATCGAAAACGTGCTGGGTTACAAAAATTAAAATTTCAAGAGAGATCAACTTTTTTTCAGTGAAATATGAACAACACGCAGGATTTCGTATGGCTGCACAGAAACAACGCATATCATACAAATTGTTCGTTACAGACATGAAGTGATTTGAACCAAGCCATCCACTCGCAAGGAATGGACATTCTGAAGTGACAGAGCGGACTTGACGCAGGGCGTCTCCAGTAGAACAATAAGAATATTTTGTTATATAGAAACGCCGACTTTGGTCGCATAAAATGAAGACATAGTAGAGAGACTAGAAGATTTCTGATAAATTTCAGAAATTCAATTTCAAATACATTAGCGAAATGACAGGTAAATTCTCAAAAAATCTACATTGAGATAAGTACCAAAATATAATCTTGCTGGAGCTCATACACGTTTGTAATTATTAGCAACAAAACATGTCCGTACGTGTACACAGGACAAGATTAAATAATTCATGAAACATTGTGAATGACTAAATATTAAACAAATAATTTATATATGAACACATTTAATCATTATTCACATTGTTATGTATGTTATTGTAATGGTTTTAATAATAGAAACGTGGAATATGGAAAATGTATCGACATCACCTGATTAATCCATAAATCCCGAAAATGGCTTTTGAAGACATTGAGGGCATAATCATCCAGTATTCATATGTTTAAAATACGGCGCCGCTTGATCCGCTTATCGGCGCTTACCGACAATTTCACTGTTTCCGCAGCGGCGCTCGGCGGCGAGGTGCGATTGGAAAGCGCTCGCGCGCGCGAAAATCGCCAAATCCCGACTGCAGCTCTCGATTGTTTACCGCGTCGCAAAAAATTCTTGGTCCGCGGTGCTTTCTCCTCGTATTTGTTCGCCTCTTTTTAATTAAAGCGCCAGCTAATGGAAGGCGGAGACATCAGGAGGCGCTTAAATATTATTTCCGCTGGCGGGCGCGCGGGGCCGGGCTCCCGCTAATGCGCCGCGCCACGTGCAGCCAACGGCCTCCGCGCCCCGCCCCGCCCCGCCCCGCCCCGCCTGACCCGGCCCCGCCCTGCCCGGCCCCGCCCGGCGCGCGCGGATCCGTCAGAAGCCAATCGGGAAGTTGGAGCGGAGCGGAGAGGCGCGCGCGCCGAGTTTGGGAACAATGTCTGAGGGCGGGCGGGAGCAACTTGAGGCCGCGCTGCGCCGCGCCGCGCCTGCAGCTAGGCAACTGGCACGCCGGCGCAGTCCCCGCCCCCGGTCCCCCAGCCCCCAGCGCCCGGTCCCCGGCTCCTGGTCCCTGGTGCCCCGGGTCCTGGTCCCCCGGTCTTGGTCCCTCGGCCCCCAGTCCCTCTGGCCTCAGTCTCTCGACCCCTGTCCCCCGGCACCCAGTCCCCGGCCTCCGACTCACGTCCCCTTTTCTCTTCCGTCGTTTTCTCGTCCCCCCCACCCCGTGTCCCCTGGCCCGCCCACCACGTTCCTGCCTCCCCCCGCTGCGATTCGTCTCTCTTTGATGATAACCGTTGAATCAGTGCGAGATGGAAAATCCAGGTTTTATATCCATTAAAAATACTTTTTTTCTAGAATCACATTTTTATTTCGATATATTTCTAGGAGTCTAAGAAGTAGAAATAAAAAATATAATAAAAAACAATATATTTTCAGCAAAGAAAAAACATTAACCAATCAAAGATATTTCGAATATTTTAAAGTTCCTAATGTCTTTTCATTTAGTTTTAATATTCTGGAGAAAACGTTACTATTTATCTTCAATAGTAATAATTATATTATTTACATCGCACCGGGTTGAGATGATATCAACATGTATGTCCTCCAGAAACGAATGATGTGATGTAATTACTGTACATATTGATAAAGCAGTTTATATGTTCAATTTATTGTTATAATAACAATAATAATAGTTACACAAGTACTTAAGAAACAAAAATCAATGAAATGTTTAATGCAAGTGATTGCTGTTAAGAAATTTCGGAAACATTTAAATTATTTTCATATCTTTTACAAGTACTACTAATCCAACTGGAATACTTAAACGAAAAGGGAAGAGATTGCACATCTTTGGTTGAGAAATCTCCACACATGACATACTTTGCGACCGCAAGACATTTTTAGAAACGGAGTTTCCCCGTGGAACACGCGGCCCTCGCCGCCCCGCCCCCTCCTCCGCCCACAGGCGGAGGCGGGCCGGGCCAGAAGCCGCGGCGCCGCGCCGCGCCGCGCCGACAGGGTTAATTGGGGCCGAAGGGCGGAGCGCGGCGAGGCTGCAGTGCGGTCGGCCCCTCGTGGCCAGCGCCCCTCCTCCTCCTCCTCCTCTTCAGCCTCGTCTTCGCCTTCGAACAAGACTCATAAAGTTTGCCTCAGCCACTTGGAGTGGTACTGTTGCTGCTTTATTAGTGCGATTCTCGGTTTCCCCCGCCAGATGGTGCCCGACGAGAGAAATTTCGACGCGGCGCCGGTGGCTGCGCTGGCGGCCGCAGCGGCGGCGGAGGGAAAAGGAAATATTTAATTCAGAGGCAGGCGGCGCGCGCCGCTATTTCTTTGTCTCCGCCGAAAGAAACGAGCGCGAGGGGACGGCGGACGGAAGACGCGTGCTGCGCGCGAGGGCCGCTGCGCACGTCCCTCGTCGCTGCCGTCTCCGCCCCGCCACCTCATTCCACGCCTCTACCCACTCTGTTCCTTCCCACCTTGCCATTCCCGCCCCGCCCTGCCTTTCCACGTTCTTTCCCGCCTCTACACATTTTGTTCCATCACACCCCATCATTTCCGCCCTGCTGCACTCCCCTACACCACGTTCCGCTCCGCCCTTAACCATTCTTCCTCGCCTCTATCTGTTCTGCTCCATCACTTTCTAACATCCCCGTCCCGCCCCTCCCCGCCCCTCCACGTTCTTACCTGCCTCTACTCGTTTTGTCCCATCCAACCCTGCCGTCCCCGCCCAGCTCTGCCCCTCCCCGCCCCACCCCTCTACGTTCTTTCGTGCTTCTATCCATTCTCTACCATCCCGGCCTCTCTGCACTATGTCACGTCACGCTTCTCTCTGCCTTTCCCACCACTATCCATTCCGCTCCATCCCCACCTTCCTGTCTCCACCCCCCGCCCCCCTTTTCCCACCCCCTCACCTTTCCCCGTCATTCAACTTTCTCCGTTTCCCCTCACCATTCACTGCCCCGCGGCACCGTCCCCCGTCACTTCTCTCCTTTCCCCCGCCACTCCTCGCCTGAAGTCGCCCCCTGGCCCTTCCCCGTCCCATCACACCACTCCGTCGTTCCCCGCCCCGTCTTCCTCCCACTCCTTCCCCGCCGCGCCGGGGCTGCTCTCGCAGCACCTTCATGATTATTCATCTTTCGGTGGCACTTCCCACAAAATCTATAGCCTTCATTAGACAACCCAGGTCGGCGCCTGAATTTCAGCCCCTTTCACGCGAAAATCTTTGACATTGGTTGTATTTGTTTTTCTTCAGACAACATTTGAATGTCTAAAATAAATTCATAATTCGTAAAGCAAGTTCAATTCTGTGAACAAACTCACACTAACTCTCGAAAACACTCATATAGCCTTCGGAAGAGATTTCATTACTTTGATTTACAGCAAAGAGCGATGAGCAGATTCAAAGAAATTGAACTGAAATCAAAGCCTACTGGCGTTTGGGGCTCATGAGGATTCGTCCACCTACCTGAAAAAGTCTAGCCGTCATTACGTAAGAAGAAAAAGTATTGTAATTGTGTGCGCCGGAAATCGGCAAAATTTCGACAGAAAAACTCTTAAAACGCAATGTTAACGAAAAATTGGATAAATCTTGTTCCCATATTTCAGTAACTTACTATAACACGCTGTGTAACTAGAATCCGTGTTTTGTAGATTATTAAAACAAGGAAAATCAATTGATGCCAATACGTATGTGTGCCTGTCTGTGTATATGCCTGTCTGTGTAGGTCCCTGTGTGTGGCTTCAATTTTTTGTTTATTTTTTCTCGGATAGAAGAAACAACGCTTATAAAAGTGGTGCATGTCTCATTTTTGTTAAATTCTTTGTAATTTCGAAGACGGTAAATGTTCAAAATGTTTTGGGTCTTTTCTACAACTGCAATATTAAACATAGAGAATGAAATATCTTCTTTAATGTTAATCTTAAAATAGGGTCATGCTCAATTTTTGAAAAGTATAAGTATTTTTCGCGTAATTTTAAATGGAGTAAAGGCAATTTTCAAAATAAGATTTTCTCAAAAACGGCTCCAAATGTATATTTAATTGTTTCTCGAATAGACCAAAGTACGCTGATAAAAATTGCATAGGTCGCATTTCCGGTGAACTCTATATAATTGAACAATGTAAAAAAGAACATTGCATAACTACAATATTCATGGAAGGGAGTATTTACTGAATGAAGTCTGATATTTCAAATTAGATCTTTGAATAAGCTCTTGGGCAATTGTTTGAGAATATGAGCCGTTTTGGGTAAATTTTGTTATTGCTCGTAATTTAGCTTTATATTTTCTTGTTTCCTTCGAAATTGCAAATTCGAATATCCCGCGCTTCTTTTGCTGAACAGCCTTTCACGAGATAGATGAAAGGTTAGTGGGGTACAGTTTACCACATTACAGTATGAACATTACGTAATCGTTCCAGATAAAACCATAAAGTTTGTGCCGTTGTACCATTTTTGAAAATACGAGTGTATTAGTTGTTTCCTTGTAATTGTGACCTTGTCTGAGTTCATATGAAGTCGCAATATGACAATGGGAATGCCGCATAACGCAGTTTTAAATTCGTAGAATTAGGAGATACTAGTATTTATCTGTGTAGGGAACTCTTAGTGAAGGTTGATGTTTTAACTTTAAAAGATAGTTTTCACACTTCATGCGCTACGATTGGTAATGAGTTTTACAAGTGATGGCAGATAAGTGTTAAACATTAATTGCGTTATTATAATATAACATAACGGGTATTAATACGAGGAATAAATGCTGTTATTACACTACTAGTTTTCTTACATAAAGTTTCAAATCATTTGATATTACTCCGTTTTAATTCTAAAAATTGACAATTGTAATAGAACAAAAAAAATTTAAAATGTAAACCTAGTAAACAATTTTTGTTCAAATTCTTAGTCTAAATTACAGAAAAAACAAAGGGGTTAATGAAAGGGGTTGTTTTAAAAGAGTGGATGCAAGAAAGAAGTTGGGAATTCCTGATATAAAATATGTGTTATCTTATTTCCTAAGTCTTGTACCTTCCACGTAGCTGTTGAAAATGTTATCTACAGTCTGCCCCTGGGGAATATTTATGATAAATGAAGAATAAATAATTCCTTTCTTGAAGGTCAAAATTGAAGGCATGAATGGATTCTTAATTGAGATTAACTGAATAATTCAATACTTTTTACACGAGTTATGCATAAATATGCATTGTCGGGTAGGCTGCAACCAAATTGTAGGAATAATAAAATCTATTTATCATACCATACATCATGTGGTTTTTATTGCAATTAAAGGTTCTATGCACTCACGTAATAAATATAATAGGTAGTCGCAACAACAAAATATTTTTCACGCATAGATATTGTTATAATTGAAATATTTTTCACTCAATGTTTGAAGCAAATTCTGAGCAGTTTGATATTGAAAATTATTCATTCACAAATTTGAAATGTGTAAATTAAATTTACATAAACCGATAAAACTACTTTGTTTACAGACTGTGTTCGAAGAGGTAAGGGAGTCAAACATACTTGTATTTTTTGGCATGAAAATGCGTTACAAATATTGTAGTGGCCAGAGTCAAGGATGTTTTCGTTTTGAAATAACTTTGTTTCATAGTTATTTTGAACTTAATTACCAAACAATTATCGTTAATTTCGTCTCTCCATGGGATAATTAGAGAGCTGACAAATAGATACAGAGAGGTACCTATCCAAGAGTTCTAAATCATACATGTGTGTTTTTCTCACACTATGCGGTGGGGAGAGTTAATCTGAGATACGTAACTTGGGCAAAAGTATTCTGTCAATAACATTGTTCTAATTTGAACACAAGTCTTACTTTTAATCAATATTTTCAAGAAGAAAATTAAACTACTCTGCAATATTTTTCAGTAAAAAAACAATGTCCTGAAAAGCCAAAAGTCTGGTAAATTCATCCCAGGAAAATAAAGTGTTCCACAAGAACAACAATAGTGAATCACCTAAATGTTTCATACATTCGCCAGTCGAGTAGAGGACGAAGACAACACATTTTGTAAAATACCCCTTCGAGGCGAAGAATTCCGGCAGGGGGCCAACCACCGCGAAGGGTCCTAAGGGCGCAACTGCAGCAGACGAGCAACGAGGTTCAAGTGCAGTCGTCGTGACGAGACTCCCCCCCCCTTCGCCGCCCGTGCGCCTCCCGAGGCCTCCTGTTGACAGAGTATAAACCGCAATTGCATTTCAAGCCGGCCGAAAAGTTCATGTGTGCGGAGTACGAAAGTCATAGCGAACATTTTACAAATGTCAATCCAAATAGCTAGCAATAAACAACAGGGTATTTGAAGTTTAAAATAGTCTTAATATAACTATAATTGTTAAGATATATAAAGCCCTGACAACATAATACTCGTAATATGATGACAGTTCGGGAAATGAGGCCTAACGATAAAGTTCTTATTTCTGGCACACCCGATGCTTACTTTGCACATAATGTGGTACTCTGTTTATCATTAAATAGTTACAAACTTTGATACTGCATAACTTACGTTATATTCTATGAACGATTCCTATTATTTAAAGTCATTACAACGTTTAAATGCGTTTGAATTTTAAATAAAACACTAATTTATTTATTATAAAATTAAAAAAACATATTTATAAAATATTATTGCATTATAACACATTATTATTAATAAGGAATACAAAATAGTAACGTAACTCGTTTGAAATTGAACTAACGATGATAGATGTTTTTGAACGTGTTAAAACTACGCAACAGACATTTGACTTTTAAACTTTGACTTCGTGAATCTAATTCTTGGATTTATTTGCAGAATTATAGTACTTTCTCTATACCGTGCGTTGGAGAAAGTAAAATAAGAGTAAATTCAAAGGTTGGTGCGAAGTGTAAATGAGGGGGTGAGGCATCGGGCGCCCTCTGCAGCCGATCTGCCGAGTCGTCGCTTCGTCGCTGCGCGGCGCGGTGCGGCGCGAAACTTCGTGTGGAGTGTTTTTATGTTCTGTTATTGTTCTTGTAAATGGCTGACACAAATTTTGGAGAGTGGAACACGTTTCACAGAGAAAGGTACGCAGTCCATAAGTCATGGAAGTTTCTTCTGGATGTATTGCAGAGCGTTCTAGAAGAAGGCGGTGCATAATTCATTTGGCGGCCTCCGCCTGCAATGGAGAGCCCTCCGCCCGACTTCCACAACTGAAATAAAAAAAAGAGAAAAACGAGGGAGTGGAGAGGGGAGACCACGAGAGGGAGACAGCGGGAGGAGGACGCCGCGCTTGAGGGATCATCGGCTGAGAGGGCGGTAGTGGCTGTTGCGGCAAAGGATGTGTAGTGCAAAGACTGAAGTGCAGGAGGCAAACCGAATAGGGGTTTTAAAAGAACGACCACAGTACCGGCAGCGTACTTTACGCGCAAGTTTTCTCGATATTCCACAGCGGGGAGTGCGGGGAGAGGAGGGATCCGCCTACGTCACCGCTTAGAAGGGCGTACCAACTGTGGGCAGGAACTTAACGGGTCGCTTATACGCTGCCTATAAAAGTAGTTAAAGAATCTTGCAACTTACCTGGGACGTGAGAGCTTTTGTATTTCAAACGGATGATGCGTGGGAGTGTAGGAAGGATCGGAGCAGTGCCAGTTAAGCGCCACAAGAAATGCTACGATTATTTTGAAAGTACGAGGTGGTTGTTACCAGTATTGTAAATTGGTAGTTACCGTTCCGAGTCGAACCTAAGTATCTCAACGGCCGTGTATGAAGAAAACTTGCGCGTGTAATACAAGCGATTCTGACTGTGCAGTGCGCTGTTGCCACACATTACTACGCACATGGCACAACCTACCAATTAATAAACTGATAAATACTGATAAATTAAATCTCAAATCATTGACACTTACTGACAGTCTATGACACGTCTTGATATCATGTTCATAACTTTAGCCGATGTCGAACCTTATCGCCTCCGCGACTTCGTGCAAGTCAGATGAGCGGCAACGCTGAACCCTGGCTGTAAGAAAGTAAACAAATTCTCGCAGTTGATTGCTTCAGAGAAGGTCACATGACGCACCACAGCACTTGGCGAGAGAACTGTCAGAGTTGCTTACACGCTGCCATAGATACTATAGTTAAAGAATCACGCTGCAACTTATCTGCGACGTGAGAGCTTATGTATTTCAAATGGTCTATGCGTGGGAATGTAGGAAGGATCGGAGCAGTGGAAGTTCCGCTCAGTTCAATGTTGTGCGGCAGGATGTGGTGTGACGCACTCTAAACCCAAGAAGCTCACAAAACCCATTCCTACTGCAAAAAAAATTCTCAGCCTGTTCCTCGCCCAGGTTGTTTGCCCAACAAGATCTTCACTGCGATACTGAGGCTATTCGTGTTTGATGCATTACTAAGCTATTTCCAAAAGGTTGCATCGCGAGAGATGTTCGTGTTCGGGGAAATCGAAGAGAGAGGAGTCATCCAAGCACCAGGGGGGATGTGGTGCGCCGGTGGGATGGTTGGGGGGGGGCTGGGCGGGTAGAGGCGGGCAGGTCGAGGAGAGGCGGGGACTGTTGCAGCAGTGGTGAATGGTCGTGCCGCTCGTGCTGGTGTCGTCGGTCGGTGCGCCCCTCTTGAATGCAACCCGCAAGACAAGTGGACTGACGCACCAGCACAAACCGGTCGCAAGTTGTGTAAAACTGAAGAAGCTCTGGTTGGTCCAGGCATGTCAAAATACGCTCCAAAGCTGCTTGCCCTCCTGGGAAGCTCTGCTCTCAGCGGGTCTCCTGTAAACACCGGCAACTTCCCTGACTCCGCTCTCAATTCTCCTCCAAATACAGAAGGGGGTGTGCACGCTGGAGCGGGGAAGCCAGCGTAAGGCGCGCTCCATTGATCCCGATGAACATAACTTGAGACTCTATTTATCATTAATGTTCAGAACTAATGGATATACTGCGTTATACACATTATATTCTACGAATGGTATTCAGAACACCTGTTATATCCTTCTAACGTTTAAAAGCGCTGCATTTATTTTTCGAGCGAATTGAGGCATTGCGAGATTGAGTAGGTTCGAAACTATGAGATTTAGAGCATGGAGAAGCATTTAGGTAAAAAAACCTATTTGACAGAAACTCAAAATTCTGTGGCAAACTACCTGGAATTTGAAAGTTCATTATATTTTACATTTCATATATTTTTATAATGTCCTTATTTTAAGTTTGGAAGGTGACGCGACTGTAGAAGCGTGGTCTCTCATCAGAAGATCGAGTCGCTTAAAGTTGAAAGAATGTACTAGGACGGCACTGCATACATGATGAACTATACATAAAGAGAACACCTGATGAAGGGAACATGCGGTTTCCCAAAACGTTGCGTAAAAAATGAAGAAATGATGTCAAATAAATAATGGTTATCTTATAACCAAAAATGTACTACCAACAATAAAATAAGGACGTTATAAAATATATACCTGGAATTTGAGTTATGCCATGTAGCAACTTTGAGATAATGCATTCTAAAGAAGGTACAGATAGAAACGTTTTCCACTCTTTCGACGTTGGATTTTAGTTGCAGATAACTAAACATCAAAATTAGTTATTATTGATCTTACCTGCTTTCCCCCGGAAAGTGCTCAATTATTTGATGCACAGATCATCACCTTGTGCAAAATTGTATTTTGCAGCGTGAGTAAACGGGAAGCTAAAAGAGGGAACAATTTGGTAAGTCTTATTTTGTGAACGCTTACTAAACAACATTCAACTTGTTTGGCTCCTTTATCTCTTCAGAGGTTAACATTGCATCGTTCCTTAGATGTTCTTATTTTGAATACTCTCGTAAAAGACAGGAATTTTATAGAAAAACTCCTGCATTTATGTGTGTTAAAATTATGAAATTGCTATTATATAATATCAAAAATTTTGCACGGGGAGCAAAATGACAAGATGAAATTCCATTAGAAACTTGTGTCAGGCTCTGTTGTTGGCCGCAGTAATACAAGTGGAACGATGGCCCACATGTCTCCCTTAGTAAGTTCCAGAGTATCGGATACTCGGATCAGATACTGGTAATGCGCAAGGAAAATCTGAATTGAAATTTTCCTCTGATGAACGTCAGACGAACGTTTTCCATAAGGAGAGAAGAGGTGACGCCATCGACTTAATCGATTTCTTTTGTTGCATCGACTCTGGGAAGCATTGGCCTCTCGCGTTGGGTTCCCATGACAAGCATTTGCTTCGCGGCTTGGTCACCTCGCCTCTGCGCTGGCTGCGGACGAGTCGGAGGGAGGAAACGCAGCTTCAGACCGGATGCGGCGTCGCGTCGCTTGCCCCACTTCCGGCCGGCTCGCCGCGCCGCGCCGCGCCGCGCGCCACTTCCGGTATCCGCGCCTCCCCCCTCCGTGGCTGCCGCCGCCGCTTCCGCCCCCACAGCCCTTGAGGGCCCACGTGCGGGGACGAGGCTGCTCGCCGGCGTTGCGCTTCGAATCCCGACCGCCACAATGTATGAAGCGCACGCACGAGGATTTCTTCTTCCATCGCTACGTCAACAGTCGGCGCAACGTCGATGCCACCTTCATTCATTCATTCAAGAACCTGCGCACAAGTTCAACGATTCATTTATACGTGTCATAAATAACACATGAGTTACTGTGGACAAACTTTTTTCTTGACACAAATTAACTTCATTATTAGTGCTAAGGTAATAAGAGTTCTTTGAAGTAGGGTTGGCAATAGAGTTATTTTATTATTCCCTCTCTGCTCTTTTAACAAGTATTCTCTCCTATAGTGTGATTTGAATGGCTTTAACGAGGGGCGTTTAAAAGCAATGCTCGTTGTGAAGGTGTAATGTGAAAGTGTCGCAAACCCTTAAGTAAATGTGAATACGGAAACTTACCCATTGAAACTGTACATTGCTGGTGTCTTGAAATCAAGTACTGGAGAAAAAGCTGTACAACACTGATGGTAAAGTTTGCATTAGTGCTTTGGATATAAATAAGATTTAACGACTGTCGAGATCTCAGTTATTTGGCATCATTTATTCAAGAGGTATAGGAGACGGAAAGTACAATCCGTGCAAGAGGTAGACAGCTAGGTGAAAATAGTATAAATGGGCGAAGTGGAGGTATTGAGGACGTACTATGACGAAAGAGAAGCAGAACTAGACAGAACAAAGGACAAGTTTTCTAGCAATTGCATTATTTCAAAGAAAAATGAAACGATATTGTACCGCTTTTAAGACCCTATAATATGCGTGAATAAATTTCACAATACCATGCCATATAGTGATTTACTTTTCAGATCAGAAATAATTTACGTCCGTAGAAGATGAAACCAGCAACAGTTAAATGATTTAGATAGTGCTCTGTAGTTTCCCATGAAGTAATATCGATTTTATTATCAAGAACTCATTGAACGTTACCTATTTTATATTTTACTAGAAGCCCGCGTAAGCAAAAATGCTGTTGAACAATACCGCCCAAAATGGTGTTTCAAAACATATGTTGACTATTCAAATACCAAACAAAAGCAGGCCTTCATAAGTATTGCACAATAACATGGTGTAGTATATTTACACTGTATAACAGTTCTTTGTATATCTAGAACATCAAACTAGGAGAGCTACAACAACATATACATTCTGGAATTATTTATACGTATATTTTCCAATTTTCGAACATTCTGAGATTTTCAAAGAAACCACCGGCATTTTTAATCGTGTTTTATTCTATCAGAAAAAAATGTGAAAACTTCGAGCAGTTTTTGAAAGAAAATAACCAATTGCCATTGTTTAAAAAATACGTGATTGCTCGTTTTTTCTGCATGATAATAATTTTATTTCCTCGGTTCTAATAATATTCAACTGGCAATTTTTTTCAGAGATTCATGACTAAATATCCTGACTGACGTCTTTTAGAATAATTTGTGCAATAGGTCCCACAAAATATAACAACTTTGAGATTGTATTGAATTTTAATCATATAATATGCCATTAATTCATTTTTAAACTGAACCAGCATGTTATGAAAGAGACCTTCCAAAATAGAGAATAGGTGGTTGCGCTTTGTCAGATTGTGCTGCGTTATTCTTGTCGTCGTCCAGAAGTGACGCTTCCCTGATGATCCGAGAATTGTCGCGTTTAAATGCAGTAGTTAATAAAGGGTAGGGAAGGAAGGTCACATGGCCACTCGTGCACGCTCCGCGCTCGTGGACGCCGCGCCGCCGCCCTCGCGCCGCCCTCGTTGCCGTCCCCACCATCACCACTACAGCCGCCTCCCCCCGCCGTCTGCCACGGCCCCTCCCCTCCACCGTCGTCCCCGCCACCCCCGCCGCCCCCGCCTCCCCGTGCTGTCTGTCCCGCCGCCGCCCCTCCGCCGCCGTGCGAGCGCCTTGGTGGCGCCGCCGCATCGATCGCCGGCAGGTGGCGCTCAGGTGGGCGCTGACGTCATCCGGCCGTGCCTAGCGCCGACCGCCCTCCCCTCCCCGCCCCACCCCACGACGACCCCTTCCGCTATTAGCGCTGCCTGGCGCCGCAACCCGCCCCCGTCTCCACCCCCGCCTCCGCGGCCGCCTTGCTCTCCCCCGGGGAAGTGAAACCGGCGATTCACTGTCGTAGATGGACAGCAAAACGAAAACAAACAAGCGTCGCCTTTTTTCCGCAAAAGGAATTCAGCCTTCTTCCGTTAGATTTTTGGGAATTGAGATTAAAATCCCTTCTGCTTTGACGTTTTGAAATTCTATGGCTGCTAATTTCACACTATCACGCCTTAAAATACACAAAACGCACACGTATGGGTCACTGGTAATTGTAGGAAAATAAGGTAATGCATCAACAACTCAACCAGAAAAGGTCTCTTGATGATCAGAAGAAGATACTGACGAAAATGATAATGTGTTGAACTTTAAAAGGATAGGTGCACTTTCCGTAATAAAAAAATTGTATTCAAAACTAATTCAAAACTGTAACTTGATAGATAAAGGAAATTATTATTGGAGATTAAATATGCCTCTTCATTCGTGGCTGAAAAGAACGAACATGGAACTATTTTCATTCCAAAGAAAATAGGTATTTCTTCTTGCAAATATCGAGAGTCTTCATTGAATGAAATTTAATGCAATAAGAATGACACAAAGTACTCAAAGTAGCAGTTTGCTTGATGGGTTCGTAGGAAATGTCTCGCAGTGTACTGCTATGAAACAAGTTTCTGAATGAACAAAATGATACTTCACAAGAAGCCTTGGTGCTTACTGAAATGGCGACCACTTAAGAAATCTTTCTTTTCTGCTTCTACATTTCAACAGTGCAAACTGGTTTGTTCGTTTACCGGTAGACCCACTCACAGTATTGCATTTATCACTGCGATTTACATTATTTCAAAATGGAGCATTGAGCAGATGAGTGAGTTTAATAATGACTTCCTAATTTCTTTATTATTTTATTTTTTAGAAATATAAACCATTCACCTTTTACCAATTCTCTCTCCTTATTTTTATGGACTTCACTGGTATGAAATATTCTTCACTATCCAGAGGAATGCAAACTTCATTTACATCAACTTTTCGTGAGGGACTCATTAGGTTTTGCACATCTAAATTCATAAATATTGTAAGCGCTATTTTTGTTAATAAGAACTTGTGGGTCCACAACATTGATTTGTACCTTTCAGCGAAGGTTTGGTCTTTACATTTTTGAGGCGAGATGAAAAGTGGGCAAAAAAAGAAAAATCTCCTCAAATTATACTTACGAACCAACATAAAAATTACCATTTATAGGTTCAACAAACTGTAGTGAAGGATTATTTCGATCTCTGCCCTCCTTGGCTTCTGTATAGAAAGAATGAAATTCTGTATGCACATACCTCACAATACATAAGCGATTTTATCAAAAACACTCCTTCGCGCCAAGTAAACGAAACCGTCTTTTTAGCATTCAAAATTTATTTCGATAAATTTCATTTCAACGATGTTAATCGCTACAGAAGCTGTACATAAGATAAACCTTATATATTCTGACCAATCTCTACTATTGGTTATTATAAATGTTTCATTTTTAATTAAGAGCCATTAATAACAATTTTAAAAATAGTTACAAACGATGACATTTGAAAAAACAAGAAATACAATACCAAAAGGCTGAAGGGCTTTGATAGCAATAGATAATTTGTATTGATCCTTCTTTATTTTATTTATTTATTCTCTTGGTGGGTATACCCAGAAAGAGGGCAGATGGTACAACTTGCTCCAGACCCCAACTTATTTGGGGCGCCTAACTTTTGTAAAATATGAAACATGAAAAAAATGTAATTCACATATAATTCACTTGAATGAAAATATAATAGTTAATGCTGTCGCAAGTAAATATAAATTATGTTTATGTACTCAGGTAACTTTTGTTTGAATTAAGTGGATCAAGGTCTTGAATCAGAGGGCGTTTTTATTGAATCTGCTCTGTCTTTGTGACACGTAAATTTAAATCTTGACTAATTAGGTATTTTAGAATTCTGATAAAATCATGTCCTAAAACCACTTCTATCTCATAAATGTAAATCTCGGTACAGCTTTTACTACCCTGCAGAAAATGAACCGTGACGAACCGTAGTTGAAGTAAATGGGTGTTTTATGAGGGAATTGCGAGTAGAATGCGATGTACTGTGCTCGGCGCTGCAGCCACGAGCGGGACCGGACGTCGCTCAGCGACCGTTGCCCCGTGCCGTGCGGTCGCCCTAGCTGCTCCATGAATGGCGCTGTGTGGGGGGGAGGGGGAGTGGGTGCCGAAGTGGATTGGCGGCGCTGACGAGGGCTTGCGATCAGCGCTCTCTCGGGGCCGGCGACGGATCAACGCGTCACAGAGCGCGTCGCCGCAAACTGCGTCACATTACAGGACACGAGGCGACGTAGAAGAACATGTTCCTGTTGTCTAACTTAGTTTCCTATTTTCCTATTCTCTTAGCTCAGGGTAGGATTTCTAATTTGCGCCACCCTCCCCGAAATACTATTTGTAGGCCCATAAAAGACGTATGTAGCGGGGTCTCTTGCGGTACCTGCTGCTCATCTAGACACATTCACAGTGAAAAGCACCTTCGAGCTCCCGAACGGCGCTTAAGCCTAACTCCGTTAAAATCTAGATCTCTTTATTTTCCGCATTACATGATTTTCTCTTATAGTATGCATTAATCCATATATATGTACGTATATGAGAAATTAACTAATGGAGCTACAACCGTGTATTTTATAATTCAGAGAGTTCAACGAAAATGAGATTGCGCGGTTTTTAAGCGCCCTTTCCTCTACCAAAAAGGAAAATTGCCTTTTTCTCCATAAAAAAAATACGCGGAAACTACTCATATATTAAAAAATATACATGATTTTATTTAATTTTCTAACTATTCATTCTGTTACTTTCTGTCTCTCCATTTTACGTTGTGTAAAGAAAGTATTGGAATGTTGTAGCAAACATCGACAATTTTGGGGACAGGAAAACTCGAATTTTGGGACCCTCGTATCGAGAAAGTGGATAATTGGTTCTTGTATGTTGTAAATTACTTCTCCGTATGTTGTATAGTCAGAATCCATGTTCTGTGGATTCTTGATATCGAAAAATCTGTTTCCGGCAAAACATCTGTCCGTCTGCGGTCATTGCTGTGGCGTGAACCATTCAGAAAATTTTCTGAATAAAAAATGACCCACGTCTCATTTTCGTAGAACTTGCAGAATTTTCCAAAATTGCAAACGTTTAAAATAATGCGGGAAATTATGTTGAAATTGATGAATGAACTCATGCATTATCACGAAAATAATTATGAATCCTCTAGTTGGGACAGATTTTAATAAGGAAAAATTTCAATGACCAGTATCGTACTTTTGAAATGTTGGTTGTTTTTCAGTTTTCAAAATACAGAGATTTATCACAAATGGAACTGTCCTTTTCATAGGCGTATTTGGCGCATTTCGAGAAAAACTTAAAACGTCATTTTCCCATATGTATTTTTTTAAAATCCTTTCACAAAGTTAATATTTACTTTATGGGCATTTCTTACACTTAATCATATTTGTCAGTACACTTGCTTTACGTACATTTTTATGAAGTTTCATACAAACGGCAAAAAACGGGTGAAAATTTGTTTCAAATTGAGCATTTTCAGAGTCGCTCAAATGATATTTTCTTACAAACTGCTTCAAATTGTTTTATGAAGATGTGCTTGCAGGACCATGTTTTACCCTTGTGTAATATTTCTGAAGGAATGTTTCAATTCTACCATTACGAGACGAAGTATTGAGAAAATCTGAACAAATATTTTATGAGTCAGTAGATGGCAGCTCAGTTGAAAAAAGAGTGGGGTACAACCTAAAAGCTAGCCCAGGCCAAAGAGACTAACTAGCAATAGAGAGTAGCACCGAGTTTGCTTTCTCGTACACGGAGTAATGAACGAGAGTAATATAGAGAGAGTTAAGTAATGCTGCGGAAAATCTATTTCAATTTTTTACGGAAGTACACATTTTCGGGTACCTTGATACCGAGTGTATTTTAGCACATCCGTCCATCTGTCCTTGCGTCTGTTCGTACATTCATCCGTTCGTCATTCCATCTGTTACCCACACCGATATCTAGAATATTCCCCTGTCGATCTGGCCCGACTTGAAGCTCTGCAAAATATACTTTTTAAATTTTGGTGGTACTTTACATTAATATATTAAGAAATGAACTAGTACGAGAAAATCTGTGCCAATCTGCAACACCCCTAGTGGCGCGTTTTTGGGAATGACGTAAACGAACATCGGTTCGAAGGAGTGCGCGCGTGTTGTTTGGGCTTGCAGCTTTTCGATTTCGATTAGTCCCCTTCTGCAGAGTGTCAACTGTTCGGGTGGCCGTAAACTGCCGCTGCCTCCGCTCGACTCCACTCCACTTGTGCCCTTTCCTCCCCTCCGATTCTTGCGAGACTCCTTGACGAAAAGACCTCGGGCCACGCGGTCCGCCGCCGCCGGAGCGGAGGTTAGGAGCCAGGGGTGTTCGCCCGCCCACATCCTCGCACCACCCCACCTCCGCCCCTACCCACCTTCACCAATGTTCAGCCCCGCCCCGCCCCGCCCCGCCCCGCCCCGCCCCGCCCCGTTCCGCTCCGCTTCGCCCCGCTCCACCCCGTTCCGCCTTGCTCGGCCCCGCATCCCGTCCTCCCTCGCTCCGCACTCCATCGTCCCCTGCTCCTCCCCGCCCCGCTCTTCTCCGTCCCGCTCTTCTCCGCCCCGCTCCTCCCCTCCCCCCTCCTCTCCGCCCCGCTCCTCTCCGCCCCGCTCCTCCCCGCCCGTCCTCCCCGCCCCTCCTCTCTCCCTGCTCATCCCCGCCCTGCTCCTCCCCGCCCCGCTCCGCCCAGCTCCACCGCGCCCCTCCGCTGCGCCCCGCACCCTGTCCTCCCCTCCTGCTCGTGGTCACGCGCCGCCGGCGGTGCGTGAAAGGCCACCCCCTCCCCTTGAGCCCGCGCGCGTCGCCGCGAGCGGTTGACACGCGACCCCGCCCCCGCCCCCGCCCCTTCCCGCCTCGCTTCTCTCTGGAGGAAGCAGGGGGCGGCGACCAACAGGAGGAAAAGGCGCTGCCGTTGCCCTCGACGCCCCTCTCCTCGCTTGGGGATGCTCAACTAAGAAGCAGGACGAAGAATTGTTTCTCTCCAAAAGAACTATGTATAAAAAATGGATGTATGGATTGTAATTTGAAATGTGTAGGACAAGCAAAAAAAAGCAGAATAACAATATAAATGAATTACCTCAAAAACATAACTCGATATAAAAGCACCGAATTCAAAGATTGCTTTAAATTGGTTTTAATAAAGACATTTTGTAGATAGTGTACCAACAGATGCGTCTAGAATTATATCAGGAACCCTATGTTTTAAAATGCGAACAACAACGAATACGATGTTGGATATTAATAAAATTACTACACTCTATGATAACGGTGTTTTCTTTTAGGCTTTGAAAATGAAGTCTCATTTTCACAACCTATTTGTCTCCCCACACGGGCAGCTTCTTCCTAAGGAGATGCCACCGCAGGATCAGAGGTCACCCCAGGTGGCTTGTTTGTTAGGGTTCTGGTCCGGCTGGTGTTGATCGGAGAAACTACGGAAAACTACCGACCCGAGCAGCCGGACGCTACAATTCTCCTCCAGACACAGGCTGAACTCGACCTAGATGTAGCCAGAGTCGGAAATCCTGCCACCCAGTGGGTGTCGAACCCTAAGATTTGTCATGCAGGATTTACTATCACGCGGTTACGGGCAAAAAGTGATCTTTTCTCTTTCATGCCCTAAAACTTCATAACATTTATTCTGAGACACCTGCATATTTCGGTCCATTTCAGAATCTCTCACTATGTTGCCTCCCTCTTACACACATACACACACGCATATACACACACACATTTCACCTCAAATCAATATTATTGTGTCTGTCAATTCAGCTGTACGAATCGTTTTAACTTGAAAACGACTGATATCAACCTGAAATTTATGCACATTATAGATACAACCCTACTATTATATTATAATCTCTATTCTTTAAAAATGCAGAAGAAGAAGAAGAACAAAAATAGTAATAATAGATATAATGTTAATGATGATGTTCTCGAGAAATACTATGAATACATAAGGCCTAGTCGAGTCGAAAGTCACCTTCCATTTCAAGAAGATGGAGATATTTATTAATCCAACAAAGGAATATAAGGCAATCATTTTCCGCAACCTCCATAGTTTGATATTTACAAACAATGTTAAGTGAATACAATCCTTTCATTTAAGATTTTAAAAAAGCTTTAGAAACGATTCGATTCCTTTGGTTAGTATTTATAACTGCTAAATCTTTATTAATGCAGGCAAATGGCCATAATAAGAATACAGAGAACATTAAAATTAACTTGCTACTAATAAAGTATCTCTTTTCTTAGTAGATCTGAAATATGACGAAAGAGCTATTGTACTATAAAGACAAGATAATATCTTACAGCGAATTGCTGCAACTCATAGCTCAAACAGTACGTTGCATTACAATATCCTCTGACGTTCTGGGGAGGGAAAATACGGAATACTTTCCCAGTTTAACCCTAGGATAGGTGCTCCTGTACGATAATTATTTTTGAATAAACATTCATATTCACTATATCGAGTATGCATGTCGGGAAATAGATGCGAAGTGGTAAAGAGGTTCCTAAGGTATGATCACAAAAGAACGCGCGATAAGTTAGCCCCAATACCACACGTTTAAAATAAATTTCTCATTCAGTGCAGAGGTTTAATGGTTCCGGAAATGTACTAATTTACTATATACACTCAATTATTCGATTTTCTCGGAAGATGCGGCTTTATACGAGTACAGTGAATGTCAAATGAGCCGTGTAAATACGGAATTAAATTGTTTGGGATGTGCAGAGGTGAGAAAATAATTTAGCTCTTCACACCTGGCTTTAATTGGTGATTACTGCACATCATTCTAGTATAAACATCACAATCGATACCTTTTTAAATGGTTTTGATATTTTTGAGAAGTTACTAGAACTGGAGAAATAACTGCTGTGGGAATAATAAAAAGACATTCCCCTACAAATGCAACCAAATAAAAACAGATTTATTCATCGGCCTTCGGTTTCACTGCCTACATATTAGTCAGCAATGTACACTCAAAACATTCAGCAGTCATTCTGTTGAGAACGGTGCATAACTGTTCCACTCATTTCCTTCACAATAAAACCAAAGGAGTGGATCTTATGGACCACCAAGTATGTAATTTCCAGGGGTCGGATTTTAATGAAATGTCATTTTTTCTTTTCACTTTAGAACAATGCCTTTTAGAATAGACATGAATGTTGCTAGTATGTTATGGCAAAAGCAAATGACCCGTTTGTATAGAACATTTTTGCATATTTCGTCCATTTCGACTAATAAGGAATTTTTTACCCTTTTCCGTCAGTTTTAAAGCATTTTTCGCTGATTTCATCAATTTTAATGTCAATTTAATGATATTTGCTTTAAATAATTCTTATACGATGCAGAAAATGTTATCACAGAATTCTTAAGGAGCCTATTCGATTTCTTTGCGTCGAAATTGTAATGTCCGCGTTTCTAAGTATGCAATCTAAGTTTCCCGTGACGCCTATCAGCGTCATTGCCAGTTCGGACGATTTCGCGATACCTAAAGGCAGATTTGCTGATAAAGAACAGTCCAAATCAAAAGTTTGTAAGCTAAGTTTACTTGGACAAAAGGAAGGAGCCTCAATTAGATCAGTGATATATCAAACACATTGAGTTTTTCATCTGAACTGGTTTTGATCAATTGTTTTACATAATTTTTCTCTGCTTTTACGGCATTTTAAAAACAATTTAAGAGCATTTTCTGATCATTTTTGGCGATGTTTTTAGGTCATCAAAATCCGTCCGCTTGTAATTTACACATGTAAGAGGCAATCGAAACGCTGGCCTGTGGTACTACTACGGAGCACCTTGTGGATGTTGGAGCACTGAACGCGTTGATTGTTTGTTTGTTGTTTTTGGGGGCAGAAAATAGGAACTACCACGCTGGAAGGAATAAAACTGGTTATTTTTGAAAGAACTATCTGTACAATTAATGCTGCCCTATATGGATGTGTTAACAAACGTTCGTATTTGCAGTGTCCGGTTTTTAAAATCATAATGTTGGGATTACTACTTATCAGTGTGGCTGACACATAATAAACGTTTTTTCTGGTGGTCTGGAGTTAGCCTCTAATTTTAATAAGTTTGAAACGTATAATGACTTCCAGCCAATTTAATTTTGTAATAATTCCTGTTGATGCCCGCCTCCGTAATTAGTTACGTTGTTGAACAATCCTTATGTGAGTCGATGATTCATTTAGTGCAGACTAGGTACACTCTGAAAATTTGTCTAAAAATCTAATTTTTAAATACATCAGTCTTTTGTAAATAAAAAATATTCACAACATGTATTAAAAACTTACATATTATTTCGATTTCAACTTTACTATTGAATTTACTTAATTTAGAGCTCATTCAATTAAATTTTGGGCATGCCGTTTTAACCACCATAATAATTTATTTTATTCCTTAAGACCTTTAAATATTCTGATAACAATTCTTTGCAATGATTTCATAAGTTTTGACTGCACGACGTTTTTCGCTGCGCTCGATCCCCGTCGATTTGGGCTATTCAAAATGAGAAAGAGACAAGTAAATTATATAAGGACACAAAATACGTTTCATATACTTATAGCTCTATGTTGATACAGTTGAAAACAATTTAGAAGGAATTAAAACACGATTACTAAACTTTGCAACCACCAGCAAAGTACACACACCAACAAATAAACCGCTACATACTCTTTACGAGAGGGCACCTCAAGAGATGTGAGAAGCATACGTGCACATTCACCACATCAACTCACACCACGAGTATTAATGATAGGATGTTGGACGGTGGGAAGAAAATTCTTTACTATGACTACGTGAGGAACTTACTTCCGGTAAGGGTCTATAATTAATTGAACATGATATTAACCTTGTTTAGTTAGGTAAACATTACATTACCAAAGATCTGTTATTTACTTATTTGTTTTGCATTTTTTAAATTGAAATTTCCCTTCTTCTTTTCTTCCTTTCATACTTCCTTAGACATTGTTATTGTAAATCAAAACGTTATTTTGGCAAGTAGTCTTTTGTAGTAAATTGGGATATCCCGCAGAAGGAACCGGATATGAACATTTAATAACACATCTATAATTAACAGAAATGTATTGTTAATTGTAGATGTTTTATTTTTTTTTCATATCCGGTTCCTTTTGTGATATGTCCAACTTACTACAGCTTGCCAAAAGACCGTTTAATTTACAATAACAACGGTAAGAAAGCATGAAAGGAGGAAAGTCAGAAAAAATACAAAACAAAGAAATAAATAACAAATCTTTTGTAATCCAAAAGTATTGAGACTGATATTAATTTACGAGAAAGAATTGTAAAGTGCTTGTGTCTTTTACAAAACACAATTATTCTTAAGTAAGAATTTGATAGGCCTCTTAACAATGCCATTCTATTGGATTCATTTAACGTTACAAGGCAATGTACAGAACGACCGTTAAATACTAGAGATACTTTTCTTAATTTCGTATATAATATTCCCATTGTGCACTCATATAAATTGGTACATATTTCTGTCATATTTCTGTTTTGTCGGTTCATTTATAGGGACTTCATTTATTAATTTTTCACTTTATGTAACTTCTAACATTACTTAAAAATACGTTTGAGATTATGTGGATGTTTACTTGTTATTTTACTCCAAAATTTCTTTCCAACACTTTTCTATTTTTATTTTATTTATGTTGTTTTGTCCCTTTATCCCACCTAGCGGGTCTCAAAAACACCTTCGATATCAAACAAGTTCAGTATCAATTTTGAATCTTGTAATCACACGCTTTGAAGCCACGACTCGACTCAGAACCAGTGTGTGCATCCAGCGCGTCCAACTCCCAGAAGTTTCGGCAGCTGGTAGGAGCTGATAATTGAGCGCCGATAACTTTCCGAAGCGTTCGTTGTGTCCACCACCATTTGATAACATGGCGCAATCAAGAGGTTAATGACGTCATTCGGCACCGGCCACCTCCTCGCGCCGGAAACCAGCGTTCTATATGCGCGTATCCTTACTGTTATACTCTCGAGCGGTCACAGTGACTTGGTCAGCCAAGTCAGCCAGTCAGTCCCTCGGCCAGCCAGCCAGCCAACCAGCCAGCCAGCCAGCCAGCCAGCCAGCCAGCCAGCCAGCCAGCCAGCCAGCCAGCCAGCCAGCCAGTCAGTCAGTCAGTCAGTCAGTCAGTCAGTCGGAGTCACTCGACACGTCAGTCAGTCGCTCGGCCAGTGTCACTCGGTCGGTCGGTCAGTCAGTCAGTCAGTGTCACTCGACCACTGAGTCCGAGTCACTCGGGCAGTCAGAGTGACTACTGTCACAGACAGTCGGTCGGTCACAGTGCCTCTGCCGTTCGGGCAGTCAGTCTCGCCTCTGATGCTCTTAGTGCTATGGCCGTTGGTGTTCGCTCTCAATCTGCAGAGTTTGTGCCAAGGCTTCCACTTCCCTCAGTGAGTTGCTGTCTGTCCATAACCCCGCCCTTCCGTGCCCGGCTGCCGTGCCCCGCGCCTCGGCCCGTCCGCGCGTCGCGGCGGGAGGTGCGCGCCTGTCGGCGGCAGGGCCTCCAGCGGGCGACCCCGCCCCCGCCTCCGCCGCCGACTAAGAATATGAAAGAAATGAATTCCCCGCGCGAGTTGGCCGCCGCCGGCGGGCGACGGGGAAGGGGGAGGGAGAGGGCGACGGCGCGCGCGGGAAAGTTGACTTGGCAGAGTTGTGAGGGCGTAAGGAACGAGTTGCTGATGTAATTGGGAAGATGCAGCGAGCATGAAATTGTTCTGCAGAACAAGTAGTCCGCGCGGGTGTGGAAGAATGGCGCGGGACGCCTCGCCCCAAGTCGCGGGAGCAGAAAGCGAAAGAAGAAGAAGAAGAAGAAAGAAAAAAATGGTGACGGCGAAGGGGAACCCTTCGTTGGAAAAAAAAGACAAGTGGGAGGAAAGTATTTTTACGGGTTATTCGGAGCTCCTGACATTATGAGCTGCCTAAATACGAGGCACTTATTTGGGAGGTTCCGCTGCCAACGCTGCTTAAATATTAGCCCCCCTTTGGCGCGGGAGTCGCGCTGCAAGGGCCTGTTGGCGCGGGCCGCCCGTCTTGTTGACGCCAACTCGAAGCGCCGCGAAACCGCGGTCGTCTGCGAAGGCTCTCGTCGTGTGCCTGAAGCTGGGCCCGCGCCGCCAACCGGAACAGGTCTGGCGTTTTGCGACGATATCCCTGAAACATTCTTAAAACAAAATTCTGGCATTTAAAACACTTTATTCGCGCGGGACCCCACGCATCACACTGCGATTCACAATGAGATTCGGCGTGATCTAAAAGTCTTTTGATTGAGCTGGTTGTGTCTACTCGACCATGGCTAACATACCCTTGTCCTGTACAACAAATGCGACATTAATGTCGACAACTGATTCTAAAGACCATAGTTTTTAATTATTTCAAAATAATTTCGAAAGTTGTGAAGCTTTTCGTGTGTGTCTAAAATGTATGCATTACATTGTATTATATTTTATGTTGTGATAATCTCAATATGGTGATCAGATGACAGCTGTCTATGGTACTCCGCACGTTATGAGAATCAGAAACGTATATCATCTTACCATTTTTAATTACATCTTTATTATTTATATTGCACAGATAAAGTAACGAAACGAATCGACAGTTAACGTTTTCAGAGGATGCTAAAAATTCAGACTGGGGTTCCCGCAAGTATGCTTGATAACCCAACTTGCTACAAGCAAATCTGATGAGTGACATTTGTGTTTCAGTGAATGCTCCGATGGATAAGACATGTCGTGCGTGCAGAATAGCCTACATCACTTCAATCTTTAAAACGATCTCACATTATCCGGTCCCAGGTACGTTGACGCAGGTGAGGTGGAGGGGGCTGGGAGGCAGTGGTTGCGTCGGGACGGGGTGCGGGCGACGGCGGGGCCGTGGGCAGGGTGGGCAGGGTACGGCCCCGCCTGCCGCCTAGCGCGCAGCTACTCAACGAAACAAATGAACTGCTGGCGTCCGCTGGCCTGTTTGGGCTCAGTTGTTTGCCACATTACTTATCTTAATGCTGCGAGTTGGCGGCGCCAAGAATGAAGATAACTCGCGTCTCCTCTGCCCCTCGCTCCCTCCTCCACGCCCCCCCTAAGCCCTCGCCCTAAGCCCTTCCCTCCTCATCCCTGCCCAACGCTGCCCGCCCTCGCCCCACTCACTGCCTCTGCCCTTCGCCCTACCCCGTCCGGCCCTCTTCAACTCAACTCTGCCCTTGCTCTCACCTCCGCCACACTGCCCTGTCCTTTTTATAATGACTTAAGTGAAAATTAAATAATTACCGCCATGACCCTCTCACACAACCATTTTTTGAATGAAAAAGAACTACTTAATTCTCACTAAGAACTTTAACGAGTGTACAACAGAATTTTAGTTCGGTTAAAAGGCTTTAAAAATATTGTCGATTTCATTCAAAACAAAAACAATCGAAATGATTTTTTTGTAAAATCAAGTCTTTTAAGAGCATTTTCCTGATTTAGATGTTATTTTTTTATTAAATTCCGGTTCTGTTCTATTCCGTTCCAATTATTATTTGGAGACGGTCAAAACCGCATGTTGAGGAGTCTACGCACTATTGGGTGAAATAGAATTTCGGACTTTAATTCAAATCACATCCCAAACGGGTAAAAATGCACTTTTAAAAGCCACAATTCTTTTAAAAAATCGGTCTAAACATCGACTGAAAGTTCGGAAAGTGAATTTAACAAATACAGATTTGTTAAAGCGCAAAACAGTGTTCATTTTAAACAACTAATGCGCACTGTCTTTCCACGGATGTTCACGGGGCCGTTATGTTCTCTTATCCGCAGATCAGTTCCGCTCTGAAAGGTCTTTCCACCTTAAACCATAACGGAAGTGTGTTAGGCGACTGCGTGAAGATGCGATTGAAGACATTTTGAGATTACAGTTGGCACGACACTTAAAAATGTCAGATGTTTGGTAGACTTTCCTGGAGTGACGACTGCTCTACGTTCATTTGGAAGCAAACGTTAGAAAATTTCATTTTTACTTTATCGTCCTACTAAATAAGAAAATGTATTATAGTCGTGCACCAGCGAACGGCGAATTTTCGCCATAAAAGCTCGGACTTCGTTACCAAAAACATAAAAAAATCTTGTTTCAGCGTATAGTTAATTACTTCCTCTATCACGTTGTGTGGTCAGAATTCATGTTCTGTGAATCCTTGATAATGAAAAATCGATTGACGGCAAAATCTCCGAATGTGTGTCCATCTGTGTCGTGTATGCCTGTCTGTGTCTATGTCTTTTCGACTGACCGTACAATTTTATTGAAAAACTAGAAGTTTTCACGTATTTTTTGCTTGAAGTAAAAAAACATTTTCTAAAAAACTGTTCCAAATTTGTTCTTTAGTTTTTTACTACGGATAGAAGAAGGGTCATTTAAAAAATCGCAAAGGTCTAATTATGTTGAGTTCTTTGAATTTTCGTAAAATTGCATATTGAGAAAAAATCGAGAAAATATGCGCTGTTGTAGCATTACTACTTATTCAATGGAGCAGGATTCAGACATTCCCTTTCGTGAAAAACAACGTACCATGAAAAGTATAAAAGTGCTTGTTTCATTGCAAAATAAGGGATAAAAGAGTTCCACTTATTGCCAAAGAAGCGTCGAAATGAAGGTTTATCATTTGCATCCGTGCATTCCTCCGGGGACCTCTGAGAATTCCGCAGCTAACAATCCGAATAAATTGGGCTCTTCATTAGAAAATACTAAGAAACTCATTTTCCGGAGCACGTTATTGGATTTCATTAATACTGCCGACATTTAATTCACCGCTGCTCGAGCAGAAGCTGTCCTCGGACGGTTCCCGCCCCCCGCCCACTCCGCCCCCGCCCCCGCCTCCACAACCAACCGCATCGCCGACTTGGCTTTGCCCTCCGCTCCCGCCTCCGCCCTCCCAACCCTCGCCCCGCCTCTCCCGGAGCCGCCCCGGAGCACGCCTTCCGCTCTTCCCCCTCCTCGCCCGCCCCCGCCCCCGCGCGCTAAGTAATCCCTCCACCCCTGTCGCCGCGGCGCTGGGGGCGGGCGGGCGGGCGGGCCAAAACTATTTTAATTTATTCTTCTGCGAAGCGCACAGCGTAGTGGGGGGCGGGGCGTGGCGGGGCGGGGGGCGCCGCCCAGGCCTGTCCCGAGTCGCTGCCCCTGGCTCCTCAGCGGCTCCCGGCGAATGGCTACACGCCCACCCGAAACGAAGCCATCACAAAATGTAGTACACGCGCCTCTTTCCACCCTTTTGAAGCACGGTAAAGCGAAGAATCATGATAGAATATTTCAAATTGAATCTATTAGCACTTTTTGACATTTCTACCACATACTGCAGCAAGATAAACAACAACTAGGCACCATAATTTTACAAAGAACAAACAAATGGAATAATTCATAAGAAGTTGCAAAACTAATTACTTAACTAGGATTGTTTGTGTTCTTTTTTATTTCATTTCTGGCGGAAGATTTACGAGTCTGGTTGGAAGTTGCTTTAATTATTTGATTTTCATTTCGTCAGTTTTATTTTACGTTTACATGTTTGAGGGCAGAGTCTGTGTTTATTGAAGTGATATTTAACTACAATTCATTATCAAAGTGGCTCCGGGCGTAGCGGACTGACGTCACATTCGAGAGGTCCGAGTTCAATCTCCGTGCCGGTCATCCTGACTGCGGTTTTCGCGTTTTCCCTCGGTCATCGAGGCAATTACTGGGATGGTTCTACTGAAAGGCCACTGCTGCGAAACAGCGGGACGAATTCGTTAACTTCGTAAAGTCACGAAGGTTAAGCGAATTCGAGATATCGATGGCTCCTGGTTGGGTGACCGACATATAATGAATAAATACAAATTAGCACTTATCATGTTTCTTCAGAGTCAACGAAGGATTTTTCTTCTACACGGACGTGCATGTCTGCACAAAAGTATGCTGCAGAGAAATAGAAGATAGGCGGGGAGAAAATAGTTATTTATATTACGAGTGGTAAATTGGCATTTTATTTCGCGAGGAAATGTTGAGACTCGAGGATGATAGGACAAGTGGCGCAATGGAACAAGCAATCACTTTTACCGTGCGGGTCATACACTATCTTTAGATAGTATTACTGACTTTCATTTTATTTTAATTCAATACTGCTAAATCACCGTGTTACATTAAGATCAGTAGTAGCTGATGTGATTAGACGAAAGTATTTTTTTTCTATTGCAGTTTTATCTGAAATTGGAGCACCATCTCACTGTTAGCACTGGTGCTGTACTTAGATTTGTTTCGAGCTGCCCCTCTCGTAAATCAGCTGCGGTGTCATTCATTCGGAAGGTTGAACGTCACCATAGTATCATCACTGTAGTGACGTGTAAGCTCCCGATTGGATCACACCGTAACAGCTGATTGACGACAGGGTCAGCTCTAAATAAATCCAAGTATAAAATTGAACTTCTAGCACGTTTTTCCTGCCCCATAAGTAACAGCTTATGGGGCAAGGGTTTGTTTTAAATTTTATTTTATTTTAAATAAACCCTAGTACATTAAAATTTACTTGGGTTTGTTTAAAATATAAATTTGCTCTGTCGATTTTTTCTTCCACACAAGTTCGTTTTAATTTCATGTAAGTCACTTTCAAATTTGACGAAAGGAAAGTTAATGATGACGTTAACTTAAAAAACTCTGAAATTCCTATTGCACGAAACCGCTGAACTTTGTAAAAAATACACTTCATTTTTACTTACCTTTGCGATGTTGGTATTTCAGAAAGCTAAATACGATTTAGAATGCGTATGTGGAGGTAAAGTAGATAGTTTGAAATTATCAGACACAAGTTCTGAATCTCAAGTCAAACGAATTGATAGGTCGACCGTTTGTTATAACAATCAATGTGTTATCCTCAACATTGAAGGAGAAGAAGAAAACTACAACAATATTTGACATCAAATCCTGATCTTGATGTGCTCAATATACAATAGGACGTTTCCTTCGTTTCTTTACGCAACTCTACATAAAGGTAATCAAAAAACTCGTCTATTCTAATTACAAGCTAAGTGCAATATTTACTTCTCCTTTTGGCGTCATTTTAAACAGTGGCCGGAAGCTTTCATAGTATATCTTCAGGAATTTATAAACAAACACGCACATCAAACACAAAAACATGTGTTTGATGCGCCCAGATTCCCCGAATTGGGGAAACCGACGGCGGAAGGGTCTTGGTGGAGGCTGGAAACGTCCACATGGACCCTAGCTTCTTGACGGTGCTCACGTCGATAGAGCCAAGTTGGGTGCAGTGAGGAGGCAGCGATAAGCTCCAGGTTACTCGGGTTCGCCCGGTAACCCGCCAGTTGGGCCCCTACCCGCCGATCTTTGGGTAGGATTGGGCTTGGGGCTTGTCGCAAGCTCACATAAAGAAGTCGGAGGAGGAACACGAATGTGGGGCTCCCAACTGGCAGAGTGGCCCTGCCCAGGCTTCATTGGTATCTGCGATTGAGTGCTGCGTTCCGGCGTATCCGGATACCAGCGCTAAGGTGCACTTGTACGGGGGTGCGAATACAGGCTAGCGCCTAGGTGCCCCCACTCCTGGGGGTAAAATCCTCCTGGTAAGAGTAGGTTGTGTCCAGGCCTGTACCTGCTCAGATGGATCATAATCAACGGTCGTAGCAGGAAGCAACCCGCAACACAAGTCACTTGGCGACTGCTCCGCGGCCTTGGGCTGCTTTGTTCCATCAGACTAAGAACTGCGCCAAGCGTTCTTATCTGATTTCTCGGCTAAAAGTGAACCAAAAGATCACTGACATGAAGCTCGTTGGATTTCCACTGAGGTTTCAAATAGAGCTGGACTTTCTGGGACCACGCTTTAAATTTTCTCGTCGTAGTTAACTTTTCAGCTAACACAACCAAACCAGTTTTTTTAAAATTATTTAAGGTCGCCCCCAGAAAGAGCTGGGTTATTGGCGACCACAGTTACAAAAATACAGTACTCACAAAAAATGCAATGGCTTCGAATACACATATAATTACATGGAACACACACACACACACACACACACACACGATAAAATCATCAATAAAGTACTCAATTGTTAAATACAATTTAACAGATTAAATTTGGCATGGAGTTGAATAATCTTCATGCCATCGCGGACTTCGTTCATAAAAAAATATCGCAGAGTTTGAAAACAATATTACTTTGTATATCGTGAAAAGAAAAAATATAAATACGCTGATCGTGTGTCAATTCACGGTCTGTACTTAAGTACAATTATTTCATAAGTGGTAAAAGTGACATTTTGTTTTGCGAGAAGGAGTTATCGACACGAGGCCGATAGATCCGAATGACGCTATCCTACAAGCAAATGAAATCGCACTTTAATGCGAGAAAATAAAACTAGAGAACACGTGATGGCATCAAAATATTTGTATACATTGCTAATGTAAAATGAAATACAATGTAACAAATAGTGAAGTCATAAATTCCAACTAAACGGGAATGCGTTTATAATACACTCCTGTGATGCGTCCTATGCATAATGCCTTGAAATTACTCAAATCGCATTAGGATACATAGGGTACACGTTTGTATTCAGATGAATGTACAGTCCGATGAGCGAGACTGGATGAGTGGTGAGGGAGTGAGTATTGGTACAGGTAGATAACACGAGCACGGTTGCCAACCGTTCAGATTATGTGAATTTATGTTGTTCCTCATATATTTGAGTTTATCTCGAGATCGGGTGCTAGTAGTTTGGTATTACCAGTGCCTGATTTATAAAATTTTAGGTTCCGGAACGCGCTCCAAATTAATTATGAATTTAATAGAAATAATTGTATATTTTCCATATAATTCAATAATATATTCCAGAGATACTGCAAAGCCGTTCCGTCACGTTCCACCAGAAATAAGGTCAATATTAAGTTGTATTAGCCAATGTGGGATTTGCAGGGTTTTCTTGATTCCGAGGTCTGCTATCTGATTCCTAGGCGTCGCCGTGTATATGATTCGTTCATAGCGTCTTAAGGGAAATTCAAACAAGTAAAGTCCTCGCCTTGATTGTAAATGAGGAGTTCTGAAACATCTCGCGGGAATGAATTAGGGTAGCATTTCATTTTTTTTATTGGAATTAAATGTTACATACGTACTACAGTACTTTTACATATGTGGTTTGTGGCGGATTATAAACTAAGTTAATTCAAAACTAACTACTCAAGGATAACGGAGCTTATAAAGCGCCTTACGTATTCTCTAACACGGACTGTATGTTTAAAAAGGCTTGAATTGGGAACCTGTTTTTAATTCTTGTGCTGGAATCTGAGATTTGAGAAAGGTTAAAACAGGATAGGTGATCGTGTCGGTTGATGTATGAGTAGTTGCTGGAGGTCTTGGTAATGAATGAAGTTATGTACGGGATATTTAATTGTTCGTGCAACTGTAAATTTGAAACGAACCGTGGGGCCTGTGTAATTGTTCTGAGATATTTATTTTGAGCGATTGGGATTTTGTTTACGTTTGTTCTCGAAGCCTTTAACCAGATTGGGCACGCGTAAGTCATAATAGGTCGGATAATATGTTTGTATATGGCTATTGCATTGCTCAGAGAGATTTTACTTTTGAAATTAATGAGTGGTTTTAGTTGGAGGATCTTTATTTTTGCTTGGTATGTTTAAACATTTATATGGTCTGTCCATTGTAGCTTCGTATCAAGATTTAGTCCTGGATATTTGATGTTTTGATTGGATGGAGTCCAATGAATCAATGAGAAGGGAGAGGTAAACATTTGTCTGAGGGTAAAGATTTTTGTATTAGATTTTGGGCATTGTGTTTGAGTTTCAAATTTATCGACCATTCACCAATTTTGTCTAGATTGCTTTTTTCTTATTTCTTATGATGTTGTATGAATAACTGGATCCGTTAATAATGGTATCTTCAGCGAATTGGCCGATGCTGATGTTGGATGTCCCTGGGATGTCAGCTACGTACATTTTAAAGAGTGTGGGAGGTAACGGAGATCCTTGGGGGGAGGCCTGTTTGTATATTTCTGAGGTTTGATGCGTGATTGTCAAAGTTGATGCGTGCAAAAGTTGTGTCTGATAGGAAACTAGATATTGTGTTGAGAAGATATACCGGGGTGCCTATTGATTTTAATTTCAGTATGAGATCGATGACAGGAATGGAGAGGTATGATAGGAAACTAGATATTGTGTTGAGAATATATACCGAGGTGCCTATTGATTTTAATTTCAATATGAGATCGATGTGCTAGACTCTGTTGAAGATCTAGACACGTGATGATTGTTAGATCTAGACGCGTGACGATTGTAAAATCTAGACACGTGAGGATTGTTAGATTTAGACACGTGACGATTGTTAGATCCAAACACGTGACGATTGTTAGATCTAGACACGTGACGATTGTTAGATCTAGACACGTGACGATTGTTAGATCTAGACACATGACGATTGTTAGATCTAGACACGTGACGATTGTTAGATCTAGACACGTGACGATTGTTAGATCTAGACACATGACGATTGTTAGATCTAGACACGTGACGATTGTTAGATCTAGACACGTGACGGTTGTTAGATCTAGACACATGACGATTGTTAGATCTAGACACGTGACGATTGTTAGATCTAGACACGTGACGATTGTTAGATCTAGACACGTGACGATTGTTAGATCTAGACACATGACGATTGTTAGATCTAGACACGTGACGATTGTTAGATCTAGACACGTGACGGTTGTTAGATCTAGACACGTGACGATTGTATTATGCTTTTTCTGAAAAGTTTCCTGGATGAATTCATTGACATTAGGGTAGCCAACGACATTTCGCCCTTTCGGCCTCATCGGACTTTGTTTCTGCGACGCTGTTGGCGGGCTGCTCTGAGCGTTCGTGTTTCTGAGGCAACGAGAACAGGCCGCGGACTGAGTCCAAATCACCCACGGGCAGATCGTGGAAAAGACTGCTACGTGGAATAACACCGGCAAACAAGACCCAAAGCATAACTTTGCCCCTTGTTTATGTCATTGTATACACATACGCGTACAGAGTCTTCCAACAAAATTTTTCTCTTAAATATCAACTCCCACTTTTCCCCCCCAAATTTGGGCTTCACGGGAAATTAGAGCCGCCTCCGCCGTCGCTCCTTTTTTCCACAAAAGCTCATTCCTCGTTAAAAAGATCCCGCGCGCAAATATTTATTCCGCGTTAAATCATTCACGAGTCGCCACTCGCCCGCCTCGCAACTCGCAGCTCGAACGCTTCCCGGTAATCCGCGCGCAAACAACAAAACAAAAAAAAAATCCTTTCTAGCGAGCTGCATTACCTACCGTTCGGGTTGATTACTCTGAGTTCACTTAATATCGTAATAAATTGTTGTGCGGCGGCGCCTTTTTTAATCCGCGCAGTAGTGATTCTGCGCGCGGGAAGTAGTGGGAAGCCTGCAAGGAGCCCGGGCGCGCTGGTGGGCTCGGGGGCGCAGCCTGTGGGCTGCTAACGCCGCCTGCGAAAGCGCCGTAATTGGGAGCGCGCGTGCAGGGCTACCAACAAACCGACGACATCAAAGGGAGCCGGGGAAGCTGTGAACCTCGACGCCGCGCCGCTACCGTCGCTAAACAAACGCGAGGCGCGCGCCGCAGTAATTATTTTCACCTGCCATACTTTTCCTGCGAAGCGCCGCGGCGCGCCGCCCCATGGCGTCGCCGGCTGGGGGTGGGGGAGGCGAAAAGCGGACCGCAGGTGAACCACTTGGGTCGGCGTTGGGGTTTCTGCTGCTGCAAACGACACTTTTTTTAACGCGTTACAAAATGGGGTTGTTCTCAGGATCGAGGCGAGGTCGCAGGACAAATCCGCTCAAAAGCTCTGGTGACTGTGAGGTTTAAAGGTCTCGGGATGGAGTGGTTTTGGTTTTGCGGCGGAGTGAAAGGATCGCTTGGGGGAGCAGATTCTGGGCGGGGGGTGCTCTGGCGGCCGTTTCGGTGATTTCTCGCGACCGCTCTCAAAGAGTTTATCGAACAGTCCTCAATTAATGAACGCTGGGCTGATTTCTCATCCAGTTCTGTGATTTCATACAAGGTCGGTCACTCTTAAACGAAGCGGCACTGTTCGTTGCTTCCCCGTGTGACGTACTAATGTCAAAAATTTAGCTCGCAAGAAATTGAGGTTGTGTTTCATTAATTTGTTTCCCTTTTGAAAATAATCGGTGTATACAGATGTATTTATCACATTTCAGTTTGTGAAGATTTCTGATCATTCTTCCTCACGTATTTCCCAAATAGTTTGTGATGTTTTTGTGTTTAATACGGGAAGAATTTAATGTCGTTTGCCGCTTGCAAAGATGAACACAGAATGTGATGATATTGTATCAGAACTTTCCACATGAAAAAAAAACATGAACTTTTCACATCCTTGTTAGAAGCAAAAGACATATCCGCCGGAACCACGGAAAAACATTCTTATTTTCTTCGAAAAATTAAATTATTCAGTAAAAACTGTTTTTAGATATCCTCAGGTCGGAAATATATTAAACTTTTAGAGCATGCAATTTTTTTACGCCTCTTCCATTATTTCCTTTTACCAGGCAGAGACCAATGAGCGCAGCGGGCGCTGAGTGTCGTTGCTCGCCTTATGGGAGGACACGTGCCGACAGCCGTCGCGGGGCCTCGCCGGGACAGGGCTTGGCCAGGACCTGAAACGGATTTCGCTGTGCTTCGCGCCACCGCTGCTCCCAAATTACTTCACCGAGCTCTAATTCGCCTCATTCAAGACACCGCGCAAACAAGAGAGGGGAGAAATGTTGTTTACGGTTTTTGTAATGCATCATCCTGTAATAATAGCCATTTATGTCACAGTAGAGTAAATTACTTTCTCTAACATGTTGTGTAATCAGAATCTATGGTTTGTGGGTTCTCGATTCAGAAAAATCGATTGACGGTAAAACGTCCGTCCTTTCGTCCGTCCGTCCGTCCGTCCGTCCGTCCGTCCGTCCGTCCGTCCGTCCGTCCGTCCGTCCGTCCGTCCGTCCGTCCGTCCGTCCGTCCGTCCGCCCGTCCGTTCGTCCTTCCGTCCGTTCGTCCTTCCGTCCGTCCGTCCTTTCGCCACCCGTCTGGCCGTCGGTCTGTGGTAAACGTTAGCGTTTAAATTGTTTAGTCGTTTTTCACCATAACTCATATTCCTCAATCGATTTCCAGAAACTCGAGTTTCAAGGAACGGATATTTTAATTTTTGGGTGTACTTTACATGAAGACGCAATTACATTTACAAAATTTTCTCAAAAATACCTTCAAATTGTGTGATTAAACTTTGTTTTCGGATAATGTAAAAGACTAAAAAGATTGGTGTAGGTATGATTTTCGTTAATATCAAAAGTTCAGAAAACTGCAAAAGTTCAGAAAATGTTCGATGACTTCTTACATATACAAATTGAATATAGAGAATATTCCATAATACAACCTGTTTTTGAAAGATAGATCTTGAAATAAGAATATGTACAATTTTTAGAAAATGTGTGTATTTTCGATTAATTTTGCATGAAATTTAGGCAATTAAAAATGTTCAAACAATTATTTTCTCAAATTCCCCTCCAATTTATTTCTTTAAATTTTCTCCTCGTATGTTTCAAAGAACGGGAAAAAAATGGTTCTGGTCTATTTCCTGCAGAATCTCTTTATTTTAGATTATTGCCAACAAATTTTAAAAAAAATTAACATTCCAATATTGAAGAGAGAGATATTTGTTTTAAACAAAATCTGTTCTAAAATTAAATCTTAAAAAATGACTACGTATAATTTTTTGAAAAAAACTCGTATTTCCTTGTAATTTCTTCACGAAGTTATTCCAATTCTTAAAAAAAAGTTCACAAAAATAACTTGAAATTTTTCTTTTAATTTTCCGCGAATAGTACTAGGATCGTTTAAAAGTATGGCATAGGTCTAATTTTCGTTGAACTTTGTGAATCTTCAAGTATTGCAACAGTTATAAATAAAGCGCGAAATTAAGTGCTGTAAACACCACTACTTGGTTAATGTTGTGCGACAGGGGTACATTCATATTCCTTGTGAATGAGACGTTTTCATCTCTTTGAATGAGACGTTTTCATCTCTTTGAATAACAAGGATATATGGTATATTGAAATATACCGTATCGTCAATGAGTACCGGACTATTGAAGTATAGTAACATTTTATCTGATTTCAACACCGTAGGTGGATGGTATTTTTAATATGGGGTGTAGGCATGTACAATACGTTGTACTTACCGTCAGTTCTCCTATAAATTAGTTAGCAAGCTGGTGTTATCCCAAGTAGGCTATCGAGCTAATGCAAATTGGAAGGAATGTTTTGCTCGAGTGTGCCTGCAAGTCTCACTTTTTCTGTATCTATCAGTTTTCTTCATTCATACAGCACTTCTGGTAGTTTCACTACATCTTCAATACTCTATCTTGTATTGCCATATCCTTTTATTTCCAGATTGTACTGTTTACCAGCGAGCCAAATTCTGAAGATTTTTTTTCCTCATGAGATCGAAGTTCAGGATATCTTCCATAGATTGCATGTGTTTTCCATTTATTATGAATAGATTGAATGAGTACAAAGTTCATATCAGTTTTGTTTGTGGATATTCACAGGTGAAGTCTTCTTGAACAATTAATTTCATAAGGGCGTCGATAGATTTTGGGAACTTCTGACTTAAACATTTTCCTTGTTTCAGAAAGAGATCTATGATATTAATTAATCTTCTTCCATTCTTCCGAGGTACTTATAATCTCCTCACAGAAGAATTAGTGTGGAAACATCGGAATTTGGTGAGAAGCGTGCTCATTAATCTAATTTCTCTAGGTCGGAATCTACTTAACGATGCCGAAGGTTTAAGTGAAGACTAGCACTGTCCAGATATTACGATTTATTACAGTGGCAGTGTAGAGATTACTCCTTGGTAAATAGATGTTAAGTAACTTTGTCACATGCTTTTGGTATTTTCTTTCAAACTCTACATTGATTAGACCTGGTATAATAGTCTATTTTGCGTCTTTCTCAAATATAGATGGGTTTCTTCGGGCGGTAACTTCAATTTAGCAAACTAGATTATTATTTTTTACTGTTTTCTGTGGATGATTATGTCACACTTTTCGCGCCCAAAATTTCATTCCGATGTAAATCACTGAAGATACTCATTATATTTATTAATGGCGTTAATTGGTTACTGCCGACAATTGCTGCCAAAAGTTTTAAGTTGTCCATGTAACGAAGGTGAGATAATTTTCTTGGATTTTTTTATATTCAGTCTGTAGCCACATAAAGTTGTCTTGCTAATTTTGGAGAATGGGTTTAGGGCTAGACAGAACCATAGTGCTGAAAGTGAATGGTGGGAAAAGTGAATTGATCCTGGAATATTCCTACGTTTATCGATGTTTTCCCTACAGTTTTCCCGTTTAACCACAAGTCTGTTCTCCATTTACCCACCAGGTGTTGAAGGAGCTTTTGTATTTTAGAACAAACTTTATATATTTCCAGAACTTTACTTAACCATTTACGAGAGACTGAATTAAAATCATGCCTCTACTGAATGAAGCCCCATGTTTAAATTTTGTATATCAGTTTTTAGATTGTTTTAGGCCACGAAGTCTACAGTGAGTCGGTGCTTACAGCCAAGTTATCCTTCAATGCAACCTTTATTTTCTTCTATAATGTTGTTAGATGCACAATGCTGCTAGGTTGTTTCTTTAATAACTGAGGTAAACATCTTGTAAGGAGCAGATAACTGGTCTATACCTTTTAAGTTGCTTGTTTACCCCCATTCTTAAAAATAAGAAAGATATTTCCTTCCGTGAGAAATGCGTGAAAGACATTGGGATTGGGGAGATATTAAATAAAGCAGTAGGCAAGACTTTTCGTGAGCATTCCTGAAATGTTTGAACCAAAAAATTGTATTTGATCTGGTACAGGGGTGTTCGAACTCTAAGTTTTTTGGACAGTTGCAATAACATCTTTCTCCTCTAAATTTATTTACCATCATTCGGGGAGTTTTTCGGGGTGGTGATGCATCTCTCATCTTCTCGTTTGTCGTTGTTTTTTCGTGATCGTTATTCTGACCAGAACTCAATTTTTGCAAAATATATTTTATGATTTTGTATAAATTCTCCAATCTGTACCTTTCTCTTCTCAGAGGGATATTTGGTTCTTCAGTCCGTTCCGTTTGATGCAAATCACAGTTGTTGCTTGGGTCATCATCTTGATGTCTCCACATGAATGGCAGCCTCATGGCTAGATATGTGACAAGCTTTACTATTCTTCTTGCTTTTTTGAAATATGTTTCAAGGATTGGAAACTATGACATTTAGCCTTTTTTACTGATTAGTGTGAGAAGTTAAGCATATACAATGTAATTTTTTAGAAAAGATTCGCCTCTTTCAGGAATTTTAGTGTTTTACCATTTGCCATCCTGCTTGTTCCGAGGTCTTCCTTCAAGTTTCCTTTCATACCACATCTGTCTCGGAGTCTTGAGCGATTTACACAGTTTGTCAGAAGATGTTTCACTGATAGAATTCCATCGCAGCCGCAAAGGTTGCTCTTCATTCTTCAGCATGTATGAAGAGGTTATCCTTGTGTGACCAATTCTTAGCCTGGCGAGGCAAACTTGTTCTAGTCGATTGTAGCTGACGTGTGATGGCCATTTATTGACACTTTGTGTGATTGGATTTAGTTTCGTCTCAAGGCTGTTCCAAGTGGTCTGCCATGCTCTGAGAATGCACTTTAAAGCAGTATTTCTGGAATGCTAACGCGGTTCCGGGCTGGAACTATGTTGATTGGACAGGGTTTGCGAGTTTAGTGAGTAAGAGTCTACAGTACCTGACGAGTGCGCAGTCTCGACGGGTCTCCATGATGGATTCTCAGTCTCCCTGGTAAAAAATATTATTATTATTATTATTATTATTATTATTATTATTATTATTAAACCGTACAAATTTTCACCATCCCTGAAATTTATCCTGTATTAAAACTAATTTAGAACAAAAACTGACTAGAACAAAACTTATCACAGTATTACAATGAAGATACAATTTAGCGAATCAGAATACATGGAAGAGGTACTTTGAATTGAGTAAATGATTTTTGAAGCAGGGAATGCGTTCGTTGAAAGGGCGAATAAAAAACGATAGGAGCGCCAGGCGTTCATACAGCATACGGGCGGGGGCATTTTGTTTCTCCCCGCAGACCGCGCGTCCTTTGTTATCGGGAGGCGCCGCGCGGCGCGCGCTCGCCGGAGCCAGCCGCACACAAAGCGAAATATTTGCGTGTCCATGTCCTCCGCCGGCGCTCAACTTTTTATCACGGCCGCACGCGCGCGCCCCGTTCCGTGCGCACGCCCGCTGGAGGTCGTTGGCCAACCACCCGCCCACCGAACCCACTCGCCCCGCTCTCGTCCCTGCACTTCCACACCAACCCGCCCTTCCACCCCTGCCACTCCCCCGGTCGCTGCCATCTGCCCTTCTGCCCCTCTTGTCCCTCTCCCTCACTCCCAGCCTCATGTACTCACTACTTCATATCGCTACGCACTCCCGTCCACTCGCCTCCTGCCTGGGTAGCCCTGCATCAAGATGTCAACAATTAATCGGAAATGATTATTAATCGATTAATTGGAAACAAAAATCGATTGATTAATGCCCTTTGGGCCCTTCCTACTCATTCCATCTACAACTGTCACATCCTTTCCACTTGAAATCCCAGTTTTGCTAGAAGCATAGAACTTGTCAAGAGAGACAGTCCATTCAACAGTCAGTTTGGTTCGAACTTCTGAAAGGGACAGAGAGTACAGAGAGAGAGAGCAAGGAAAGACGGTTTGCTTCCTAATAGAATTAGATCAGGCACCAGTTGACAGAGCATTCTCTCGCTTTCAGAGATTTGTTCTTAAAGTGCTCAGGACGATTTGCATTGTTTTGTTAATGTGTTTACTTTTAATAGTTGTTTCAGTTGATAGTTTGGAATTAAATTGTAACGACTCGAGGAAAAAAGTAAGGGATGGAAGAGTTTTACCAAGCTTACGAATGATTTAGTGAAGTTTCAACACTGTGGAAAGCAGCTAAAATCAGAAAAAAAGAAGTAAAATAGAGGTTTGTAAACAAATCACATTCGTACTGCTAGTAAAGTTAGATGAATGTTTAGAAGATTTCATCTGCATCATATTTCAGCAACACGTTTTGCACATTTCTTCGGCAGTTTTCTGTCAAAATTTCCTGATGATGTTCCTGTTGGGGTACCATAGTTCGGAGGTCTTCCACAGGGCAACTAATACGCGGTTCAATGGCAGCATTCGTGTCCTTTGCAGCGTCACTGCTTGCACAGGTGGTCGGAGTTCCCGGCGTGGCGGCGTGGCGGATCACGTCCGAATTCCATCACTGACTGAATGACAATTGTAGCGGCCGGCTGTTCTGATCGGTAGTTTTCCGTTTTTTCTATCAAAACTATCCAAATGCAGGAGCAGTAATTTATTAAAACGGCACCGCACCAAGCGCGATCGTTCCTTCCTCTCCCCTTACACACACACGCGCGCGCGCACTCACGCTCACATACACACTGTCGTCCGCTACATTGCCACACATTAGATCAGTCGCGAGGTCAGAGCTTTTCCAATTGGAATGGCATCCTGGTTGGGGAGATAACTGAATGGTCTAAAACACGCAAACCAACGCGAAGTTTGTTGTCGGATCTCATTGCAGTGGGGGAGCACCCCCTTACACTTATGGGACCAACGGCTGCAGTAGTTGGCACGACCGAAACATCAAAAGCTCACTCTCCATTACTAACAAAATAATACGTTCACACGCAACGGCTCAGTGCGGCCAGTTAATTTGGCGCTCTTCTACCAACTTGGAACTTCGCTTTTCCCAGCACTCTTCAACGACCAGCCCTGCGCTCCCGAGAAAGTTAATAGTTTTCTGTCGTAATCAGCAGTGTTCGAACGGAAGCTAACGCGATGTGCAAAGGGTCATCATTATTCCGTACATCTTATGTACCTATATTGAATGGTCAACGAAGGACGAAAACGTCCACATCGTCGCATTGACGAAAGTATTCGTTTAGCGTGGGGAAACTGGTAATTGAAACAAAAGCAATACCACTGCGACGCGTGTTGTTGCTCTTCTACCGCATTGGTCGATTATTTCAGAAATCCTCGATTAACTGAATCGTTTATTCGGGGCCCCATTGCACTCAGTTCTAGCGCAATCGATTGCCCAACTAGAACAATGCCCGTCCGTGTAAAAGTCCAAACGGACACCGTCAACAAAGAACCGTTTTCTGCAATGCGACTGAGCATTTCTGAGGCAATGGGTGTTTTGGGGGCGCGACAGTTTGCTCTATTTTCCTCAGTGTTCAAAGAAGCGGGGTATTTTCAATGCGTGTCGTGGGGGAAAAAGCCTTTATAGTTCTGTTAAGGGGTCACCGATCAGGCGATCAATAGCTGCTCTTGATGATCGGTGAAGGTTTCTCAGCCATTGTGAATTAAAACAAAATATTGTATGTGAGCGTAGCCTGTGAGAGCGAACTTGCAATATATGATTTTGTCTACTACAATACTTTCCTAAGGCTCGACTGACATTAGTCCTGTGGAATTATGAGTATTTTTAGATGAAATGGCAAAAAACCTGAAGTTGGAGTGAGCAAATACTGAAGCCAAGACATATGGAAAACAAATTTACAAATATCGTTTGTGAAAACGGAAAGTGTTGTCACTAAACGAAACGAAACGATAGATTTTAGGTGTTGTATATATTTGATGGAGCAAAATATGGCTCAGACACTGTAGTAATATTTAGATTTAATGACATACAATCGATAACCATCCAATTGGATATATTTATATTTGTGGATAATGAGAATGAGGAACAACAACGCAGAAATTCGGTGCCTACTGATATTCACGACAGGCATGTATACACAAAAGCATTAGACTAAGACTTCGCTTTCATTTTTAGGAGGAAAACTGAAAATGCAGTAACGATATATTCTTAGTTTAACGTTTTTACTTTCTTCCCTTACTACATAAGAGGAGAAAGTATTCTGATCATGCTCCAGAATTCGACGAATTTGTGATAGAAAAACTTATTGCCAAGCTCTAGTAACGAAAAAGTGGATAAAACGTTTTCCTAAATATGGTAAATTACTTTCTCTAACACGACGTGCAGTCAGAATTTGTTTTAGTTTGTAGAATTTGTTGAAAATTTTTGTGGATCCATGAGACCTGACAGCAAAACATCTCTTCGTCTGTTCGCAGTCAATGCTAGCGCCATAAAAGTTCAGCCGATTTTCTCCAAAATTGATATTCCTCTATCAATTTAAAGGAACTCATGGCCCTCTGAGTTTGATATGTATATTTTGATTCTGGGGGGTATTTCCCATGAAGCTTTAACATTTTCAAAATGTTATAAAATATCGCACTACATTTTTTATTAAACTTTATTCTCACATAACGTTAAAGACGCTTAAAAGTTTTCATTTTACAGTACAGTTTTAATTTTCGTTGCAAATCCCTCAATTCTCGAATTTCAAAAGTTCACAATATTTTTCGGCATCGTTCATCATTAACAATATTGAAGATAGAGGTTTTTCTTAATGAAATCTGTTGTTGAAAGAGATCCGGAAATAAGGCCACTTTTAATTTGTGGAAAATATGAGTAGGTTTCGTGTAATTTTTTTAAGTATAAGCAACTTTTGTAAACAGTTTTTTTTCTGAAAAACGGTTCCAATTTTTTTCTTTCAATTTTTTCTTCGTTTGGGTCAAAGGACCGTAAAAAAACTGTTGATAGACTTATTTCCGTCGAACACATTTTCGAAAATTGTAAACAGTTAATATTTCAAAACACAAACAGTTCTAAAAATATCAGCTCTTTTGAAAAAGATCATGTACATTTAAAAAACGAGCAGTTTTCGCGTAATTTCTGCTTGAAGTTAATGCATATGTCCATAGTTCTTCTTTCTCCACTGACCAGTAAAGTTTTTCGTTCGAAGTTCTCGGGACAATAACTTCACCTTGTCCAATAGTTGTGTTGATGTGCAATAATTGTATTATGCTGTGATGTGCAATAGATGTGCAATAGTTGTGCAGTAGTTGTCTCTTACTTCTTTCAAATTCAAGATTTAACAGAGTATTTGAAGAGATTCGTAATCTTTATTTTTGAAGTGGAGCCGTTCAGTATGTACGCGCGTATTTCGATGATAAATACGATCAAACGTGTGTCCGATTTCCCCGTATTTACCCCGCTTGCTGATCTTGCGCGTCCGCATGCCGCATTTGAAGCGACGCGCGGCGGCTGGGCGGCGGGGGCGGGGCGAGGGGGGAGGGGGAGAGGGGGGCGAGGAGCATTCGCGCGGAACGGCGTTCGCGCCCACTGCGGGGCGACAGGCGAGTGGGGCGACGGCGGCGGTTTCGCGGGCGATCGCGGACGCCGCCCCGCCGGGGCGGTGGGCGCGGGCGCGGGCGGGGGCGGGGGCCGGATGCGGGCGCCCGCTCGCGCGTGCCACGCCGGTGGCGAGGCGACGCGAGGCGAGGCAGGGCGGGCCGGGCCGGAGAGTGGGGGGGAGTGGCGAGGAGGGGCGGGGCGGGGCGGGGTGGCCCTATTGTGAGGGCGGCGGCGCTTCCGGCCGCTGCGTCCGGTGCCGCGTCGCGCCCCGCCCCGCCCCTCCACGCCTCCTCGCCTCCTCCCCCATGTGCCACGAAAGCCGCAAAACTTGAAAGAGAACTTCCTGACAGCGTGTTGGACCCTTGGTTGGCGTTCAGAGGTACCATTTCTCTTCCCTTCATGACTTTTAAAGTGTTTGTTATTGTGTTGAATCGATCGTGTACTGTTTGTATTTCTCTTCCCCAATTTTTATGCAACATATTGACTACGTTTTTGTTCTTTATCCGCTTATGGAAAATAAGTGGATAATCCTTTGCTTGCTGCCCAAAACGGTAGAGTGGATTTGTACATCCATTATTACTTTTTGAAAGCATAGCGAGTGCAGGTATTTTAATGTCAACCTTTTAAAACTGTACTTACTTTTGCGTTCAAGGCAAGATTGATAGAAGGAAATACACAGAGATCGAAATCCATACCAATGCAGATTCCTTTGTGCACGGATTTTCGATCATCTGAATTCACTTCTTTGTCAACACGCTTTTCAAAGTAGTCGTAATATTCCGCCACTGAGTGTTGTTTTGCTCTTTTAATCCATAACGTCTTATTACCTTGGTGACAACGTATTGTCTCACTGATTAAACCAAAACTTCGTGATTTCTTGCCTAGTAAAAGTTTTGTTCTGGGGCGCAAGGTTTGCACTCTCGTAGAATGGGGAGTTAAGCGAACTGAAAACTTTTGGACTGACAGTTCTGTTCAGCTTAAGAGTTGTAAAGTCAGCTTCATTGCTTCGGACATTGATAAGTCGTTTTCATCTATCATCATAGACACAGTGGACTTGACAAATAATTTTTTTACCTCAGTATCTTCTTTCAGACTTTTAAGTCCACATATGTTTTTTTCGGTGATGAATGATATTTCTATAGATTACACTATTTCTCTCAATCTCCAATTTTCTGCTGTTGGGACAGCCTGTTGATTAGAGGTCACGGGGGTAATGTTAGAGAAGCCTAGTTCTTCTTCTACCACAAACAATGTTTGGTTTGCACTAGTAATCGGGACATTACGTAGTCTATGGAACTATATTTCAAGCGGCGGCACTTACTTAAAGCATATGCTTATTTTCCCCCTAACAGTGTCTTTTGATCCATACATGTTTCCTTCAAGCTCGCTTAAATCGGTGATCTAACGAAAACCGTTTAAATAACTCGACTAAAGAAACCGATGCTCAGTATTATCCATACTGTCGCATAACTCTCAAATGAGTGGTGATATTCAACAAACAACTTCAGTCTTTGTAGGTCACACACTAAAGGTACGATGGAAGAACACATTTAGGTTAGTAGACTATTTATAGCACGTTTAAGTAAAATTGAGAAATAATGATAGCAATATTATTATTATTATTATTATTATTATTATTATTCCTCCACATCACGACTACAGATGTTATGAGTCGGCTGAGTCAGTCGAATCTACTCCAGGTTGCAACCAGCTACCTAAGGAGCAGATCTAGGGACTGTCGGTGCCTCTACAATACTTTGCGCAAAATGTGAGCTGTGCCAAATAAAGCAATTTCTTGCACCTCCCAGTCTTTTGAATTACCTGGAAGTTTAGCCAAGTTCTTACACAAATTTTGCGGAACAAATCCCAGAGCTCCGAAAACTATCGGTACGACCTGTGCTTTTACGCTCCACATTCGGCTGATCTCAATTTCCAAACTCTTGTATTTAAGACGTTTCTCTGCCTCCTTGGTTACGACATTTTGATCGTCAGGCAAAGCAACATCCACAAGTAGACACGATTTGTTCTAAAAATCCCGGATAACAATATCCGATTTGTTTGCTCCTATCGTGCGATCCGTTTGAATTTGTTGGTCGTACAATATTGTACACAATCCAACCGATGTCACCGGTTTTGGTGAGTGTTCGTACCACTTGGGGCATGTGTTTGGAACTTCGAGGGCGGTACAGATCTGCCAGTGGAGGTAACTACACACCGTGTCGTGTCTTTTTAAGTATTCCTTCTTTGCTAGGATTGGACAAGCTGAGACAATGTGATCAATGGTTTCTACTTGCTCCTGGCAAATTCGGCATTTGTCATCTTGGGAAATTTTGAGAACCGCTTTATCATAATGTCGTGTTCTCAACGCCTGATCTTGAGCAGCTACTAGAACTGCTTCCGATTCTGGCTTCATCCTTCCCCTTTTAAGCCACATAAATGATTGATCTTTATTGATCTGCACCTTGTCCATTCTTTTTAGATATTGTCCATGGAGGGGTTTGTCCTTCCATGACTTCTTTAACATTTTTTGTGTCTCACATTTCATGTTTAGTAGTACCAGAAGTTCAGTCTCTGTATTATTTGACGTGTCTTGCATAGTTTTCTTTGCAGTGCTTTTTGCTACACTAACAATGCCTCTGTTTCCCATTTTCGGTCAGATTTCATGACCTGCCTCATTAGAGGGTCATCTTGATGACTGACTACATATTTTCCCATTCCAACTATTGCATTGTGCCAGGAGGCTTCAATTTGTCTGACGCCTCTTCCTCCTTCCTTATGTGAGACATAAAGTCTATGTACATCAGCTCGTGGGTGGGCGACATGATGCATTGTTAGCAGTTTTCTGGTTTTTCGATCCATGATGCGGATTTCTTGCTCATATTATTATTATTATTATTATTTATTCACTCAACTCAAGAGATTTTCTTAGAATAGGGTCTTCGCTTACCTTAAAATGCATTTCAGCACAAAACCTGTTTTTCGCAGCACATCTCTCGAAGAAACGCAACATCCTATATCCAGGAGGTATTCGACTGACTCGTTGCTGGTTATTCCGGCGGAGGCGACAACAAGCGAACATCTTAATCAATAAGAGCTCGAGCTTGCGTATTAAAATTACGGAACGGCAGGGAAATGATTAGGAAAGAGAAACGTAGGAAAAGCTGGCAGTAATACTGGCTTAAATTCATCAATATAATCGGTTTAAATTATTCAGTAGCAGGTTGAATCGCATTGTGCATCGACAATGCCTGCTTGCATGAGGGGGAAACTCGATCAATAAGCAAGTTCGAAGTAGTTTCCAGAGAGTCGAAATCGCTTCGTTGGAGACTTGGTATACCGGCGTTGAGTCCGCCGACCAAAAAAGGCCATATTTGGAATCAGAAAGTAACCGTTTCTTTGGTATATCTTGTCGCGCAATAAATATTTCTCAATTAACACATTTTCAGGGCATTGATTTTGTATTCTATCCTTGTAATAAATGATCTGCAAACGACTCTTTTACGTGGTTAAAGTGCCCTCTCTGCAAAAAATGGCTTAAAAAGTTGGTATTGATGAACCTTTTCCATCCGACCTGCGAAACATGGTAAAAAAACTGCCCTCCGTCTTGGGCGCCGGACGTCTCTCCCCGTGCGGCGCGACGCGGCGGCGTGACGCCGGCCGAGGCACAGGGGCGCCCCTGGCGGTCGGCGGCGGCGGCTGACGAGGGCGCGTCCGGCGCCGGTGGAGGCGACTGTACGAGGCGCGTGGGCGGAGGTCGATACCTGGCGGCCTGGCGCTCCCAGCGGCAATCAACAGAAATTGGCGAATTAATAATTCACGCGGACACGTCCGCCGCGCGCCCGCCTCGTTTACCGCCCAGACACCTTGTCGCGGCCACCGGCGACTGTGGCCGACGTGTCTCCGGGCGCCCCGCCCCCGCCCCCGCCCCGCGCCGCCCCGCCTCGCCCCCGCGGGACCGGGTGACCTCGCCCTCCCTCCCTCCGGCCCCGCCGCCCGCTGGCGGCGGCGCTGCGGGCGGCGCCTTCGAAACGCAGTTGGAAGCTCGTGGAAGGGCCTTGGCCGCGGCGGCACCTGTTGACGCCTCTTCTGCGAGGGCGGAGGGCGCGGGTTCGTGCCCGGGGAGCGACTTGGCTTGCCGACGGGCAGGAACCCGTTAGAGGCAGGCTGGGAAGTCGAGGCCAATGAGTCGTAAGAACGAGAGTGTACCACAGCTTGTTCGGACTTTTCTCGGTTCGCGTGTGTGTGTCTGACGCTGATGGCTTCATCGCAATGAAATTCATTACTTACCAGATAGAATAATGATGGTGCTGCATTATTATAAATTTTCACCGATTTGTATTGTAACATTTTAATTCTATTTTTTGTCAAAACGTTATCGTTGTCAGTGTAGTTACAGCTTTGTAACGCTATTCGTCTGGATTGTGACTTTAATCTACTTATAAGTTAAGTAGCTGAATATCCGGCGTTGCCCGGATATTTATTTTTCACAAGCGCCCGATCCACGCTTTCCACGTCTTCGCCTCCACGCCCTCTCCCACCAGCCATGACCGTCCCGACTCCAACTGCCTCTCCGCTCATCCAGTCTATTCTACTGCATGTGTTCCTCTCGCTCACTGCGGTAGGTCCACATCCTCCGCACGCCCTATCCGGCCTGTCATGGCCGTTCTGTCTTCGTCTCCTGGACTGGCCGCCCCTCCCATCCAGCCTATTCTGTTCTGTGTGTTCCTCTCACTCACAAACCGGGAGGGGTGGTTCAGTGCATCAACTGATGTCACTGCAGTGCCTCTGACCGGGAGGTCCTAGGTTAGACAGCGGAGGGATTTTCCACACTGTCAGATTCAGTTGCTGTCTGGAGGAGAATTCTAGCGGCTGGCTCACCTGATCGGTTGTTTTCCGTGGTTTCTCCGATCAGCACCAGGCGAATGCCGGAGCAGTATCCTAACAAATGGGCCACGGACCGCACGTGATATTTGCTTTCCATCCCTTAACCTATCCTCACTCCTTACTTACACAAGCACACTATCATGCACTACACTACCACTCATGCCGGGAGACCGGTCGGGAGCTGAGAGCTTGTCCCGGCTGAGCCGGTGCCCCGCTGGTGGGAAATACCTGGTTGGGGAAAACCCCGCTAGTCGACGGTAGGTCGGCGCCTGATCTCGCCATCCAGCGGGGAAAAGATCATCGCCTCCTCCCGATGGAAAACACGCACAACTCTTACGGAACTAATGACCTCAGTAATTGACGCGCCCGGAATCATGAACAATTAGTCAATCAACCTCGCTCATAACCCTACATCAGTCCCCCGCTCGCCCTGTCAGGTTACCATGGCTGCCCCTGCCCCCCCTCCCAATTTCCCTGCACATCCAGCCTATTCTGCCATATAACTTCTCTTTGCGTTCGACATGAAATTTTATTCACTTATTCTGTAGAATAAAATGCATCTATGTTACTAATTTTCAATTTCCGAAGAAATTGAAAGAAAGCTATGCGGCACGCGCCCATGTGAAGGGTTTCTGTGGTTTCATTCGATACCAGAAACTCGGGAAATAGCCTAAGACAATAAAACTGAAGCGCCAACTAAAACGCAACGAACTTGTGCACCTATCCAATACATTGCATTTTGTTGGGAACCACAGCTGATAAGAATTTTATTGTTGGGCGTAATTGCTCTCGATTCACTGATCAACGTACCCGCATATGGAGCGGTTGAAAACTGCGTTATCAGCAACCCCACCGAAACACGTCCGCTAATCCTACACGAGCGAGCGCTACATGTCCTGCAAATATCTGCAGCGTTGATTTCGAAATAGTACTAGTTAAATTGTATCATTTAACTTATACCTCTTAAAACAAATGCATCGTATCATCACGTGCCGTCAAATTCACATCTTTTCTTTCCTCACAAAAAGTAAAATCTAACCTACAAAGAATACATCTATACGCGATGCAGCAGAGCATTACAACGAACACTAAAGAAGTTGGATCTCTTTACTGTAACTTAATTTATTATTTCAAGCGGAATTGCTGAGTGGGTAGGGGAGGAAAGTGCGGATACTCAACAAAGCCTTAAAATAATTTGGAGTGTAACTAACAACCAATGCTACCTTTTCTGTCATTAATACTTGCTTCATAAAAGATAAATATATTTATTAGCAGTTGTAGGCTTATAATTAGAGCAGGAAAATAAGAGATGGATTAAAGTTTGAGTATTTTCTGATTAGTTGAAGAAATTGTAATAAATCAAGTCGCATTTTGTGAGATTTCACGGTTACAAGGAAATGTGTTTGAAATGTAACAATAAAGTCGATGATTATGGCGCATTAATCGAGAGGGTTGTTGGAGGAATTGCGAAGCTTTCGCATCCTGATTAACTTGAAAACTTTTGTTACTTGTTTGCTATAAATGTGGATTGGGTGAAATCTTATGACAGCTTCTTAAATTACCATGTACCTCATCTAAAAAGAAATAGATGTATCTACATATACCTTAGTTTTCAGACATGCCGATTTTACACACAATTCATGCGCCATTTGCACGAGGGTCGCTAGCTGACCACTAGACGTTAAGTGGTATTGTGTAAATCCCTCCAGACATTGAGAAAGTTATTTCACAGGACAAACGGTCGGACAACGGAGTGTTGGCGAATAAGCTGTGGATTGACATTGTTGGGCAAAGTAAGAAACGAAAACATTAGAAGAAAAGCAGAAGTGAGTTTCAACATTATTGATACCATTGAAATTAGAAGGCTCAAATGGTACAGTCATTTAAACAGAATGGGTGAAGAGCAATGTACCCTAAAGCTCTGGAATTGGAAACCAACATCATACAAAAGACGAAGTTTATGGAAGACCCAGAAGTATATGGAAGGAAGGAGTAGAGAAGGCAATGGCCAGAAGAGGATTAACTGCAGAAGACTGCAGCGACAGACTACGTAAAATGGAAACTGGCATGCGAGAGACGCCTAATGGTGTAAAATACTCGCAGTGCTACTGCTATAACGGTGTGCCATCTTCGAATTTATGAGTGTACTAGGAGTGGAGAGAGGACTGAAGAGAGTTGATGTCGAGCGCAGACGATCAGAAGACAATCGCCTTCCATACCCCTTACTTATCGCCAAGTTACCTCTTTCCGCTGAAAACAGAGAGCTTGGCTCAATGATGTATACATAAACTCCTAGATGGATGACTGTCGCCTTGGCGGTGAGGCCACCCAAGGTGCCATTTTGCACGGCAAAAACCTTGTTCGTATTGTCGAAAGCGGTGTGTTGTAGTGAGTTTTCTCTTGGGCTGTTTAGTGAAACATTTTTTGTTTTGATTTTTTAAATGTTTTCATTTTGATCTTTACTTAATGTAATTGTTATTTTCAAAATTGGCCTAGGAAATCAATTATTTTTTGCCTTTGTTTTATCCATGTTTTACCACTATAAGGTGGGTTTCACAACAATATCGTGTAGTGGAATCTTAGTCTTAAGTGTTCATGTTTTGAACCTGTATTTTAATCTATTCATTTAGTCTCTAAATGTATGTTTTGTCCTATTTCGTGTTACGTAAAATGAAAAGAAACATTATTTATTGGTGAATATTTTCTTTCAATGGTGAAAGGTATCATTTGAATGTTTGTTCCTGCAAAACGTTTTGTATTCATATGCAAATAAAAATGTCTGCCCATAAAAAGTGCATATGTACTATATTTTTCTACGTGTTTTCATTTTAAATCTCTCTGCCACCTCCCAAATCCAGCAGTTATTTACAACCATCTATTAAGAGAGAAAAAAGGGATATTTGGAGTGAAACGCAGTTTTTCTAATCACATGAACAATAAGTACGTCTTATTCTTATATTTGAAAACGCATTATTGAAACAGAGAAGGAATCCTTAATAATAAAGCAGCCTTAGTAATAGTAATTTACTGTCACGTGCAGTATTAACATATAAATTGATCTCTTCTGAAGTAGTATAAGAAGTTTGTACCTGTAAGTCATCATAAAAAACAAGTCCTCATTTTTGCAAGTCTCCGGTAACACTATGTCAATGCTGTTCGTAGTTTTATGTAAATTATAAAATATATTTTGACAATGTGTTGTTGCCTACAGCTTTACTTCCTTATGATGGAACAGAACCATGTTAATAAACACAATGTATACGTGTTACACTCGTAAAAATCTGCCGAACTGTCATGGGCTGCCATTGACATTCAAAGCTTTTGCCGTGCAACATGGCTCCCTGTACGGCCTCACCTCCGCCTATTGGGAAAGCGCGGAGTCAGCCATCTAGTGGTATTTATATACATCATTGGCTTGGCTCCAAATTGTTTCAACGGATAGAGCTGTGAATTTTTGAAAATGGGAAAAAGTTAGAAATAGTGGGAGAAAGTATGCGTTGTTATAGCACCACTAGTTTAGGGGATAAAGGGAGAGCGGAAAAGAAATTTTGGGACATTTTGGTGACATGTGAAGCTACTTAAGTGCTTTAACTATATTTCTATTACTTACTTTAATTATTATTAATCAGTGGATATAATTGTGAGATTTGGTGCAGAACGGTGAGCTACACTGTAATTAGGAACTTACCGTGGATACGAAGACTGAATCGCAAACGGTGTTTCCTATGATGTGATTGTTGAACTGGCTTGTAATGGTATAAGTTGATCTGGGTTATTGTAAACGAAAGCTCAACATACTGTTCTTGTTTACATTGGTGTACCAATAATGCTGTATACTTCCCTTTATATTCATCTTATTCCAATTCTCGCCCAATATTATGTACTACGGCATTATTCATTAGTACGTTAACTTAAAAAAGAACTCTTCCTGTGAGAGAATTTGTTTAACTCCATAATGTTATTGTTTTGAGAAACGACATCTTTGGTCATTCGGCCCAGTGAGCGTCGTCGGAGCGCTAGTTGGCTCCAGTTACCCTTCCCTCCCCCACCCACCCCGCCCACATTGCTTCTAATGCGCGCGTGCATTAGGCACACCCCCACCCCACTCGTCGCGCCGCACGGCACAAGCACACGGCAGCCTCCCCCCCCCCGAGATCTACGCGAAATTCTCTTCCGCCTACGCGACGGTTGGGGGTGCTGCTGACCGCAGTTCACGTGGTTTCTCATAAGGAAACCTATTGCTTCAATGGCCATCCGCTTGCTAGACCGAATCTGCGCTCACTCTGTATTCCGCCTGCAAATCTCCTGACTCAGTTGCGTCAGGAATGCTCACGTAAGAACAGTGGCGGCCGGTGGGTTGCGAAGTAGGAACGGCGGCGTGTATATCCTAAATTTCACATACATTTTGCCTCTTCAAAATATTTCTTGTGGACGAGGAAAGCTAAAGCATGTTGTGTTCAACCGATTTTCACTCATCGGGGTTTTAATCCTTCACCAAGACAACTTTTACGGTGATAACTAAAGATATAATTCTGCTCTCGCGAAAATAAGAGATTTTTTTAAGAAAATATTTCCAGCAATCAAAACAGTAATTCATGATATCTGATGAAAGGCTCGATATATTTAGCTTAGTTAATAGGCACGAACTCTTCCGAACAGAGCTGTACGCTGACCCACCCAACTCCCAGTACCCTCGCTCTTCCTCAACCTTCCGTTGCATCGCATGCACCATCTACGGACGGACCCCCGATAGTCTACGATTCGATCCATTCTTAAAACATTAATATTTCGCCTAAGCGGGCACATAAAAATAAATTCGTCCTCAAAAATTGCGCTGGTGGTATGGACAAACTAGACGAGGCGATTTATTGAAAGTTCAAACCTTTTCCCGAGGTCAATTGTTTTGGGGAGGGCGCCGCCCCAGAGCCTTTAAGGAGCAGCCGCCACTGATTGAGGAGCAATTTATTGGATGGATGGATTTTTTTTTCGTTCACGGGAGGGTAATACGAAGCATGCATGTGTTCTTTCCTCATGTAAATTAGGTTAAGATCGACTGTTCTATTATCCCTTCAAAGCAGTTGTTAGAAAATCCTCCCAAATTGCATAAATACATTTGTCTAACATACACGCGCGAAAACTCCCACATCTGGAAAACCTACCACTATTTTCTCCACATATGTATAAGAAGAAAAATATCTTAGTGAAACGTTATTTCCACCATGTAAAAAATTCGTAACTAATGTATAAGTTATATAAGGATCTTGGTTTTTGAAGATGCCCTTAGAGGCGGGAAAACCTCTAAGCTTCCGTCTGGTCTCCCGACAAGTGTGGCAGTGTAGTTCATCTGAGTACATGTGCGTGCAAGTAAGGGATGAGGATAGGACAATGAAGAGTAAGGAAAGATCGTATGTGGTCCATGGCTCGTTTGTTATGGGAAGTACCGCTCCGGCATTCGACTGGTGTTGATGGAAGAAACCACGGAAAACTACGGATTAGAGCAGCCGGCCTCTAGAATTCCCCTCCACACAGCGGGTGAATTCGAACCAGCTGTCTATCTGCTACCGTCGGGACTGGAGCCTTAGGACCTGCCAATCAGAGGCACTGCATTGATATCCCCTGATGTCCTGAGCCACCCTAGCCGTTTTGGCATTGACCTTGACAGGGGAAGGGAGGCGATAAATCCGATTGTTAACCACATCTGAAACAACGCTGCGCTGCCTTGAGAGGGGTGCGGTTGGGCGTGGTCCATTGGAGCGGTGGTGGAGGAGGAGGCCGGCCGGGCGGTCGGCGTCGGCGGCGTCGGTGGCGCCGCGACGCCGCATTGCGTGGCGGAGGAGGCGGAGGGGGGGGCGGGACGAGGCGGCGCCGATGCGGCGGCCTTAACATTGCACGAGGCGCCGCGTCGCTGCGCTGCAAAATTCAACGGCGCCCCCCTCCCCCCCGCCACTCACACTCGGCGGCGGAATTAATCAGGATGAAAGATTCACAGGCGGCCGCGCGGGCGGCTGGCCGGCCGGCCGGCCCGGCGGCGCCGAAAAACTGCCACGCGCTTTATTTAATTTGCGCCCCGCCTCGCTGCCCTTCCACCCCTCCTCTCGCTTGCGCGCTCCTCCCCCTCCCTACTTCCCTTACTCCTCCTCCTTTGCCTCTCTTTCTCCCCTCTTTCCCTCCCTTCCACCGACTTCTTCCTTCTCACTGCTTTCTTACCTTCACCCTTTTTGAATTGAATTGAATTGAAGCCTTATTTTACGTGGCGAGACTCAGGCCATGAGGCTTGCTCTTCCGACTGCCCATGAGAATTTTGCTATGCCCCTTTCACCAACTTGCGGAGAAACAGAGAATTTCTTGAGCGACGAAACAGGCGATTTGAATTTAGCTCAGAGGTTTCATTTAGACTTGAGTATATTTTACATGCAGTAAATCTACCACATGGGACATCCGGCTTTACTTCCCATCAGAAGGAAGGGTTTCGAAGGATTTTTTCGCCCTCAAAATGCACTTTGAACCCGTGAAAGTGGATATAACAGTCCGATACGCTGACCGTTACACCATCGACGCCGACGTTTTGTTCTTCTTTCCACGATGCGCTATCATCTCTCCTACCATCTTTCCTTCGTTCCTTCCTCTCGTTCTCGCCCAAACGTCTCCGTGTTCACTTTACTCGGCTTATACATTTCCTCTCCTTTCCTTTCGTATAATTTTCACTCTCTAATCCATCAGTTCTGTTTTTCCATCAATATGGAAACTACTTGCTCGCGCCCAGAAAGACCTTTGACAAATAGGAGGGGCATAATTAATGCATTTGACTGTAATACATGTGGTTCACCACATCTAAATATTTAAATTTTGTTTCTAAAGGTGCGTAAGCAATTAAAGATATTTGTGTGAAAGTGAGTTTCTCAAAAATCTTTGTTATCGGTTTTCAGTGTTGCACATAGATATTTTTGTTACCGTTTCTAATTCATTTTTTCTTTTTAAAATTAAATTTATATTAATCAGTTTTTTAATTGAAATTATTATCACCATATTCGCCACTTATATTCTGGGGGAATATGTTTGTAAAATCTTCAAATAGTATAGTATGCAGCTAAGTTATTGACGCTTTATTTACTAAATTTAAATATTAGAAAATATTCGAATATGTTGTGTGTATAGAAATGACTATCCATTTTTAATCACCTCTCAAGTCACCTTACAAATATTCTGATCTGGTGCATGCAAATTTGAACTAATTTTAAATCATGGTTTATTGTCGGACAAGAAAAACTTTTTGCAATCTGTTTTTGTGTTAAATAAATGAAGTTATATTTAACTTAAATCTTTGAGTCATCATAAATTTAGGAGAGTTTATTCAAACAATGTACGAATCTTTTTCATTTGTTACAGGGTAAGTATTCAAAGGTGGACTGGGTTAGAAGAATTCACTGAAGACTTGGTAAATACAGCTATGTGTCTCAGGAATAATGCATCTTGCAGAACAGGTGAGATTCACATAACCAGATAACAAGCTCCTGAGTTAATTTTAGGCACAAGACGTAAACCTTACTCGTAAATGTAGATTTTATGTTTCCTAATATTTCTGCCGATTTTTCTGTCCCCGAATGTATTGACCATGAAATATGTTGAAGTTTTTCTGTCGTAGTGCCAATGCATTCTTTCGAGACACATAGCAGCTGTTGAAAAAAATTAAAAAATCATTGTAAGTTGTTATGAAAATAATTTGTATTCTGACGTATATTTTCTCAAAGAAAACAAAGTTACTCATTGAAAGCGTGCATAAGTGTACGGAAATAGAAAGAAACGTCCGTAGCCTTCTTTTAACACAAGGGAAACACGAAGAGGAAAAACATATCGTCAAGCCGCTATGAAGATGAAATTCGGAGAATTTCGGAAGATTCTGGAGATTCGTGGGCCAATCAGATGAAACGCTGGGAAACCTCTATTTGCGCAGTCTAAAAGGCAAATGGTCCGTGTGGGCGCATACGTTGGCTGCGGCTGCGGGGCGCCGTTGCGGCACGGCTGAAAGGGAGAAAGGGCGGGGAGGGTGGGCACGTCGGCGCCGGGTCGCTGGTTCGAACCCCGCGGCGCCGTTGACCCGCGTCGCTGGTGCGTGCGCCGTCCCCACCCTGCCGCGCGATGCGTGTGTACGCAGGGCCGTCACGGTCTCTCGGCTGCATTTCTAGCACCCTAAAAGGTTAAAAGCTTTGGCCTGTGGGTTCATGGGAACTCGTAGACCTTAGACGTGAATACCAGACGCAAACGTTGGGTTGTGGAATGGCTTTTGCAGGCCGTAAAAGATTGTTGATAGTGACTATTGTAGAACAATACCGTCATTGTCAATGTCTTTGAATTAAATAAAAAAAATAGTTCACTTTTTATCAATTTCAGCTTCCCCACTTGTAATTATTCGGTTACAAGAAGTACAGACATAATTTTGTTTCCTACATTAACAGTTTCGAATAAGCTATTAGCTCTGAAGTTATAAGAAGAAATATTACAACACGTTGTTTAAAGTTTCCTAATAATTGATCACTCATGCATTTATTTCCACTCTAATCTCCTTTTAAACAAGTGTGAATGTCAAAGAGTGGGTAATGTGCATATTTGCACCAAAAAAATAATAGAACTGGAGGAATTCCCCAATGCTTTCTATATCTGATTGGATCTATTCCTTCCGTTTTTCACTTTTTAAGAATCCAAACGACGTTTACTCCTTTTAGCATTCAAGTCGATCTCGTGGCGCAGGGAACTCTTGTGAAGTTTCTGTGTGGGCGATCGATGCTATTTCTGTCCACGTCAGAACAAAATCACCTATTACCTTTAGTCAATGTACTATACGGAGATTACTACTCTTGAAATGAGGCCACACCCTTTACGGGGTGAAAGTCATACAAATTCCATTGTTCTTTATCCATTTTTGTAAAACTCTTTCTTCAATACAGACATCTGAAGATTCTTACAAATAAATGATTTCGGATTCATTTTATGTTTTTCTAAATTAAATTATTTTGTAACTATATGATGATGAATGATGTTCGTGTAAATAAATATCCGCATCGCCCTCGTGTGTACTTAACCCGGCGCATTTCACTCTTCCTTTCGCGTCGTATTGCAGACACGAGGATTCAGATCTCCCAAGTGGTGACAATGAGCTTTTTATCAACGATCAGACGGAAGAAAGCTTTTTATTAATCAAGAAATTAATTATTGGCTTACTTCAGGTCAATTGAATTTTTTCTGCTAAAATATCAATGAACACATTTCTAACAGCAATAAGAATTGTTTATTTCATGTATTGATCTTTTAAAATGCTATTATTCCATACTATACCGCACTTTGTCTTTTTCCGCCTCGAAAAAATGGTTGATTATAGTACTTTACTGCACTGAAATAGTTATGGTTGCAAATGTATAAATAAAAAAGTGAATATTGAAATAAAATATGTTGAATTATAAAAAAGTTCCAAATAATTATAGACAGTCATAAACAAAATATATTTGTTATCTTGACAACGTTTCGGAGACTATTTATGTCTCCATCATCAGGTCATTAATTTTATTACATCACAATCTATAAGAAAAAATAAAATTACAAATAAATATCTACAAATTTGCATTAATTTTAAAAACTTTAAACTAAAAAATAATAATAAATTGAAGGAAAGTACGTAGTAAAAAAATGCTATACTCACATGATATAATACATTACATCTAAAAATAATAAATTGAAAGAAAGTACGTAGTAAAAATTTAATACTCACATGAATTTGTAGAATATAAAATAAATTATTAAACAAGTCCACGTTTACTACGTAAAAAATACGGACATGAAGATTGTTGCGTATTGAGAATAACTTTATTTGAAATATCTATTGAAAAACTTTTGTATTTTTTATTAAACTTGGTTAATACAGAATCATAACTCTTAGAAAACTGATTACATTCAATTTGAGAATTCATAGAAGGATATATTTTTATAAACAAAGATTCTAGAATTAGTCTCGAAAACCATTTGTGTTCTGTAATCAATATTGTAGGGTTGAGAAAATCAATAATATGATCGTGTTTTATTCTGTGAGCAGTAACGGAATTTTGTTTTTCGAAGGGTAATTTAATATTATTTATATGTTCTTTGATCCTATCCCCTAACCTCCTCCGAGTTTGACCAATATATACTAAATCACAATCAGAACATTGTAATGAGTACACCGAATTAAGTATATTTAATTTAGGAATCGGATCCTTGACATGACGGACTACATTAGATTTATTGATGATTGTATTGACAAGGACCACATTAGGGAAATTATTTGAAAACATTCTCTTTATACAGTTGTTGATTCCCGGAACAAAAGGTAACGAAAATATAATTTTATCAGAAAATTTTTGAGAAGGTGGTGGATTACCTACTACGTAATTTATGTCAAACGATCTCTGTACCAATTGATTTAACTTCCGGCATACAAATTTTTCAACAAATTTAATGGGATATGAATTTCTACATATGCAGGAATTATCTTAAATTTTTATTCCAATCATCCTACCGTTATGAAAATTGCCATTGTCAAAAATCTAGTTGAGAGAGTTTTTCGAATTTCAGATTCTATTTTCTATCCTGCTAACCTTGAAAAAATATTTTTATTGTTAATAAGAAATTCATATCCCATTAAATTTGTTGAAAAATTTGTATGCCAGAAGTTAAATCAATTGGTACAGAGATCGTTTGACATAAAATTACGTAGTAGGTAATCCACCACCTTCTCAAAAATTTTCTGATAAAATTATATTTTCGTTACCTTTTGTTCCGGGAATCAACAACTGTATAAAGAGAATGTTTTCAAATAATTTCCCTAATGTGGTCCTTGTCAATACAATCATCAATAAATCTAATGTAGTCCGTCATGTCAAGGATCCGATTCCTAAATTAAATATACTTAATTCGGTGTACTCATTACAATGTTCTGATTGTGATTTAGTATATATTGGTCAAACTCGGAGGAGGTTAGGGGATAGGATCAAAGAACATATAAATAATATTAAATTACCCTTCGAAAAACAAAATTCCGTTACTGCTCACAGAATAAAACACGATCATATTATTGATTTTCTCAACCCTACAATATTGATTACAGAACACAAATGGTTTTCGAGACTAATTCTAGAATCTTTGTTTATAAAAATATATCCTTCTATGAATTCTCAAATTGAATGTAATCAGTTTTCTAAGAGTTATGATTCTGTATTAACCAAGTTTAATAAAAAATACAAAAGTTTTTCAATAGATATTTCAAATAAAGTTATTCTCAATACGCAACAATCTTCATGTCCGTATTTTTTACGTAGTAAACGTGGACTTGTTTAATAATTTATTTTATATTCTACAAATTCATGTGAGTATTAAATTTTTACTACGTACTTTCTTTCAATTTATTATTTTTAGATGTAATGTATTATATCATGTGAGTATAGCATTTTTTTTACTACGTACTTTCATTCAATTTATTATTATTTTTTAGTTTAAAGTTTTTAAAATTAATGCAAATTTGTAGATATTTATTTGTAATTTTATTTTTTCTTATAGATTGTGATGTAATAAAATTAATGACCTGATGATGGAGACATAAATAGTCTCCGAAACGTTGTCAAGATAACAAATATATTTTGTTTATGACTGTCTATAATTATTTGGAACTTTTTTATAATTCAACAAATCTATAGAGACAGTCTATAGTTGAAATTGAAATAAAATATACTATAGGTACAGAAACGCTTTATTATTAAGTATTTATAGTGATGGTACATTTTGGTTTTTCTTTCAATTTTTGTTGTCGGAAAGTTTGCCATTGAAGTTGACTTACTTGCCTTCGTATGTAGTTCGTTAACACTTCCACGAAACTATCACGTCCTTGATTCATGCGGGCGATATTTTTTCCACCGAAGTCTGTATTTTTCAGTACTCAAACTACCTTTTCAACCCTTCGTGTGTTTTTCAAACGTTCGACACCTGGCATAGCTAATAATGTAGGGTATGTTGGACGAATGCAGAGACCTGTATTCATTTAAGGTTTCGTCAAACAAAAAAATAGGACAATTTTCGTTGGTATTCCCCCAATAGTGTTTGTTCCAACTCTTTGCATACTGCATTTACTTTTTGTACCACCTATGAATAGATTCATGTGGGTTATATTTTCGGGTCTCAATCCCAAGAACTTCGTAAATTCTGTAAAAATAAATATCTAATCTACATCATCAATTACAGAAGACATGATCTGCAATTTTTTTTCATATGAAGAAATAGTAATATTCAATTTAGATCCATCATGACAAAGTAAGAAGAAATACAGTTTATTTTGTTATTGGAATCTCGAAAGTAAAGTTGAAAAAGTTACGAAAACCTTACGTGATAGATATGTTTGTATCTTTCTTTGCACCGTGGTGTACATCACTATTTTGGTCATCGAATCATACTACTTTTAAATCCAAGAAAATTGCATCTTCGTCACTGTGGTCAAAGTTCTCTCCGCCAAGTGCAGCAACTTGACGTAGCGTGGACCCAAGAAGTGATTGGGAATCACCTGCAGAAATGTTGAGCCACTCTGCCTGTGTAGCCGTCCATCACGCGTGCACGAGTTTCTGCACTTCCTCTCCGTTATGCTCCATAAGTGTTGGATGGAATTCATGATGGGCGATGTGGACGGCCAAAACATTCGCTCGAATTGTCCAGAATGTTCTTTAAACCAAACATGAACAATTGTGGCCCAGTGACATGCCGCGTTGTCATCCATAAAATTTCCATCGTTGTTTGGGAATATGAAGTCCACGAATGACTGCGCATGGACTGCAAGTAGTTGAACATTTCTAGTGAATGATCAGTTCGGTTGGAGCAGAGGACCCAGTGCATTCCATGCGAAAACAGCGCACATCTTTATGGAGGGATCGGCAACTTGCATAGTACCTTTTTGTCCGTCATGTTCCGTCATTCGCCTGGTATTGATTGGAGAAACCACGGAAAACAAACGATCAGAGCAGCTGGCTGCTAGAATTCTCCCTGCTAGAATTCCTCCATACTGCGGCTGAAGTCAACCTAGTTATCTATCTAGGTCGGGGCTGACCAATTTAGAAGAGCGTACGGGCCACATATCAAATTCTAGTTAAGCCGCGGGCCGCGTCGCAATTTAAGATGCTTTTTACCCTGATTATAGCGATTATAACGAAATAAATATGTATTAAATACTACTTTTATTCAACATACTTAATGATGAATCTACATATTACATGTTCAATTTTTCATATTTCTCATTTATAATTCACATACTTCACATTTATAATTACAATTATGTCATTATAAAAATGCATAACAGAACAACTAAAAAATATTGTATTTTGTTGGGAAAAAAATCCAAAGCAGTCGCGGGCCGCCATTTGGACAGCCCTGATCTAGGCGGCGCCCGTCGGGACTCGAACCCTGGGAGGCGCGGCGGTGGTGATGGGTCGATGGGCACGACGAGGACCTGTGAAGGGCGGGGGGGGGGCAAGAAGTGACGATGGGAGGGGAGGGGTGGAGAGGGGAGGGACGGGCCCTTCCGGAGGCGGGGGCGTGGGCGGGGGCGGGGGCGGGGGCGAGGCGGCCTTTCCAGCAGCGCAGTGCAAGGGCGTAACGAGGCAGATTAAATTTCCAAGGGTTTCCCTACGCGCGCACGGCAACACCACCACTGGCTTCCTGCGCGCCTCGCCTCGCCACGCCACTTGGCGCGCCACTCCTGCTCCGATTCCTCGCAGTCGTTCCTGCGCACCTCTTCTCGTCATGGCCGTTTTATCAGCATTGGGGGCCCTTGTGCCTAGATTAATTTGGGGGCCCCCTATTCTTTTTATTTTACCGGTCTCTCCTCCCCCAAATTCGATGCTGAAATATAAAGAAAACCATTGAATTTTGTTTTTGTCTAAGTTATCCAGTATTATGAATTCAAGAACAGAAGAAAAAGAAAGAATATTCGAAAAAAATATCAATACATTGTTCCAAGGTTCCTTTAGGGTTTCCCAAAAACCGCTTCGCAATCCCCTAGATGACTGCCTTTTGTACCTACTACCACTGATAATAAAGGAAAGTTTAAAATAAAAAAATAAATTAATTAAATTTAGTATTAAATGAATTGAAATGTATTATAATACTCATTATAATGAATTGTTAACATCGTAGCTGCATTTCGTGCCATAATTTTTGACGGGTTACTCCTAATTATAAAAGAAAAACTGAATGTTGATATCTCGGTTCAAATAATGATGTAATTCTATAAATAAAGTAAAGAAAAAAACGAACAAAAAAGAGAAATAATAATAATAATAATAATAATAACAACAACAATAATAATAATAGAATAAATTTCTTTTATATATTCTACAATTCATATAAATTGTGATAGTATTTTGAGTTCGCAGTATCATAAAATTCTGTTTTTAAATCTCTGAAAACTGTTTCGAAGATATTCACATGCAATAATTTTTTTACGATGTTTGTATTCAGCCCCTCCTACTGTGCGACACTTTTGTGTTAGAAAATTATAACAAAATGTAAAGATAATTTTCATTTCTTGGCTTGACTTTTTTCTGGGTTTCCGAGACACAAAATGAAATACGTGCATTGTGAGGGAAGTGATTGCATTTCGAAAATGTTACCAGAATCGCAGATGCTATCGATTCTCAAAAGCACTTTCACCTTAGCCGAGACAACTATTCGAATTTGTGGAAAAGCAGCAAGAAATTAGGAGTCCACTTCCAGGTGAATCTGCGCCGAAGACGAGTTCAAACGCAAGGGCGCCGTCCAGGCGCGCCCTTCCGCTGGCATGTGCCTTCGGCCCTCCGCTAAAAGAAACTGGAGGCCGCCCGGCGGGAAACTTTTATAGCCCTGGTGTCGTGGCAGTGCGCAATTTCCTGGGGTAGGTGCTGATGGATCCCGGGAGGTGGGTGACGTTGGCGGGGCTGGGTAAGGCGGGGCGGGGACGAGACGGGGGCGGGGGTGGACGCAGGGGGAGCACTGGCTCCTGTCACGCAAGCCCCTTCCTCCGCCCCCAACCCCCGCCCCACCCCCTCCTCACCGCAACTTCACCCTCGCCTCACCTAGTCTCCGCCTCAGCCCACCCTCGCTGTCGCTGCACAGTGAGCCCAAAGACGTTCGTTTGAACTTTCCACTTGGAATTATTAGCTTTTTCTGTGTTCATTAAACGAAATTCTATATGCGTTAAAAGTTCTATAATTTAGCGTTACATTCAGAAGTACGCTTCTTTGTGTAACATTCTATGCAGATTTTGTTAGTGACGGTAACTCTTAAGGGGAGCATACTTCACGTACCGTTTTATGGTCTACGAGTATAAGGGAGTAGACTCGCCCAGTGCCAAACGCATTTCGTAATTTCGCCTTCTTACAAACTTGTCATGAAATGTTTTAAGTCTTCTATTGTGACATAATTGATCAGGTTCGAATAGTGGAGAGAGAAAATATTTTTAAATATACAAAATAAATTCATTTCCAATGTCCTGCAAGCCAACGGTAGAGTGAACACTTCACAAGTCTTATTTGAAAATAATTCAATTTATGAATTGAAATAATATAAACAAATGTATTCTCCAATTAGTTTCGTACAAATGTTTAATTTCATATTTTATTTTTATTTATAAATTTTCAATCAAAAATTTCAACTCAACGGAAAATATGAACCGGTAATTTAGCAATTCAAAATATCATTGAAAACCCCATCAGTTAAACTTTTGTAATTTAACATTGAAAAATAAGCGCAATTCCAAAAATGCGTTGCTCCTCCAACGCAACCCTAACGAAGCCTACCATTATATTATTTCGCCTTTTTATCGAAGCAACTTCCTGTTACCATCTGTTAGTAATCTAGCCCTTGCGTCGCGCCGCGTGTGGCCGCGCAGATGGAGGTTGGCGCCCACCGTGGGGCCTCCGCACGCAGGGCCGTTCACCTCGCGTGTGCAGCCGCATGCGAGCGCCCCGCCCCGCCCCTCCTCGCCCCGCGCGGGCTTCGCTGTGGCAGGCCGCGCCGGCGCTGCCTGGGGCGCGACTCGCCCCTCGAAAACGCTTTTCGATTAAAACGCAGAGCGCCCCTTCTCAAAAATTAAGGAAACAAAAGGCAAAAGTGCCTTTTCGGGCCAACGCAGATTCTTGCGTGTGTGTAGAATCGCCGGCGCTGCAGACGCTCGGAGCGATGTTCAAGTACGCTGAGTCTAAGGCTACGTTTGGGATTCCCGCGTACGGAATGGCTGTTTTCACCATGACGTTGTGGCATGGTTTGCGTCCCTATATCACCACATATCTCATTTCTACATCTATGTACCAAATGAAATTAGAGAGCTGGTGTGCGTGTCTGTACTTGGCGCGACAAACCGTGAACGGGCCCGGGTCGACCAGCAGCGTCCCGGTCTCGCGGCCACGGGCTAAGGGGTGCGTGTGGTTAGCACAAAGACATCCCCACGCGTCTGTGGCCTATTCGTTTTTTCGGGTAAATATTGGGAACCGGCACACCGATTTCGATAGGGTATTTTGTCGGACATAATTTATTATTCTTATTTTTCACATAATTTTTTGATATATAAAATAACATATGTATTCTATTAATTATGTGATATAATTTGTTTTTTATAGAAATCTACAGTTTTATTCCGACATTTGTGAAATTTTGTAATAAGAAAAATAAACATCTCCTGTTCATACCTCTTGAAGAAAAATTTAAGGACACGTCTCAAAAGTGGAGAGGATATCTCCCAAAGTTCCTACTTTCAACGTTTCTAAAAGCGCATTATTTTTATGGTATATATTTTGATTCACTCGACGGCGCAATTGGATTTTCAGTAATTGAGGGACAGATTTGTTATTGCACGTTGACCGGTATCTTGCAATAATTCGTCTTTTTTACTGCTATCCGAGGACGGCAGCATAACAAAAATCGTGGCACCACCTATCGGGGTGCCACGAGGCAGTGGAGAGTGAGAAGAGGCAGAATCGAGGTGCGCTTGTGGGAATTTGGTGTCGGCGAGAGTAACCGGGAGAGGTGGCTCAGTGCATCCTCTGATGTCACTGCAGTGTCTCTGAATTTTAACGTCACTCTCTGCATCAGTCCTCCGTAATTTCCAAAACAAATTTTGGATATTGAAAACAGATACTCACAGACTTTAATTACAAGCCATTCATATCAATAATTTATTAAACAATCCCTAGCACACTATTTTGAATGAACAAATTCCTTCTCTCACCCCTTCTTTTCCGCCAGCCGGCCGGGCGTTTCCCCTAATGGCCATTTCTTAGAAAAAGACCCGCGTCCCCCCTCTCCATTGAGAGCTTTCTTTTAAATAGCGTGCAATGTCCTTCGCTGACTTCTCTGAACCGAGGCCCCCATTTTACTTCTCTTTAGAATAGTATATTTGTCATTTCATGTACTCTTGATTCAAAATTATGTTTCCATTTTCACATTTTATATCCCAATTTTTCTATTTTGTTTAATTTCTAATTTTATTCATAATAACATTCTGAAATATATTATATTTTATTTGTAATTTAGATATATTGTTATTATTGTTTGTAGCACTAAAGATGGCCGCAATGCGACCGAAAAAGCTTTATGCGAAAATAAACACGTACGACAAAACAACGCCTCAAATCTATTTCTATGATGCAAATATCAACTCCCCTCCATTTTCAACCAAATAAGACTATGTTTTACTCTTCTGTAATATTCTTGAAGATATTCAATCTTACGCTTAGAGGACCTAAAAATTGAAAAATTGCGAATGTATGTCATTTCTGCGCCGATACCTAGCAGTTGAGAAGAGGGTGGGGCAATAGTGACGGCGAAAGAGATTAGAAAACTACCTAATGCGAGGTCTGTGCCATTCTGTAGCACAACTAGTTTTTATTACAAAACCAAATTGTGACCTACTTAACAAAGTGTAAATATGAAGCCTCTGTGCAAAGAGTTGCTGCTTCTCGAGAGATGGAGCTTCCCGTGTGCTGCTTGGTGTCTCCGTCCTGTTCGCTTGCTCTGCGCTGCTGCTTTTTCGTGAGATGGCTGATGAGCGCAAGAGCGAACAATGAACCGATAAAAACTCGGGCGACGGAGGCGTTGGGGGCGGAGGAAAGAGAGTTGAAGGCCTTTTGGTTCAATCATCCTCTGGAATGATTCTATCTACACCGTTTGAAGACCTCGGGGCAATTACATGCTATGCCACAAAACGTAAGTTTTCAGAAAGCGCCAAGTAAAGGTTTAAACATTGCATTCTACATATCGTCATACGTATTAGGAAACTTCGTAACTCCATATTCCTTCGTCTATTTTGTTTTCACTTCATGATGAAATATAATTATGAAAGAAGAGTAATAAATAAAAGTAAATAACAAATCGAACATCTTAAATAATTGAGTTTCCAAATATTTATAAGTTTAACGAGAAAGAAAACTAAAATTCTGCTTCCTGGCTATGTTTATTCTTTCCAGTGCAAAACTGTACAATCTGGAATTACGAGGTATGCTAATTAGCATGAAGATATAGGGGTAGAAAAATTCATTTATGAATTTACACTGCCATCTTAAGGCAAAACTTTAAAATAAAACCCGCACATCTACAATAATCGAAATACAATAATATCTCAATTTCATCAGAAATGTGGCATAGCATGTTATTGTCCCAAGGTATTCATTTCATTTTTGCGTGAGGATTATGGACCAATATTTCTTTATTCTGCACTTTCACACATTGCGCTTGTGCACCAGATAAAAATGGCAAGTATTTTTATGGCGAGGATCCACCACGCTCTTCCGTCTGAACACACACACACACACACAGATACAGAAATGGGTTATTACTCCTTCCTATTACTAACATTATTTAACATACAACTTATAAAACAAGAAAATATATTACAGACGCACTAAAGATTAAACATGTACTACATAGGAATTTGAATATACATCAGCGTTTAAAAATTCGAAAATAGGATTTGAAGGTATTTGAAAGGAGTGGCATATAATCATGAGCAAACTAATATTTTAAAAAAGTTTTTTTGCCATTTTAACCTGATGATGATGAATGAAAGGAAATCATCTATGACAGCCGCCGTCTTTCATCGCTTTTGCCGTCGCATACGGTCTAGCAACGCCATTTGAAAAAAAAGTCTGTTCTTGCCGTTGCTCTTCTAGATCATTCCTGCTCCGTATTCTGAATCATCTTCAGCGGAAAAGACCAATGCTACCAACGTATTCTCTAGAGCATGTTTCATTTACCCATTAACAACCCAATATGAGTTCAAAATTCTGAGAAAATAGCACATACATTGCACATACTTGTAAGCGGTGTAAAGAAATGGGATGTGGCTCATGCTAGGACATTGACTAGGACATTGAAATAAGAATTAAAGAACTTCCAGGTGTTCTAGAAGAAAAATGTTGATATATTTCGAAAGAGCACAATTTGAACTGTTTACTTAGGCAAAAAACAACAAAATAGATAATTTGCCCCATTTCATGGTACCTTCCCCCCTTAAGATGAGCTTGATATTAACTTACGCATGCCCTGTTTGGATTTCCGCTGCCCCAACCACATTAAGTAAGTTACAAATCTTCCAAAACAAAATTTAGAAAATAACTGTAAATGCCCCCTAGTTTGTCAGCAATAAGACCCTTCTTGCAATAGAACCAATTACTTTCTTTATTACAAAACTGGCACATAATTTTTTCAATAATTTAAATCATATACAAGGAGCAGTCACTTACGAAATAGAAACCGATCAACTCCCACTCTCTCGCCTAAGAAACATACTCCCATTTCACGTTTTCCTTCAATATCTCTCCGACTTTAGATAAGGTCAGAATATTTCTTGCAATTACCTGTCCCTTCCATTGTATTTCCTTTATTAATCCTGTCATTGCCCTCTTTTCTTTAAAATAATTTTTATTATTTTGAAAATGATACATGGCTCTGTTTAACGTAACAAATTTTTTCACATGTTTTTGATGCTTATTATCTACATTAAAAAACTAAACTATTACTTCTTTACAACTATTTCTTACGGAGAGGAAACCCACTGATGACCTCACGAAGAATCATCTAAATTTTCAAAGTGTATATAAAAGACATGCTTGAGAAATCTATTTTTTATTCTGGTAGTGTTTCTGGGTGCTTTGTCTAGTTTATATTGGGATAGTCGTGTAATTGATGGTATGTTCTTATAAAAACTACGGTGCATTGGTTATTGTTCGCAGGAATTTATTCTATATGACCTGTAACGTATGAATATTGGTTTTTGCTGCATTAATCCTGACAGGACAGGCACAGAGCATTAGGGGTCTTATTACTGCTGTATATATGAGCTTGGCATTTTCTGTTGTTATTATTGTGGTTATTTATTAATGGCTTTAATTGGATTAGTTTGACTTTTGTTAGTTGTGTTTTAATGTTTATATGTTCTTTCCAGTTTAGTGTCTAAATGTGGTCCTATATACCTCACTGTTGTGTTTTGTGGAGTCCAAGGAATAATGTTATTGTTCAGTGTGAGAGGTGATGATGTTAAAATGGTTTTTAATGAACAGATTTTTGCTTTTGACTTAGATGGATTTAATTTAATTTTCCATTTGTTTGACCAAGCACTGATTTGGTTTAGATGTTGTTGTATTGTGTTTCTTAATATATCAAGTGATGTGCTAGAACAATTCAATGCTGTATCATCTGCAAATTGTGCTATATTGATTGTGTTGGATGTAGGGATATCAGCTGTGTAAAAATTAAATAATATAGGTAACAATGGGGAGCCCTGAGGAAGCCAAAATTGGTTTGGGGTTTGAGAGATGTTTATTGAAACTGCAAAAGTTCTATTGCAGTTTGATGATGTTGGTTAAGTATTTGGGTATACCATTGATTTTAAGTTTGTACATGAGACCTTAATGCCTTACTCTGTCATATGCTTGAGAAATGTCTAGAAAGGTTGACATAGTGTGTAATTTTCTTTGGAATGCTGAATGAATATGTTCAGTGATTCTTAGTAATTGATGAGTGGTTGATAGTTTTTCTGTGAATCCAAATTGATATCTGGGGATGATACCATTTTTGTTGAGGTAATTGTTGAGTCTTTTCTGAATGATTTTCTCTAGAATTTTTGATAAAGAGGGTAACAAGCTTATTGGTCTATAATTTTCTACATTTGATGGATTTTTGTTTGGTATAACTATACTTTTGGTATGGGTATAACTATAGAGTGTTTCCATAAGAGTGGAAATTATCCTGTTCTTAATGAAGAGTTATAAATATTATTTAAGTATGCTATGGCTTGGTTTGGTAGATTTTTGAGTATTTTATTGTTTATTCTGTCATGTCCTGGGGCCTTTCTATTAGGGAATGTTTTTATTTTATTTGTTATTTCCTGAGAAGATGTGAATCTGATTCTGGAGGGCACACTATAGTTAGGAGATGTTGCTATTTGTGTGATTGTTTGGTATAGGTTGTGTGGGTGGGAATCATTGGGTTTGAATATATCTTCAAAATGTTTGGTAGGGTTTCAGCTTTTTTAAAAGGTGAGAATTTTTAGCCTGTGCTAGTATTAAGTGAAGGAATGGTATTCTTTTTGTTAAGTATTTTATTTTTAAATTGCCACATTGTATTGTTACTTGAGCTTAATGTTTTGCTGTTTGTGTGTGAAAAGTGTTTTTTCGCTAATATAAGTTAATAGATTTAGTTACTTTTTGTCTTCAGGGTTTCTAGTGAGATTCCATAATCTTCTTGTTTTATTCTTTGTGTGGATTAGATTTTTATGCTTTTGGGTAGTTCATTTTTTTATTCTGTGTGTTAATAAGTGATTTATTTGATTTACTGTTCTGTAGTTCACTTAATATAATGGTACTGAGTATTGTTATTGCTTGGTCTATTTCTGGAGGGATATTTAATATTTTAAATTTTGGGATGGATGTTTAGGCATTATTTTTGGATTTTTGCCAATTGATTATATGTGTGTTGATTTGAGGAATGGGTGAGTGTGTAGGGAGTGAATGGTGTGTTGGTATTGTTACTGGTAAATGGTTGGAGTCCATTTCATGGTTTACTGTGGAGAAAAATGTTTGTTGTATATTTGTTATACCTATGTCTAATATACGTGGGTTTCTAGAGTGATCATATGGGTAGTTTGCTGGGTCCTTGTAAGTATGAAATTGTCTTCCTGTGTTTATTAGATATTTGGTTATGTCTCTGAAGTCACTGGATTTCTCTGGTTGTATTTTTACTCTATTATTTATGAATTGAAGTGTGAAACTATTTGTTACTTTGGTATTGATTTCCTTGCTAAAGTTCGTGATGTTAGTTATATTTGCTATAGATTATCGGGATTTTAACTGATATGACACACTTGGCGAGGTTTCATTAATGTAACTAAACCAATTTTGATTGTTGGGTTCTAGTTCACTAATCAGTGGCTGAAATCTGTTGCCAATGGCGACCATATATGAATACTGCGTTGAACTGTCTATGCTGGCTTGTTTTGATTGAAGATTAGACCTTTTTGTTTCGTTAGACGAGGTAACATCATCAGAAGGACGCTTTAAATTTTACCCTGCGGGCATATTGTCCTGAAGCGTTACTTTGTACTGAGTGCAGGTTTTGCTGTCCGAACGAGGTCTGTTGATTTGAATGAGGCCCCATTTTTGTTTGGCTTGCATGAGGTTCCCTTTATGTAACTTCTAAAGTGATGGTTTCCGTTGCTTCTTCGTACAACATCGATACGTTTAGTTCTGGGATGGGATAATCACTATTTAGTGTTGTTAGGGCAATACTGATGAGCTGTCCGGTTGTCGGGCAGTACCCGTTGTGCATATTGCGCAGCACTCACTAGTGGCACTGTTTCCACAGTCTACAAGATTTTCGCTGGTTTACCGTCCTTTATATTTCACACGGCTATCACTGTTCACAACGATAAGAGAGGTCCGTTCGGTTCGACAGTCGAGCGAAGAATGTCATTGCTCTCTAACAAACTTTCCTCATAGTAACCTTGGTTGAAGGTATGACACATGAAATCACTATCAGGGAGGTAACAAAAAGTTACCCCCTTCACACTTGATGATACAAAGTTGCTCGGCCAATCAACTGAAGACCCCCACAGCTGAACGTTGTACTGTCTGCGAATGTAAAACAACAAAATAAAAAATAAAATTAAAAAAGAAGATGGGCTTGGCGTGGAAGTACCTCTCCCACAGAAATAGTCTTGTGAGCGACGGCGAAGGCAGGCGCCCAGGGCTCGTGGGCGGCGGCGCGGGCGGGGAGGGGGCGGCGGGCGAGCTGTCTGCCGAAGTTCGTCTCGCAGGGCGGGCGGAGGCGAGGGATCGGAGGCTGGGACCAACTTCGCCTCTTCGTTTCTTCCAGTTTTCTTCGGCCGTTTACAAGTTCTAATCATTAATTATTTCTTATAAAATGTACTAACTTGCGAGCGAGCTGGAAGGCCGTAATTAAAGTTGTGAAACGAACTGATGGTTTGATTTAGGAAGAATGGAGTTCCGCAAACACTCTCCGGCGGCTGTTTTCGGTTCTGTAATTCCACATATCTGTCGTTATTAGACACTAGTGGACTTTAAATATAACGAAGATTGAAAACGATGTTCTACATAATTGTTTCATAACAAATTCATTAAAGTACTTACCGCAAAAATCAAGACAAAATAAACAGTTGTATAGAATAATTAACTTGAAATAAATTATAAATAAAATTATCTTCGCGTTGGCTTTTCTTGTAGAGAGACTAGTGGTGTTATAATAGCACACATATTCACGTACTATTTTGACTTTCGGAACTTTCTAAAATTCAGAAAGTTCAACGAAAATTGAATCTGTGTAATTTATTTAAAGGTCTTTCACTGTATTTGAGAAAAAAGGCCGTTTGGAGAATAGATCGATTACGGAATATCAATTTTGGAGAAAACGGTTTAATCGCTAGCGCTGTTAACAAACGAACGGACGGATGGTTGGTTTGACATCATTCGATTTTTCTGTATCAAGGACTCGCAGAACACAGATTCTGGATACACCACGAGTTAAAGGATTTTTTCTAAATTTATCAACTGCATTTATCAATGTTTTCGTTACTAGAGCCCAGTAATAGGTTTACTGCCTAAAAGTCGCGATTTTTTCGCGACTTTCTCTTTACTTCATAGAGAGAAAGTAAAAATGGCGGAAGTGGCCAGCGAGCTTTGTCAGACGTTTGGGTCGGGTGGGTATGTCGTTGCGTTCCTTCGCAATCTAATTTAGGAAGGTTCTTTTGATACCGCACAGGCCTGCGGAAAGAACAATAGTTGTTGGTATTAGTTAATCATCAAATATTAGCTTAATTTAGACCATGATTTTTAAGAAGAGAATCCCCAACATTTGACTATTTCTTTATACATTTTCAATTTTATATTATTTATGAAGTATGATATTTCTTTGTATGGTTAGGTTAGTTTTCTAGACTGACTTACTTACAATCACCATGTTTATTTCTTAACCCAGTTTAACAAAGTTTTAACAATAAATGTGAAAATAAAAAAGGCTTGTATAAATAAATCCTGGACCATACACCTGAAACTATATTTTGCATGGTTACTATGGAAGGCTCAGAATACTGAATGAGATTGTAAAAATTTATAATTAACTAGTGGTGCTACAGAATGGCACAGACTTTCCCGTATTAGTTTTCTATTTTCTTGGGTCTTCGGTAGCTATTCGGAATTGCCACATACTCTTTCTTGCCAGCTACCATCTATCATCGCCAAACGTACATTTTTTGGGTCATTTTCTTAATTTTTCGGTTTCCTATTGGTAGAACAGAAACATTAATTTTAGAATATTAAAGAACACAAAAACCTAACCGTAAATGGCAATTTTCTTTTAAAAATTATGCGCCGTTTAAGAGAAAATGGCGTTTTAGCACTTCTAAAAATGCGAAATTTGAAGCTCATTTTCACAGAAAATTTTTGAGTTTTCAAAATACTTTATTTGAAGTTATTTGAAGCACTTACACTCACAAATATAATAATCTTTACAAACTGCTGGTAATGTGCATATTAAAGATGTGAGAGATCTTTCAAAAAATTTACATTTATATAATTTTTGAAAAAACAAAAAATAACTCAAAATAAACTTTACGCTATACTAAAGAGTGTAATTAGCACTATCCGTTACAAAAGTTTCAAGAAAAAAATTGCAGCCATGTACGAGAAAATGGCGTTTGAGCATTTCTGAAAATGCGAAATTTTGAGCTACTTTTCACAGAAAACGGTTGTGTTTTCGAGAAACTTTACTTGACATTATTTAAAGCACATGTACTTGTAAATATAATAATGTGAAAAAATCGCCGATAATGTAAATATTAACGACGTGAGAGACAAGTAAAAAAATTTACATTTTTGTAATTTCTGAAAAAAAACAACCGATAGACCAAAATGGCTTTTATGTCATTGATAGAATACATTTACCACTATCCCTACCAAAAGTTTAAAGAAAAAATTTGGAGCCGTTTTTGAGAAAATCTTGTTTTTGTAATTTTTTAAAATTGCACATATTTCACGCAATATTGCACGAAAACTACCAAAATTTTGAAAAACATTTCCGTGAGCTTTATTAAAGAACTCAATATGCAGAACAAATTTTATTTGAAGAAAAAGTCTCTATCTTCAATTTTGTAGTTGGAGAAATACGCCGAAAAAAATTCAAACTTTCACAATTTTCGAAAATTGAGAGCTGTACGTGAAAATCGGACCTATGCCACGTTAAAAAGTGTATTTTACTCTATTCATACAAGAAATTTAAAGAAAAAATTTGGAGGTGTTTTTGAGAAAATGTTGAAAATCCCCGGGGGGCTTCATATAAAGTACCCCCAAATTTTGAAGAATCTTTTTCAAAATCTCAAAGCTTCGACTAGAATCAGATCGGCCGGGGAATATCCATTTTGGACGAAAACGTACGTATGGTTTAGGCGCTAGCAGTGTTCACAGACGGACAGACGGACGTTTTCCTTTCAATTGGGTTTTCGGTATCAAGGACCTAGAAAACAGGGTTTCTGGCTACACTACGTGTTAGGGGACTTTTTTTTTCTTAATTTAGCAACTGGTTTTATCGACTTATTCGTTTTCACGGCCCGGCAATTAATTTGTTTCCTCCGAAAATTGGCCATTTTTTCGCGCAGCATTACATAACTTTCCCTATACTACGTATATCACTCCGTGTATACGTACGTATACGGGAAAGTAAGAAACGAAACATAGTACACCTTTTTTCGTAAACTACCACAAAATTTAATGCTCCATTGCCATGGTCATTGGGGGACTGTTGAATCGATAATTGCTATCTATGTAAAACATATTTTACTACCTAAAACCTTTCTATTCTATTTAAGTTCTGAGGTGCAAGATTAGGCACTCAAATAATGTTTGGTTCTGTGGAACTCTTGATAAGAGTTATGGTGTTAGGCGCTTAATTTCCATTTACAGTTGGATAAAGCCATAAACTTACAAGAGAAAAACAGAGTAATTACGCAATGTTTAAAACATTAAAAAAGCTTCATGTAAATAAATATGTGCTGGATTGAGTGCAAACACTCCGAGACACTAAAACATGTAATTTTCAGCTTTATTTATTATTACTTGAACTCTTCTGAACGTGGCCGTAGATCGCAATCATTCATTATTTGATTCATAATTAACTTTGCGTTGTTTGTTTTCAATTCAGCGTGAGTGGGGCCCTATTATCCCAAATCGTTTCGTCGTCCGACCGAGGAGCCACGAGACAGACGCAGGCGGGGGCGAGGTGGCTCGTCTCTTTTCAGCTCTGGTTGCAGCGGCGCGACTGTTCCGGCCGCTGACAGCGACGGGCGCGGTAATTGGCGTGCAGCGTCTGAGATGCATTATTTAATTACTCCCAACATTAGCACAATTATTTCCATCGTGCAAAAGATACACCCAACACAACTGAATGTTCCGTTTTTTGTAGCGCGAAGAAAATAGAAGTGATTACTTGGAGAGCAACGAGGAAGCACTCGCGCGGCGTTTCCTGAGCGCGCACCCAGCCGGTCGCGGGTTCGAATAACCGCCCACCCGTCGCCACTCTCGGGCAGCAACTCTGTTGCGAACGCCTAGCGCCCTACGGGATGCGCTCATTGATCGCTTTCAGGAGAGGTTACGGAAATACCTTTAACTCGCAGGTGCCCCTTGGTGTTCGAGGGAATAATAATGAATTTTTTCATTAATTAAAGCAAGTTTGTGTCATTTGGCAAGATCATGAATTAATTAGTGCCAGTCTACGAAAAAAATTCATTCAAGTGTGATACTTGAATCTAAACCTAGCGAAAAGACCTTTTTTTCCACTAGGCAATAATGAAATAAAATATATTCTAACAAAATAATGGTAGAACATATGAAATAAGGTAAAACAAGATTGTCAAGATATGAAAGCACTGACCTTAAGTAGTTTTTTTAAGGTTTTCTCTTTAATTGACGAGTATTTTGTGAAATAAAAAACTTTAAAAGGAGATTTTTCTGATAATTACATTCAGAATTGGAGTGTTAACAATATTTTGAATTTACCTGTTCATAAAGAATTATATCAAAGACACAATATATTTCGCCAAAAATAGTGACATTTTTAATAAATTTACTTGTAGGCACTACTTCAAAGTAGTGCAGATTTGCTAGAGAGAGTTTATGTTCCCCACTCCTAATGCATTTTTTTGGATTTAGTTGCAATGCAACTAAACATGAATTTCGACAATATAAACTGTCGTAAGATATGTAGATGTGTAAATCGTAGCAGATTTCCGTATTACATTTATAATTTTAATACGTTGTTGGAACATGTTGGAGCATAGTATCGTTTCTGGTAAGGTATTGCGTCTTGCATTTACTATATAATTTCTTGAAAGATAGTTTTTCTTGATAATTGCAAGCTTTAAAATTTAATTCTCCCTTGTTTTACGTGTTCAAAAGCTCAGTGTTATAACTTGAGAAAATATCGTGATGAACATCATAACATTTCAATGTAATGATTTTTATTACGTAAATTACGTAAATTATAATACCAAGAACATTATTTGTATTTGGACAGTTGATAACTCATTTTTCAAGACTTTACGTTGTAAATAGTCACCAATGCTAAACTCTTTTACTTTAAAATCTCTTTCTCTCTCTAAACAAAGTCGGGTTAGTCACACAATTTATAACTCATGAACGGTTGGACCAATTTTAATTATTTCTGTTTTGTTGGATTCATCTCCTACTCCAATAGCAGAATAACTATTAAAAGAAATGGAAAATGGCGCTGTAGAATAAAAACTAAATATTCATGTCAAATGCAACCCGCTACACTCGGTAGGATTTTTGAATTTATATCGTTAAATAACTCATAAATGAAGCGTTCTATAGGACATTAAAAATTAAGATTTTGTGGCCAACGGCCTCAATAAAACGTTTATCACATCGTAAACTATAGGATGAGATCTTCTTGAACATTCCATTACTTTTTTGCTGGTCCGGCGCTTCTCAATATTATCTCACCTGCTCAAAGACGTGAAGAATCTGCAATTAAATGTGAATGAGAGGGACAGAGAGATGCAGAGACAGAGACATGCCCAGAGACAGACTGAGACAGGGACAGAGAGAGAGCATGAGATGGAGAGAGAACGGAAGAGGGGAGGAGAAAGAGGGGGAGGTAAAGGGCAGAACAACGTCTGCTGGGCTCGGCTAGTTGTAAATAATATATTGCCAATCTGAGTGTCATTCTGTAGTACCACTAATTATTGATACTACAGAATGGCATTGGTAATAAATATTTTTTTATTTTGAAATTGTAAGCGTTTGAATTTAATAAATCAGTAAGTTACCATGTTTCAAATCTACAGCGTACACGACAGAATAATCATACCCTAAAAATAAAATAAATATTTCTATTTTTCTCCCCATGAATTCATTGAATGGAAAAATAAGAACCGTCGCAATATTGACATTGAAGTCTATGTCTATTTATTCGTTCACCCATAGTAGTAGAACCAATTCGCAATCCTCGTAAATGCACGTCCTTGTTCTAAGCTATTGCTTGAAATATATGCACATACAACACAGTCCTCAATTGTTTCTAAATCTTTAATGCATATCCACAATGTGTCAGTGACATTTTTCATTTGTTGCATTTTAGTCCCCATTTTAAGGTGCCCAGAACAGCCGCTATAATGCCCGTAGGTCAAGATAGCTTAATAACTGGTTGCATGCACTTACGCCAGTAGTTGGCAACAGAATTTGTATCGGTATCAACCTCCCGGAAGTTGCCAGCCATCAGAAACATGAATTGAAATGTTTGTACATTACGAAACATTCGCTATAATTTTGAAGCATTAGACAAATAGTATATTATCGACAATATTTCAACAACACTTAATGGTCAATTTTTGCTAACGATGAGGAAAAACGAAGCGATATGTTTTCTGCAACCATTCATTTCGTACCTTTTCCATTGTATTGTACGGGGATTAATTCTCTATGAATCTTTAAATCACAGGAACCCAAATATATCAGCAAGATTTAGCAAAACGGCCACCTGTCATAATGTTTTATAATTTATTGATATCGCCGCATCCCTACGTGAATGAGATGGAATTCAACACTGATTCTGCCGTCGAAAGCCCCATTAGCATCCGATTTCACTAATGTTGAAATCCATTAATTTTTCTAATAATTCATAGCTTAACGAACATTCCGTATTCGTAACTGTTCCGTTATTAATGACCGGCATTCTGCGAATTCATCTTAACTAGGAATAATTTAAGTATACATGAAACGATAAAATCACGTCTAAAAATAATAAAAGAAACCAAATACAATAACATTTATTGTGTATTCAGAGATTTCAGAGAAGAGAAATACAAAGATTTCAACGAAAATGATACCTGCTCCATTTTAATGAGTTCTTTACTCTATTCGAAGACAAAGTTTAAGGGGAGACATGACTGAGATTTGGTGAAAATTGGAGAAAATGTCAATTTTTGGATTTTTGTCTTTAAAAAATATACAATCCTCCTGCTTTGAAAAAATATATAGTTTTTGCATATTTAAAGCCCAATGATGTCACAGGAGTCATTTTTAAATGCAAAGTTTTCTATTTTGTGGTAATGTTTTTTTATTAGAAGTTCATTTTTAGTAGTTTTTTGATTATTTTGGATATATTATATGCCGGTTGTACGTGTGTTACATCCTAAAATCGCCTTACTTACAAATTAGTGAATTGTGATAACGTAGAGATACAAATCTCGCCGAAGATCTAGAATAACGGAGGAACGGCCTTCTAGAAGTTTTCTCGCATTTCTTTTGTCAGCATTTTTCTAGACATAAAATGTTCCTTGCGTAACAATTTTCATCCCATTGCATTGAAATTTGCTTTACAAGTGTAAAAATATGTAACAATCTAAAATCATGCTGGCTTTTGATGTAGGTAAAAAACAAGTCCATCATTTTTGGTTTAATAAAATGAAAATACATTTCTGAATGGAATTTTCCATGTCATCAAATTTTAAAAAAATCTAGCACCATAATCACACGTATGACAGTAAAAAGCAGCATGATTTTGATAAAACACCCTACTATAAACCTAATTTTAAAAAATTAACTTCAGGAAGTGAAAATTGTTCCGCAAGGGACATATTGTAACAAATGTAAAAAAAATCAATAATTATTAATATGTCAAAAACTAATGGACCAAATTTAAAACTATTTTGTATGGTAGTACTTAGCAATAGGATAGTTGTGTGGTAGAAATTTCAGGATAATTCAACTGCTAGTTCGAAAGTTGCAAAATTCAGTCATGTCTCCCCTTAATAAAATAATATCGAGCCATCTTTGAGAACACATTTTAAAATGTTAATGCCTCATGTGAAGCTAAAAGTCAATACGCTCGTTTCAAAATCTCAGGGCCTCGATCGATCGGACAGTGTCAGTTTTGGAGAAAATCATATGAACGGTTTAGGCGCTGGCGTTGAGCACAGGCAGGAGTAACGAACGGACACAAGTACAGACTGTAGCTATGCCCTCAATCGATTTTTCGGTATCAAGGACGCACAAACTGAAGATTCTACACCAAGGCGACGCTTTAGAGGAAGTAATTTACGACACATAGTAAGAAAATTGACCCACTTTTTCGATACCACGAGCACACAACAGTAGTTTTTCTGTCGAAAAATCGACGATTTTTTACCTTAGCATCAGAACAAAAGTATCGCCTGTGAACTTCATTAATAAAAATATTATTGCAAAGAAATTAGTGTCACAGAATACAAAAAAAAAACTTTAACAATTTCACAAAACTCTTGCAATGTTGCGAAAATACAAAATTAGAGGCACACACTGACCAAGCGATGCTACCTGACTAACACAGCAAGAAAAACCAAATTAATGTAACATTGCAGAATGTATTGAAAGGTTACGAGGCACACATGGCTGGATTTTCCAACCCAGTCCACTCTCACAGCACCACAGCTCCTCCAAATTACACAGCTGTCTAGTAGAGGGTCTCAAATGCAGATATCAAGAAAATGCCTTTCACCACCGTGGATGCTTCACGCTCGAGGTCCACCATAGCCCTTTCCGCTTGGTCCACACTCCACCAGCCATCTCTCCCGCTGTCCACCAGGCTCTGGCCCCGCCCCGGGTTCAGACCCCGGGCAGGGCGCAGGGGGGGGGCGGGCAGCCGGCTAGCCGGCGGAGGGGCGGACGTAGGCGGGGGAGATACGGGCGGCGACGGCGTGATGGTGGTGGTAGCGGCGGTGACGGTGGTGATGTCGACGTGACGTCATCGGTGTCGGCGCCGAGGGTAGCTGGTTGCAACCTGGCCGGGCGGCGGGAGAACCGCCATACGCATCGAGGCACGGGGAAACAATGATCAATTAATGTCTTAATTCAATCATTAATTGATTGATTGTTGATTTTTTTTAAGTGGGACGCGCGAACTTTGGAGTTGGCGCCCCCATGACACCCTGGTGTAGCATGGAACTCCCATAATTTAGCGGGAGTATCACAAAGAGTGCCCAGGTGGGCGGAAGTCGCAGGAACTTGTCCGCGCCGACCAAAATGTGCTAACAATTAGAAATGTGAAAAATGTATATTTAATGAACAAAATAACCAGAATAAATTATTTGTTTCAGAAATATTAACCATAAAACTAATCTTACGTAATATTTAAAAATGTCAGTAAACAAAAATAGAAATGAATTGTCATGTAAAATACAAAAAGCAGGTAAAACTATCCATGTGATTGAAAGCTTCGCACCCACTTCACAGGCGAGTGGCACTGGGAGCGCTGCGCAGGCGGTGGAGAATGTCGAAGCCTTCCAGCGCCCCCAGCGGCCCCCTGGGAGGAGCCTTCCGTTTCAACACCAGCAGCGTGTTCCATATCGTAGCGAATATCTGGAGGCATATATTCATTGTAGCTGAGGAAAAATACAATGTAAAATTTGTGTTTACGATTGAATATCAAATCAAGTCTTGTAAATATATGTTCATTTTTGAATGAATTACGTAGAAAGGCAAATTCATGAAAAAGTGGTTGTGACTCTTGAAAAATGCGGCTTAAAATGAAAGTACACAACGTTTCCTTTTTCATTGTCTTCGGCTTATAATACAATATCAAAGTTTTTGATTAATTCTTCTACGATATACCAGTGATTTTTATTCCTTAGTTTCAAAAGATACGCGTCAGTAGCAAGAAATATGAATTTTAAGAAACGAATGTAAGGCACTGCGTAGAGAGCAGTGTGGCTAGTCGTACCAGGATCCTGGTAGAAGGTGTTTCCGGAAAGTAATGAAATTTTTTTAAATCTATATATTGGTTGAAGATATTGTCACAGATGTTTAATATTCTTCGAGGCGACTCTACCACGCACGGTACGCGTCATGGAAGTCTTCAACGGGGACCTCGGCAAGGGCCCTGTGCACGGTGTCTTGGATGGCATCAATCGATCCAAACGGATTCTTTTCGATCTTGATTATCAGGAAGAGAAAGAAGTCGGCCGGAGCCATGTTCGGACTGTAGGGAGGTTGGGGTAGTGTGCTTCCCCTGGAACCCCTTGGGAACACGCCTGGCACACTTCTTCATCATGTCCAATTAATCGGTCATTAGTCTGTGGTGGGTCTACGCAAACGATTTGTTTCGAACAAAGGTTTTCGTCATAATGTTGCTCGAGTGACGGTACCATCGCGTTTTTCGTGACACAGGGGTACGCGGAGACAGTGATCCTGGCGCCTCAAATGCTCGAAGCAGACTGGTAAAGGCATTGCTTTGAAGCTGAGAGTTTCGCCCACCTAATCCAACCAATGAGAAAACACTGCGGCCTTTTTAAGTACCCACGCAAAAAATGCATTACTTTCCGGACACACCATGTATTTGTACCAGAATTTTAATGAAAATACCATGTACAAGGATGACGACATCCTGGTACGCTTAAATACCGGGATTTTAAGTATTCGATAATTGATGTACGATTCGTATAATTATTTGTTATTCAATAATTGAACACGAATACAAGATTACAAATTACTGCATTATTGGAAAACACTGCCGTAAAAGTATTAAGAGTGACGTAGGATGGTATTTTTCCAACACATGCTATAGGAAGAAAGCATATAAGTCTTAGTCTTCCATTTATGATGAAAATATTTTTCTTTCCTCCATGCTTCCATTTAGTTTATTGATATGAAATGACTGGATATCGTGTCAAATTTAACGATCTTCCTGTTCGTGTCAAAAACATAGTAGTGTTATAATATGAACAGTTTCCGAATCAATTACCACTGGTCCCAGGAATTTCAGTGGAAGTACCAGGATTTTTGGTACTGGGATTCACATTGAATGACGTGGCAACGCTGGAGGGGGGAGGCGCTTACAGTGAGGAGAGCAGCGATCGCCGCCGCGCCGCCCACGAAGTACGCGTAGACGTTGAGGGCGCTGTGGAAGGGCTCCTTGCAGCCCGCCCGGAACGCGTTCTCGCACATGCACACCGTGCCGTTGAGCAGGTTCCTCTCGTGGCAGCAACTCGCCGGGGCTCTTCCGGAGCGGCAGAAGTCGTTGGGGCCGTCCCAACCGCAGCACCAGTGCTGGACAAGACACACAGTCAGAATGCGAACTGTTTTTGTATAGACTTACGTATACGAGAAAGAAATAACGTAGAAAAACACCATTAAACTGTTTCATTATTCCCGACATATCCCCCACAGTGTAGGGCTTTCCGTTTATTATGCGATAGGTACCAACTTGCCAAATTTCGAAACTCCGAGATTTTTTCACTTGATTTGTGTAATTTCACTGGGTTGTAAGGTCAAATTTGACTCGTGAGAGCTGGCTCGTGTGCATGAATATCTCTTTCTCGAGCACGTTCTGAATGCAAGCGATCCTTCAGCCGCGCCATATTACCACGCCACCTTATAACTGTTAACCTTATAACAGTTATAAAGGTGGCGTGGTAATATGGCGCGGCTGAATAAAAGCCGAAACGTTGGCAGGTTAAAATGATGGGGTTTAATGACCTACACTCAAGAATCAGTCCATAATATTATGAATACATGTTCATTGGTAAATAGAGATCTCCGATTCTCCTTGTGTGTCCTGGACGAGTGTGACATTTCTTCTGGGGCGCGTGAATAGCTTACCTTCCGGTAGTACGCGTCGCGCCACGTGGCGGAGGGGGCCCCGGGGGGGCTGGGGCCGGGGGCGGCGGCAGGGGGCGCCGAGGGGGGCGCAGTCCTCACCGCCGCCGCATCGCCCTCCGCCACGGCCTGGCCCGAGTCGACCACGTTCCTCAGAAACCTCTTCTCGAACTCCAGCATGGCGTCTGCGCTCTGCCTTTTCACCAAAATGGCTACTCCAGCGACGGTAGACTGAAGAATAAACGTTATCAGCAGAAGTGATAAAGTCTGCAAGAGAAGAGTTTTTATTTTGCTGTGTTTTATCTACCGTGGTTCACGGATTTGGCTAAAAATAACTGATTATCAATTCATACCACGGTAAGAATAGATTTGCTCCTGCGTGTTGGGACGCTAACGCCCAATATTCCTAATATTCCTACGAAAATAGTTATAACCCCTATCAAACATATAAGATACACATAGCATAGTATGTCTCTGTCGGTATAGTGAAATACGTCAGCATGATCAAATGTTCTTGTCACCAGCACACCCACCAGTACTATTGCCACGCCACTGACCTGAAATCAGAGGAACTCGTGTTAAGAAATGGATAAAATTGTTCCTAAATGAAGAGGTTCTCGCAGTAATTCGGAATCCAATCTAAGGAGCTGTTCGGCAACCTTTCTCTGCAATGAATTTTACTGCGTGTCGTCCGTACTAATATATAATTACATTGAGAATTTAAACTAAATACCTATACAAGCGGAAGTACCGCTTATCGAGCAGTAGTGCTTTTCAGTGCGTTTACAAGTGGTGTGACCTTGTCATAGAGATCAGGTGCCAACAGACTGGATAGGCGAATGCTACATTTGCAGGGCGTTTTCACGCCCGCCACTTTACTCCGTGGAAACCATTATTTTCTTAAATATCCCACTTTCCAAAATTCGATACTCCATTGCTTATGAGTAGCTGAGTTTTTAACTTGTATTAATGTGAAAATGTAACAAAATCAATTCAGTTACACGAAACCTACTTTGCGATCTCTCATTCAAGAGATTGCCATAGGAGCACAGTACACAACTGCGGAAAGGCTAGCTGGGTCAATGAGTTTAAGATGAGCTTGATAATAATTTCGACATGAATTATTAATAAGAGTATGTTATGTGCAACAAAGTAATATACGAAATATGGTTTTGTGCGGCCATTCTGTTTCTGAAGTTACCGAGATGAGAGCGAATGTCTTAGAACAATATCTGTTAGCAGAATAAACACAACTTATGTATTGAATTACATCACCTGCTGCCAGCAAACACAATGTAGCCAAAGTATTTTTCTACGTGGTTGCAAAAAGCAATATTATCAATATAGTAATATTATAACCCCGTATCTATTTCAAAAAGGTAAAGCAAGTATAAAATAAAATTATACATACTATCATTAGTACGCAGTGAAGGGAATATATCCTCTTCAACGTCCACATCGTTAACTCTACATCGTTTACTGAATTTGTGAAAGATTTTATGTAAACTACTAATAATTTTGTGGAGTGGCACTTTAATGTGCATTGTTTGACAGTCTTCGTTTGACAAACAAAAGAGCGACTGATTCATGGTTTCAAGTCGTTAGGTTCTCGGTCAGAATGTCTAATACTCAGAGAGTCTAATGTTTATAGGTCTATTTCACAGAAGGTCTAACACGACAGAAAGTTTACGAGACAGAAGAACTAGTAATTCAAGAGGTCTACTCATCTGATTACTAATTTCCCATGATCAATTAGTAATGCGTCATTGCATGTCAGAAATAATAAATATTAGTATCAAAAAGGCAAAGAATTACATTACATTTCCAATTTATAAGAAGCATGATACCATTTACGAAATTGAGATCAGTGATGAAATAAAATTGAAGTGACGAAGTAAGCAAGTGTTTTAATAATCCAAGGCTCATTATAAACAAGTGTAGATTTAGGAATGTTCACTTTCGAAGTGACAAGGAAAAGTGTTCACACAACTTCTCTAATAATTCAAGGCCTTCTATTAACTATATCAACGTCAGTAAGTCATATTTCGCAGAAGCAATAGTCAAATGTAAACGAATTTTCATAAAGTGGAAAAACGTTCGTTATTCGTATATTTTCACGATTATTGTTATGCAATTATAATACTTGCTTGGTTATCAAGCTGCTAATTTCGTATTGTAAGATGTTTTACGATGCTTATTTCGTAAATAACTTATCTAAACTTGTATTGATGGCCCAACTTTTCTTGAACGATGATCTTGGTTCCCCCTCTTTGGTACAATAAACAGTTGAAGGTAAAAGCTGGCAGCAAGCAATGATGACAACTTTCCAAGCACATCTGAACTGGCACGAAATAGAAACTATTTTCTGTTGAAGACGAGAACTTCTGTCCGTGCTTTTCTCCATTAAATCGAAAGAAATGACCGAAGCACGTGAAGATCCTTTATAAGAGATGCCTCGAACTTCTGAGAAAATTAGAATGCAAATTATTGCGAATGACTGATTGACTGATTCTCCAGAGATTGGCATTGCTTCATAAAATCTAGTGGTCGATTTCGTAACTAATACCCCCACTCTACCCGCATTTCTTCAATCCATCGTTCAAGAGCAGTTGCGCGAGCAATACCTCTTAACTTACTAGTGTCTTTCTCATCGCAAAAAATTACATAAGATGGACTTGAATGAAGCATCAATTACCCCATGTTATTTAAATTAGAGCTATATTCTAATGTTTTAAATTTGTCATAAAGTGTTATATCAATACAGTTTTATCCTGTCAGTAAACCTGATTGATGGATTGATTAATTAGGAGTTATGCTATTATACGTCTCAATTGCAACTTTAATTTTCCATTTCACACCATTTTTTGCTTGGTGCTGTACGCTGTTGATGGGAGAAACACAAGTCAGTGACTATCAGCACGTGTGTCATTTTCGTCAGAACAAATCAACAAACAACTTCACGAAAAGATGTTCAAAAGGAAAATACTTATTTATCACCGTATTGTTAATACAATTTTTTTCGTAGTCTGACTTATGAGTTTTCTCTAAATATCGATTAAATTATTATCCATTGTTGGAGTTGCCACAACATAAAGTTTATAGCAACATGTCTTGATTGGATTTGTGGACTCTTTCCCAAAGTTTTTCATTATTTTATAACTATTTAAATAATTAGAAGGGTTGAATAACCTTTTATACATTGGGATGATTGATTTAGAAGATGGCAACGACTACGGCAATTTTCCGCTGCATCTGCGTCGGAGTAATCGTACGTATTAATTTTTGGTTAGTGTAGAGTTACGTTTGAAACATACTGAAATAGTGTAGGTTGTGAAACTTTACATGACCACCAAAAATTGATTCCAAACAAGTTCAGATAGAGAACAAACACAATGGAACTGAAGTTAATAGAATCCAATTGAGAATAAGTAAGAAGCAAATTGAGGTTAAAAAGAATCAAATTGCTATTTAGCACCTACAAATTAAGATAAAACAATTTCGAAATGAAAAATTGTCAATTATACAAATATCACAATCCATGTTACAATATACTGGCGTCTATTAGGTTAGTGAGTTGTCATGTTCTTCCTGGTAATGAATTGTATATATAATATTAATATTACTAACTAGTGGTGCTACAGAATAGCACTGACTTTCCCATATTAGTATTCTATTTCCTTTGGTCTCGGCCAGCTATTCATACTTTACACGTACTCTTGCCACCTGTCATTTATCGCCGCCCAAAGAACATCTTTTTGACAATTTCTTAATTTTTCGGTTTTCTAATGGTAGAATGGAAATATTATTTTACGAATATTAAAAAAACATTAAAACCACATTCGAATTGGCAATTGCCTTTGAAAAATTTGGAGCCATTTTTAAGAAAATGGCGTTTAAGCGCTTCCGTAAATTCCAAATTTGAAGCTCTTTTTCACAGATCATTTTTGAGTTTTAGAAAATCTTCCTTTTAAGTCATTTCAAGCTGAATAACTCACAATTATAATAGTGTTTACAAATTCCTAGATATGTGCATATTAACGGCCTGAGTGATCTTTCAAAAAAATTAGATTTGTGTAATTTTTGAAAAAAACAAAAAAAATACCCCAAAATGAACGTTACAGCATATTAGAGAGTGCAATCAGCACTATCTGTTCGAAAAGTGTGAAGATCAAATACACAGCCATTTATAAGAAAATGGCCTTTGAGTGTTCTTGAATATGCGGAATTTTGTGCTAGTTTTCAAAGAAAACTATTGAGTTTTTGAGAAACTTTACAGGACATTATTTAAAGCATATGTACTCATAAATATAATTATATGAACAAATTCACGCCAATGTAAATATTAACGACGTGAGAGAAAGTCAAAATGTTGTATTTTTGTAATTTTGCAAAACAAAAAAGGAATATAAATTCATTATGCACTATCCTTACCAAAAGTCTAAAGAAAAAATTTGGAGCCGTTTTTGAGAAAATCTTGTTTTTTTAATATTTTTAAAATGCACATATTGCACGCAATATTGCGTCAAAAATAACGAAATTTACAAAATAATGTATATGACTTAATAATAAAAGAACCCATTATGGACAACGAATTTTATTTGAAGGGAAAACCGCCCGCAATATTGCGGGACAACTAGTAAAAGTTTCAAAAAGTGTACATGACCCAAACGGAAGAACTCACATTGGACAAAACATTTTATTGGAAGAAAAAATATCTTTAATTTTGTATTGTTTGTATCTGTGAAATTAGGACATATTGCACCTTAATAAGTGTGTTTTATTCTATTTTTACAAGAAATTTAAATAAACTAGTGGTGCTACAGAATGACACAGACTTTCCTGCATTAGTTTTCAGTTTCCTTGGATATGGACTAGCTATTCGGAATTACCACTTACTCGTACCAGCTGCGATCTATCGCCGCCCAAAATATATTTTTACTTTTTCGTATACGTACAGCACCCCTCAGAGGATCTCACCAGTGAAAGTCTATCTTCTCAACGGCGCCAACAAACTTGGATACCACGCGGACAGGGGGAGGGACAGTTTACCAATCGCTAGCAGGTACACCGCACTTGTGTGTGACTGGTGCAAAGTCACAAGGGGTAGAAGGGACGCTGCCTCAGGGGGAGGGGGCCCAGTTCGCTTCCGTATGATGCCGAAGGAGGGATTTTGCCTGCGCGTACGTCATTCGAAAAATATTTCTGAGCGGGGGTTTTCCGTTCAGAATTACTCTCAATAGACCAGTAAATATTTAGCATTTTAGCAACAATTATACAAACTTTTAGCAATGAATTTAAAACTCCTATCAAACTGCTATTTTAAAATGTTCATTTCATGCACAATTTGTGGAGCTTACCCGGCCATTTTAACGCAAATATCGAATTTGTTTATAAAATTGTTAATTGCTTGCAAAATTGAAAATTCGCAGCTTTCGGTTGTGACATTGGAAGACTCTCCCCCTTTAGATTCGCAAAAGTTGAAAATTGTTTATATATTTGCAATTGTTGCAAATATTTTTATCGTCTCATCTGAATGGAGTTTAAACGCGATTTCGTTTTCGAGATATGTAATTGTTTATAAGAAATTAGCATCTTACTAAAAACTACTACGGAAACATGTTAAAAACTGCCGAGATTTAGCGTTTATGTTTACATTTTAGTAAATAGCAATGCCGCATCATTTTTCTGTGAAAATTATTTAAACGATCTTGGGCAGCGTTGCCATTGTCGTGTTGCTATCTAATAACTGGTATTAGATTCTCTTTTTAATTCTCGTATTTAGTGCATAATTACACGAAAACTGCTCAAATTTTCGAAAAATTTATAATGACCGGACGGACAGATACACGGAAGGACCAAAGACACAGACCGACAGGTAGATGGAGCGAAATGTTGCCTTAGTTAATTTTTTGGCACTGAAGATCCACAAAATGTGTGTTGTGACGTATTAGAGGACATAATAGAGTACATATAGGAACAAGAATTACCCACTTTCTCGGTATAAGCGCTTCAGATTGCGTATTTTCCTGTCGAAAATTCGCTGTTTTTTGCCGCAGCATTACATTTTCCCTATACTACGTAAGTCATATGCGAGAAAATAATAAAAACTCTGTTCATAGCACTTGCACAGATACTAAAAGATGTGTATGTAATGAAGGCTTAGGATTCCGCTGCCGGAATCAGTAGCCACTGTGCTGTCCGGAAGACGCCGCATCTTAGGCCCAGGTGCCAACTTTTCGGCCGTAATGCTGAACCCTTCCTCAGGACGAACTTCGTATATAGGAGCAGGACGGCCTGCGCCCTGATTGGCGTTCTTCCGCCAAGGTGTTTTTGGGAGGGGGGGTGCTTGGACCAAAGGGTAGCCTGCAAATGCCGGGGATGCGCTTGCTGCTGTGGAGAATAAAATAAATAGACGATAGTTTTCAAAAAAGATATAAGTCTTGATGTTAGGAGTTTTAGCTTTTATTGGATTTTGGCAATAGTTTGGTTTATGATGGTTCTAGAAATCGGGCTTCCGAGGGATATCGGATTCGCCCTTAATTGGGTGTTTGGAGAAATTTTGGATTTATTGCTGAAATATTTCTTTGGTATTTTTAATTTCTAAAATATTGTTTATTTGCTTGCTGGTTGTGTCTTTGAAAAAATTGGTTATAGATTGTAATTCCAGTTTCTTGAGATATGTTCTAAATTGTATACCTATTTCTGGTCGGCACGCTATTCTAATAAAGCGATTTTCCGCTTCTGATAAGTGACGTAGGTTGTTTTTGGATGCGGTGGCCCACGTTACACAGGCGTAAGTTCCAGCGCTGCGTACACATGTTTTATATAATAATGCTTTCGTTTAAGAATTTTTCTCTTAAAATTAGAGTTAGTCTTGCCATGTATTGACACATCTTCTTTGGTGCGTTGACGCATTGGGGTTAGCAAATAAATTTACTGTCGAAAGTTATTCCCAAGTATTTTATTTCATTTTGCCACGGAATTTTTACGCGGAGGAGGTTGGATAGGATGCCATGGAATTTTTAGGAGGAGAATGCATAGGAGGATAGATAGGAGGATAGTTGACCTCAGGACGAAATGCGTGCCGGTTTATTTATTACAAGGTTCCCCTACAACCGCCAGCTAGTTGGTGGAGCTACCGGCCAATGCGGAGAAAGCACGAGGCAACTCGTCGGGACGGGAGAAGGGTCCGCGCGTGGTCGGACGTCAAGGAGCAGCGGGGACCGCGCCCCAACGCCACGCGGTAACTCGTGTTTCCAGGCCTCGTAAAGACGTACACCTTGTTCGCTATTAAGGTTTTGCGGGGATTTGGGAGTTTCCACCGCCTCTTTTACACTGCGCGGTCTGCAGCGGTCTTCCCTAGACAGGAGACGGGGGTTATCAGGAAGAATGGCGTGTCCAGTTTGGTCCAAGCTGGGACGCGCTATTGAACGCGTGCTAGCTTTTGCGGGAGTTTTTCATGCTTTTCTTATGCCCCAGCTCAAATGTGTGCCAATTGTGTTAGTGATCCTTTGTATAATATCTTGCGATTTGGATCGAAGCAACGTGTGGTGATGCCAGCAGTGCTAGAGGTGGTCCTTGCATGTCATACGGCGTAGTTGGCAGTGTTAGCTCTGTATCCCTCAGCTCGCAATGTGAGCTTAAGGAGTTCCATTTCACACTCTAAAGATTATTCATCGTAAACTCCAATTTACTGTTATGGCCACATTTTTCAACCCTCCGCCATTTTTGTTGCGGGATGATAAGGAGAGCGACTTGGAGGAGGCGGTTGGTATGAGTTGATTTCCTACAAACACTGTGCCGTAGATTGCCGTTAACTTTCCGACTCGCCGTCACGTCGCGGACAGGCAATTTACCATGAAATCCAAGTGACCCCAATAGTGAACATAATTTCGGGCGCGGGCGTCATTGAGGTGTTGGAGGTAGTCAGCTGCATGAGGGCCGTGGGACCTCGCTACCAGTATATCTTTCACGTACCTGTCCCACAGAGGGGCACTTACTCTCCAGGACCTTCTTCCACATACGTTTGTCTCCGCAGGAGACAGAGGGGGAGCCAAGACCGCCCTTACTTAGACACAGAGTTTGTAATACATTTGCCTCCGCAGAAGACAGAAGGGAAGCCGAGGCCGCCCTTACTTAGACACAGTGTTTGGAATATGTTTGCCTCTGCAGGAGACATGGGAAGCCAAGGCCGCCCTTACTTAGACACAGAGTTTGGAATACGTTTCCCTCCGCAGAAGACAGAGGGGAAGCCAAGGCCGCCCTTACTTAGACACAGAGTTTGGAATACGTTTGCCTCCGCAGAAGACAGAGGGGAAACCAAGGCCGCCCTTACTTAGACACAGAGTTTGGAATACGTTTCCCTCCGCAGAAGACAGAGGGGAAACCAAGGCCGCCCATACTTGGACACAGAGTTTGGAATACATTTGCCTCCACAGGAGACAGAGGGGAAGCCAAGGCCGCCCTTACTTAGACACAGAGTTTGGAATACGTTTGCCTCCGCAGGAGACAGAGGGGAAACCAAGGCCGCCTTTACTTGGACACAGAGGTTGGAATACATTTGCCTCCACAGGAGACAGAGGGGAAGCCAAGGCCGCCCTTACTTGGACACAGAGTTTGGAATACGTTTGCCTCCGCAGAAGACAGAGGGGAAACCAAGGCCGCCCTTACTTGGACACAGAGGTTGGAATACATTTGCCTCCACAGGAGACAGAGGGGAAGCCAAGCCCGCCCTTACTTAGACACAGAGTTTGGAATACGTTTGCCTCCGCAGGAGACAGAGGGGAAACCAAGGCCGCCCTTACTTAGACACAGAGTTTGGAATACGTTTGCGTCCGCAGGAGACAGAGGGGAAGCAAAGGCCGCCCTTACTTGGACACAGTGTTTGCTCACGGTATTGGAAAATAGTGGTTTCTATGGCCGCGATCTCTCCCCTCAACGTCCGTGAGGAATTACTGTCTTGAACAATGTAAGCAACAGACGAAATTTGGAGTGGTTTTCTTTTTAACCTGCGTGCATTCCATCTCCGCGCGTTTCGCGCTGTGAAAGGTCGCAACATGACGGCCAAACGTTGGTATCTCTGCCTATCACGCGGCGTCTCCCGGACAGCCAAAAATGTAGAGTCGCATCCGGTTATCATAAACGTCTGGGCATTTAACATTTTCTGTTCACTTTATCCGAGGATCGTTGTATCCGATGATGTCAAAAGTAAAAAGAACTTTTCCATAACGACTAATTTTATTAATGTAGAGACACTGCAAAATATATTAACAGCACGAACTAAAAATTTCAATATCTTTATTAATCCTCAAAAAATTAATTATATTCAATTGTTTGCTTCGTACATTTTACATTAGTAATTTCTCTAGATCCTTGTCAATAACATGCTCTCTCCGAACTTAATTCTGCATTGGCATTAGTGTCTAAATACCTTAACCCTGGAGAGGTGGCGGTTGCCGGAGTTACGTTAGAGGTGGCGCGGGGTCATTTCTGACCCCTTTAAGTTATTTGTTTATAAAATTATATTTAGCAAGAAATTAGTACGAAATTAGTTATTTTAATAATAATCATTTATAAGGTCATATTAACTTAATGTACTTACATACATGTTTAATACATACAGATTTATTATATACAGATTTACATACCTCTTTAACCAAGCATAGGACAGAACTTAACCACTCCATTGCATTTGATAAAGTCAAAATTTTGCATAATGAGAAACAAACATCGAAAAGGCTAATTGCCGAAATGTTATATATCATAATAAATAATGCGATGAACACAAAAAGTGACGTACAAAAACTGAACCAAATTTATAAGATGTTAATACTGCACCAACTTCCACAATTGTATTATTTTTTTGCCAATCCCACATGTTCATTCTGTTATTCGAAATATTTATAATTTATATAATTCCTTAACATATCTAAAAGTGCTGCTCTCCTTAAGTTCATAATGTAACTGATTTGACAAGCCTTCAAGGTTTTTGTGAAATGTGATGCTTTGATGTAAAAGCAATGTAAATATTTATCTCAGTAATTGTAAATTCTATTGTTTTATGTCAATTTGTATAACATTGTCAACCGTTGCCATAATTGCTCTTGACAAGGCACGTACTAAACGTGCGAAACGTTGAGCCATTAATGTTTTTTAAAGTTTTAATTCATGAAATCAATATTGATTGATCCTGTATGCTCCAAATATATATATTTATTCGTACCATCAACACCTCCAACTTAATGTACTATTATAAACAAACATGCAAATGAGGAATTGAAACAAATAAAAGGGAAAATTTATCATTTATCTTTAATTTTGTGTAGTGACTCCATTTACATTTTCCTGAATATTTCAATGGCCAAGGTATCAGAAAATGCAGTAAGTTTCACTTTCTAAAATTGTCTCATATTAAAACCAACAATCTATTAAAGATGCATCAAAGCCAATCAACACAACTTAGAAAAAGTACGAAATTTAAGATGTTTGGTTTGGTTTCACAAATATTTATAAAATATAAAATTTATTAAAAATTTTCAGACAAAATCTAAAGAATGTGGTGAAAGGTATGTGAAATGTAGAACTTCCGACTCGCAAAATTAGGCAACAGCAGCTAAGCAAAGATACGTGGGATCACACGAGACCCCTCGCCACCTCTCTCGGGTTAATGGAGCCTTGACGCCTTTCATTGCCTCTCGCACTGTTGGAACACTCCCCGAAGGCCCTTCTAAACATACGAGATGCTTTCGGTAGCGGGCTGGCGCAAGCGGCTAATGAAACTGATCGCTTTCACACGCGGCGCGGCGGATGCCGCCAGGCTGTGGCAGTCGCGTGCTTCCTACCGCCCACGTACAACTCGCCGCGCTTCGTCCCGCGGAATATCTAGCAACACCAAGATTGGAACTGAAGCAAGCAATCGCGCGTCGCCGCCGCCAGTTGTAGCCCACACAAGACACGGCCTTTCTTTTCTCAGTGAACCTGAGTGGCATCAAGTCATATTATGTCATTCTGGGTTCGCTGTCTCCTCAAGGAAGACTTCTTCGATTATAACTTTTGGCCGACGATATTTTTTTGAAACTGCCTACTATTGCAATTTCTGGCACTGAGGCAATATATTATTTTCCTGGCAGGTATTCATTTTCAGGACGTTGTATTATCTATGTACACTATAGCAGATGTCCAGGTTCATTACAACCAAATCATTTAATTTTTATTTATTATGTAAGTAAAACGAGACCAATTTCTTAAATTCACAGTAACCGAGGGTTCGCTATATCCGAGTTCTCTATGACCGGAATTGAATGTATGTGATAAGTGAGTTCTCCAAAAGGTGATGTACTGATTAAATATTTCAGTGCTAATATTCTGATATCTATATATTTTAATCAGAGTGTGTAATGTGCTTTCAGTCAGTAATGAAACGTTACAAATTTCAGATATGCGGCGTGTCCTTGCTACTAGTGGGTTTGCTGGTGACCCGATTATTTGGTGACGCTGGTGTGTTTCAATACACAAATAAATTATCAGTATGCTACGTATTTTTAACGTGTGTAGCTGGGGCTGTAACCGTTATTGCTGGGATTTGCGCGTTGTGTGTCACACGATTTGGCGGAGGTGCCGCATCGCTTAGGTCCAGTTTGGTAGGAGTGCCCACGGGCAATACATACATCAATACTTTCTCTATGTGAGTGGGATTTCGTTGCAGTTGATATGTACGTTTGTTACAGGCATTGATATTTTTAGTGTTTGCTCTCATCATGCAACTTTTTATCTTGATTATTATATTACTTGGCGGAGACATCATGGCAGCGATAAAAAAGGGCTATCTAGACTCTGCTGACGAATGCGCAGATAGCAGCAGACCTCCTGAGAAATCTTGCGAAGCGCGCCACAAGCGAATGGCCGGAGACGCCACAAGCAGAAACGGTTCATTTAGCTCGTTGCGTCTGCCACTTGGATACTTACACGTGTTTCAAGGGTCCAGTCGGCGCGATAACGTCCACTTAAGCGTTATAACAACAAATCGCGTCATCACAACACCTGTGGCAAGTAATACGAAAGCTGAACACGTTCTGCAAGTCCTCAACAAATGGAAAGAAATATTTACAACACCAACTTATAGAGACGTATATTTAAATCCAGAAAATACTATCTTCTTGCAGAAAAATAATGATACCCACTCTTTCGTCAATGCATCAACCAGTTTAGATAGAGAGACTGATGTCATAAAAGCAGAGGGTAAGATTCCCGTCACAAGAACGCATTGCAGACCCAAATGCACGGGAGAACCTGCGTCTGTCAAGGAAAGAAGACCCTATGAATTTGGTTTCTCTGGTGAAATTCTAATTAACAAAGTTGTGAAAAGAAAAGAAGGTTTGGGGAAACAGTTTTTAAGTCGTCCAGGAAAATCCTATAGAGAAATACAGTCTCATAAGAAATCTAAAATATTGCCCGAAAAAACTGATACAGCTTTCTCAAAATTCTATGATACGTCTCTTAATGTCATTACACTGCAAAGAAAAATTGCAGCAAAAACAGATGACAGTATTTTGAACAGTCCTATTAAAACCCATGGAATAGTAAGAAAATTTCCAATCACAACCACTTCCGACACTGTTGATTTAAAGCAATATCGTACACAAACAATAAATAGCAATGTATCTACCGAAATACGAAATTTGGCAGATGTTCAAATTCCTGAATTGCGTGAAAGAGTACACAAAAATATTTTCAGTATGAGGAAAAAGAACAAATCAATTCAAACAGTAAATATAAAAAAATCCATGAAATTTAAAAAAATAAATCCAAAATTTGTACATTTTAATTTGTCTACAAAAGAGAAAGTTGTACTTCCTTTTAATTATGTGACCGGTGTATCTCTAATGGCAAAAAAACGAGAAAATATACTACATACGAGTTCAAAATCTATAAATGTTTCAGAAACGTCACGTAAAATGTTAGAATATTTCATTTGCACACTCAATGTGATTGCAGCTACGAGACCTACTGCTAAAACGTCAATGCCACAAAAACAAACAAAAGACACAGAAGCATCTGAAGACATTTATAAACATAGAGAAGAAAATTCAGATAAAATTGTTGTTTCAAGAGTGTTTACACCCTCATTTTCTGAGACTCATTCGAAAAGTCGTATTTCCTTCTTTGGTAGAAAATTACAAACAATTCTCACCAAGCAAACACTTTATAGAAAGGTTCTTCCTAATTCTTCAAAAATTAAAACAGGCATTAGTCATAATGCAAGATTTAATTTACCGACAATCCCCAGCATAAAAATACATTCAATCAATGTCGGTGCCACGATCACGAGTGAAAACAAAAACACTATCTTGAGTGAAAACACAAAGTTTTCGGGTGAGAACATTACAATCTCGAGCAAGAACGATCCGATCCTTGAAGAAATCTCTTGGGATCACGGAGAAAATGCCACGATTGTGCGCGACATTGCTAGGATCAATGTCGAAAGCAATAGGAAACCTCGTAGAGTTGTAATATCCAGCGAAAGCTCTAATAGCACCAAAAATATCTATCTAAAACCTCAAATCAATGACATCCAAAGTTACAGACCTCAGATGACCGAAAAGCACACTACGAAAACTAAAAGAGCTATAATCGACAGCCACAGTTCCCAGGTTAACGATAACCACAAAACTAAAACTCGCACCACTCAGATAACCAGCAACAACGCTCAGAACACCGAAGACCACAGTACAAAAACTCAAATTCCTGAGACTACAAACCAGAGCGCTGAGATCTCCGAAATCCAGAAAGCGGAACCTCTACCCAGTGAGAGCAGCAGTCAGAGCGCTAAGAGCTCTGTAGACCACGTTGCGGAAACTCAAACCACTGGAACCACAAGAAAAAGTTCTAAGCTCTCCAAAAAACACAAAACAGTAACTCAACCCGTTGAAACACCAAACCACATTTTTCTGTTAACCGTTGACCAAACTACGGAAACTAAAACCGCTGAAACAATCAGTAACATTGCCAAGACCACCGTAGGCCATACTGCGGAAACCAGTACCGCTGATACTCACAGCCACAGTTCTAAGATTCCCGAAGACCAAAAAACCGAACCTCAACCCACTGAAATCCTCAACCAAAGCGCACAAATAATCGTTGACATCTTTACAGAAACTCAAACCGATGAAACTTTGAGTCACACAGTTAAGCTCACTGTAGACCATACTGCGGATAATCCCACCGCTGAGACCAGCAACTACAGTTCTAAGAATATCGAAACCTACACAACAAGAAAACAACCCGCTCAAACCTTAAACCAGAGCTCTCTGAAAACCATGAACTACACTACGGAAACACAAACCAGTGAAATCTTCACCCACAGCGCTGTGATAACCGTAGACAATACTGCGAGAAATGCCAGCGCTAAAAAAAACAGAAACAGATCTATGATCACCGACGAATACATTACGGATAATCAACCAAAAGGAGCCCATAACTACAGCGCTCTGATAACGGTAGGCAATACTACAGAAACTGAAACCAGCGAAAACTTTAGTCACAGTGGTATGATCAGCGTAGAACATTCTGCAGAAACTTCCACAGCTGAGCCACACAGAAACAGATATAATATCTACGAAGATTACAAAACCCAAAATCTACACGCTGTAACACTCAACCAAACCGCTGTCATATACGTAAATCACACTACGGAAAATAGAATACCTGCAAATTTAGGTCACAATGCTATCATCACCGTAGATCATTCTGCGGAAACTCGCAGTGCTGAGACATTAAGACAAAAATCCGAAGATAACATTACGCAATATCAACCCGATCAGCCTCTACACCACAGTGCAATGATTACTGCAGAAAACACTTCGCAATCTGAAGCAGTCAACACCTACTCTCACGGCGGAATTTTCACCGTGGAACCTACTGCAGAAACTCACAACCTTGAAAAATCGAGCCACGATTCCAAAATCCCCGAAGATTACATTACGGAATTTCAAACCGCTCAGACATTTAACCACAGTGCGTTGACTACCGTTGAACACACTACGGAATCTAAAGCATTTGAAACGATTACCAAAGATAGTATTTTCAATGTAGACCATACTGCGGGAACTCACAGCCTTGCGACACCCAGCCAAATTTCAAAGATCTCTCAAGACTACATTACGGAATATGAACCCGCTCAGACATTTAACCACAGTGCAATGGTTACCGTAGAACACACTACGGAGTCTAAATCAGTCGAAGTCTTCACTCACGGCGGTATTTTTACCGTAAACCATACAGCGGGAAATTACAGCTTTGAGACACCCAGCCAAATTTCAAAGATCACACAAGACTACATTACGGATTATCAACACTCTCAGACAATTAACCACAATACAATGATTACCATAGAACACACTACGGAATCTAAAGCTATTGAAAACATCACCCACGGCGGTATTTTCTCCGTAGAACATACTGCGGGAAATCACAGCCTTGAGACATCCAGCCAAATTTTGAAGATCTCTGAAGACATTACGGAATATCAACCCTCTCACACTTTTAACCACAGTGCATTGACTACCGACGAAGAAACTACGGAATCTAAAGCATTTGAAACGTTTACTCACGGTGGTATTTTCACTGTAGAACATACAATGGGAACTCGTAACCTTGCGACACCGAGCCACATTTCGAAGATCTCTCAAGACTATTTTACGGAATATCAATCTTCTCAGCCATTTAACCACAGTGCAATGATTACCATAGAACACACTACGGAATCTAAGGGTGTCGAATACATCACCCAAGGCGGTATTTTCATCGTAGAACATACTGCGGGAACACAGATCCTTGAGACACCCATCCAAATTTCGAAGATCTCTGAAGACTACATTACGGAATATCAACCCGCTCAGACATTTAACCACAGTGCAATGATTACCGTAGAACACACTACGGAATCTAAAGGTGTAGAAACCATCACCCACGGCGGTATTGTCTCCGTAGAACATACTGCGGGAACTCACAGCCTTGAGACATCCAGCCATATTTCGAAGATCTCTGAAGACTACATTACGGAATATCAACCCGCTCAGACATTTAACCACAGTGCAATGATTACAGTAGAACACACTACGGAATCTAAAGGTGTAGAAACCATCACCCACGGCGGTATTGTCTCCGTAGAACATACTGCGGGAACTCACAGCCTTGAGACATCCAGCCATATTTCGAAGATCTCTGAAGACTACATTACGGAATATCAACCCGCTCAGACATTTAACCACAGTGCAATGATTACAGTAGAACACACTACGGAATCTAAAGGTGTAGAAACCATCACCCACGGCGGTATTTTCTCCGTAGAACATACTGCGGGAACTCGTAGCCTTGAGACATCCAGCCAAATTTCGAAGGTCTCTGAAGACTACATTACGGAATATCAACCCGCTCAGACATTTAACCACAGTACAAAGATTACCCTAGAACACACTACAGAATCTAAGGGTGTCGAAAATTTCACCCACGGCGGTATTTTCACCGCAGAACATACTGCGGGAACTCAGACCCTTGAGACACCCATCCAAATTTCGAAAATTTCTGAAGACTACATTACGGAATATCAACCCGCTCAGACATTTAACCACAGTGCAATGATTACAGTAGAACACACTACGGAATCTAAGGGTGTCGAAAACATCACCCACGGCGGTATTTTCACCGCAGAACATACTGCGTTAACTCAGATCATTGAGACACCCATCCAAATTTCGAAAATCACTGAAGACTACATTACGGAATATCAACCCGCTCAGACATTTAACCACAGTGCAATGATTACAGTAGAACACACTACGGAATCTGAAGGTGTAGAAACCATCACCCACGGCGGTATTGTCTCCGTAGAACATACTGCGGGAACTCACAGCCTTGAGACACCCAGCCAAATTTCGAAGATCTCTGAAGACTACATTACGGAATATCAACCCGCTCAGACATTTAACCACAGTGCAATGATTACAGTAGAACACACTACGGAATCTAAAGGTGTAGAAACCATCACCCACGGCGGTATTGTCTCCGTAGAACATACTGCGGGAACTCACAGCCTTGAGACATCCAGCCATATTTCGAAGATCTCTGAAGACTACATTACGGAATATCAACCCGCTCAGACATTTAACCACAGTGCAATGATTACCGTAGAACACACTACGGAATCTAATGGTGTAGAAACCATCACCCACGGCGGTATTTTCTCCGTAGAACATACTGCGGGAACTCGTAGCCTTGAGACATCCAGCCAAATTTCGAAGATCTCTGAAGACTACATTACGGAATATCAACCCGCTCAGACATTTAACCACAGTGCAATGATTACAGTAGAACACACTACGGAATCTAAAGGTGTAGAAACCATCACCCACGGCGGTATTGTCTCCGTAGAACATACTGCGGGAACTCACAGCCTTGAGACATCCAGCCATATTTCGAAGATCTCTGAAGACTACATTACGGAATATCAACCCGCTCAGACATTTAACCACAGTGCAATGATTACCGTAGAACACACTACGGAATCTAATGGTGTAGAAACCATCACCCACGGCGGTATTTTCACCGCAGAACATACTGCGGGAACTCAGACCCTTGAGACACCCATCCAAATTTCGAAAATTTCTGAAGACTACATTACGGAATATCAACCCGCTCAGACATTTAACCACAGTGCAATGATTACAGTAGAACACACTACGGAATCTAAGGGTGTCGAAAACATCACCCACGGCGGTATTTTCACCGCAGAACATACTGCGTTAACTCAGATCATTGAGACACCCATCCAAATTTCGAAAATCTCTGAAGACTACATTACGGAATATCAACCCGCTCAGACATTTAACCACAGTGCAATGATTACAGTAGAACACACTACGGAATCTGAAGGTGTAGAAACCATCACCCACGGCGGTATTGTCTCCGTAGAACATACTGCGGGAACTCACAGCCTTGAGACACCCAGCCAAATTTCGAAGATCTCTGAAGACTACATTACGGAATATCAACCCGCTCAGACATTTAACCACAGTGCAAAGATTACCCTAGAACACACTACAGAATCTAAGGGTGTCGAAAATTTCACCCACGGCGGTATTTTCACCGCAGAACATACTGCGGGAACTCAGATCCTTGAGACACCCATCCAAATTTCGAAAATCTCTGAAGACTACATTACGGAATATCAACCCGCTCAGACATTTAACCACAGTGCAATGATTACAGTAGAACACACTACGGAAACTAAAGGTGTAGAAACCATCACCCACGGCGGTATTGTCTCCGTAGAACATACTGCGGGAACTCACAGCCTTGAGACACCCGGCCAAATTTCGAAGATCTCTGAAGACTACATAACGGAATATCAACCCGCTCAGACATTTAACCACAGTGCAATGATTACCGTAGAACACACTACGGAATCTAAGGGTGTCGAAAATTTCACCCACGGCGGGATTTTCACCGTAGAACATACTGAGGGAACTCACAGCCTTGAGGCACCCAGCAAAATTTCGAAGGTCTCTGAAGACTACCTTACGGAATATCAACCCGCTCAGACTTTTAATCACAGTGCAATGATTACCGTAGAACACACTACGGAATCTAAGGGTGTCGAAAATTTCACCCACGGCGGTATTTTCTCTGTAGAACATACTGCGGGAACTCACAGCCTTGAGGCACCCAGCCAAATTTCGAAGGTCTCTGAAGACTACCTTACGGAATATCAACCCGCTCAGACTTTTAATCACAGTGCAATGATTACCGTAGAACACACTACGGAATCTAAGGGTGTCGAAAATTTCACCCACGGCGGTATTTTCTCTGTAGAACATACTGCGGGAACTCACAGCCTTGAGGCACCCAGCCAAATTTCGAAGGTCTCTGAAGACTACCTTACGGAATATCAACCCGCTCAGACTTTTAATCACAGTGCAATGATTACCGTAGAACACACTACGGAATCTAAGGGTGTCGAAAATTTCACCCACGGCGGTATTTTCTCTGTAGAACATACTGCGGGAACTCACAGCCTTGAGGCACCCAGCCAAATTTCGAAGGTCTCTGAAGACTACATTACGGAATATCAACCCGCTCAGACATTTAACCACAGTGCAATGATTACCGTAGAACACACTACGGAATCTAAAGGTGTAGAAACCATCACCCACGGCGGTATTTTCTCCGTAGAACATACTGCGGGAACTCATAGCCTTGAGACATCCAGCCAAATTTCGAAGATCTCTGAAGACTACATTACGGAATATCAACCCGCTCAGACATTTAACCACAGTGCAATGATTACAGTAGAACACACCACGGAATCTAAGGGTGTCGAAAACATCACCCACGGCGGTATTTTCACCGCAGAACATACTGCGTTAACTCAGATCCTTGAGACACCCATCCAAATATCGAAAATCTCTGAAGACTACATTACGGAATATCAACCCGCTCAGACATTTAACCACAGTGCAATGATTACAGTAGAATACACTACGGAATCTGAAGGAGTAGAAACCATCACCCACGGCGGTATTGTCTCCGTAGAACATACTGCGGGAACTCACAGCCTTGAGACATCCAGCCAAATTTCGAAGATCTCTGAAGACTACATTACGGAATATCAACCCGCTCAGACTTTTAATCACAGTGCAATGATTACCGTAGAACACACTACGGAATCTAAGGGTGTCGAAAATTTCACCCACGGCGGTATTTTCTCTGTAGAACATACTGCGGGAACTCACAGCCTTGAGGCACCCAGCCAAATTGCGAAGGTCTCTGAAGACTACATTACGGAATATCAACCCGCTCAGACTTTTAATCACAGTGCAATGATTACCGTAGAACACACTAAGGAATCTAAGGGTGTCGAAAATTTCACCCACGGCGGTATTTTCTCTGTAGAACATACTGCGGGAACTCACAGCCTTGAGGCACCCAGCCAAATTTCGAAGGTCTCTGAAGACTACCTTACGGAATATCAACCCGCTCAGACATTTAACCACAGTGCAATGATTACCGTAGAACACACTACGGAATCTAAGGGTGTCGAAAATTTCACCCACGGCGGTATTTTCTCTGTAGAACATACTGCGGGAACTCACAGCCTTGAGGCACCCAGCCAAATTTCGAAGGTCTCTGAAGACTACCTTACGGAATATCAACTCGCTCAGACTTTTAATCACAGTGCAATGATTACCGTAGAACACACTACGGAATCTAAGGGTGTCGAAAATTTCACCCACGGCGGTATTTTCTCTGTAGAACATACTGCGGGAACTCACAGCCTTGAGGCACCCAGCCAAATTTCGAAGGTCTCTGAAGACTACATTACGGAATATCAACCCGCTCAGACATTTAACCACAGTGCAATGATTACCGTAAAACACACTACGGAATCTAAGGGTGTCGAAAACATCACTCACGGCGGTATTTTCACCGCAGAACATACTGCGGGAACTCAGATCCTTGAGACACCCAGCCAAATTTCGAAGATCTCTGAAGACTACATTACGGAATATCAACCCGCTCAGACATTTAACCACAGTGCAATGATTACAATAGAACACACTACGGAATCTAGAGGTGTAGAAACCATCACCCACGGCGGTATTTTTTCCGTAGAACATACTGCGGGAACTCATAGCCTTGAGACATCCAGCCAAATTTCGAAGATCTCTGAAGACTACATTACGGAATATCAACCCGCTCAGACATTTAACCACAGTGCAATGATTACCGTAGAACACACTACGGAAACTAAAGGTGTAGAAATCATCACCCTCGGCGGTATTTTCTCCGTAGAACATACTGCGGCAACTCACAGCCTTGAGACACCCAGCAAAATTTCGAAGATCTCTGAAGACTACATTACGGAATATCAACCCCCTCAGACATTTAACCACAGTGCAATGATTACCGTAGAACACACTACGGAATCTAAGGGTGTCGAATATTTCACCCACGGCGGGACATTCACCGTAGAACATACTGAGAGAACTCACAGCCTTGAGGCACCCAGCCAAATTTCGAAAATCTCTGAAGACTACATTACGGAATATCAACCCGCTCAGACTTTTAATCACAGTGCAATGATTACCGTAGAACACACTACGGAATCTAAAGGTGTCGAAAATTTCACCCACGGCGGTATTTTCTCCGTAGAACATACTGCGGGAACTCACAGCCTTGAGGCACCCAGCCAAATTTCGAAGGTCTCTGAAGACTACATTACGGAATATCAACCCGCTCAGACATTTAACCACAGTGCAATGATTACCGTAAAACACACTACGGAATCTAAGGGTGTCGAAAACATCACCCACGGCGGTATTTTCACCGCAGAACATACTGCGGGAACTCAGATCCTTGAGTCACCCAGCCAAATTTCGAAGATCTCTGAAGACTACATTACGGAATATCAACCCGCTCAGACATTTAACCACAGTGCAATGATTACAGTAGAACACACTACGGAATCTAAAGGTGTAGAAACCATCACCCACGGCGGTATTTTCTCCGTAGAACATACTGCGGGAACTCACAGCCTTGAGACATTCAGCCAAATATCGAAGATCTCTGAAGACTACATTACGGAATATCAACCCGCTCAGACATTTAACCACAGTGCAATGATTACCGTAGAACACACAACGGAATCTAAAGGTTTAGAAACCATCACCCACGGCGGTGTTTTCTCCGTAGAACATACTGCGGGAACTCTTAGCCTTGAGACATCCAGCCAAATTTCGAAGATCTCTGAAGACTACATTACGAAATATCAACCCGTTCAGACATTTAACCACAGTGCAAAGATTACCCTAGAACACACTACGGAAACTAAAGCTTTAGAAACCATCACCCACGGCGGTATTGTCTCCGTAGAACATACTGCGGGAACTCACAGCCTTGAGACACCCAGCCAAATTTCGAAGATCTCTGAAGACTACATTACGGAATATCAACCCGCTCAGACATTTAACCACAGTGCAATGATTACAGTAGAACACACTACGGAATCTAAAGGTGTAGAAACCATCACCCTCGGCGGTATTTTCTCCGTAGAACATACTGCGGCAACTCACAGCCTTGAGACACCCAGCCAAATTTCGAAGATCTCTGAACACTACCTTACGGAATATCAACCCGCTCAGACTTTTAATCACAATGCAATGATTACCGTAGAACACACTACGGAATCTAAGGGTATCGAAAATTTCACCCACGGCGGTATTTTCTCCGTAGAACATACTGCGGGAAGTCACAGCCTTGAGGCACCCAGCCAAATTTCGAAGGTCTCTGAAGACTACATTACGGAATATCAACCCGCTCAGACATTTAACCACAGTGCAATGATTACCGAAAAACACACTACGGAATCTAAGGGTGTCGAAAACATCACCCACGGCGGTATTTTCACCGCAGAACATACTGCGGGAACTCAGATCCTTGAGACACCCAGCCAAATTTCGAAGAGCTCTGATGACTACATTACGGAATATCAACTCGCTCAGACATTTAACCACAGTGCAATGATTACAGTAGAACACACTACGGAATCTAAAGGTGTAGAAACCATCACCCACGGCGATATTTTCTCCCTAGAACATACTGCGGGAACTCACAGCCTTGAGACATCCAGCCAAATATCGAAGATCTCTGAAGACTACATTACGGAACATCAACCCGCTCAGACATTTAACCACAGTGCAATGATTACAGTAGAACACACTACGGAATCTAAAGGTGTAGAAACCATCACCCACGGCGGTATTTTCTTCGTAGAACATACTGCGGGAACTCACAGCCTTGAGACATCCAGCCAAATTTCGAAGATTTCTGAAGACTACATTACGGAATATCAACCCGCTCAGACATTTAACCACAGTGCAATGATTACAATAGAACACACTACGGAATCTAGAGGTGTAGAAACCATCACCCACGGCGGTATTTTCTCCGTAGAACATACTGCGGGAACTCATAGTCTGGAGACATCCAGCCAAATATCGAAGATCTCTGAAGACTACATTACGGAATATCAACCCGCTCAGACATTTAACCACAGTGCAAAGATTACCCTAGAACACACTACAGAATCTAAGGGTGTCGAAAATTTCACCCACGGCGGTATTTTCACCGCAGAACATACTGCGGGAACTCAGATCCTCGAGACACCCATCCAAATTTCGAAAATCTCTGAAGACTACATTACGGAATATCAACCCGCTCAGACATTTAACCACAGTGCAATGATTACAGTAGAACACACTACGGAATCTAAGGGTGTCGAAAACATCACCAACGGCGGTATTTTCACCGCAGAACATACTGCGGTAACTCAGATCCTTGAGACACCCATCCAAATTTCGAAAATCTCTGAAGACTACATTACGGAATATCAACCCGCTCAGACATTTAACCACAGTGCAATGATTACAGTAGAACACACTACGGAATCTAAAAGTGTAGAAACCATCACCAACGGCGGTATTTTCTCCGTAGAACATACTGCGGCAACTCACAGCCTTGAGACACCCAGCCAAATATCGAAGATCTCTGAAGACTACATTACGGAATATCAACCCGCTCAGACATTTAACCACAGTGCAATGATTACCGTAGAACACACTACGGAATCTAAGGGTGTCGAAAATTTCACCCACGGCGGGATTTTCACCGTAGAACATACTGCGGGAACTCACATCCTTGAGGCACCCAGCCAAATTTCGAAGGTCTCTGAAGACTACCTTACGGAATATCAACCCGCTCAGACTTTTAACCACAGTGCAATGATTACCGTAGAACACACTACGGAATCTAAGGGTGTCGAAAATTTCACCCACGGCGGTATTTTCTCCGTAGAACATACTGCGGGAACTCATAGCCTTGAGACATCTAGCCAAATTTCGAAGATCTCTGAAGACTACATTACGAAATATCAACCCGCTCAGACATTTAACCACAGTGCAAAGATTACCCTAGAACACACTACGGAAACTAAAGGTGTAGAAACCATCACCCACAGCGGTATTGTCTCCGTAGAACATACTGCGGGAACTCACAGCCTTGAGACACCCAGCCAAATTTCGAAGATCTCTGAAGAGTACATTACGGAATATCAACCCGCTCAGACATTTAACCACAGTGCAATGATTACAGTAGAACACACTACGGAATCTAAAGGTGTAGAAACCATCACCCTCGGCGGTATTTTCTCCGTAGAACATACTGCGGGAACTCATAGCCTTGAGACATCCAGCCAAATTTCGAAGATCTCTGAAGACTACATTACGGAACATCAACCCGCTCAGACATTTAACCACAGTGCAATGATTACCGTAGAACACACTACGGAATCTAAGAGTGTCGAAAACATCACCCACGGCGGTATTTTCACCGTAGAACATACTGCAGGAACTCACAGCCTTGAGACATCCAGCCAAATTTCGAAGGTCACTGAAGACTACATTACGGAATATCAACCCGCTCAGACATTTAACCACAGTGCATTGACTACCGTCGAAAACACTACGGAATCTAAAGCATTTGAATCGTTTCCTTACGGTGGTATTTTCACTGTAGACTATACAACGGGAAATCACAGCCTTTTCACACCCAGCGAAATTTCAAAGATCTCTGAAGACTACTTTACGGAATATTATCCCGCTCAAATATTTAATCACAGTGCATTGATTGCCATCGAACACACTTCGGAATCTAAAGCATTCGAAACGATTACTGAAGATGGTATTTTCAATGTAGACCATACTGCGGGAACACATAGCTTTGAGACACCCAGCGATATTTCAAAGATCTCTGAAGACTACGTTACGGAATATCAACCCTCTGAGACATTTAACCACAGTGCAATGATTACCGTAGAACACACTACGGAATCTCTGGGTGTCGAAAATATCACCCACGGCGGTATTTTCTCGGTAGAATATACTGCGGAATCTCAGAGTTTTGAGACAGCTGGTCACATTTCGATTATCTCCGAAGACTACTATATTGCGGAATATCAGCCCGCTCAGGCACTGAACCACAGTGTAATCAGTACCGTAGAAGACACAACGAAATCTAAAATAATCGAAAGCGGCGTTAGTGTTCAATCAACTACTGAGAGAAGTCTTGATTATGAAGTCTATGTTGTAAGCGACATTAGACCTGAATCATCTACTCGGGGAAGTCTAGACCATGCAGTCTATATTGAAGGCGATATTAGACCTCAAACATCTACTCGGGGAAGTCTAGACCATGCAGTCTATATTGAAAGCGACATTAGACCTCAAACATCTACTCGGGGTAGTCTAGACCATGCAGTCTATATTGAAAGCGACATTAGACCTAAAACATCTACTCGGGGAAGTCTAGACCATGCAGTCTATATTGAAAGCGACATTAGACCTCAAACATCTACTCGGGGAAGTCCAGACCATGAAGTCTATATTGGAAGCGACATTAGACCTCAAACGTCTACTCGGGGTAGTCTAGATCATGCAGTCTATATTGAAAGCGACATTAGACCTCAAACATCTACTCGGGGTAGTCTAGACCATGCAGTCTATATTGAAAGCGACATTAGACCTCAAACATCTACTCGGGGAAGTCTAGACCATGCAGTCTATATTGAAAGCGACATTAGACCTCAAACATCTACTCGGGGAAGTCCAGACCATGCAGTCAATATTGAAAGCGACATTAGACCTCAAACATCTACTCGGGGAAGTCTAGACCATGCAGTCTATATTGAAAGCGAGCTTAGACCTCAAACATCGACTCGGGGAAGTCTAGACCATGCAGTCTATATTGAAAGCGACATTAGACCTCAAACATCTACTCGGGGAAGTCTAGACCATGCAGTCTATATTGAAAGCGACGTTAGACCTCAAACATCTACTCGTGGAAGTCTAGACCATGCAGTCTATATTGAAAGCGATATTAGACCTCAAACATCTACTCGGGGAAGTCTAGACCATGCAGTCTATATTGAAAGCGAGCTTAGACCTCAAACATCGACTCGGGGAAGTCTAGACCATGCAGTCTATATTGAAAGCGACATTAGACCTCAAACATCTACTCGGGGAAGTCTAGACCATGCAGTCTATATTGAAAGTGAGCTTAGACCTCAAACATCGACTCGGGGAAGTCTAGACCATGCAGTCTATATTGAAAGCGACATTAGACCTCAAACATCTACTCGGGGTAGTCTAGACCATGCAGTCTATATTGAAAGCGACATTAGACCTCAAACATCTACTCGGGGAAGTCTAGACCATGCAGTCTATATTGAAAGCGACATTAGACCACAAACATCTACTCTGGGAAGTCTAGACCATGCAGTCTATATTGAAAGCGACATTAGACCTCAAACACCTACTGAAGGTAGTCTAACTGGTGGCAACTTCAGTCATGGTGACGATGGGTCCCAGACGAGTACTAAGGATGATCAATCCGTTGGCAACTTCAGTCACGTCGACGACGGTCCCCACGCTGAAAGTGATCAATACGGTGGAAACGTCAGTCTGGGTGACGATACTCCCCAGACGCATACTGATTATTTGCAAGCGGGTGGCAACTTCAGTCAGTTCGACGATGACTTCCAAGTGCATACTGACGATGAGCAACCGGGTGGCGACTTCAGTCAGGGTTACGATAGCCCTCTTCCGCATACTGATGATGATCAATCTGGTGGCAAATTCAGTGAGGGCGATGTTGGCGTCCAAGTGAATACTGAGAGTTATCACACCGGTGGCAACTTCAGTGATGGCGACGAAAGCCCTCAAGCGCATAGTGACGATGAGCAACCGGGTGGCGACTTCAGTGAGGGCGACGATGGTCCTCATGCGCATTCTGACGATGATCAATCTGCTGGCAACTTCAGTCAGAGCGATTTTGGCCTCCAAGTGCATACTGAGGGTGATCACACCGATGGAAAGTTCAGTCCTGGCGACTATGGCCCCCACGGGTATACTGAGAGTAATCAAACCTTTGGCAACTTTAGTCAGGGCGACGAAAGCCCCCAATTACATACTGACGATGATCAATCTGCTGGCAACTTCAGTCAGAGCGATGTTGGCGTCCAAGTGCATACTGAGAGTTATCACACCGGAGGCAATTTCAGTCTGGGCGACGAAAGCCCCCAATTACATACTGACGATGATCAATCTGCTGGCAACTTCAGTCAGAGCAATGTTAGCGTCCAAGTGCATACTGAGGTTTATCACACCGGAGGCAATTTCAGTCTGGGCGACGAAAGCCCCCAATTACATACTGACGATGATCAATCTGCTGGTGACTTCAGTCAGAGCGATGTTAGCGTTCAAGTGCATACTGAGGGTTATCACACTGGAGGCAATTTCAGTCTTGGCGACGAAAGCCCCCAAGCGCATACTGTGGGTAATCTAACGGTTGGCAACTTTAGTCTGGGCGACGATGGCCCCCAAACGCATACTTACGATGATCGATCTCCTGGCAACTTCAGTCAGAGCGATGTTGGCGTCCAAGTGCATACGGAGAGTTATCATACTGGAGGCAATTTCAGTTTGGGCGACGAAAGCCCCCAAGCGCATACGGTGGGTAATCTAACGGTTGGCAACTTTAGTCAGGGCGACGATGGCCCCCTAGCGCATTCTGACGATGATCAATCTGCTGGCAACTTCAGTCTGAGCGATGTTGGCGTCCAAGTGCATACTGAGAGTTATCACACCGGAGGCAATTTCAGTTTGGGTGACGAAAGCCCCCAAGCGCATACTTACGATGATCAATCTGCTGGCAACTTCAGTCAGAGCGATGTTGGCGTCCAAGTGCATACTGAGGGAAATCAAACCGGTGGCAACTTCAGTGAGGGTGACTTTGGCCCCCAAACGTATACTGCGGGAAATCAAACCGGTGGCAACTTCAGTGAGGGTGACGATGGCCCTCAAGTGCATACTGAGGGTTATTACACCGGTGGCAATTTCAGTCTGGGCGACGAAAGCTCTCAACCGTATACTGAGGGAAATCAAACCGGTGGCAACTTCAGTGAGGGTGACTTTGGCCCCCAAGCGTATACTGCGGGAAATCAAACCGGTGGCAACTTCAGTGAGGGTGACGATGGCCCCCAAGTGCATACTGAGGGTTATCACACCGGTGGCAATTTCAGTCTGGGCGATGAAAGCTCCCAACCGTATACTGAAGGAAATCAAACCGGTGGCAACTTCAGTGAGGGTGACGATGGCCCCCAAGCGTATACTGCGGGAAATCAAACCGGTGGCAATTTCAGTGAGGGTGACGATGGCCCCCATGCGCAATCTGTTGACGTACACAGTGGCAACACTAGTCTGGGAGACAATGGCACCACCCCAGAGATTGATACCACAAGCTCTAATACCACAAGTACTGTTACCACAAGTACTGTTACCACAAGTACTTTTACCACAAGTACTTTTACCACAAGTACTTTTACCACAAGTACTGTTACCACAAGTACTGGTACCACAAGTACTAGTACCACAAGTACTGGTACCACAAGTACTAGTACCACAAGTACTAGTACCACAAGTGCTGGTACCACAACTACTGATACCACAAGTACTAGTACCACAAGTGCTGGTACCACAAGTACTGGTACCACAACTACTGATACCACAAGTACTGGTACCACAACTATTGATACCACAAGAACTAGTACCACAAGTACTCATACCACAAGTACTGGTACCACAAGTGCTGGTACCACAAGCCCTGGAGACTCGGCCCCTGGTGACAAATGCGACATGACTAGGCGTGATCGGTATCAAAGGAAGGTTAGTATCATATTCAGTTATATGCTCTTGGAAGAAATGTGTAACGTGATTTTATTTTTTTAGCATGGCTGTTGTGGATGGGACTCTCCAGATGATTTCTGCAACCATGGGGAACCTCCATTGAGTTGTTGTTCAGTTAAGATTGCGGAGAACAAGAAATGCTCTTGCAGTACTGTTTTTAAGAGAGGTTGCAAGAAGATGTTTGAAAACGCTGTGCACATCTATTTGTATTTAATTCCTTTAGCAGCTATAGTCGGTGTAATTATGACCGTAAGTATTTAGTGTCCGTTGCATTTTAAATATTTAAGTTTGAATTTGGGTCAATAGTAAACTCTGTGCTTCTGACAGGAATAATTCTTGCGTGTTTGAGTGGGGATTATTGTTTTTTGTTGTTGTTGTTGTTTTTTGAAGAAGACGGAAAAACATTTTGAGGTAGAAAACATGAAATGCTATGGTCAAAAATTAACTAATTTAATCCGTAATTTACAAAACATTTATTAATTTGTTTTTATTTCCTTGCCCGAACTTCGTAAGAAGAACCAGTATTAAAAACGTGCGCCAGAAACCCGTGAATTTTCGACCGAAAATCCCGTTGTGTCTTATCCTAATTACGTTAAAGAGAAAATAGTGTTCTCATGTGTAGGAAAGTGCTTCGTCTAATACATTGTGTTGTCAGAATTGATATCTTATGTACCCTTGATACAGCAAAGTCAATTGACGGCAATACGTCAAACCGTCCATGCCCCATCCTTCCGTGCAACCGTCTGTCAGTGTTCAATCCTAGCGCCGAAAGCGTTTAGGACACCACTTCATATCGCACTCTCCCAAATAGTCGCTATTATTTAGTGACCTGATCTTTTTAATGAGGGTCTGGGGTTGAAAATAGGTTGAATATATTTCTTCTGTTTTCTTTAATCCCACTCCCTCAAAAAGTTTGCGAAATATTTTTTCTGAATAATTTTGCGCCGAGTAATTTTTACTTTCTCGTATATTATATGTACCTATATTAACGGGAAAGTTATGTAATGCTGGAGGGAAAACGGCGGACTTTCAGCAGAAAAACTCTTATCACCCGGTAACAAAAAAGTGCATAAATTCAGTTGCTAAATTAAGAAAAAATCTTAAAGGTGGAGCAGCCAGAATCCCTGTTTTGTGGGTCCTTCATACCGAAAAACTAATTGAAAGCAAAATGTCAGACCGTCCGTCTGTCCGCCTGTGAACAGCACTAGCGATTAAACCGTGCGGCCGATGTTCTCGAAAATCGATACTCACCGATCGAACTGGCTTATCTCGTGGACCCTTGAATTTGAAACCGATATTTTAATTTTGGGGAGTACTTTACATGAAACCGTCGGACACTAAACATTTTCTCAAAAACGGCACCATTTTTTCTTTACATTTCTTGTAAGAATAGAATGAAATACACTTAGGAAAGTGGCATAGGTCCGATTTCAACGGTAAATTCTCAATTTTCTAAAACTGAAAATGTTTGAATTTTATTTGGTATCTTCCTCCAACTACAAAATTGCTGATAGAGATTTTTCCTTCAAATAAAATGTTTTCTTCATTGTGAGTTCTTTCTTTAAGGCTAAATGTACCGAAAAAAACTTGTAGGAAAATTCAATAGATCGCAGCACCATCAGCAGGAATTTACTTTACCGATAACGACTGAACAAATGGTCCGATTTTCGATCTGTAAACGGCATTTGACTCATGTTTATAATAGAATTTACGCTACGAAGCCCTTTTTCCAAAAAAACTAGCAGAAACTCGATTTTTAAAATTTTTCTCGTACTTCCGGGAACAATTTCAAAAATGTGGGCTTATAGCGCGATGGCGACACGCTTCCAGAATCCAACGCCGTGTCAAACATGCAAATCGGATAAATAGGAGCGACGGTAAGTCAAATTTCGAAAAACACCTCACCCCACTCCCCATTGTTATGTTTCAATGGCTAATTTAAGTATATAGAGGAGAAATAAGATTTAAATTAATTTATACGGTCGCCAGTGACTTTTTGTCACGCACGAGAAAACGCTAGAACACGTACAACTGCCCAAGGAGAATTCAAAGTACAAAAATGAATGTAATAAAGGCAGAGGGACCGGAAATGATTACCTAATGGATTGAGCGGGCCTAACACAAAAACCCTAGGCTTTGGACCCTTCCTCAGATTGGCAGAGAATCCCAGTGGGGAAATCTACGATCAGGAACGAGGAAAACTTGTGCGGGAAAATAACTTGAAAATCAAGGATAGCATGATTATTACACACCCAGACTCGATAAATATTCAACGTTTATTTGCCAATTTATTTCAGCATCAAATACCTGAAAGAAAGGAAAGAAACAATTTACAAACAAGCTGAAAATAGGGAAATAATTCAAATTTATTCAGGAATGAAACATCTGTACAAACTTTGAATCTAAACAGAATTACTGGTCACTGAGATGAAATAAGCAATGTGACAGAGGCCCAATATGGAATACCTCTCAAAAAAGGCATAAGAACAAATCAAGAATGGAATACTTACACAGTAATTACAATTTCATAGCGGAAAACAATTCAAAATATAATACCAAAAATCGTTTTGCAAACCCCAGAAAATTACAATAATGCATAAGCCTAAAAAATGAAACAATTTAAAATACACACAAATTACAAAACGAACGACCTAAAAGAATTACAACACAATAACAGCGCTAGATTGCTACAATTCAAAGCAATTTAGAATCGACAGAGCTGAGTAACGAATCAACTTTGAACAGTAAAGGCAACAAACGAAAGAACAGCCGGAATGAGGCAGCCTGCGAGTTGAGAATAAATTCTCGTACACCCGAAATTTAGAAAAGAGATCGACAATTAATATCCAAAATATTGGAGGGAAAATGATAGACTTACTGGCTGAATAGTGCACAATTGTATACACAGACAGCGTGGTTTTGCGTGGGGACAACGCAGCAATAGGCTTTGTCAGTCCCGACGCGCCGACTCAACCTCGCAAAAATGTCGCAAAGGCCACGGAGTCAAAGCGAATTCCGCCAAGTGGACTACAGGATACGCCTTGTGCGTCCCTGCGCGAGTCTGCGGATCGCCAACAACATCTCACCTGTTGTGCGCCAGCCTCGACCAACGAAACGTCTACGACAGCAACTTGGACAGCTCAGGCCGCAAAACAGCGAACGTGAGACGCTTTAAAACGCGCCCGAATGCAAAACTCTCACGCTTGTGCACAGCACTCACATACCACTGATCTCATTAATTAAACACATCTACGTTACCACTCCGTTAGTGACGACGAAAAGGGTTGATTACATATCAATCCTGAGAACACGCACAGCGGTGCGACAAAAAAGAACGAGGCTCTGCCCCGGCGACTACCCCATTACCGGCCACACTATCTTAAGAGAGCCCTGAGAACACGCACAGCGGTGCGACAAAAAAGAACGAGGCTCTGCCCCGGCGACTACCCCATTACCGGCCACACTATCTTAAGAGACCCGTCATAAGCGCGAGACAGCGCTTTAAATAGGAGAAAAACGTCACAGCAGCATCATATGACGCGTCACTCAGCTAAATCGATTATTTTTCACCGAACAAACAAGTAATAACAAAGAACAAACAAACGTGCTTTGAACGAGAACATTGGAAGCTATACTGGGTTCGAGAGCGCGAAAAGGGTGATAATGCGATCTAGTGGCAAGCGGTAGAACTACCGCATTTCATGAAGTTAAATGGCAGAAATTGAAAACTTAATAACTTTTTAAATTTTGCAGCTAAAAAGCTGAACTTTGACTCATTTTAATCCTTAAAACACCTAAATTTAAGAACTTTTTACTAGAAGCCGTCACCTTTTCTGGTTCTCTTATAAAACACATATAAGGATGTTGCAAAATATTAAATAACTTTCATTCTAGTTTAATTATTACAAAAATTTTAGTCCCCTATCTGAAAATTTAACCATGTCTAGATATAGGCAAAACTGAATATTATCATAGCCCGAAGATTAAATTTGGTTGGCTGGTTTTTCTAAAAGTGACCAGAATACATGAAAATCTTAAATTATTTGTGGACACGTAAACTCAAATTCCACAACTATAAACTCAAACTAATTTACATCAAAATATAGCTTCTCAGATGTCTTGAGATGTCTTCTTGATAAAGGAAGCACAGTTAATCACACGTGGAATTTGACATCCTGGGGGGGGGGGAGAATTTCAGTATAGGACACTGTCACTCACTGGTACACAGGTGTAATATGCTGGATTATTGCAGGAAGCTCCTGAAGCTTTGTGGTGGTATGCGGCACAGGTTGTCAGCGTCCTGTGCGAGTGGCAAAGGGCAGATTTTCGGCAGAGGGCGGGTCAAAACACCAGCTTGCGTTTTGAGTTTAATAACACGCACTCTGTGGTCTCGGCCAGGCAGGATTTCCAAAACTTTGCCGAGCGGCCAGGAGAAAGGCGGCAGCCCTTCGGATTTGATAACAACCAACTGGCCGATCTGCAGATCAGGGGAGCTGGTTCGCCACTTAGCTCTAATCGTATTGCAGGAAATTGTTGAAAACGGTGAGTCGTCCTTTGTAGTAGCTGCGGGTCTTGCAGTATTTTTCAATGCGGGCAAGGCGAGCTTGATCGGCTTGTTCCGAAACCTCTTCTCCGGAATCGGTGGTGGTAGGAGGCACATCGGTATCTAAGTGAGCCATACTGGTAACTTTCAAATCCAATTAATACTTGACACAAAAATTAGAACATTTTCAAAGGCTGGAATAGAAAAATGCAAAATTATTACGTAACAAAATAACCCTTGGAACTAAGAATAAGAGAGAATACAAATTATTAAGCATAAATGCAATATGAAAAGTGCAAATAAAAACAAGGTGAAAGCCAAACACCAGTTGAAAGAATACAAGGTCGAAGCAAAAACAAACAAGCACCAAAATTGTTACGCAATAATTGAAGCAAAGCGGACATCCACGAATTTAAAAATATGTTGAAACGAAGCGGACAATGTCAAGTAAGAATTTCTGAAACAAGAAAATCGAGCAACAAGGCGGCATCAAGTTATGACGCACAAGTCCTGTCACGGTCGCCACTCTTTATGTTATGTTACGATGGCTAATTTAAGTATATAGAGGAGAAATAAGATTTAAATTAATTTATACGGTCGCCAGTGACTTTTTGTCACGCACGAGAAAACGCTAGAACACGTACAACTGCCCAAGGAGAATTCAAAGTACAAAAATGAATGTAATAAAGGCAGAGGGACCGGAAATGATTACCTAATGGATTGAGCGGGCCTAACACAAAAACCCTAGGCTTTGGACCCTTCCTCAGATTGGCAGAGAATCCCAGTGGGGAAATCTACGATCAGGAACGAGGAAAACTTGTGCGGGAAAATAACTTGAAAATCAAGGATAGCATGATTATTACACACCCAGACTCGATAAATATTCAACGTTTATTTGCCAATTTATTTCAGCATCAAATACCTGAAAGAAAGGAAAGAAACAATTTACAAACAAGCTGAAAATAGGGAAATAATTCAAATTTATTCAGGAATGAAACATCTGTACAAACTTTGAATCTAAACAGAATTACTGGTCACTGAGATGAAATAAGCAATGTGACAGAGGCCCAATATGGAATACCTCTCAAAAAAGGCATAAGAACAAATCAAGAATGGAATACTTACACAGTAATTACAATTTCATAGCGGAAAACAATTCAAAATATAATACCAAAAATCGTTTTGCAAACCCCAGAAAATTACAATAATGCATAAGCCTAAAAAATGAAACAATTTAAAATACACACAAATTACAAAACGAACGACCTAAAAGAATTACAACACAATAACAGCGCTAGATTGCTACAATTCAAAGCAATTTAGAATCGACAGAGCTGAGTAACGAATCAACTTTGAACAGTAAAGGCAACAAACGAAAGAACAGCCGGAATGAGGCAGCCTGCGAGTTGAGAATAAATTCTCGTACACCCGAAATTTAGAAAAGAGATCGACAATTAATATCCAAAATATTGGAGGGAAAATGATAGACTTACTGGCTGAATAGTGCACAATTGTATACACAGACAGCGTGGTTTTGCGTGGGGACAACGCAGCAATAGGCTTTGTCAGTCCCGACGCGCCGACTCAACCTCGCAAAAATGTCGCAAAGGCCACGGAGTCAAAGCGAATTCCGCCAAGTGGACTACAGGATACGCCTTGTGCGTCCCTGCGCGAGTCTGCGGATCGCCAACAACATCTCACCTGTTGTGCGCCAGCCTCGACCAACGAAACGTCTACGACAGCAACTTGGACAGCTCAGGCCGCAAAACAGCGAACGTGAGACGCTTTAAAACGCGCCCGAATGCAAAACTCTCACGCTTGTGCACAGCACTCACATACCACTGATCTCATTAATTAAACACATCTACGTTACCACTCCGTTAGTGACGACGAAAAGGGTTGATTACATATCAATCCTGAGAACACGCACAGCGGTGCGACAAAAAAGAACGAGGCTCTGCCCCGGCGACTACCCCATTACCGGCCACACTATCTTAAGAGAGCCCTGAGAACACGCACAGCGGTGCGACAAAAAAGAACGAGGCTCTGCCCCGGCGACTACCCCATTACCGGCCACACTATCTTAAGAGACCCGTCATAAGCGCGAGACAGCGCTTTAAATAGGAGAAAAACGTCACAGCAGCGTCATATGACGCGTCACTCAGCTAAATCGATTATTTTTCACCGAACAAACAAGTAATAACAAAGAACAAACAAACGTGCTTTGAACGAGAACATTGGAAGCTATACTGGGTTCGAGAGCGCGAAAAGGGTGATAATGCGATCTAGTGGCAAGCGGTAGAACTACCGCATTTCATGAAGTTAAATGGCAGAAATTGAAAACTTAATAACTTTTTAAATTTTGCAGCTAAAAAGCTGAACTTTGACTCATTTTAATCCTTAAAACACCTAAATTTAAGAACTTTTTACTAGAAGCCGTCACCTTTTCTGGTTCTCTTATAAAACACATATAAGGATGTTGCAAAATATTAAATAACTTTCATTCTAGTTTAATTATTACAAAAATTTTAGTCCCCTATCTGAAAATTTAACCATGTCTAGATATAGGCAAAACTGAATATTATCATAGCCCGAAGATTAAATTTGGTTGGCTGGTTTTTCTAAAAGTGACCAGAATACATGAAAATCTTAAATTATTTGTGGACACGTAAACTCAAATTCCACAACTATAAACTCAAACTAATTTACATCAAAATATAGCTTCTCAGATGTCTTGAGATGTCTTCTTGATAAAGGAAGCACAGTTAATCACACGTGGAATTTGACACCCATTCCCCTTCCATGCCGCCGGGACATCCCGGCATTCATTGTTGGCCGGCGGCGCGGTCAAGCCGGCACAGGCGAGCCGGACGGCGGCCGCCGCGGCGCGGCGACGGGCAAGAAGGCTGAACTTTCGGGGGCAGCAAGCCAGACACCCCGTCACTTCGTTGATACTTCCGTCACTTCGCATCTCAAGATATTTTTTCCCCACATATGAAACTAGTGATGCTGTAATAGGGGTAAACGGTCTCGTATCATCTTTAATAGTAGTATAAAACTATTACCTTATTCACATATTCCATCTTCCTTCGAATACCATCATAAGAATGTCTGAGGTATCACTGAAAACACCGATCCCGCTTTGGTGCTGATTTCAAAAAGTAAAAATCGAACTAATTGCGTAAATATCACCCATATTCCATCTCCTCACATCGTATTTTAGATATATTTTACTTCTAAGATCTTCCATTACCATTTCACTACCGGAAAAAACAAGCGGAGATAACGCAAGAGCTCTTTTATCCTACGACTCGATTCATCATTTCAAAACGACGTTTGTCACCTTGATAGAATTCACCTGGTTAATCCCCTCTTCCAAGTAAAACAGCCGAATCGAATTTTTAAAACGTTTTCGTACTTTAGGACAAACTGCACATACTTTCTCATAGTAATCTAATATCTTTGGTCTGGGCCAATTTTACCATCTTTCCCCATCTTCTGACATCTTGCTGACATCTGTCGCCGCCCAAAATACATTTTTTGAACTTTTCTCATTTTTCAGCTTCTTAATGGTAGATACGAAATATTACTTTTAGGATATTAAAGAAGAGTAAAACTTCGTCCTATATAGGAATTTTCATTGATAAATTTGGAGCCGCTCTTAAGAAAATGGCGTTTAAGCGTTACTGTAAATGCGAAAATGGAAGCTTCGGAATTTTCACAAGAATCTTTCGAGTTTTCGAACAACTTCATTTGGTGACATTTAAAGCACTTCTACTCACAAAAGTAATAATGTATAAAATTTCTGGAAATGTGAATATTAATGGCGTGAGAGACACTTAAAAATACATTTATTAATTTTTTGAAAAATCAAAAAAATACAGCCAAATTAATTTTATGTTAACTTAAAGAATGCAAATAGCATTCGTACGAAAAGTTTGAAGAAGCAATTTGAGAAAATGGCGTTTGAACATTTGTGCAAATTCGGAAGTTTCAGTTCATTTTCACAGAAAACATCTGAGTTGTCGAGGAACTTTTAAGACATAATGTAAAGCACATGTACTCGTAAATGTAATAGTAGGGAGTTTTTGCACCCTCGAACGTTACGTACTATCGATCTTCTGCTCATTCGCAGTGCACGTTTCGCATCACTTTGGTGCATCTGCGCATGCGCAAAAGATCGATAATACTTAATGTTCGAGGTGGCAAAAGTTCCTTAATATGAACAAATCGCCGTTAAAGAAAATATTTACTAAATGAAAGGCTAGTCAAAGAATTACATTTTTGTAATTTTTGATAAAACAAGGGAATAGAGCAATATGGCGTTTATGTCATCTCAGAGTACATTAGGTACTATCCTTTCCAAACGTTTAAGGAAAAAAGTTGAAGTCGATTTTGAGAAAATCTTGTTCTTGTAATTTTTAAAAATTGCACAAATTGCACTCAATATTGCGCGAAAACTACTAAAAATTTCAAAAAAATGTGCATGACCTTATTGAAAGAACTATGTATGAAGAACAAATATAATTTTAAGGGAAAATCTCTATCTTCAATTTTGTAGTTGTAGGAAGACGCCGAAAAAAAATTCGAACTTTTGCAATTTTCCCAAAATCAGTCAGCAATGAAAATAAGAGCTATGCCACCTTGAGTGTATTTTACTTTATTCTTACAATTAATTTAAGGAAAGCATTTGGAGTAATTTTTGATTGATTGTTAGTGATTTTGGGCGCGTCAACTGCTTTGGTCATTAGTCCCGTAAGTGCAATGCATGTTTATTTCATCGTGAGGTGGAAGAGATGTTGCCCGCTGTGCCGATGGCGAGATCCGGCGCCGACCTTCCGTCCACTAGCGGGGCGTCCCAACCAGGTATCTGCCACCAGCGGGGCACCACCCCAGCCGGGACAAGCTCTAAATCACCGACCGATTTACCTGTCGGCTTGCCGTGTTCTTTCTTAACAAGGTATCTCCCACCAGCAGTGCACGGCCCACAGCCGGGACAAGTTCCAATCCTCCCACTGGTCTCCCAGCATATATGGTAGTGTTGTGCAAGTTAGTGTGTGTGTGTGTGTGTGTGTGTGTGTGTGTGTGTGTGTGTGAAGATAGGACAAGGAAGAGGAAGGAAATATCGCGGGAGGTCCGTTTGTTAGGGTATTTCTCCGGCATTCGTTTGATGTTGATCGGAGAAACTATGGAAAACTTCCAATCAGAGCAGCCGGTCGCTAGAATTTTCCTCCAGACATCGGTTGAATTCTACATCTAACTGACAAGCTAGTGTTGAAAAATCCTGCCACCGTCGGGACTCGAACCTAGCACCTCTCGGTCAGAGGCATTGCAGTGACATCAGTTGATGCACTGAGCCACCTATCCTGTTTGACATTTTTGAGAAAATGTTGAAAATGTCCCTGGGGCTTAATAAAAAGTATCTCCAAAAATTAATGAATGTTTTTAAAAATCGCAGAACTTCGACTCAGACCAGATCGACAGGGGTTTATTCAGTTGAGCAAAAATTCTACACATAGTTTAGGCGCTAGTGGTGTTCACATATGCCCAGACAGGCAGACACAGACAGATGGACGGACGAACGGAGGTTAAAAAGTCAAAACACACATACACCCTTTCGGTATCAGCAGGGCCATCTTTAGGTACAGGCAGACGAGGCTCGTGCCTCAGGGCCCCCCATGATCAAAGGGCCCCCACAGATAATAAAAAATATATAACAAAACTGAACTAGTGGTGTTAGAACAGCACGTACTTTACCGAATTATAAAAAACAGTTACGCAATATTAAGATATTGCATTTTCTGCGCTACTAACATCTTAGCTATTGAGTTTTTCATTCATATCGCACAAATAATTATATCCATCAAATTTCAGTATTGCTGAATGGCTGGTTAATATCAAAGGCAATGTTTTCCATGAGTGAGGTTTTTTTATTTGCTCCCAGAAGACACACAGCAATGTACGAACTCGTGGAACCTACAATGTACAAACTCGTGGTGGCTAACCGCGCATTGTCGCTAAGTTGCGAGCGCTAAGCGGAATTCCTTTGTAGCATTGTCGATAAGTTAAAGTGTGAGGAAGCAAAAATTGAATTAATATTGGCATTTCCAATAACAAATTATATTTAAATCAATTATTTTTATTTTCCTTATACATACGTATATACGGAGTATTGTAAGAAGTGGCCGACATTTTTGTTTTAATTTTTGCAAAACCAGGCATTTTAACGAACATGAGACATGCACCATTCTCTTAAGCTACCTTTATGCTAAGGTCCCAATTTAATCAAAATTTCTGAGGTGTCTAAGAAAAAATGGTTTAAAGGAAATAAAAATTGCACATGTTTGACACAGAATATCGCAAAAATACGCGTGTTTCCGAAAATTTGAATTAGGGGCCCCGAAATCTGAGTGCCTCGGGTACTTTCAAACCCAAAGACGGCCCTGGGTATCAGGGGACCCCAAAACGAGTACTTCCGTTAATATCTCGAAATAGATTTTTCCGCAGCTTTACATAACTTTGAGTAACTAACACGAGAAAGTAACTGGTGGTGCTACAGAATGGCACAGACTTTCCCGTATTAGTTTTCAATTTCCTATAGTCTCAGCCAGCTATTCAGACTTTGTCGTAGTAAAATTTACTATTTTGTTGGCATGGGCTAGATTTATGGCCTTGCCCCATCTTGCCACCTGCCATTTAATGCACCCAACTTATTTTTTAGGTTTTCTCAATTATTCGCTTTCCTAATGGTAGATTCAAAATATTGCTTTTAGAATATTAAAGAAGACTGAAACCTTGTCCTTTACGACAATTTTCATTCATAAACTTGATACCGTTTTTAAGAAAAGGGTGTTTAAGCGTCTGTGGCAATGTGAAATATGAAGCCCTTTTTCACAGGAATCTTGAGAGTTTTTTTTAAATTTATTTTAAGATATTTTAAGCTCTTCCATTCACAAATGCAATAATGTTTACAAATCGCTGCAAATGTGCATACAAGGCATGCGAAATATTTAAAAAATACATTTGTGTAAATTTTGAAGAAAAACAACAAAATAATACAACAAAACTTTTTTGTTTCCTTAGACAGTGCATTTCACACTATACGTACAAAAACTTTGAACAAAAAATTTGGAACCTTTTCAGAAAAAATTGGCGTTTGAGCGTTTCTGAAAATGCGAAATTTCGAGTTCATTTCCAAAAAAAATTTTTAGTTTTCGAAAAACTTTAAATGATATAATTTAAAGTACGTGTGCTCATAAATCTAATAATGTGAACAAATCGCCGATAATGTAAATATAAACGACGTGACAGGCTATTCAAAAAGTTTCATTTGTGTTATTTTCGCAAAAACAAAAGAATAGAGCAAAATAGCGTTTATGTCATCTCTTAAAGTACATTTCGCAATATCCCTACCAATAGTTTAAAGGAAAAAAATGGAGCCGATTTTGAAAAAATCTTGCTTTGTTATCTTTTAAAGTTGCATATATTGCACACAAGATTGCGCCATAACTACAAAAATTGTTTTAAAAAAATTCATGATCTTAATGAAAGAACTAATTATGTACAACAAATTTCTTAGAAAGGAAAAGTCTCTATCGTCAATATTGTAGTTGTAGGAAACGCCGAAAAAATTCAATCTTTTGCAATTTTCGAAAATTCAGTTATCAGTGAAATCGGACCTAAGCCATGTGTATTTTATTCAATTTTTACGAGAAATATAAAGAAAAAATTTGGAGCCATATTTGAGCAAATTTTTAAAATATCCGGGGGGGTTCGTGTAATGTATCTCCAAAAAGTAATGCACGTTTTTGAAAATTGCAGAGCTTCGAATGACAGTAGAACGACAGCTGTTTTTTGTTGTTGTTTTTTCCAGTTTGGAAAAATTTGTACGCAGTGTAAACGCTAGTGTTGTTCACATACACCAGAGACACTGACGGACGCTTTTCCGTCAATCAATTTTTCGGTATTAAGGACCCACAAAACATGGATTCTGGCTACACCACGAGTTACAGGAAGTAATTTACTATACAACAACACGATTTATCCATATTTTCATTATCAGGACTCGGCTTTGAGAGTTTTCCTGCGCACGATATAACTTTCTCTTCGTATTAAGATTGAGAAGAGAGATAAAGTAAAATAAATGTTCACAATTTGAAATTCCATTAATAAAATATTAATTATATCGAATTTAAAAGTAACTACTTTTTCTGCCTACTGTTTTTTTTATTTCTCTCTATCAGCAATGAAAACAAAGAGATGCACGTAGAAAATGCAGACACGAACAGAGAATCTTTGAAGCACTCTGTTCGAAATCTTTACGTGCAGCACATAGGAATGTCAGCAATTCTGAATTAGTATTAGACAAAATATGCTCATTGCAAAAATATAAACACATTTAAATAAAAACTATTTTTCAAAATTAATTAAATATATTTCCGGAAATAATTTCAAGAAATTTGATAATTTGTGAAAATACCTTAATAATTAGCAAATAATAAATATACTGTTAAGCAGATATTAAATGATCAGCAAAATATGTAAAATACGTAATACAGTACAAACTTTGTAACGAAAAATTTAAATATTTTGTTAGGATTGCAACAGTTCGCCTAGATTACAAAATGAGAACAGTAGACAAAACATATGTAATTACATTAGACCCGGACTTTAGCCTTGAGATCGACAAGCAGTACCGCGAAACAGAATTTTGACGTTACTGAAGATCATTTTTTTACATGACTAGAGAAGTCTATTTATCCGATTTCAGTGTATGATATGGCGTTAGATTCAGGGTGCATCTCGCCAGCACGCTATTTTACCACTTTTTTAAATATGTCCGCAAGTATAAAAACATTTTAAAAATTCGATTCGGCTATTTTACTGGGAAAAAGATTAACCAGGTGAATTCTATCAAGGTGACAAACGCCGTTTTGAAATGATAAATCGAATCGTAGGATAAAAGAGCTCTTGCGTTATCTCCGCTTGTTTTTTCCGGTAGTGAAATGGTAATGGAAGATCTTAGAAGTAAAATATATCTAAAATACGATGTGAGGAGATGGAATATGGGTGATATTTACGCAATTAGTTCGATTTTTACTTTTTGAAATCAGCACCAAAGCGGGATCGGTGTTTTCAGTGATACCTCAGACATTCTTATGATGGTATTCGAAGGAAGATGGAATATGTGAATAAGGTAATAGTTTTATACTACTATTAAAGATGATACGAGACCGTTTACCCCTATTACAGCATCACTAGTTTCATGTGTGGGGAAAAAATATCTTGAGATGCGAAGTGACGGAAGCACCAACGAAGTGACGGGGTGTCTGGCTTGCTGCCCCCGAAAGTTCAGCCTTCTTGCCCGTCGCCGCGCCGCGGCGGCCGCCGCCCGGCTCGCCTGTGCCGGCTTGACCGCGCCGCCGGCCAACAATGAATGCCGGGATGTCCCGGCGGCGTGGAAGGGGAATGGGGAGTGGGGTGAGGTGTTTTTCGAAATTTGACTTACCGTCGCTCCTATTTATCCGATTTGCATGTTTGACACGGCGTTGGATTCTGGAAGCGTGTCGCCATCGCGCTATAAGCCCACATTTTTGAAATTGTTCCCGGAAGTACGAGAAAAATTTTAAAAATCGAGTTTCTGCTAGTTTTTTTTGGAAAAAGGGCTTCGTAGCGTAAATTCTATTATAAACATGAGTCAAATGCCGTTTACAGATCGAAAATCGGACCATTTGTTCAGACGTAATCGGTAAAGTAAAATGCACTAAACTTGGTGCTGCCACGTGGTGGCGACAAATTGAACTAGTGTCGGTACATTTAGCCTTAAGGTCATGTACATTTTTTGAAAAGTTTAGTATTTTCACGAAATATTGCGTGCGATATGTACAATTTAAAAAAACATAAAAACAAGATTTTCTCAAAAACAGCGCCATATTTTTTCTTCAAACTTTTGTAACGGATAGTGATAAATGTACTCTATTAGATGACATAAACCCCATATTGCTGTATTCTTCTGTTTATTTCAAAAATTCCAAAAATGTAATTTTTTTGACTTCTCTCACGTCGTTAATATTTAAATGAGAGGCGAATTTTTGACATTATTATTTTGACGAGTACTTATGATTTAAATAATGTCAAATAAATTTTCTTGAAAACTCAACCGTTTTCTGTGAAAAGTAGCCCAAAATTCCGCATTTTAAAGAATGCTAAAACGTCATTTTCTCATAAATGGCTCCAATTATTTTTAACTTTTGGAACGGAGATTGCAAATTGCACTCTTTAATATGACGAAAAGATTACTTTGAGGTATTTAAAAAAAATTACACAAATCTATTTTTTTAAATATGTCTCACAAGAGCTTCAAATTTCGCATTTTAGGTAGCGCTTAAACGCCATTTTGTTAAACACGGCTACACATTAGTAAAAGAAACTTGCCATTTTATACAAGGTTTTTGTTCTTTAATATTCTAAAATTAATATTTCTGTTCTACCATTAGAAAAACTAAAAATTGTGAAATTGTAAAAAAAAATGTTTTTTGGGGGGCAATGGATGGTAGCTGGTTTTCGCAGTGAAATGTATTTATCAAAACTTTATCATTCACCTTTTTTTATTCTTTATGCGATTGGTGAGGTATGAAATGAAGTAAAAACATTAAATTTACTTTCATAAGTATTTAAAATATTCTTCATTACGGTGGTAGTTGCTTTTTACATCATAAGAATTTGATTTGGTATATATTCTGAGAAACTCCTTAAATTAAATTAAATAATTCACAAGTATATGAATGTTACAGTACAAATTTTCTGCTCATCAAAGAAATTCAATCCAAAAATTGAATGATTCTGCAGAGAAAAATAACATTTTATTTCTTACAATATGAGGTACAGACATGTCCAAATACAGTTAAAATATTAATTGGGAATATATCAGATTTGTAACGAAATAAATCGCCCTTTTAGCCAAATAGTTTGGCAGGGTCCCATTTTGAATTAGATTTGAGTGTCCTTATATCTCAGTTTCTGTCGTTTCGGCTTTAAACACGGACAGTGGCGCTCCTGTAAACATCATTCTCAACTTGGTCGAGTTATAACACTTGAATTATGACTATATTTCTATATCATCATTGGGGATAATTTCATTTGGAACGTGTGGTAGAAGCAAAACATCAACTGTATGAAAAAAGCTAGCTCTCAGAGAATAGCGACAATCCAGGAAATAGAACAATGGAATTCCGTTTCGCTTTTGCGAATTTCTGTGAATTTCGTGTCATTGTTGCGACATGGTATAGCTGTATGAAAAGGAGTTATAATTGCCAAATTTATGTTGATATTTGCATGAAAATATTTATTTTTCGCACCAAATGCTGTACCATTTGTATTGCGTATTTTTGCATGGTTTTAGAATACTCTTCGCTAATCATGGCCCTCTGAAATGCATTTCTATATTGTCCGGGGTATTAGGCTTCTTTTTCCAATAAAAGTTTACAAAACTTTTGGATTATATTTTTGCGCAGTTGTAGAATTCACATAGTTCTGACAACACTGCGATGTAAACAATGAGTTGTTCTCTTCTTGGTTGAATTGGGCGTGTTCAAATAATAGCTAAGATGTTAGTAGCGCACAAAGTGCAATATTTCAATACTATTGTTTCAAGAACACGGAAAAGTATGTGCTGCTGTAGCACCACTAGTTAAAATATATTTGCGCAAATACCGTCTCCTCCGGAAAAATAAAATTACACATAAATATAACATTAAACTAGTGGTGCTTCCAACGCACATACTTTCTCGCTCTGCTTCTATACGGTCCTTATTCCTATTCCATTACTTCATAAACCAGCAAAAGTGTATTATACCAGCAAACGTTTTCCGTACCGAGACCCGACATCCGAAACTCAAAGTCAATGAACCGGAACTTATACCACTACGCAACAGCAACACCACCTGTATCGAACAGACCCATGAAAGAATAGAACCGACCTATAGAATGATAAATGCATGATTAAGAAACAATTGATACGCTTTACAAATACAAGAAGAGAAGTAAAAAATTGTTAAAAGTTAGAAATTTGAACAAATATATACAGACATTTCCAGTACATTTACCGCAATTAATTATATTTTAGTCAAAACGTAATTGTATCGATTTTATCATTAGGAGCCAGTAATATTCAACATGCGAAAAGCATGTCTTTCAAACAGGACCAAGAAAGGCAGCGGTGAACCGCTTTACGAAGTATTCGTAAGGCTAGAAAGTAATAATAATTTCGGAACCGTTTGGAATTGTAAGCTTATCGCATGCGTTCTGGTTATAATGTATTACAATTTAACGTTAAAATACTCATATTTTACGTAAATTGGTTCATACAGATATATACAAGACAACAGTTGATTTGACATGTCATACGCTTCAGAAATCGAATAACAGAGTAGAAAAATTGTGTAAAAGATGCAGTTAGGGAAAACACAGACAAGTCCTGTCTATTTATCTGCATTGATTCTATTCGTGAGTAGAAGTACTTCAAATGATATTCAATAAAGTATCTACACTCTTCAATGTTTTTTCCTACAATATCACATTCATCAAATTAAAATCCCCCTCGGGGGATCGAACTCGGCACTTTCCTTCTTGAAGATCTCAACCCGACGGTGCTTTAACCAGCCGCGCCACAGGACCCACATGCGGACCAACTACTTATATTTTAGTCAAAACGTACCTTCATGTGATGAAAATATAATTTTTGTAAATTTATCATTTCAATATTTACAAAATATTTTAAATTTTAAAATTCAACTTTTCACATGAGACCGACACATTATTTTTTTTAAATACTGATGAATTTCTACACGAACGTTGTTTAGATCAGGCAAATTTCGAATTGGGGTACAAATGAATAACATTTTAAAGCTAGTTGTGATGCGGAATGGCACAGACTTTCTCGTATTTTCTATTTTTTCTTTCCCGTATACGTACGTATATCCGGGGTAATAATACGTAGTATATGGAAAGATATGTAATACTGCGGGAAAAACAGCGGATTTTCGGCAGAAAAAATTCATCGCCAGGTCCTGATAATGAAAAAGTGGATAAACCCAGGTGCTAAATGAAAAAAAACAATCCCCTAACACGTGATGTACCCAGAATCCCTCTTTTGTGGGTCCTTGATAGCGAAAAATCTATTGGATTTGGTGTAAGTGAACAACACTAGCGCATAAATTATGCATGCAATTTTTTCCAAACTGAATGAACCCCTGTCAATAAGATCTGAGTAGAAACCCAGCGATTTTGAAAATCATTCATTGATTTTTCGGGTACATACTTTACATGAAGCTCCCGGGAAAAAACGCAAAACGTCCCTCTGTGAGTACTACTAGCGCCTAAACCATACCTGTCATTCTGGCCTGAGTCAAAGTTCTGAGATTTTGAAAAACATTCATTAATTTTTGGCATAGGTCCGATTTTCACGGATGACTTTGAAATTTCGAAAATTGCCAAAGTTTAAATTTTTTCGGCCTCTTTCTGGAACTACAAAATTGAAGATTGAGATTTTTCCTTCAAATAAAATTTGTTGTCCGAAGTGAGTTCTTTCATTAAAGTCATATACATTTTTTTGAAAAGTTTAGCAGTTTTCGCGCAATATTGCGTACAATATGTGCAATTTTAAAGAATTACAAAAACAAGGTTTTCTCAAAAACGGCTCCAAAATTTTTCTTTAAACTTTTGGTAGGTATAGTGTTAAATGTACCCTACGAGATGACATAAACTCCATATGGCTCTATTCTTTTGTTTTTTCAAAAAATGTCATTTTTTTCTCATGACTTAAGGATTGGCGTAACAAGAAACGTTTTCCACCCTGTAGGAACCCTATTAACTTAACATTTGTAAAAGTATTAACTACTAACACTTGTAAAATATTAAGTATTAACACTTGTAAAAAATATTGACTATTAATACTTAGAAACAATGTTAACAATAAGAATTTTTTCAATAATGTTTTCTAAAAGATTCGTCTTGTACTCTTTTATCGGTTGAGTAAACCAGAATTTTTATATACAATATAAACATTTACATTTTGTTGAACGAAATCTAACGAAGAATAATTAGCGATTCTCTCCAGATTGGCGCAATATTTTTGTAATTTTGCTCATGATGTTTACACTTTTATTAACAATACTAATAGTTGCTATTATAATATATCGAAAGAATTTTAGTAGACTTTTAGTGGTTGGAGAAACATTCTACTGTCAACTCGGGTTATAGTGAACTTCTGGGAACTAACTGTTTTGGCTCACTATACTAGAGGTTCAGTATATCCGTTGATAAAATGAAGTAGAATTTCTCCTCAATTAATGATTTTTTTAATATAGAGTTACTGCAAAATATATTAACAACCCGAAATGAAAATTGCAATATCTTTATTGGTTTTAAAATCAATTATTTACAATTGTTTGCTTCATACATTTTACATGAGTAATTTCTCTAGATCCTCCAGAGTTCGCGCTCTGTCCATTGTTGTCTTGCATTGTCCACGGCCTTGTTTCCGCATTGACACTGAGAGGCATCAGTAACGCCCCGATTGCACGTTCCTTACATCCCCTCGGCCGATATTTCTTCAAGCCACCGAATGTTGGAATTTGAGGTACTGAGGCGATATATTCCTTTCAGGAGGGAATTAATTTTCCGGTCGTTGCATGTCCTAAAACCGGGGAAACTATAACCGAGGTTCAGGTTCACTATAATCGAGTCTTAAGCTTATTTTTGATGTAAGTGAAACGGAGCCAGTGACTTAAGTTCACTGTAACCGAGGGTTCACTAGATTCGAATTCGCTATAATCGGAGTCGACTGTATTTTGCGATGTTTGCAAAATTCATAAACAATATAAACCTTCTTCTGCCTTTTCCTATTAAACGGAGTCGGCGCTAATGAGTGTGGGCTCATTTTTATTAATTTTCGCCCACTCCATTTTTACAGGTATTTGGCGAATGTTGTACGGCCGGAAGCCCTTCCTGACGCCAACCACAAGGGACACACCATCACATTACATGATTTGATGTCAGTCACGTATTCGGGGAAAGGCATGATGCCCTCAAAATACATCTTCAAAAATCCTCCTCTTTGAAACATCTCTAGCCTGATTATTGGAGCTGTTGCTGGTATGCGGATGCCACAGTGGGACGGAGCAACATGATCGAATGCTCTTGGCCAGTTTGAATGCTCGACGAACGACAAGTTCATCGATCGTCGGATATTACGAAGAGAAAATTCCTCACTGTTATCCTCTGTCTCTTCACCTGTCATCTATTAATGAGGAGACATCTTAGGGATGACTTGAAAGCATTGCTGGAAATTTCCTTATGTTATATTCAAATAGACTCTCGTATACGTTGTTATAGAAAGTTCAAACTAAATACATTATACACACAAAATTCTACACAATAAGAATATTTAAATGTACGAGTAATAGCTGTTTCCACAAGTTTCGTAGCTTCATCAAAGTCTGCGAGTTCAAGTAAAGAGCACAGAAAGTTTCAATACAACCGACTATTAGCGTACACATTGCGGGTCATTGATTGGAGTTAGAAGGATCTGTTGTGCAGTTAGTTTCCTTTTCGTCCTTGGATGCAACGATTCGAAATACGAAACAATTACCGTGTGTCTTAAATTAACCCCACATTACGGTATTATTGTTTTTACTTTTATTATGCTTTTTGTTCTAGACTATCTTGATCATCATGCTCGTAGTATTAATATACACAAGTAAATAAAAAATCTACCTGATTTCCTAAATAGATTGCGCTGAACAAACTAACGCGCACAGCTGCTTAATAGGTAATATTCATATGTACGATTCTGTTTGCATATTTTAAGTGGCATTTTGAACCGTTCTGCAATTGTTTTTTTTTTTTGCAGTGAGCACACGAACGAATTAACACCACAACTATATGGTTTAAATATTGAAGAAGTTTAAGACGGGAAAGAGAGCAGTGCTATTCCACCTATTACGACTGCGACTCAAAATGAGTGCTTCAAATTATTCTTTTTATTTATTTTAATTTGTATTTACATTTTTATTTATATTATTATTTATTTTTTATTATCATTTTTATTTCCATTTTTATTTTTATGTTTTATTTTTATATTTATATTTTTTTACTTTCTCATATACTTACTTTGTATATATGGAGTAATATACAAAGCATACAGAAAGTTATGTAAGGAACGACAGATTTTTGGCAGAAAAAAATTCATTCCCGAGCCCTGATAACAAAAAAGAGGAAAAATCCTGTTGCTAAATTAAGAACAAAATCCTTTAACACGTGTAGCCAGAATCCCTATTTTGTTGGTCCTTGATACTGGAAAACAATAGACGTCAAAAAGTCTGTCCGTCTGATGTGAACACTAGCGTCTAACTATGCGTGCGATGTTTTCCAAATTCAAGAAACCCCTGGAGATTTGGCTCGAGTCGAAACTTTGAGATTTTCAAAAAACGTTTTTCGATTTTGTGGGTACTTTACATGATGCGCTTGGAAGATTTTCAAAATTTCCCCAAAAACAGCTTCAATTTTTTTTCTTTACATTTCTTGCAAGAATAGAGTAAAATGAACTTAGAATGATTTTCAAGGTTAACTCTGAATTTTCGAAAATTTCAAAAGTTCATTTTTTCGGCATCTTTCTCTAATACAAAATTCCAGAAAAGAGATTTTTCCTTCAAATGAAATTTGTTGTCCATAATTATTTTTTTCATTAAGGTCATGCAATTTTTTTGAAACTTAGTAATTTTCGCGCAATATTGCGTGCACTTGCAATTTTCAACAATTACATAAACAAGATTTTCTCAAAACGACTCCAAATTTTTTCTTTAAACTTTTGTTAGGGATAGTACCTATACCCTATAAGACGACTTAAACGACACATTGCTCTATTTTTTTTTAAAAAATTACAAACATTTTTTTACTTGTTTCTCATTTCGTTAATATTTTCATTAGCGGCGATTTGTTCACATTCTTATGTTTATGAATTCTTGCTCTTAAAATAGTGTCAGATAAAGTTTCTCGGAAACTCGACAGTTTTCCTTGAAAATGAGTTAAAATTTTCCCGTTTTGTGAAGCGCTCAAATGCCATTTTACCAAAAATTGCTTCAAATTTTTTCTTCGAGCTGTTCCAACGGATAGTGCTAATTGCAGTGTTAAATATGACATAAACTTTTCCTCATTTTACTATTTTTCAAAAATTACACAAACGGGATATTCCACCCGATATCGATCGAAAAAAGCATAACCCCTTCCGATTTGTCTAAAATGTTTTGACATGTTCAGTTTGATGTAAAAAAAGTTAGAAGCACGTTTATTTAGTGCACGTTTGAACTTTGACCTTGTTTTTATTTATACCAAAAATTTGAAGAATTGCTGAGCATTTCGGACGAACTTTAGAAAAAATCGAAATCTCACGTGAAAATCTATTCTAATATATAAAAAATGTCTCCTAATGGTAAATAGTTCAAAGAAAAGGTTTTTTGCCTTGAGACTCACATAATTTGCATTTTTTACAAATCTTTTTTCCCTAATTCAGAAGTGCAGTTTTTTTCAAACCTAAATTTCCAAAATACGTAATTTTCGATTTTCGAGTTTGTTAAACCAAAATATTATCCAATGTTTTTGCAAATAAAAAATTTGCGTGTGAAATTGAAAATCTCATAAGTTTTTTGTGTTTAAATTCGAATCTTATTCAAATAATTTATTTTTTAAATAGTGCACATATTTTTCACAATGCGTAAAAATTTATATTTAGAGATCAAAATTTAATGATGTTACGAAATTATTAGTTGATGACTAGAGACAGGATTTTTATATAATTACATATTTTTTGTCTTTCTACTTACCGTTCTCAAAATTGTAATCTTGGCGAATCATAGTCCTCGTAACACAATATCGAATTTTTTCGTTCCATATTTTTAAATATTTAGTACTATATTACATATTTTACATATTTTGTTGTTTTCACAATATATTTTATCAAATTTTATCAATTTTCTTCAGTTGATTTCTTCAACATTATTGGGGAAATCTACGTGTCCAAAATATCATTAACATCATGTTCTGAGATCTGAAACCTTAATTCCCGAGACAAATTTGCGATCGCCGTCGTGTAACACTGCTATGAAGATGCTACAGTGCATTTTTGCTGGTCGGAGATCTGGTCAGTTTGTGCAATGGCTTCTATTGCGATTAGTCTGGCTGCTAAACTACGGTCGGATTATATTAGATTACTACTGACGAGAAAGTTGTATGATGTAAAGTGAGCAGTTTTTCTAAATATAATTTCTTGATATGTAAATGGTTTTTATTAGAGAATTTTAATATTATATATTATATCCGATTTTACATATTTATTACATATTCTTACTGTTTTCATTACATATTCATGTACATATTTTGACGTTTAACACTACTTATTTTTCCGGTCTCTCTTGATGACACACTATTGCTAATCATTAATTCTCAAAATGTCACCTAATCTATTAATTTATTCATGTTATTCATGTCAATCATTAAATTTGTTAATGTTTGTAAATTAAAAATGAGTGTTAATCTATACATTTCCATCACCGTTAACGTTTTGAAATTTCAGATTGCAATTAATATACACTCAGCGTCATAGAAATAGCTGCACCCAGAAGGACGAATCTCATTGCGATCATTATGTGCAGGCAGGTAGAGAGTACAACGCATACGAAATGATTACATTTTCACGTTTGTAGGACCAATATTTACTGCGCTACATGCCCACGGACTGTACATGTTAGTTTGGCGTGATGTCGCCACGTTGGCAAACACACGCATTCAGACGTCGTGGTATGAATTTGTACAGGTCTCTAATGTAGTCCTGTGCTAGTCCATGCCATGCAGTTTGCACCTGCGCGCACGGTTCTTGCAGATTGATGGGTAGGGGTGGGGTCCTGTTTGCACGCTCCGTAGTACCCCCAACATTCTCGATCGGGGAAAGGCATGGCAATGCGGCTGGCCATGGCAGAGTATCCACGACCGCAAGGCATGCTCGGGAGATGGCTGTGGTATGCGGACGCGCGTTTTTCTGTTGAAATAGGGCATGGGCGTGGGCGTTCACGAACGGCAGGGCCATCTCCTAAACGTACCGTGCGTCTATCACGGTGCCCCTGAGGAACACTAACGGTGAGTGGGCACCATAGAATATTGCCCCACACCATCACACCAGGCTGGTGGGACGTGTGATGGGATACCAAAATGTCGTGGCGCTTCCCACTCCGCCTTTAGACACGGAGCCAGTGGTCGATGCCATTAAGACAGAAGCGGGACTCGTCGCTGATGATGACCCATTGCAAGTCTGCATGGCCCCAAGTCTATCGTTCCCGACACAGGCGAGTCTGTAGCGACGTTGCTGGGGTGTGAGGGACAGGCGCCGTAACGGTCAGCGTACGGCGAGCCCTGCGTACGTAGAGCCCTGCGGCGAGCCCAGCGTACGGCGAGCCCAGCCCTAGTGGTACTGGCACTTACAGGATGTGAGCCTCCCGCACACCCACGGTGCGGACCCTCTCGAAAGCTTGTATCTGGACCAGCCGCTATCGAACGCGTCGCCTAGGCGCAGTGTACGTGCAGGTGACGCTCTGGCGACGTTTCCCGATGTCGCAATGACCGGAGCGGCCGTTTGAGTGGGCGCGACGTCACGCCCTTACCTCCGACCCCCCGTGCGCGGCCGACCGTGAAAACGAAATCATTGGCTTAGTGAATGGTGTTCGAAATACACACCAAGTTTGCAGCGGATCAGTAGTGTCGTTCGGGGTGCAGGTTTTTTTATGACGATGAGTGTATATTTGATAGGCTCTCCATAGAAATCATATAACCACGGTACGTGTACGAAAATTAATACAAAAGTAAATGAACCTAATAGATCTATATTATCAATAATATAAATCGATTAATTGATTGATTCGTTTTTCCGGGTGCGTAAATACGTAGGTCATTAGTCCCGTAAGTGTAGTGCGTGTTTTTGTCGGGAGGTGGCGATCTTTTCCCCGCTGAATGGCGAGATCTGGCTCCGACCTACCGTCGACTAGCGGGGTTTTCCCCTTCAACAGAAACCTTCCAACAGCGGGGCACCGCCCCAGCCGGGACAAGCTCTAAGCTTCGGACCGGTCTCCTGGCATACAGGAACGGCGATATCTTGGTTGTTCTGAAAGGATTTTTAGTGCATTTTGTTGATGTTAATTTGCTTGTTGAGGTGCTGTGTATTTAGCTGTAGACTGAAGACGGATCACCTGTGAATTCAGGATATTAAATTTAGAAAGTGGATTTTGCTTCCTGTATCGAAATAGTTTCCATAGTTTTGTAGAAAAGTGCATTTACATCCAATTATTTAGGGTAACAAAAAAACGAAAATTCAACGACCTTTCATCTGTTGAATTTGGCGATTTTCAACGGGAACTCGGATCTTCTGAAAACCAGCGCCCTACCCTGAGATTTGAGTACCAAATACACTAGTGATAAGCATTATTCCAACAGATTGTTCCTTTTCAAGGATTTCGCGAAAAACTTCCGTAAATAACGTAATTTTTCTCCAAAAAGCACTCTACGAAGTCGCCATGTTCAACGAGATCTTATAAATTAAAATTCCTGTCATATCTGCAAGATATACAGGAATGTACATACCATCTCCTGTAAATCCCAGAGCTGTATATCCAATAGTTTAGGAGGTAGAGCGCGTCAAATATGGCAATATTTTGGCAATCTTTGACACCCACGATTTTCGGAAAAACGCTTCTCAGGGCTTATTTCTCGTCTAAATGTGGCAAATATTGGCATTTTTTAAATCTGTATTAAATTTTGAGAGAGGATTTTGCTTTCTGTATCGAAAAAATAGTAATATTAATACATACAATTAAGATTTCTACATCCACTTGCGGACAGATAGTAGTTGACGACAAATATCCAAAAAATATATCTTTTTAATTATCTGTAGTTGAATTAGCCCAGATATGAACTTTCCAACTCTCAAATTCATCAATATAATGATGACTGATTTTTATGTATAAAGTGTCTTTCTCAAATAATTATAACACATTTTTTATGTTGCGTTTATTTCCAATTTGTTACTTAACATTTATGATTGTTAATACTATTTTAAACCGTGATATCCATAGAGGTCATTCAGCCTACGATTTCCAAGAAATCAAACACTGACTTTAATTTAACAAATATCGGTTTGGAACGAAAATCCGTTGAGTTTAATTGAAGAGGGCTGTCACTTATTCTCTTGCTCTGCTTAAATGTCAAGTCATAACACGTGTAGCAATTCAACATTAATAAATTCAGGTGAAATCCGGCATTTCAAGTTAGAATTATATATAATAATACTAACTTACGTAAGAGTATTATATCAGTTGTTTATTTGGTCTTTCGGCGCGACGGGCCGATGCAGCAGTGTTCCGAGAGCGTTTAACTGAAATTTCCTTTGAAGCAGAGACTTTTCTTTTCGACACCTTCGTTGGACTAGAGTCAGCCAAGAAGTGCCGCAAGAGGTTTATTAACATATTTCCAGGCGTGAATATTCCACATCGGTCGACAATTTTGATGCTTGTAAAGAACCTACGGTTACTTTCAACAGGAATCCGCAACTGCCCACACTGCTTTTCGATCCATGAACTTTGTAAATAATGTTTACAGTGACGATCGAATAATTAGTCGTGGGTTATGGCCTCCTAGATCACCTGATCTCACTGCTTGCGACTTTTTCCTTTGGGGGTACTTAAAAGATCAGGTGTATGTAGTGTAATATACAAAATATTACAAGGAAACAAACACCGCGCTTTACTCTGGACGGTGCGAAGCGGTTTCTAGGTGACGAATGTTTGTTTACATGCATGACGTAAGAAGGAAATGATTGTAGGTCTCCGGCGTAATATATCAACTCTGACACAAAAAAGCATGGAACATAAATAAGCAGATTATGTAGTGGTCAGAAATGAACAACAGACGTTATCAATCGGAATGCGAGCTGCTTTTGTTAGAAGGGCGGGTGGTTTTGACGTCTGTTGAAAGTACAGCGGGGGCTTTTTTTGTTTGGTGGAAAAATAATTTTGTTTAGAAGCTCTCTTCGCTCTGAACTTTCGAAGGAGAAGCATAGTTGTGGTAGCTGCGCAAAGGTTGTCTGATTGATTTAAGTGGGACATCACCGTGTTATGTGTAATAGGGAGCATAGAATTTGGAACATTAGTTGAACGTTGATTAATTATTTTAATTCCGGACTTGACAAATAGATTAAAGGACATAAGCGGGAATTTTCGTGAAACGGAACAATTCGTGGCTAGGCGTCCGCCCGTGTCGCAGACAGTGTTATAGATGACAGGCCTAACAGCTGAGAATTCGGAATTTTTGTAAGGGATTCAATTCAAACATCAAGAGAGAAGCAGATGACTTCGGCGACAACCGGCGTGAAGATGGATTGTCGGCGCGGAAGCCAAGAGTGATATGAACTGCGTGGCCTCATTTAACAACGCCAAGAGAATTCGGTACCATAATTTCACTAAATGCTAGCAATTGCATGCAATCAATAGAATTTATATTGTTAAAAAAATTCAAGTTATTTCAATAAATGAAATTATTTTTGTGCCAAATCTATACGCAATTCTTCGTAATAGTAGAAATAATTCATAAATAAATAGACTTCAGGCTTCTCTGTACAGAGGGCAACCCGGTGACAACCAGCCTGCAGGTAAGCGTGGCGTCATCGTATCGAACCCAAAACTGAGCTAGCAAAATTAAAGTAAATAATTCATTATTATCACAGTAGCAAACCCGCATTTGGAGGAAGAGCTCCGGCGCTCTATTGAAGAGAAAAAGGCAGCAATCCCTCAGGGCGTACTTCAAAAGATAAATTAGAATATATTTCGCAGGTGCCAAGAATGCTCTCGACCCGAAGGAAACCGCTTTCGGCGTCTTCAGGGTGAGACGAGCGCAGCGATAGTCCCCGTGTGTCAGTGTGTTATTCTCTGGGCGAAGGAGCCCTCGACGGCCCGCGCGACGCGGCCCGGATCTTCGGCGAACGATAGAGTGAAAACTCTGCACATTTATTTCGATAGAGCTAAGAATTTTCCAAGCGTAAGTTTAATTTTCTAACTTAACCTTATGAAAACACTTTCTGGAAGTTTTGATGACTGACAAACTGCCAAATTCACATTTCACATTTCGTATTCCAAAATATTGTACAATACACTACTTGTTAATTTATAGAGTAAACTGCTGTTGCGGAGACAATTGATTACTACGAAGGTTCGATTTCTGGTTTAAAAATGAGTGATACTATTTAAATTTACAACGGTGAATTCAGAACTCGTGTTAGGAAGTGTGTGCAATTGTCCCTAAATGAGCGTTTACAAGTTGTGTGACCTTATAGAGATCAGATGCCAACAGACTGGATAAGCAGGGCGTTCTCCTCACGCCCGCCACTTCACTCCGCGGAAACCATTATTTTCTTAAATATTCCACTTTACAAAATTCGATTCCCATTATTTATGAGTAGCTGAGTTTTTAACTTGTATTAATGTGAAAATGTAACAAAATCCATTCAGTTGGAAAGGCTAGCTGAGTCAATGAATTTAACATGAGCTTGATAATAATTTTGATATGAATTATTAATAAGAGTATGTTAAGTGCAACAAAGTATAATATACGAAATATGGTTTTGTGCGGCCATTCTGTTTCTGAAGTTACCGAGATGAGGGCCAATGCCTTAGAACAATATCTGTTAGCAGTATAAACACTACTTATGTATTGAATTACATCATCTGCTGCCAGCAAACACAATGTAGCCAAAGTATTTTTCTACGTGGATGCAAAAAGCAATATTATCAATAAAGTAATACTGTAACCCCGTATCTATTTCAAAAAGGTAAAGGGAGTATAAAATTATATCTTTTATATAGTATTTGAGTAAACTAATATACCGTGCGTGTGTGGGGATTTCCGTGTCTCACGGTTAGACAACTTCCCATACACCAATTGAGACATATGACGTGTCATTGAACGCGTCTCGGTCCTCTGTTGGGGAACTGACATTTCTGATCCGGCCATAAGATTCCAAGAAATTGTAAAAAACCTGTTTTTTCCTGTTTTGGATCTGCGATGTTTGTATGACGGGAATTAAACCAACACCACCTAAATAGATCTATGCAGGTGGCGTTGATTAAACCCCATTATTCCGTGGTTATTTTCAGTCCGCGACACCATAATTTTCTTCCATGAGGATGGCAACACTGATTTTTGACATACGAATAAAATTAAAATGAATATCGCCCCACAGAATGTGCTCAGAATTCTGAAGTTTTTCAGTTGGGAAGTGTTTCATGCGTATTTTGTACAAAGAATTTGCAACTTGCCTTGGAACACTAAATTTGAAGAACGTGATGTGAATACGAAGGAAACAAAAACTGTAAACTAAATAATTCATTTCTTAAGCATGCAAAATCGATTTTCAATTTAATATGACTTACAACTTATACACATAAACATACAAAATAGTAACCGTTTAATATTTATATATAGAATAGGGGACCAAAATATGGAAGTGTTATGTAACTCAGGAGAATCAAACATCGAGCGTGACCTTAAATGCAATTTAGTTGCCAACGTACCTGCGTTCGTTCGCCAGTCCGTCGGCGCCGCTCCTGCCGATTCTGAACAGTTGCAGTTTCGTTCTGGAATGAGAAGTTTCTAATAGAGTACTGTATTTGTTTGGTTAGTGAAATGTAGTTCTTGTTCATTGCGTTTTGCATTGATTGCATGTTGCACATTGATTGTACGTTGATTGCACGTCGAACACAATGAGTGAAGCAGTTCCAGCCTGGTATGTCCGGTTTGAAACATTATTAGGGAAAAAAGGTGTTTATGCATGTGTTTGGATCACTAGCGACTAAAAACCGACAATGACTCTCCGTTAGGTGGAAGAAATGACTACTGAATTGACAGGTGTCGGTGGCAGAAGTGTTAGAAAGTTGTGAAGTGAATTAATAGTCACTGGAATGGTAACTTCTCTACGTAAGAAGAGAAGTAGAGCAAAACCGGTCAGGGCGCGTGTGACGAATTGTTAAACCCATTTGTTAAATCTGCCATTAGTTTTCATGTTCACAATTTTTCATAGGAACAAACTTCCAACATCAAATAAAAGTCTTCAAGTGGTTAATGAAGGTTCGGGACTGCCAATTTTTAAAAGAACGTCACTTTATGTTCTATTGAAATCTTTACGTTTCATTTGCCAAAAAAGGGCAAAAAGTACTCGAGAACAGAGAGAGATGACATAGTACTGTGACGAAAACATTACTTAAGGGAAATGAAACTAGTGGTGCTACAGAATGGTACAAACTTTCCCGTATTAGTTTTCTTTTTCGTTTGGTCTCAACTGGCTATTCGCACTTGCCACTACTCTTGCCAGCTGCGGACGGGCGTTTCGAAAAGAACCACTATTTCGGTATCAGGGGACCCCAAAACGTGTATTTCCGTTGAAATCTCGAAATAGATTTTCCGCAGCATTACATAATTTCCCTATACTAAGTATATACTCGTATATACGTACGTATACGGAAAAGTAAAAGTGCAGGGAAAGCAAAGGAAATATTATCTTGATGAAACCTGGGTTAATGAAAGACATTAAATAAAGAATGGCTTGACAAGTCTGCTAAAAGATGAAGGGAAGTGTTTCTGGGAGGATTAACCATTTAATTAAAAGCACCCGTTGAGAAAGGTAAAAGGTTAAAAATAACACGTATAGGAAGTAAAACGGGTTTTGTCGACGGTGGTTTTCTGTTTTTCGAATTGAAGAAATCTGGAGATTACCATGAAGATATGAATAGTGATGTTTTTCAATAGTGGTTTACCAGTGTTCTGCCGAAACTGAAATCAAATGGTGTGACCGTAATGAATAACGTTCCGTACCACAGAGTAAGAATTCATAAAAAAAACAACGATGTCTTGGTGAAAGCAAGAAATAATTAAGTGGTTGTTAGCAAAGGATGGAGAGGTAGATAATTCGTACTTAAAAGTGTTGTTAGAATTAACAAAAAAGTACGCTAATGAATGTGATAAGTATGTTGTTGATGAAATGTCGAAGTCAGATGGACATGTTGTTTTACGATTGCCTCCATATCATTGGATATTGCAAGAAACAACACATCGTACAAATTACATGATGTTCGAAACCTGTTTGGTACGGCATTCTCACATTAATGACAATAACTGGAAATCAGCCATGAGTTACTAGAGGTCTGCATTCTCCGCGAATTTTACCGACCAGCGCTCACTCGCCTCTCTTCTCTCGAGACCACGCGCTCGACTGTCCTTCGCAGCCGGTTGCGGACTCCCGGGAGCCGGCGGCCGACCGAGACTCGGCCGGTTGTCGGAAACCGGCTGACCCCGTTCAGCCGAACTGCGCCACGTAACAATCGACCGACACGTCGGAGTAAATATCTAATGCCAAGTTTCAGGAAAATGAAGGAGTATTGAATGCTTTTTAAAATAAATCGACTCCTCGGACGCACTGGAGAACCTCAAGTGGATCTATTGCAATTCTGCCTGTGACTTCAAAGAAAAGGCACTCAAATGTTTTAGAGATAAATTCCGTTCTTTCTAATGACTAGGTATCAGATGTTTCGGAAATTGCCAATTTTATTCTAATGAACATAAAATTATTAATTTTCCTTCATTTTATATGGTGCAATATGGAGCAAATACAAATGCTCTGCTAAATTTAGATGCAAGTGCAATGAAATATATTAGTACCTTTCCTTTCCAATTTTGTATTTTTGTTGTCTTTTTCCAAATATTTTTGTTGGTGGTGTTGTTGTTGTAATTTTCAGGCATCTTAAACGCAGGTCTTAGTTTCTTAACCCGGCAGTAGGCGTGCGGGGTGCCTCAGTCACCTCAGCATTGTTTTGAGCTCATTGTACTTTTAGTTTTATTTATAATCTTGCGAGCTTCTCAATATCTTTCGAGGAAAGCTTTGTGCACATATCTCGACCCTACTCTTTCAACTGCTTCCTGTCCTTTCCTAGAAATTTCATCGCAAAGGCAATGGCGCACTGCGTGGGAGCCACCGAGTCACCTCGCACAACCATTGTTATCGCTTCCTGCCACGCTGTTCACAGTAGTTCACCCAAAGGAGTCCAAAGTAGTCTCGTGGAGCTCCACAGAAGTCAGTGATTCACAATTTCAGCTTTTACGATTTTTTAATTAGAATTAATCTCTTATCTTGTATTGAAACGAAAAATAATAGAGTAATTGAAAAACATTGTACTCGTACATATACAAGTTTATATGCATCATTTCGTGTATACATACTTTTGACGAATTTAAAATAATGTTAAACGTGTGTATATAATAGTAAATAATTTATTTTGAATTATTGAGTTGAATAGGCTGATGTGCTGTGACCGCTGTTGTTTAGCCGCCGGCTGAGTCGACAAATTCAGAGGCCATGGCGGCTTACATCAACTATTTCACAATAAATTAGTACGCCCAATGACGACAAGACGTTCTGACGCAAGGAAAATAGTACCCACCTCATTTTTGTTTAGCATATGCGTTTTTCTTATTTACTCGTGAAATTATGACCAAATATTCATTGTATTTAATAAATATGCCTTATATTCGGGTTTGTAAGAAACTTAAATGACATTACAATTGGTACGCTACGAATTATCTTCCCTTAAGCACTATAAATATATAAAAAATATAAAAATTAATGCAATAAAGATTTAAATTTATTTTCAGAGTCTTTGTTTACCTTAATTCTTTCAAAAAACGTATTGTTTGTCTCTATCAAATTATTTCCAGTCAATCGATAAATTGTTACTTTTCAACAAATTAATCGTTGTTCCCGTTGTGATAAAAATTCTTCAGACAGTGCTTTGGACGGGATTTCAACGCTATCCTGCGAGAACACATCGTAAATGTAAGTACTGTGATATTTAAGCAAATTATCTGTATATTTGGTTGGTATTTTGGACTAAAAGTAAAAGTAAATGTACTAGTTTAATTAATATGTCATGGCAGTTCTGGCTGCGACACGTACCGGCATTTGAGTATGGTCATGGGCGGGCGGACGGCTGGCCGGCCGGCCGGACGTTTTGAAAAAAACAACAACCCTTTTTTGGTAACCGGGGTCCTCAAAACGTGCTTTTCCGTTGAAGTCTCAAAACGACTTTCCGCAGAATAACACAACTTTCTCTGTATCACGCATATTACTCTCCCTCTCTATTTACACAGGTTGTCCCACCAACTATGGGCCATCCCCATAACTTCCAAACGGTTTATGTTATCGAAGTGCAGTTTCCTCTCAACAATGCGGAATCATGGGGCAAGTAATATGCCGAAGAGAAATTGTCCGTAATACTATAGTTTTCAAGAAATTTAATCATCTTTGATTTTTTAAATGGAACTTTACATTTTTCTCATCAGCGGTGAATAGACCATAAAAAGACAAATACAATTATGTATCAATGTTGGTATTTTGATAGTAATTTGAGTACAAAATGAGACTTTCGGACATGTGACTTTAAATTAAACAGGCAATATTTCTCGCAGCAGCCCTTCCAACTGTCGCCTTGGGAAAGCAGGCCTTCGCGGAGCCGAGACTGAGCGGCGGGGGATAGAGGTGCAACCACACAATCCACGCCCTAGTCGCGACTGGCACAGGAACAATCATCAGTAGTAACGATGGAAATGAAACTTTTTTGCCATTGATTCTTCAGAATTAAACTTGCCTTCTGGTTGAAATTCCGAAGCATCCATGTATTACGACAGAAATGACTGCAGCCAGTTCATCGGCAGCATGATCGCAGATGTGCATCACTGTCGATGGTAAACACAGAGATTAGTAAATAATTTATGTTCATACTTTTCTTCTGCTTTTCTATGGTAATCTATGTCTGATTTTAATTTTGTAGATTTACAATGAGAAGTAATGGGCAATAATAACAAACGTTCTACCTTTTTGAAATCTGATGTTCTGGGGGTATTACAGTGAAAATCTTCAACCTTTCAAATGAAAGTTTTTTTTTTGTATTTGAAGTGTTTTAAAATACTGGCTTGTTCTTACAGCCATTAGACATCGAGCTCTATTCTTGTTAAATTTGAAAATTACCTTTGGTGGTATCTTCCTTACACTACCAATTTCTTATGGAGTTAATTTCAATGATACTTGCTTTGTAATTTCACCAGTGAAAGAAATAATCTATTCTTATAAATCAATGGAAAAATCGTTCATTCTGATCGTTAAATTTGATGTTGTTTCTGTATCCTCAAAACTGTTTGCGCTGCCGCCCCTATCAGTCGCTCTTCTCCCTCCAAGAGTCTGGGCGCTGCGAAGCGAAGGCCACTTTCTCCAAAGGCAACAGGGGAAAGTTGGGGGCTGCTACGGGAAATATTGCGTTTTATTTAAAATAACATGTCAGAAAGTCTCATTTATACTCAAATTACTATCAAAATAGTTACATATTATGATACATCACTGTATTCCTCTTTTTATGGACTATCCATTGCTGTTAACAAAAATACATTTCCAATTTATAAGAATATAATATTTACGAAATTGAAATGAAATAAGATTGAAGTGATGAAATAAGCAAGTGTTTTTAATAATCCGAGTCCCATTATGAACAACTGTAGATCTAAGAATGTTCACTTTCGAAATGACAAGAAAAAGTGTTCATGCAACTTCTCTAATAATTCAAAGCCTTCTATTAACTATATCAACGCCAGTGAGTTATATTTTGCAGGAGGAATAGTCAAATGTAAACGAATTTTCATAAAGTGGATAAAACGTTCGATATTCGTATATTTTCACGATTATAGTTATACATTTACAATACTAGCTTGGTTATCAAGCTACTAATTTCGTATTGTAAGATGTTTTACAATACTTATTTCGTAAATAACTTATCTAAACTTGTATTAATCGCCAAACTTTTCTTGAACAATGACTTTGGTTCCCCCTCTCTGGCACAATAAACAGTTGAAGGCAAAAGCTGACAGCGAGCACTGATGACAATTTTCCAAGCACATCTGCACTGGCGCGAAATAGAAACTATTTTCTGTTGAAGACCAGAATTTCTGTCCGTGATTTTTCTCCATTAAATCGAAAGAAATGACCGAAGCACGGGAAGATCCTTTATAAGAGATACCTCGAACTCCTGAGAAAATTAGAACGCAAATTTCTGAGAAAGTTACAAAGTCATGACATTCTCCAGAGATTGCCATTGCTTCATAAAATCTAGTGGTCGATTTCGTAACTAATACCCCCACTCTACCCGCATTTCTTCAATCCATCGTTCAAGAGCAGTTCCGCGAGCAATACCTCTTAACTTACTAGTGTCTTACTCATCACAAAAATTATATAAGATGGATTTAAATGAAGCATCAATTACCCCATGATATTTAAATTAGAACTATATTCTAATGTTTTAAATTTGTCATAAAATGTAATATCAATATAGTTTTATCCTGTCAGTAAACCTGATTGATGGATTGATTGATTAGGTAGTTATGCTATTATACGTCTCAACTGCAACTTTAATTTTCCATTTCACACCATTTTTTGCTTGGTGCTGCAAGTCAGTGACTATCAGCACGTGTGTCATTTCCGTCAGAACAAGTCAACAAACAACTTCACGAAAAAATATTCAAAAGGAAAATACTTATTTATCACCGTATTGTTAATACAATTTTTTTCGTAGTCTGCCTTATGAGTTTTCTCTAAATATCGATTAAATTATTACCTATTGTTGGAGTTGCTACAACATAAAGTTTATAGCAACATGTCTTGATTGGATTTGTGGACTCTTCCCCAAATTTATTCACTATTTTATAACTATTTAAATTATTACAAGTGTTGAATAACCTTTTTTCCACTGGGATTATTTACATAGAAGATGGCAACACTTTTGTCAACTTTCCGATGGATTCGCATTGCAGTAATCGTACGTATTAACTTGTGGTTAGTGCAGAGTTACATTTGAAACATACTGAAATAGTGTAAGTCGTGAAACTTTACATTACCATAACATTTCCACTAAAAATTGATTCCAAACAAGTTCAGATAGAGAACAAACACAATCGAACTGAAGTTAAAAGAATCCAATTGAGAATAACTCAGAAGCAAATTGAGGTTAAAAAGAATCAAATTGCTACTTACCACCTACAAATTAAGATAAAACAATTTCAAAATGAAAAACAAATCAATTATCAGACAAATCACACAATGTAAGTTAGAATAAACTCACGTCTATTAGATTAGTTATTAAAGTTGTCGTGTGTTTCCTGGTAATAAATTGTACATATATTAACCAGTAGTACTACAGAATAGCACAGACTTTCCCGTATTTGTTTTCTATTCCTTTTGGACTGGGCTCATACTCTTCCTACCTGCCATCTACCGCCGCTTTTTTGATATTTTCTTCATTTTTAAGGTGCTTAATGGTAGAGCGGAAATATTATTTTAAGAAGATTAAAGAACAGTAAAACCTAGACAAGGCACCGGGTCTCTGCGCAGGCCAGTCCATTTCAGGGATGTTATTGTCGTGTAACCACTCCGTCACAGGCCGTACAATATGAACAGGTGCTCGATCGTGTTGAAAGATAAAATCGTCATCCCCGAATTGCTCTTCAACAATGGGAAGCAAGAAGGTGTTTACAACATCAATGTAGGCGAGTGCCATGATAGTGCCATGCAAACCAACAAGGGGTGCAAGCCCCCTCCATGAAAAACACGAGGACAACATAACACCACCGTCTCCGAATTTCACTGTTGGCACAACATTTGCTGGTAGATGACGTTCACCGGTCTTTCGCCATACTCACATCCTGCCACGGGACCGCCACATTGTGTACCGGGATTCGTCACTCCACATGACGTTTTTCCACAGTTCAATCGTCCAATGTTTACGCTCCTTATACCAAGCGAGGCGTCGTTTGGTATTTACCTGCGTGACGTGTGGTTAATTAGTATCCGCTCGACCATGAAATATAAGTTTTCTCACCTCTTGCCTAACTGTCATAGTACTTGGAGTGGATCCTGATGCAGTTTTGAATTCCTGTGTGACTGTCCGGATAGATGTCTGCCTATTACACTTTACGACCCTTTTCAACTGTCGGCGGTCTCTGTCAGTCAACGGATTGGGGCAGCCTGTACGCTTCTGTGCTGTCAGTGTCCCTTCACGTTTTCACTTGACTATCACATCAGAACAAGTCGCCCTAGGGATGTTCAGGAATGTGGAAATCGCGCGTACAGACTTCTGATACAAATGACACCCAATCACTTGACCTCGTTCGAAATCCGTGAGTTCCGCGGAGCGCCACATGCTCTCGCACTGCGCTCGCTGATATGGAGTACCTGGCAGTAGGTGGCAGCACAATGGACCTAAAATGAAAAATGCCACGTTTGTTTTTGAACGTGTTCGGATACTTTTGATCACTTAGTGTATGTAGAGAACGCTTAGTCCTCCGTTGCCGGAATCCGTAGCTACTAGGCTGCCCGTGGGACGCCGAATCTTAGGCCCAGGTGCCAACGTCTCGAGCGTTATGCTCTGCCTTCCTCAGGACGAAATGCGTGCCGGTTTATTTATTACAAGGTTCCCCTACAACCGCCAGCTAGTTGGTGGAGCTACCGGCCAATGCGGAGAAAGCACGAGGCAACTCGTCGGGACGGGAGAAGGGTCCGCGCGTGGCCGGACGTCAAGGAGCAGCGGGGACCGCGCCCCAACGCCACGCGGTAACTCGTGTTTCCAGGCCTCGTAAAGACGTACACCTTGTTCGCTATTAAGGTTTTGCGGGGATTTGGGAGTTTCCACCGCCTCTTTTACACTGCGCGGTCTGCAGCGGTCTTCCCTAGACAGGAGACGGGGGTTATCAGGAAGAATGGCGTGTCCAGTTTTCCATGCGTGGAGGGCAACATTGTTATAGCTGTAGTGGCGAATGCGGTCCCGGAGGCGCTCCTCAACGGCTTACCTCGCCTCGCCGATATAACAGAAGCCGCAGCTGCGTGAGATGCCATGCTCCCTGAGGACAAGCTGGGACGCGCTATTGAACGTGTGCTAGCTTTTGCGGGAGTTTTTCATGCTTTTCTTATGCCCCAGCTCAAATGTGTGCCAATTGTGTTAGTGATCCCGTGTATAATATCTTGCGATTTGGATCGAAGCAACGTGTGGTGATGCCAGCAGTGCTAGAGGTGATCCTTGCATGTCTTACGGCGTAGTTGGCAGTGTTAGCTCTGTATCCGTCAGCTCGCAATGTGAGCTTCAGCAGCTCCATTTCACACTCTAAAAGATTATTCATCGAAAATTCCATTTGCTTTTATGGCCACATTTTTCAACCCTCCGCCATTTTTGTTGCGGGATAATACGGAGAGCGACTTGCAGGAGGCGGTTGGTATGAGTTGATTTCCTACAAACACTGTTCCGTAGATTGCCGTTAGCTTTCCGACTCCCCATCACGTCGCGGACAGGCAATTTACCATGAAATCCAAGTGACCCCAATAGTGAACATAATTTCGGGCGCGGGCGTTATTGAGGTGTTGGAGGTAGTCAGCTGCATGAGGGCCGTGGGACCTCGCTACCAGTATATCTTTCACGTACCTGTCCCACAGAGGGGCACTTACTCTCCAGGACCTTCTTCCACATACGTTTCCCTCCGCAGGAGACAGAGGGGAAGCCAAGGCCGCCCTTACTTAGACACAGAGTTTGTAATACATTTGCCTCCGCAGAAGACAGAGGGGAAGCCAAGCCCGCCCTTACTTAGACACAGAGTTTGGAATACGTTTGCCTCCGCAGGAGACAGAGGGGAAACCAAGGCCGCCCTTACTTAGACACAGAGTTTGGAATACGTTTGCGTCCGCAGGAGACAGAGGGGAAGCAAAGGCCGCCCTTACTTGGACACAGTGTTTGCTCACGGTATTGGAAAATAGTGGTTTCTATGGCCGCTATCTCTCCCCTCAACGTCCGTGAGGAATTACTGTCTTGATCAATGTAAGCAACAGACGAAATTTGGAGTGGTTTTCTTTTTAACCTGCGTGCGTTCCATCTCCGCGCGTTTCGCGCTGTGAAAGGTCGCAACATGACGGCCAAACGTTGGTATCTCTGCCTATCACGCGGCGTCTCCCGGACAGACAAAAATGTAGAGTCGCATCCGGTTATCATAAACGTCTGGGCATTTAACATTTTCTGTTCACTTTATCCGAGGATCGTTGTATCCGATGATGTCAAAAGTAAAAAGAACTGTTCCATAACGACTAATTTTATTAATGTAGAGACACTGCAAAATATATTAACAGCACGAACTAAAAATTTCAGTATCTTTAGTTATTCTCAAAAAATTAATTATTTTCAATTGTTTGCTTCGTACATTTTACATTAGTAATTTCTCTAGATCCTTGTCAATAACATGCTCTCTCCGAACTTAATTCTGCATTGGCATTAGTGTCTAAATACCTTAACCCTGGAGAGGTGGCGGTTGCCGGGGTTACGTTAGAGGTGGCGCGGGGTCATTTCTGACCCCTTTAAGTTATTTGTTTATAAAATTATATTTCGCAAGAAATTAGTACGAAATTAGTTATTTTAATAATAATCATTTATGAGGTCATATTAACTTAATGTACTTACATACATATTTAATACATACAGATTTATTACATACAGATTTACATACCTCTTTAACCAAGCATAGGACAGAACTTAACCACTCCATTGCATTTGATAAAGTCAAAATTTTGCATAATGAGAAACAAACATCGAAAAGGCTAATTGCCGAAATGTTATATATCATAATAAATAATGCGATGAACACAAAAAGTGACCTACAAAAACTGAACCAAATTTATAAGATGTTAATACTGCACCAACTTCAATTGTATTATTTTTACAATTGTATTATTTTTTTGCCAATCCCACATGTTCATTCTATTATTCGAAATATTTATAATTTATATAATTCCTTAACATATCTAAAAGTGCTGCTCTCCTTAAGTTCATAATGTAACTGATTTGACAAGCCTTCAAGGTTTTTGTGAAATGTGATGCTTTGATGTAAAAGCAATGTAAATATTTATCTCAGTAATTGTAAATTCTATTGTTTTATGTCAATTTGTATAACATTGTCAACCGTTGCCATAATTGTTCTTAAAAAGGCACGTACTAAACGTGCGAAACGTTGAGCCATTAATGTTTTTTAAAGTTTTAATTCATGAAATCAATATTGATTGATCCTGTATGCTCCAAATATATATTTATTCGTACCATCAACACCTCCAACTTAATGTACTATTATAAACAAACATGCAAATGAGGAATTGAAACAAATAAAAGGGAAAATTTATCATTTATCTTTAATTTTGTGTAGTGACTCCATTTACATTTTCCTGAATATTTCAATGGCCAAGGTATCAGAAAATGCAGTAAGTTTCACTTCCTAAAATTGTCTCATATTAAAACCAACAATCTATTAAAGATGCATCAAAGCCAATCAACACAACTTAGAAAAAGTGCGAAATTTAAGATGTTTGGTTTGGTTTCACAAATATTTATAAAATATAAAATTTATTAAAAATTTTCAGACAAAATCTAAAGAATGTGGTGAAAGGTATGTGAAATGTAGAACTTCCGACTCGCAAAATTAGGCAACAGCAGCTAAGCAAAGATACGTGGGGTCACACGAGACCCCTCGCCACCTCTCTCGGGTTAATGGAGCCTTGACGCCTTTCATTGCCTCTCGCACTGTTGGAACACTCCCCGAAGGCCCTTCTAAACATACGAGATGCTTTCGGTAGCGGGCTGGCGCAAGCGGCTAATGAAACTGATCGCTTTCACACGCGGCGCGGCGGATGCCGCCAGGCTGTGGCAGTCGCGTGCTTCCTGCCGCTCACGTACAACTCGCCGCGCTTCGTCCCGCGGAATATCTAGCAACACCAAGATTGGAACTGAAGCAAGCAATCGCGCGTCGCCGCCGCCAGTTGTAGCCCACACAAGACACGGCCTTTCTTTTCTCAGTGAACCTGAGTGGCATCAAGTCATATTATGTCATTCTGGGTTCGCTGTCTCCTCAAGGAAGACTTCTTCGATTATAACTTTTGGCCGACGATATTTTTTTGAAACTGCCTACTATTGCAATTTGTGGCACTGAGGCAATATATTATTTTCCTGGCAGGTATTCATTTTCAGGACGTTGTATTATCTATGTACACTATAGCAGATGTTCAGGTTCATTACAACCAAATCATTTAATTTTTATTTATTATGTAAGTAAAACGAGACCAATGACTTAAATTCACAGTAACCGATGGTTCACTGTATCTGAGTTCACTGTAACCGGAATCGAATGTATGTGATAAGTGAGTTCTCCAAAAGGTGATGTACTGATTAAATATTTCAGTGCTAATATTCTGATATCTATATATTTTAATCAGAGTGTGTAAAGTGCTTTCAGTCAGTAATGAAACGTTACAAATTTCAGGTATGCGGTGTGTTCTTGCTAATGGTGGGTTTGCTGGTGACCCGATTATTTGATGCCGCCGGTGTGTTTCAATACACAAATAAAATACCAGTATGCTACGTTTATTTATCGTGCATAGCTGGCGTTCTAACCATTGTCGCTGGTTGTTGTACCTTCTGTGTCACACAATTTGCCGGAAGTGTCGCAACGCTTAGGTCCACTTTGGTAGGAGTGCCCCCGGGCAAAAAAAAAATCAATACTTTTTCTATATGAGTGGGATTTTGTTTAGTTGTGATTTACGTTTGTTACAGGCACTGATATTTTTACTCGTTGCTCTCATTATGCAACTTACAGTCTTGATTATTATATTACTTGGCGGAGACATCATGTCAGAAATAAAGGAAAGCTATCTAGACTCTGCCAACGAATGCCCAAACAGCAGCAAACCTCTGGGAAAGTCTTGTGAATCTTTTGCCGCGCGCCACAAGCGAATGGCCGGAGACGCCACAAGCAGACGCGGTTCATTTAACTCGTTGTGTCTGCCACTTGGATACTTGGACGTCTTTCAAGGGTCCAGTCGGCGCGATAACGTCGACTTAAGCGTTATAACAACAAATCGCGTCATCACAACACCTGTGGCAAGTAATACGAAAGCTGAACACGTTCTGCAAGTCCTCAACAAATGGAAAGAAATATTTACAACACCAACTTATAGAGACGTGTACTTAAATCAAGGAAATACTATCTTCTTGCAGAAAAATAATGATACCCACTCTTTCGTCAATGCATCAACCAGTTTAGATAGAGAGACTGATATCATAACAGCAGAGGGGAAGATTCCCGTCACAAGAACGCATTGCAGAACCAAATGCACGAGAGAACCTGCGTCTGTCAAGAAAAGAAGACCCTATGAGTTTGGTTTCTCTGGTGAAATTCTAATTAACAAAGTTGTGAAAAGAAAAGAAGGTTTGGGGAAACAATTTTTAACTCGTTCAGGAAAAAGCTATAGAGAAATACAGTCTCATAAGAAATCTAAAATATTGCCCGAAAAAACTGATACAGCTTTCTCAAAATTCTATGATATGTCTTTTAATGCCATTCCATTGCCAAGAAAAATTACAGCAAAAAGAGATCACAGTATTTTGAACAGTCCTATTAAAACCCATGGAATAGTAAGAAAATTTCCAATCACAACCACTTCCGTCACTGTTGATTTAATGCAATATCGTACACAAACAATAAATAGCAATGTATCTACCGAAATACGAAATTTGGCAGATGTTCAAATTCCTGAATTGCGTGAAAGAGTACACAAAAATATTTTCAGTATGAGGAAAAAGAACAAATCAATTAAAACAGTAAATATAAAAAAATTCATGAAATTAAAAAAAATAAATCCAAAATTTGTACATTTTAATTTGTCTACAAAAGAGAAAGTTGTAATTCCTTTGAACTATGTGACGACTGTATCCTTAATGGAAAAAACTCGAGAAAAAATATTACATACGACTACAAAATTTACAAATTTTCCAGGAACTTCTCGTAAAATGTTAGAATATTTCATTTCCACACTCAATGTGAAAGAAGCAACGAGACCCACCGCTAAAACTTCAATGTCTCATGTTACAAAAAACACAGAAACATCTGAAGATATTTATAAACATAGAGATAAAAATTCAGATAACATTATTGTTTCAAGACTGTTCTTACCCTCATTTTTTGTGACTCGTGCAAAAAGTCGTGTATCCACGTTTGGTAGAAAATTACAAACAATCCTCACCATGCAAAAACCTTACAATACAACCTCGGTGGGTTTTCATAATTCTTCAAAAATTAAAACAGGCATTAGTCATAATGCAAGATTTAATTTTCCAAAAATTTCTAACAAAAAAATACATTCAATCAATGTCCGTGGCACGATCTCTGGAGAGAATTTTACCATGTCTGCCGAAAAGGTTATCTCGGGTGAGAACACAAATCTTTCGGGCCAGAACGCTTCAATGTCGAACGAGAACAATCCGTTCCTTTATGAATTCTCCTCGGATCACAGAGAAAAAGCCACGATTTTGCGCGACAACGCTACGATCAATGTCGAAAGCGATACGAAACCTCATGATGTTGTAACATCCAGACAAAGCTCTAATATCGCCAAAAACCTTTCTCTAAAACCTCAAAACAATGAAGCCCCAAGCTACAGATCTAAGCTCCCTGAAGACCACTCTGCGAAACACACGATAGCACAGGCAACGAGACGCATAGCTAAGATCTCCGAAGACCGCACTACGAAAACTAAAACACCTAAAATACACAGCTACAGTCCTAAGGTCAATAAAGACCACAAAAGTGAAAATCGACCCACTGAGACCACAAGCAACAGTGCTCAGATCACCGAAGACCACAGTACGGAAACTCAAACTGCTGAGGCTTCCAACCAGAGTGGTGAGATCTCCGAAAACCAGAAACCGGAAACACAATCTAATGAGAGCTACAATCACAACGCTAAAAGCACTGTAAACCACACTGCGGAAAGTCAAACCGCTGAAACCTCCTGTTACAGCGCTAAGATTGCCATAGACCACACTACAGAAGATCAACCCGCCGAAACCTTCAGTCAGAGCTCTAATATCCCCCTAGAACACATTATGGAAACGCTAACAGCCGGAAACTTCAGTCACAGTGCTAAGATAACCGTAGACCATACTGTCGAAATTCCAACCTTTGAAATTCCCAGCTATAGTTCTAAGATTTCCGAAGACCACAGTACGAAATATCAACCCGCTGAAACCCTCGACCAAGGGGCTCTCATAATCTTAGACCTCACTACAGAAAGTCGAACCGCTGAAACCTTCAGTCACTACGCTAAGATCACCGTAGACCACACTCCGAAAACTTCCACATCTCAGACCCCCAGCCACAGTTCTAAGATCTCTGAAGACCACACTATAGAAAATCAACCCGCTGAAAACCTCAACTACAGCACTCTGATAACCGCAGATCATACTGCCAAAACTGCCACCGCTGAGACACCCAGCCACAGTTCCAAGATCACCAAAGCCTATAAGATAGGAAATCAACGAGTTGAAACCTTCATTCTCAGAGCTCTGGTAAACGTAAACCACACTACGGAAACTCAAACCGCAGAAACTGCAAGTCACAGCGATACGACCACCGTAGTTCACCCTGCGGAATCTCCCAACGCAGAGTCTCCCAGCCACAGTACCAAGAGGACCGAAGAACACACTACGAAAAATCAACCCGCTGACGCACATCACCACAGCACTCTAACCGTAGACCACACTACAGAAACTCAAACACATAAAACAGCAAGTCACAGCGCTAAGACCACTGTACTTCACACTACGGGAACTCTCACTGCTATGACACCCAGCCACAGTTCCAAGAGGACCGAAGAATGTACTACGAAAACTAAACCCACTGAAGCACATCACCATAGCACTCTGTTAACCGTAGACCACACTACGGAAACACAAAACGCTGAAAACGCAAGTCACAGCGCTAAAACCACCGTAGTTCATACTACTGAATCTCTCACTGCTATGACTCCCAGTCACAGTTCCAAGACGACCGAAGAATATTCTACGAAAACTAAACCCACTGACGCACATCACCACAGCACTCTGTTAACCGTAGACCACACTACGGAAAATCAAACCGTTGAAACCGCAAGTCACAGCGCTAAGACCACCGTAGTTCATACTAAATCTCTCACTGCTATGACTCCCAGTCACAGTTCCAAGACGACCGAAGAATATTCTACGAAAACTAAACCCACTGACGCACATCACCACAGCACTCTGTTAACCGTAGACCACACTACGGAAAATCAAACCGTTGAAACCGCAAGTCACAGCGCTAAGACCACCGTAGTTCATACTAAATCTCTCACTGCTATGACTCCCAGTCACAGTTCCAAGACGACCGAAGAATATTCTACGAAAACTAAACCCACTGACGCACATCACCACAGCACTCTGTTAACCGTAGACCACACTACGGAAACACAAAACGCTGAAAACGCAAGTCACAGCGCTAAAACCACCGTAGTTCATACTACTGAATCTCTCACTGCTATGACCCCCAGCCACAGTTCCAAGAGGAACGAAGAATATACTACGAAAACTAAACCTGCTGACACATTTCACCTCAGAACTCTATTAACCATAGAACATACAAGGGAAAATCAAACCGCTGAGACCCCCAGCCAGAGTCCTAAGATCACTGTAGACAACAATGCGGAAACTCCCACCGCTGAGACACCCAGCCAGAGTTCTAAGATCTCCGTACACCACACAATTGAAACTCCCACCGCTGAGACACACAGCCAGAGTTCTAAGATCTCCGTACACCACACAACGGAAACTCCCACCACTGAAACGCCCAGCCATAGTTCTAAGATCTCCGTACACCACACAACACAAACTCCCACCGCTGAGGCACCCAGCCAGAGTTCTAAGATCTCCGTACACCACACAACGGAAACTCCCACCACTGAAACACCCAGCCATAGTTCTAAGATCTCCGTACACACAACGCAAACTCCCACCGCTGAGACACACAGCCATAGTTCTAAGATCTCCGTACACCACACAATTGAAACTCCCACCGCTGAGACACACAGCCAGAGTTCTAAGATCTCCGTACACCACACAACGCAAACTCCCACCACTGAAACACCCAGACAGAGTTCTAAGATCTCCGTACACCACACAACGGAAACTCCCACCACTGAAACACCCAGTCATAGTTCTAAGATCTCCGTACACCACACACCGGAAACTCCCACTACTGAAACACCCAGCCATAGTTCTAAGATCTCCGTACAACACACAACGGAAACTCCCACCGCTGAGACACCCAGCCACAGTTCTAAGATCTCCGTACACCACACAACGGAAACTCCCACCGCTGAAACACCCAGCCATAGTTCTAAGATCTCCGTACACCACACAACGGAAACTCCCACCGCTGAGACACCCAGCCAGAGTTCTAAGATCTCCGTACACCACACAACTGAAACTCCCACCGCTGAGACACACAGCCAGAGTTCTAAGACCTTCGTACACCACACAACGGAAACTCCCACCGCTGAGACACCCAGCCAGAGTTCTAAGATCTCCGTAACCCACACAACGGAAACTCTCACCGCTGAGACACCTAGCCAGAGTTCTAAGATCTCCGTACACAACACAACGGAAACTCCCACCGCTGAGACACCCAGCCAGAGTTCTAAAATTTCCGTACACCACACAACGGAAACTCCCATCGCTGAGACACCCAGCCAGAGTTCTAAGATCTCCGTACACCACACAACGGAAATACCCACCGCTGAGACACCCAGCCATAGTTCTAAGATCTCCGTACACCACACAACTGAAACTCCCACCGCTGAGACACCCAGCCACAGTTCTAAGATCTCCGTACACCACACAACGCAAACTCCCACCGCTGAGACACCCAGCCAGAGTTCTAAGACCTCCGTACACAACACAACGGAAACTCCCACCGCTGAGACAGCCAGCCAGAGTTCTATGTTCACCGTACACCACACTACGGAAACTCCCACCGCTGAGACACCCAGCCAGGGTTCTATGATCACCGTACACCACACTACGGAAACTCCCACCGCTGAGACACCCAGCCAGAGTTCTATGTTCACCGTACACCACACTACGGAAACTCCCACCGCTGAGACACCCAGCCAGGGTTCTATGATCACCGTAGACCACACTACGGAAACTCCCCCTGCTGAGACACCCAGCCAAAGTTCTACGATCACTGTAGGCCACACTACGGAAACTCCCACCGCTGAGACACTCAGCCAGAGTTCTATGATCACCGTACACCACACTACGGATGCTCCCACCGCTGAGACACCCCGCCAGAGTTCTACGATCACTGGAAACCACACCACGGAAACTCCCACCGCTGAGACACCCAGCCAGGGTTCTATGATCACCGTAGACCACACTACGGAAACTCCCACTGCTGAGACATCCAGCCAGAGTTTTACGATCACTGGAAACCACACTACGGAAACTCTCACCGCTGAGTCACCCAGCCAGGGTTCTATGATCACCACAGACCACATTACGGAAACTCCCACCGCTGAGACACCCAGCCAGAGTTTTACGATCACTGGAAACCACACTACGGAAACTCCCACCGCTGAGACACCCAGCCAGGGTTCTATGATCACCGTAGAACACACTACGGAAACTCCCACCGCTGAGACACCCAGCCAGGGTTCTATGATCACCGTAGACCACACTACGGAAACTCCCACCGCTGAGACACCCAGCCAGAGTTTTACGATCACTGGAAACCACACTACGGAAACTCCCACCGCTGAGACACCCAGCCAGGGTTCTATGATCACCGTAGAACACACTACGGAAACTCCCACCGCTGAGACACCCAGCCAGATTTCTACGATCACTGGAAACCACACTACGGAAACTCCCACCGCTGACACACCCAGCCAGGGTTCTATGATCACCGTAGTCCACACTACGGAAACTCCTACCGCTGAAACTCCCAGTTACAGTCCTCAGATCGACGATGGCCCCCAAACGAATACTGACGATGATAAACCCAGTGGTGCCTTTGCTCTCAGCGACGGTGGACCCCACGCGCATACTGACGGTCATCCCGGTGGTAACACCAATCATACCGACGATGGACCCCCAGCGCATACTGACGGTCATCCCGGTGGAAATACCAGTCATACCGACGATGGACCCCCAGCGCTTACTGACGGACATCCCGGTGGAAATACCAGTCATACCGACGATGGACCCCCAGTGCATACTGACGGTCATCCCGGTGGTAACACCAGTCATACCGACGATGGACCCCCAGCGCATACTGACGGACATCCTGGTGGTTACACCAGTCATACCGACGATGGACCCCCAGCGCATACTGACGGTCATCCCGGTGGTAACACCAGTCATACCGACGATGGACCCCCAGCGCATACTGACGGACATCCCGGTGGTAACACCAGTCATACCGACGATGGACCCCCAGTGCATACTGACGGTCATCCCGGTGGTAACACCAGTCATACCGACGATGGACCCCCAGCGCATACTGACGGACATCCCAGTGGTAACACCAGTCATACCGACGATGGACCCCCAGCGCATACTGACGGTCATCCCGGTGGTAACACCAGTCATACCGACAATGGACCCCCAGCGCATACTGACGGTCATCCCGGTGGTAACACCAGTCATACCGACGATGGACCCCCAGCGCATACTGACGGACATCCCGGTGGTAACACCAGTCATACCGAAGATGGACCCCCAGCGCATACTGACGGTCATCCCGGTGGTAACACCAGTCATACCGACGATGGACCCCCAGCGCATACTGACGGTCATCCCGGTGGTAACACCAGTCATAGCGACGATGGACACCCAGCGCATACTGACGGACATCCCGGTGGTAACACCAGTGATACCGACGATGGACCCCCAGCGCATACTGACGGTCATCCCGGTGGTAACACCAGTCATACCGACGATGGACCCCCAGCGCATACTGACGGTCATCCCGGTAGTAACACCAGTCATACCGACGATGGACCCCCAGCGCATACTGACGGACATCCCGGTGGTAACACCAGTCATACCGACGATGGACCCCCAGCGCATACTGACGGACATCCCGGTGGTAACACCAGTCATACCGACGATGGACCCCCAGCGCATACTGACGGTCATCCCGGTGGTAACACCAGTCATACCGACGATGGACCCCCAGCGCATACTGACGGTCATCCCGGTGGTAACACCAGTCATAGCGACGATGGACCCCCAGCGCATACTGACGGACATCCCGGTGGTAACACCAGTGATACCGACGATGGACCCCCAGCGCATACTGACGGTCATCCCGGTGGTAACACCAGTCATACCGACGATGGACCCCCAGCGCATACTGACGGACATCCCGGTGGTAACTCCAGTCATACCGACGATGGACCCCAAGCGCATACTGACGGTCATCCCGGTGGTAACACCAGTCATACCGACGATGGACCCCCAGCGCATACTGACGGACATCCCGGTGGTAACAGCAGTGATACCGACGATGGACCCCCAGCGCATACTGAGGGTCATCCCGGTGGTAACACCAGTCATACCGACGATGGACCCCCAGCGCATACTGACGGTCATCCCGGTGGTAACACCAGTGATACCGATGATGGACCCCCAGCGCATACTGACGGTCATCCCGGTGGTAACACCAGTCATACCGACGATGGACCCCAAGCGCATACTGACGGCCATCCCGGTGGTAACACCAGTCATACCGACGATGGACCCCCAGCGCATACTGACGGTCATCCCGGTGGTAACACCAGTGATACCGACGATGGACCCCCAGCGCATACTGACGGTCATCCCGGTGGTAACACCAGTGATACCGACGATGGACCCCCAGCGCATACTGACGGACATCCCGGTGGTAACACCAGTCATACCGACGATGGACCCCCAGCGCATACTGACGGTCATCCCGGTGGTAACACCAGTGATACCGACGATGGACCCCCAGCGCATACTGACGGTCATCCCGGTGGTAACACCAGTCATACCGACGATGGACCCCCAGCGCATACTGACGGTCATCCCGGTGGTAACACCAGTGATACCGACGATGGACCCCCAGCGCATACTGACGGACATCCCGGTGGTAACACCAGTGATACCGACGATGGACCCCCAGCGCATACTGACGGTCATCCCGGTGGTAACACCAGTGATACCGACGATGGACCCCCAGCGCATACTGACGGCCATCCCGGTGGTAACACCAGTGATACCGACCATGGACCCCCAGCGCATACTGACGGTCATCCCGGTGGTAACACCAGTGATACCGACGATGGACCCCCAGCGCATACTGACGGTCATCCCGGTGGTAACACCAGTGATACCGACGATGGACCCCCAGCGCATACTGACGGTTATCCCAGTGGTAACACCAGTGATACCGACGATGGACCCCCAGCGCATACTGACGGTCATCCCGGTGGTAACACCAGTGATACCGACGATGGTCCCCCAGCCCATACTGATGGTCATCCCGGTGGTAACACCAGTGATACCGACGATGGACCCCCAGCGCATACTGACGGTCATCCCGGTGGTAACACCAGTGATACCGACGATGGACCCCCAGCGCATACTGACGGTCATCCCGGTGGTAACACCAGTGATACCGACGATGGACCCCCAGCGCATACTGAGGGTCATCCCGGTGGTAACACCAGTCATACCGACGATGGACCCCCAGCGCATACTGACGGACATCCCGGTGGAAACTCCAGTGAGGGTGATGGTGGCCCTCAAGCGCAGACTCACGATGGTCATCCCGGTGGCAACTTTAGTGGAGGTGATGATGGTCCTCAAGCGCCTATTGACGGTCATCCCGGTGCCAATTCCAGTGAGGGTGACGAAGGCCCCCAAGCGCATATTGACGGCCTTCCCGGTGGCAACGCTAGTCAGGGAGACGATGGCCCCCCACCGACCACTGACGGTCAACCCGGTGCCAACGCTAGTCAGGGAGACGATGGCCCCCCACCGACCACTGACGGTCAACCCGGTGGCAACGCCAGTCAGGGCGACGATGGCCCCCCACCGACCACTGACGGTCAACCCGGTGCCAACGCTAGTCAGGGAGACGATGGCCCCCCACCGACCACTGACGGTCAACCCGGTGGCAACGCCAGTCAGGGCGACGATGGCCCCCCACCGACCACTGACGGTGAACCCGGTGCCAACGCTAGTCAGGGAGACGATGGCCCCCCACCGACCACTGACGGTCAACCCGGTGTCAACGCTAGTCAGGGAGACGATGGCCCCCCACCGACAACTGACGGTCAACCCGGTGCCAACGCTAGTCAGGGAGACGATGGCCCCCCACCGACCTCTGACGGTCAACCCGGTAGCAGCCTCAGTCAGGACGATGGCCCCCCATCGACAACTGACAGTCAACCCGGTAGCAGTCCCAGTCAGGGCGACACTGGCCCCGTAGCGACCACTCACAGTCAATCCATTAGCATCCCCAGTCAGGGCGACGATGGCCCCGCTGCGACAACTGACAGTCAACCCGGTAGTAGCCCCAGTCAGGGCGACGTTGGCCCCACAGCGACCACTGACAGTCAACCTGGTAGTAGCCCCAGTCAGGGCGACGATGGCCCCGCAGCGACCACAGACAGTCAACCCGGTGGCAGCCCCAGTCACGGAGACGATGGCCCCACATCCACAACTGACGGTCAACCCGGTGGCGGCCCGAGTCATGGTGATGGTGGTCCCTCCCCGGTGATCTCAAGTTCTGCTACCAAAGGACCTGGGGACTCTCCCCCTAGTGGCAAATGCGACATGACTATGCGTGATCTGTACCAAAGGAAGGTTAGTATCATATTCAGTTACATAGCCTTGGAAGAAAAGTGTAACGTGATTTTATTTTTTTTAGCATGGCTGTTGTGGCTGGGACTCTCCGGATGATTTCTGCAACCATGGGGAACCTCCATTGAGTTGCTGTTCAGTTAAGATTGCGGAGAGCAAGAAATGTTCTTGCAGTACTGTTTTTAAGAGAGGTTGCAAGAAGATTTTTAAAAATGCTGTGCACATTTATTTCTTTTTAATTCCTTTAGTTGCTCTAATCTCTTTTATTTTTACCGTAAGTATTTAGTGTCAGTTGCAATTTTAAATATTTGTACGTTTTGAATGTGGGACAACAGTACATGAAGAGTTATTCTGACAAGAATAGTTCTTGCATGTTTGAGTGGGGATTATTGTTGTTTTTTAAGAAGACGGAAAAACATTTTGAGGTAGAAAACATGAAAAGCTGCGGTAAAAAATTAACTAATTTAACCCATAATTTATAAAACATTTAATAATTTGTTTTAATTTTCCTGCCCGTACTTCGTAAGAAGAACCAGTATTATAATCGTGCGCCAGAAACCTGTGAATTTTCGACCGAAAATCCCGTTCTGCCTTACCCAGGTTACAAAAAAAGGGAAAATAGTGATCTCACATGTAGTAACGTGTTTAGTCTAATACATTGTGTTGTCAGAATCGATGTCCTGTGTGTCCTTGATACCACAAAATCAATTGACGGCAAAACGTCAAACCGTCCATGCCCCATCCTTCCGTGCAACCGTTTGTCAGAGTTCAATCCTAGCGCCGAAAGCGTTTAGGACACCACTTCATATCGCACTCTCCCAAATAGTCGCTATTATTTAGTGACCTGATCTTTTTAATGAGCTCTGGGGTTGAAAATAGGTTGAATTAGTTTTTCTGTTGTTTCTAATACCACCCCTTTCAAACATATTACAAAATGTTTTTTTCTGAATTAGTTTGCGCTCACTAATGTTTAAAATATGTTTGTGCAAATGCCGTCGCCTTCAAAAAAAATAAAATTATACATGAATTAAACTTTGAAAAAGTATTTTCATGTAATGAAAATGTAATTTCTATAAACATATTATTTAAAGATTTAAAATATATTTTAAGTTAAAAAAATTTGAGTGTCGGTCTGATGTGAAAATTTGAATTTTAAAATATATTCCTACAATAACTTTGTACACAGCTGACAAATTTCAAATAGTGGCACAAATGTATAACATATTAAAGCTAGTTGCGATGCAGAATGGTACAGACTTTCTCGTATTCGTTTTCTATTTTTTTGGTCTGGACCAGCTATTCGGACTTGCCACATACTCTTGTTAGCTGCCATCTATCGCCACTCAGTGTATATTTTCATGAAACTTTGTTAATATTTCGGTTTTCTAATAGGTGAACCGAAATAAGACTCTAAGAATATTAAAGGAAAGTAAATCCTCGTCATGAAGGGCAATATTCATTGTATTCATTGAAATTCATTCAATTCATTGGATTCATTCAATATACATTGAAATGCATATGCCAGTTCCAGTACGTTTCCCATGAATATGTCGGATTTGATGTCAGTCGGGGAAAGGCATGATGCCCTCAAAATAGATCTTCAAAAATTCTCCTCTGTGAAACATCTCTAACCTGATTATTGGAGCTGTTGCTGGTATGCGGATGCCACAGTGGGACGGAGCAACATGATCGAATGCTCTTGGCCAGTTTGAATGCTCGTCGAACGACAAGTTCATCTATCGTCGGATGTTACGAAGAGAAAATTCCTCACTGTTCTCCTCTGTCTCTTCACCTGTCATCTATTAATGAGGAGACATCTTAGGGATGACTTGAAAGCATTGCTGGAAATTTCCTTATGTTATATTCAAATAGACTCTCGTATACGTTGTTATAGAAAGTTCAAACTTGAATACATTATACACACAAAATTCTACACAATAAGAATATTTAAATGTACGAGTAATAGCTGTTTCCACAAGTTTCGTAGCTTCATCAAAGTATGCGAGTTCAAGTAAAGAGCACAGAAAGTTTCAATACAACCGACTCTTAGCGTACACATTGCGGGTCATTGATTGGAGTTAGAAGGATCTGTTGTGCAGTTAGTTTCCTTTTCGTCCTTGGATGCAACGATTCGAAATACGAAACAACTACCGTGTGTCTTAAATTAACCCCACATTACGGAATTATTGTTTTTATATTGTAATTTTATTATTCTTTTTGTTCTAGATTATCATGATCGTCGTACTCATGTCATTAGTATATAAAAGTAAATAAAAGGTCTAGCGTTTTTGAGCTGAACGAACTAATGCGCACAGCTGGTTAATAGGTAATATTCGTATGTGTGGTTACAATTGCATATTTTAAGTGGCATTTTGAACCTTTTTCAATTGATTCTTTTTATTTTGCAGTGAGCATACGAACGAAATAATACCACAAATATATGGTTAATTTATTGGAGAAGTTTAAGACGGGAAAGAGAGCAGTGCTATTCCACCTATTACGACTGCGACTCAAAATGAGTGCTTCAAATTATTTTTATTTATTATTTTCATTTGTATTTTCATTTTTAATAGCAATTTTATTTTCATTTTTTATTTTTATATTTATATATTTTTTTACTTTCTCGTATACATACGTATATATGGAGTAATATACGTACTATGGAGAAATATATAGTGCTGCGCCAAAAAAAATGGATTTTCGCCAGAAAAAAATTCCGTGTCGGGTCTGATAACGAAAAAGTGGATAAATCCAGCTGCTATTTTAAGAATAAAATGCTCTAACACGTGGTATAGCAGAATTCCTGTCTTGTGGGTCCTTGATACAGGAAAACAATTGACGGCAAATCGTCCGTCCGTCCGTGTGTATGTGATCACTAGCGCCTAAACTGTACGTACGATGTTTTCCAAATTTAAGAAATCCCTGGCGATCTGGCTCGAGCCGAAGCTTTGAGATTTTCAAAAACAACCAATCAATTTTCGGGGTACTTTACATGAAGCCCCTGGGACATTTTCAAAATTTTCTTGTAAACGGCTTCAATTTTTTTCTTTAAATTTCTTTAAGAATAGAGAGAAATACACTCAGAATAGAAAGAATAAGTACAGTAAGAACAGTAAGAATAGAGTAAAATACACTCAGACATATTTTTAAGTTTTCGAAAATTTCAAATGTTTGAATTTTTCCGTGTTTTTCTATAATTACAAAATTCCAGAAAATTGCAGTGTTTTTTCCTTCAAATGAAATTTGTTGTCCATAATAACTTTAACTTTCATGTATACGTACGTAGATACGGAGTAATATACGTAGTATAGGGAAAGTTATGTAATGCTGCGGAAAATCGATTTCGAGATTTTATCGGAAATACACGTTTTGGGGTCCCCTGATACCGAAAAATGTTTTTCTCTCAAAACGTCCATCTATCCGTCTTTCCGTCAGTTTGTGAGCAACACTAGCGCTCAAACCATACGTGCGATTTCTTCCAAAATGAATATTCTCTGGTCATTCTACGTCCACTCGAGGCACCGCGATTTTGAAAAACTTTCTTCAAAATTTGGGGTACTTTACATAAAGTACCCTGGTCATTTTCAAAATTTTCTCAAAAACGGCTCCAAATTTTTTCTTTCAATTTCTTGTAAGAATAGAAAAATATACTTATTAAGATGGTATAGGTCTCATTTTTCACGGTTTACTCTGAATTTTCGAAAATTTTACAGGTTTGAAGTTTTTTCTGCGTCATCCTACAAGTACACAATTGAAGGTATTGAAATTGATGTAAGTTCTTCCTGTTGATCCTGGTATATGATTAGATGCGTAGATGGTAGGATTTAATATGTATTGACTATAAGGGATTTCATATCTCATTTTACTTTCCCGTATACGTACGTATACACGGAGTGATATACGTAGTATAGGGAAAGTTATGTAATGCTGCGGGAAAAAATGGCCAATTTTCGGCGGAAAAAAATTAATTGCCGGGCCGTGAAAACGAATAAGTGGATAAAACCACTTGCTAAATTAAGAAAAAAAAATCTCCTAACACATGGTGTAGCCAGAAACCCTGCTTTCTAGGTCTTTGATACCGAAAACCCAATTGAAAGGAAAACGTCCGTCTGTCCGTCTGTGAACACTGCTAGCGCCTAAACCATACGTACGTTTTCGTCCAAAATGGATATTCCCCGGCCGATCTGATTCTAGTCGAAGCTTTGAGATTTTGAAAAAGATTCTTCAAAATTTGAGGGTACTTTATATGAAGCCCCCCGGGGATTTTCAACATTTTCTCAAAAACCGCTCCAAATTTTTTTCTTTAAATTTCTTGTATGAATAGAGTAAAATACACTTTTTAACGTGGCATAAGTCCGATTTTCACGTACAGCTCTGAATTTTCGAAAATTGTGAAAGTTTGACTTTTTTTCGGCGTCTTTCTCCAACTGCAAAATTGAAAATAGAGATTTTTTTCTTCAAATAAAATTTGTTCTGCATTTTGAGTTCTTTCATAAAGGTCATATAGATTATTTTAAAAAATTTAGTAGTTTTCGTGCAATATTGCGTGCAATATGTGCAATTTTTAAAAATTGATTTTCTTAAAAACGGCTCCAAATTTTTTCTTGAAACTTTTGGCGAAGATAGCGCTAAATATACTCTATCAGATAACATGAACGTCTTGCTGGTCTACACGTTGTTTTTTTCAAAAATTACAAAAATGTAAATTTTTTGATGTCTCTCACGCCGTCAAAATGTACATTATAGATGTGTTTAATTGTTTAGTGCGTTTCTCTACACATAAGCTTCAAAGTATCTCCAATGATGGTTTTTGAAATGTCCATAAGTGGTCCATAATAAAGCAACAAAATTGCCAAATTTTCTGAGATGTTCGAACGAAATTTTCTCAAACACTATCGAAAATTTTTCGCCGAAATTCTCAACAATGGCAAAGAGTTCAATTCTCTCCCATATTCCAGAAGCTTGATTTCGGCCGCGATATTTGGGGCCCCAAAATCAAAATAATGCTGAAAAATGTAGGTGTTGTTTAATCACACACAAAATGAAAAGTATGCATTGCACTGAAACGAAAAGTAAACCATCGCGTCAATTGAAAAGTTTTCTAAATATTTTGTTTTATAACATTTTCTCGAATTAATGTAAAGATTCCCACAAATGTGATATTTCCACCTATTATATTTGATCAAAGAGGAACAGTGATTTTAAATTTGAATTGGTTACCATGACAAGAAAGTTGTTATTAAACAATGTGTGTTTATTTCTCGATTCAGAAAATGAACACTGTAATAGATTTAAAATGAAATATTATGTAAATGTGTGTGTATCAGTCAAAATACATATTAGTGTTGTGGATTTCGGGTGATCGTAGTGTATTACTTATGTTGTGAGTTTATTTCATGCTTTTTTCTCGAATAATTTTATTACTGAAATCCTTCGCTTGCTGTTTGTGCCCAAAGTGAAGAACATTCGTAAGTATTTGACGATTTTACGTAATATTTTACAATGAATGATAAAACTATAATTTGCATTTATAATTTTTTAATCGTTTGTAGTTAACATTTTGTTTAGTCTTGCATGGTATTGCTTTCCCTGTTTCAAAGTATTTGAAGTAATGTTCATTTGTGGTAATATTTATATTAGTGGCGATTTGTTTACATTATTGTATTTACGAGTACATTTGCTTTAAATAATGTCTAGTAAATTTTTTCGAGAACTCGCTTTTCTGTAAAAACTAGCTCAAAATTTCGCATTTTCAGAAACACTCAAACACAATTTTCTCAAAAATTGTTCCAAATTTTGTCTTCAAACTTTTCGAACGGATAGTGCTCATTGCACTCTTTAATATGACATTAAGTTAAATTTCGGGTATTATTTTGCTTTTGCAAAAATTACATACAAGTATTTTTTTTGAAACTTCTCTCACATCGTTAATATGTACATTTCCAGCAAATTGTAAACACTATTGTATTTGTAAATTAATGTTCTTCAAATGACTTCAAATGAAGTGTTCCGAAAATTCAAACATGTTCTGTGAAAAAGAGCTTCATGTTTCGCATTTTTAGTAGCGCTTACACGCCATTTTCTTCAAAACGGGTAAAAGTTTTTCCAAGAAAATTGCCGTTTAGGAAGAAGTTTATTGTTCTTTAATATTCTAAAAATTAATATTTCCGTTCTACCATTAGGAAATTTAATAGTCAAGAAAATGTCAAAAAAATATACTTTGGAAGGAAATAAATGGCAGTTGGCACGAGTATGTGGTAGAATAGCTAGTCCAGACCCAAGGAAATAGAAAACTAATACGGGAAAGTCTGTGCCATTCTGTAGCACCACTAGTTTTCAAAAATGGCGCTTAGCCGGTTGATGCATAACACCGTCCAATTAATAGAAATCATGCAGGAAAAGGTGAAACGCCATGTCACTGCGTCCGACTCGGGTGAGAAGTGATGAGCAACTGAATTCGCAGCGTCGCTCGCGTTGAGACGCCGCGCGGTGGGCTGAACGGGGTCGAAACGCGCGTATAGAATGTTAAGTTAAATAAATATTTATTTAGTGATTTTAAACCGGTTTTTGGAGTATGAATCTAACGAAAAATATTCTAGATGTGAAATAATAATATTCCACTTAATTTATATTGTTTATTTATTTATTATGTCATTTTCCGTCATGACATCCAGCGCTGACGCCTGGACTGCTGACTACACTTCTACAGAGAGAGGCAATTCCGGGCGACGAATATTTTTTTCAATTGTTCACTAATGTAAAATATTTATTTCACAGATATGTGTTTCTATGTTGTTTTATAATTGCTCGTCGATTATCACTTAGTTAATTGAAATGAGTCTTTTTTCAAAGCTCATCATGTAAAGTTTAAATTTTCGTCATTTTCAGAAAGGCAGGCCAAGGTGACTGTTGTTAACGAAAATATATTACCAAATGTTCACTTAATAACATTTATTAGTTTCATGAAAGTGTGTTTAGTTGCTTTTGTATAATTGCTCGTCAAAAATCACTTACTTTTGGATAAGGCGCTTTCTTTAAAATCTCGTCAAGAAAACTAACATCTAAACTAAAATCTCGTAACAAAAACATCACCAAATGTCCAATTAATTACAGTTATTAATTTCACTGAAGTGTTTTTAGTTGTTTTCGAGTAAATGTCCGTCAAAGATCTCTTAGTTTTGGAAACGACACTTTATTTCAAACCTCAAGTAAACTTTTAACGATCGCCATTTTAAAAGAGGCCAGCCGAGGCGGTTGTTGTTAACGGAGAAACATTAACACATGTCCACGTAATAACATTTAGTAATTTCATGGAAATGTTTTTGGGTGTTTTTGTGTAATTGTCCTTCAAAAATAATTTAGTTTTGGAAATGGCTCTTTATTTCAAACCTCAAGTAAAGGTTTAACGGCCGACATTTTAAAAGAGAACAGCCGAGGCGGCTGTTGTTAACGAAAAAACATTAACAAATGTCCAATTAATAATATTTATTAATTTCATGGAAATGTGTTTGTGTATTTTAATGTAATTGCCCATCAAAACTGACTTAATGAACGAAAATGACGCTTTCTTTCAAACCTCGTCATGTAAACTTTAAACGGTCGCCATTTTAAAAGGGGCCAGCTGAGGCGGCTGTTGTTAACGAAAAAACATGAACAAATGTCCATTTAATAATAGTTATTAATTTAATGGAAATGTTTTTACTTGTTTGTATGTAACTTCCCATCAAATATCAATTAATTAATTCAAATCATGCTTCTTTTTAACCTCGTCATGTGCAGTTTAAACAGACGCCATTTTGAAAGAGATTGGCCAAGGTGGTTGTTGTCAACGAAAAACTACTCGTAATTACAAATGTTTATTTAATAACATACTTTAATTTCAAAGAGATGCTTTTAAAGGTTTTAATGTTATTGCTTGTCAAATTTCACTTATTGCATGTTTCAGTTCTGCAGATGTCAATTTCATATGTTTAAATTTAATGAAAAAGAATGAAATTTGGCAAATTAAAAGAAGGAATATGTTTGAAAAGAAATTGAAAATTTGACGCAATTAATAGAAATACGAAAGTTGAGAAGATTAAACATTTTCAAGAAGTAAACGTTTCGGTATTTTGTCCGGTGGTAATAATGCACTTTCCAAGCACCATTAACGTAAACTTTAAACGGTCATAATTTTGAGAGGGGCTGACCGAGGCAGATGATCTCACCTGAAAAATGTTCAATAATGTTCACTTAATAATATATATTGTCAGTGATGTGTTTTTGAGTGTTTTTGTTTAATTGCCTGTGAAAGCTTACTTAGTTAAAGAAATAAGAGGCTTTTGCACACCTTAATTACGTAACGCTTAATTAAATTAAAAATAAAAATAATTGACACAGCAAAGGCTTTAATATATTTAGAAGAGTATATAAAAGTACATATAATTCCTGGAAGTTGAAAAATTGATTAGGGAAAAGTTATAAACAATGAAAGATAAGTGTATTTTCACTGCTTGAGTGGCTGAATTTTTCCTCGGCTGAAAGGCATGGATTTGTGGGTGTCGTACGGCGGTAAGCATTGACACAAATTATTATTTTGTTCTGATTTCTAGTAATTTGAAGTATGTAGAATTGATATTTATCAAGAAATAATCCTTTTTCAAAAATTAAAATTTGGTTCCTACGCGCGCGTTTCGACCTTGTTCAGACTACCATGCGACGCTGCAGTCCTGCCCCAGCACAATGCTCAGCACATGGGAGCGAGTCTTACATGATACTAACAGATTTAGAATTAGAATACTCTTAATTTATAATTCAAGTAGATGCATGACTCTACAAGGATTTGAATTTTGAAAATTGTTATGCTTTTTATTTAGCTAAGTATTTTAATAAGCTGGGTGGTGTAATAATTGTCGGAAGGCGTTGCGGTGCAACGTTCGCAGGCTTATTTCCAGGAATCTATAAGCCGCTTGTGACTTCGCGATTCCTGGGAAGGGATCGAATCCGAGCATCCTGCCGGCGGAGAGAGCTGGGCGAGAGTGTAAAAATGTCATATAATACATTTAGATGACAGTGAAGAATAAATTGCACCAAACACGTAGTTGTGTTTACCAGGATGTGCATATACATGAGATGCGTAACGCATTTAAACTATATTTAAAAATAAAGATCTTGTGACTTGTTCCAACATTGCTCAAGTGCAGTTTTACCAGCAATACAGTTGGCAATGTTTCAAACACGCCAAATAAAAGCACAAGAAAATAAATATCCGCATGCTAAGAAGCGATGTACAAGTGAAGCACGGGTGGAGGGCGTGCGGCGCCACCGCCGGTGGCCGCCGACTGTTCGGCCGTGAAACATTGAGAGCCATCGACACGCCGGGAGCGGCGGCGTCAGTCAGACGCGAGTTTAACACGGCGCGCGCCTTAAAAATGCATCACGCGAAAAAGGCAGGCGCTAGGGGCGGGGCGCGCGAAGGCTTCCGTCCTTCGTTTGCGCTTTACGCCTGTCGCTACCCGAATCAATCCATCTGAAACGTGAAGATCGCCAGTGGTTGGATTCCCGTTCCACCGGAATGCCATCTGCCAATCGGACATCAACCCGTACGTCTGTCCGTCTGTCCGTTCTGTCGGTCTGTCCGTCTGCCGGTCTGTCCGTCTGTCGGTCTGTCCGTCTGTCGGTCTGTCCGTCTGTCGGTCTGTCCGTTCTGGCGGTCTGTCCGTCTGTCGGTCTGTCCGTCTGTCGGTCTGTCCGTCTGTCGGTCTGTCCGTTCGGTCGGTCTGTCCGAGCTGTCCGTCTGTCCGTTTGTGGGTTTTAGAAGTTTGACAATGATAATCGTATTTTACACAGAAAAACCGTTTGCATTGAAGTTGCGTCAAAACACTTGCAAGGCCTTGTGGATTTTTTTAATGTTTTCAGAAAAAATCAAATAGAGCTGTGTATTGATTCAGCAAAAAATCTAGCTAACGAACTATCGATCTAACCGTAATTTTGTGAAAAGCATATACGAAAGGTTAATGTTCGACGAAAGGCCCTTGGATGATGCGACCATAATGATTTAATTTCAAAAGTTTAAAATTCAGCTTTACTGTGCACTAGACACGCTTATTCAGCAAATGGGATGGAGACTTGTTCCACCGAGTGTACCATGGTGTATAAAATGGGTTGATGAGAGAGAGACCGAGGGAAAGGCAATGAGAGATATATGTTGATCATGAATAAATATGTTGTTTTATTGTGAATATTGAATAAATATTTATTGATTGAACTTTAATACCGAGCAGAGACGCATCACACAAAGATACGTACAATACATTTTTTTTATATTTCAATATTTATTATTTTCAATATTTCAAAGTTTAGCTGCCGTAGCTTCTAATTTTGGTTTTCTTACAGGACTTTCTTTACATGAAACCTCCACTGAAGTACTAAAGAAATCCGCAGCTGATTTCTCATTAAAATACAAAGATGATTTAAACGCCAACGAGTTGTGTGCTAAGAGATTGAAAGCTCCAAACACCTAATAAAATCAATATTGCCTGATTTAAAAAAATGTAGATTACATTGCACATCTTAATTTGCATGAAGAAAATGAATTAGTAACCAGTTATTACAATATAGGCATTGCACTTCGCCCAGCGTTGACGCTACCTATGACTTGTGCTAGCTGTGAAAGATCTTTCAGCAAAGTGAAATTCATAAAAAATTATTTACGATCGCAGATTGGTCACGAACGTTTGAGTAATCTCGCTTTACTATGGATTAAGTACAACATTGCAAAAAGTATTAATGTAGACCATATTATTGAAAAATTGGTCTGAGAAAATGTTAGAAAACTCAATATTTAAGAGATAATATAATGCCCTAATAAACGAACTCCTGTTGTCTGGCTTCCCTTTCGACGTAATAGAAAGAAAGAACTAATTTTATCCGAATTTTTTCCTTAAATATATACATAAAAATAAGTAAACTTTCAGAGTTATTGTATTGTTACTCTTCCTAGAAAATAAGTCTTGGAGAGCGCAAAATTCAAATCTTGCCAGGGGCGCACATAACCTTAGCTACAACTCTGAGTAGCAGCATTCTGTAGAGCTACTTTGACAACACCAGGGATGTCGTCAATGGAAACAGTACTCCCAGGATGCGATTGCATCAACCCACACAGAGTCTCACGATAAATGCTTTTGAACGGTCCGTGTACAGATCGAAATAGCAGTAGTTCCTGAAATTAAAATAACTTCAATCAGATAGTATCCGGGCAAGTAGTGACACAGTCATAACGTCTCCCTTTGAACCTGTCACCACTGCCCAGAGAGCCATTCATATGAGTTACCTTTCTTTTCTCAGGATATATTGTCATTCATGTAAATCAAACGACTTGGAATTGGGGCATAGAAAGTAATTTTTTCAATGAATCTGAGTAGTTGAATCTATCTCGAATTACTGTTGCTAAGGTTGAATCCGCCAAGCTGATAGATTTTTTACTTCACTGTGTTGAAAACAAACATTTCTTAAATAAGCAAACCAAGCAATTATTCTTGCAGGACCGCACAGAGCAAACTGAGCCAAGGAATTGAAACACCTAAGTGAACTATCATGAGTTGCGCTCTATCGGGCCGGTCATTTAACTCGATGTCACAACTAGCCCCGGTCTCCCCTAAAGAATAATAACATTACCTGATCTTATTAATAGTTATTATTAGTTTGAGAAATTGTGTGTTTTTGTAACACAACTTGTTTGCAAGATAAGAATGATAATTTGTCAATTCATCAGAAAATGATCAGTGCATATATTTCTTTCAAAATATATTTATTGTTTCTGTACAACATACATGTTTTCCAGTGGTTTTAGAATACAAAATGTATTTTACAAACATATTTTATGACTATCCACAGAGAGTAACTTTTATCCATGCGAGATGTGTTAATAAAAATAATTTCTTCTTTAATGAAAATTATTTTTCTTTCTTTTCAGTCTCTACTTATATAATCTTTATAAATTTCACATTTTATTTTTCACTGGAAGCTCACAGGTCCGTTCTTAGTTCTACCACAAAAGTGGTTACATTTTCATTATCTACGTTACATTTTTGAATACGTGCATAATTACCAGAGAATCGCAGTCCTGGTTTAGTCTTGCGTGTGACCGCGGCTGAGATGGCGTGGCGTGGCGTGACGTGGCGTGGCGTGGCGCGGCGCGAAAAAACGCCGTGGGTTTGTTGGAGCATGGGAGGGATGGTTGTCGCGACGTCGTGTGGTGTGGCGTGGCGCTACGTGCCATGGTGTGGCGTGACGTGATGTGACGTGGTGCGGCATGGCGTGGCGTGGCGCGGCGTGTGAAACCGCCGTGGGTTGGTTGGAGCAAAAACCCGAGGGCCGCGCGCGCTCCCTGGCTCAATTGCCGGAGGGAGGAAGGGGTCAGCGGGGGCTCTTTTTGCCCTGGGAAGGGGCCAGGGGTCAGTGGATCAGCACCGCCTGAGAGACCCAGTCGCAGCCAACGCACGGCGCGCGCTGGATTGCAACCGCAGCGTTGCGTCTCTGCGCTTTCTGTGGTTCAAGGAATTTTAAGTACTTGTGGTGTCTGTAGAAGGCAAACACCAGTCAGGTAGTGTAAAATCGCATTGTTTTACTAGATATGACAACACAGCTCTATCTGAATGTTTAAAAAAGACCAACAAAAATTTCTCGAAATTTAATTCATTGTAACACCAAAAATGGATATCATAAGATGACTACCTTCTCTTATGTGGCTTGTCTGTCCTCGGGCTTAGAATGTTAGGTGAAAACATATTGATAAAAATACTTCATTAATTTTTCTCCTCATAAGATTAGGTTTGATAATAGTGAATATGATCAATTGGTTTATAATTCATGTTAGTCAATAAAGCAGGATAATAATTCATTCATATGTTTTACCACTTCATGTGCCTTGAATGAAATCTTCCCTCCCCAAAAACATTTTTATAGAGTACCTTGAAAAAAATTCTAGAGTGTTCCAGTTAAAAATAGTGTAATAGATTCTTCGTGATGGGAGGAATAGAGTGAGCTATTGATCGCCTCAGTAGATATTTTAAAACCACAAAATGTGTTTTACCTTTTTAAAATAGCAAAAATTCAACGAACCCCCACCTGTTGAATTTGGCGATTCGACATGAGCCCGATTCCTCTCAAAACCAGTGCCCTAAGCGTATTTCCAACAGATGTTTCGTTTTCCAGAAATTCGCGAATGGCGCCCGTGAAAAAGGTACTGTAGGAAGTGGCCATGTCTGGTGCGTCGACCGCCTCGAGCCGGGGGCAAAGTGAATGCGCGAGGCCAGGGGCAGTCGACGCGCCATTTGCATCCTGATGGATGAGCGAGCGGCGCCAAACTGCTGCGCCGCTCCGCTCCACGGCAGGGAGCCCACATCGATAGCGATGTTTTCAAAACATCCATGTTGCTACAAAAATAGCGATGTTTTAATCATCGATGTATTGAAGCCGATGGTTTTTGAACATCGATGTTTTGTGATCGATTCGTTTTCAATGTTCTGTTCGTGGATGAAAAATTATCATAACTACAATCGTGTAAAAGTTAAAATACGAAATGGCACCACTGTCTTACGTGTTCGAACCAAACGAGCGCGGTTTGTACTACATCGGGCGGACTCCCTCGACCGAGATGACTGAACCCCTGATGTTTACTTCGTATTTCTCACATGAAGAGGCGTTTTGGAACGTTGCTTTTGTAATATTTAATATTAGAGATTACTAAACCAGCATTAAAACGTCGATGGTTTTTGGTCGATGTATTATTAATATTGATGTTTTCATTTTGAACATCGCTGTTGTGTTGTCGATGTCGCTTCACCATTCCACGGCACAGAAAAGCGCACACGAATGCTGCGGGCTATGCCGTCTACGAATCAACAGCTCCCTCTTTTTTTTAAATAATTTATTAATCCTTGTTCGGCCTGTTACGCCTTTCAAGGTTTTGAATCATACATAAAAATACCATACAAAATTGATAACATACGGCACATTTTACAATTTTTTTAACTTATAATTAAATATTAACTAATTACAGAGGAGTGTCCAGGAAGGGTCCTCTAACTACTCGTATTTATAAGTTGTTATTAACTGCTTTCTTTTCTGCCATTTTACGGAGGTCCAAGTAAGTCTTTGGATTGCCGACTTTGATTCTTGGATACGGGATGAAGTAGAACCTAACTTAAATTTTTGGGTTGCACAGCTCCCTCTACATACCTACAAACCTGACAGCAAATACGCTCTTTCTGATAATTCTGTAGATCTCAGTGAAACATAAGACCTCAATGACCGTATTGAACTGAAAAAGTTGTAGTCTGTTATCATTGCGCAGATATTAATCGTTCTCCCTTTCATTCTTTAATTCTCTCAAGTTTCGTCCATGAACCGGTGCTTGTATCTCGCACGAGAGGAAGTAGGGACTTTATTTCAGTGTTGACGCCTTATCAGGTTGTGTTTTACCACGTTTGTTACCCTTCCGCCATAGGAGAAAGTTTAACCACGTCGTACCTCGTACAGGGAAACGACGTTGGGGAACAAAATGATGCCACGCCGAAGAGCGAGAACATTCTGGTTGCCACTTCGACGCCACCGCAAGCAAGTCGAAATCCAAGCAAGTGCGCTCTCAGTTAGGGCACGTGCGTAAATCCTCTTTTTGCACAGAATAATGCTTTTTAAAAAATATTTTGCAACAATGCACCTGACACGTTCTTATTTGATACGAAAACTTCCAAAGATCGAAGTAGTTCCATTACAAACGAGACAGTGAATTATTTCAATTGAATCAAACGGCCTCCAAAATCCCTGTATTACATAGGAAATCGTAGAGCGCCGCATGAAAAGAAAGCATTTCTTTTTCTGTGTGCGAGAGGGTTTGTACGAATGGTTTGAGAAGACACGAAAAAGTAATTAGAGGCGACTTCCAGAAACGCAATTACAGGCGAGGAGGCACAAAGGCGGCTCGTGCGCCAGCCGGCCGGCCGGTCGGCGGGCGCGGGACATCTGTCCTCAGTGAATGCATGAGTGGAATGGCGCCGCGGCGGCGGCGGAGTCCACTCGGCGGTGACCCATTTCTCAGGTAATGTTCTATTTATTGATCGGAGGGGGGCGGGGCGGGGCGGGGCGGGGCGGCGGCCGCAACAAAGCGGGCGAGCGCGCCCGGTCGATCAGGCAGGCGGTCGATCTGGCGGTCGACGGCGGCGGCGGCGCGACGGACAGCCGGCAAAACATCACCTTCCTCCAGCCCCCACCCCTCCGCTTATCCCCTCCCAACTCCTCTACCCACCCCCACTCCCACCCACGCCTCTGCACCGAGAGTGTGGCAGCGGGCAGGTCTAAGACGCCTCGCCACCCGTCTATGGAATCTTCAGTGGGCAAAACTACTTTAGGGCACGTTTTCTTGAGGGTATTCCGTTTTCTTACATGTATCGCATAATGCCTTCCAACATTATCATTGTCATAATCTTATCGGTCCAGGTGAATGCCTTAACAAACGGGCCATTGACCGCGCACGATCTTCCCTTCCTCGTCTTTGTCTTTCCTCTCCAGTTACACACACACACACACACACACTTCCTCATCGACACAACTTACACTTCCTCATCGACAACCCAGTGGGGAGCTTAGGCATACTTCGGAGATACTTGGAGAAGGAAGACTTGCAAACGAACGTGTTAGTTGATATCAGTTGTCACGAACCAGCGAGGACAGAGACACTGCTACCTCCCGAGATAATATCCAAACATCTACGAACATAATGACTAAAGCAATTGACACGCCTAAAGACATTAATCAACGATCTGATTCATTCGTACGTGGTATATGTCACAGTTCAATTGGAGGAGAAGAAATCAATATAAAATAAATCAATTATCCACTGGCATTCAATAATAATACATACTTCCAACAAGTGGTTTTATTTAGGCCAATATCAGTCTTCAGACATTATGATCGATACATTATTATATTGTAATTCCAAAACGTTCTATTAATTCAACATTCATGTCACTATTTTGTAATAAAAACATTTGGCGACCATACAGAGAATATTGTCTGAAACATAATCATATTAGAGCTAGAGGAATAGCACAAGACTCTGAGCTTGCTCTGAGGCGTTCGAAAGTAACAGGAAAAAACAAACTAATTTCGTTCTAAAAATAGGGAGATTGACGACTTCATAGACAATTTTTTTTTATACGATACGAATTTTGGCTAATTATCATCTTTTCTATATACTTTCAATGCAAATGTAAGGTAATTACAATGATTACTTTACATACATTGAACTAATCCGACGTTAGAACTGTTATAACTTTATGAAGTTCATGAATATTGTATCCGGCTAAGTGCTAATCATAGAATTCCAGCCTCAAAAATTGATTATTTTGTATATTTCTGGGGAATTTTCAGATTTTTAAAGAAACGTCCCAGAACATTGGATTATTTAAATCATAGCTTTGCAGCTTCAAAGAGACATTTTCGGCAATTAAAACAGATATTGCTCTCGGTAGCGCATACTTTTAATGTGTCAAAAAAGGTTTGTTCTCTGTAAAAATGAACAATGATAAATATCAACCTTTATAAAAACACGCTCTTTAAAATTATCTCAAATTTGAAATATTTATATGCAGAGCAAATTGCACATAACATTTCCCTTGCAGTGGCAGAAAGAGGGGGAGAAGATGAGTCTATCATATTCCGGGGGTGTCAACTACTTTCGTCTTTACCCCATGAGTGTAGACCATGTAATAACCGGGACGTGAGGTTATTTCTCCCACACTAGAACGGGACTTTCGGCGCTGACCCACATGTCAGCTAGCAAAATCCCCCCTCCCATCCCGAAAGATCTTTATGCTAGCGGGGCACCGCCCCAAACGGAACATGCTTCAAACTTCCGGCAGATCACGTGAAATGTACGATACTGTAGTTCAAGTGTGTGTATGTACAAGGGGAGACGGGATAGGAATGAGGAAGGGAAGATCGCGCGCGGTTCAGGGCTCATTTGTTCGGGTGCTGCTCCGGCATTCGCCTCGTATTGATCGGGAAACCACGGAAAACTCCCGGTCAAAGGGAGCTGGATTTGTCCTCCCGACAGCAGCTGAATTCAATCTACGCGGCTATCTAGCTACAGCTCGACCACTTACAAAAAACCCATCATGGCGTCGCTTACCTCGGGAGGCGTGGCGAAGCCATCCCCCTCTACCCCCGAGGGGGAGCTTAGTTGAACTCGAGGACCGCCTGCAACGATAACTGATTCGCTCTTGCAACTGAGTTCTCAGGCTTCAACACTCTAGGGTTCGGGACGTTGAAGGCCAGGCTATATTCTCCCCACCAGCCCAGGCCGAGCCGGCGGTGGTAGCTTCTCAAGTGGTGCCTCTAAGAGAGGGAACCTTCTCCTCCGTCACTTTTGGCGCATGCGCAGTCCAGGTATTTTTTCTAAGTGGTCGAGCTATAGTGTGGAAAATCCGCCACCGTCGCAACTCGAAACTTATACTGCAATTTTTTAACTGTGGCCCTGACAGGAATCAGCTGTTGACGGTTTCACCCAATCGGGAGCTTGAACGGCACCATAGTGACGTCACTGTCGTGAAATGTGAGCTTCCGATTGGATGTCAACGAAACAGCTGATTCCTGTCAGGGGCAGAGTTAAGAAAATCGCAGTATAGTAGGAACTCACAATCAGAGACACTGCAGCGGCAACGGCAGATCTACTGAGCTATCTCAGCCGGTAGGAAGAGGGACAAGAGGGGGAAATTTTGAGGGACATGCTGAGGGCAGGCGTCTGAAAGCGAGGAGACCGAAGCCGTCGCTCAAAGGGAGACGACCAACGACTTCTGTACTAAGCAACGTGTCGAAAGAGCTGCTCTAGGATCGGGGACACGAAAGCCTTTCAGAGCGTTCGCCCCGCCCCGCTCCGTCACGCGAGCCGGGAGTTGGGTGGAAGTTGCGGTGGGGACAGACGCGGCCGCCGCCACCGAGTGAAAAATACAGCGGGGTTCGTCCTTCGGCCTTCGACTAAAGGTCGCTTTATCGGACGAGCATAAAATATGGAGCGACTGACTTATAAAGGGAAGTAATTGCGTTAAGCGGAAACGGTTCGAAACAAAGAGGCTTTCATTCAAATTGAGGCTGCGCGGAGGGGGTGGGAAAGCCCTTGCCCGGAAACGCATGGACGGCTCCTGGAAGTTTCCGTTGGTGACCACAACAATTGGGCTGGAGTTGGAACAATTTCAAATATTGCTACGGCGACAAATTGCCTAATGATCTACTTTTCTCACATGCAATACTGCAGTATACAGTTTTGCATACAATTTGTATTTCTCTAATGATAAACATGTCTTATATAATACTTAAACAAAAATATGCGGCAAGTATCGCTGTACGCCTACTGTATTTAAACTACACCGAGTTTCAGTAGTGAGTATTTGCAAGTGCATGGTGTCCGCGAAACTTGAAGTATTTGAAGCGTACTCTTAAAGGAGTGGAACACGTTTCGAAAGATGAACACATCTTGTAACATTCGTTTTGCCTTCGACAAAGGATTTCAAAATATCCAAATGCCGACCCTTTCATACCAATGGGACAAATCATTAAGACACAGCAACCGCAGAAGAAAATAGGAGGGAGGGGGTAATGAATCAATGTCAACTTTAGTTTCACTTGTATTTACAATTAGATTTCTCGTTAGAACCCTCCGTTCCTAGACGCCATACGTTTTTCTGCATATGCCGGTGTGTGAAGAGCCGTTACGATGTTAGTCCTGCTTCTTCTGTTCGTTAATTTACACTCAGAGTGAGCTATTTGCCAATTCTTTTCGATCTTGAGTGATTGATCTTCCCTCATAGTCTGTAGTAATGGCTGTTGAGATAAAATCACTCGACTGATAATGATATTACAAAGCAAATATCCATTCACACATCAAAGCTTATTTTAAATGTATAATCCTTGAATGTGTTTTTCATGTTTCGCTTCTTTTTGGAAAGAAACAATTCTAAATTGAGTTAAGTTAAATCAAGATTAGCCTTTAATTCATTACAAGTACAAAAATCGTAACATAAGCATCCGAATGAACTGTTGCTTAGAAACGGGTGTATTAAACACTGGTGGTGCATTGTTAAATAATTGGTAATATTAGTACGTAATATTACCAATTATTAAAACTTCTTTCCTATGAAAACTTTAGTCATCACTTAAAATACCCCTAAACGAGACGTGAGATGTTAAAAAAAATAATTTTCAGTGAATTATTTATTTTATAAGTTAAAAGAAAATTGCTTCGTGCCATTGAATGTAGGGTATTGCATTCTATTCTTACATAACGTTTAAAGAAAAAATAAAACATTTCCCAATGTAGGATTCAATCTAGAGCGCACGCGCCATTCGAATGACGCGTGCAACCGCTCTCCACTGCGGAGTCCCTCTAACAGGACGAAAATGCTCAATCCAATACCGCAATGGTTCTAATGCAACTCAAAATTAAGGAAAAACTGCCAAAGGACTGAGAAAAATAAAATGATTTCAAGGTCTAATATTGAAGAATATATTGTATTAAGAACGAAAAGCGTAGCTTAAACATTGAACGTGTAGAACAGGTTTGAAAAATGAACTTTTCTAATATTCTAAATTTCAAAGATTCTATGCAAAATAGAACCTATGACACTTCAGAATTTATCTAAATACATGCGCATTCAATACATTGCGCGAACATATCATAACATAATTTTTAAAAGAGAGATATCTACAAAAAAAGGGTCTACTAAATGAAAACAAGGATTTTCAAGCCCTTAATTTATAATTCGTCTACTTTAATTTTGAATAGAACGTAAGTTTCAGTAGGATTGATAGTTATGGAGATGTATGAAAAATGTATAAAATCCCCTGTTAAACGGGTCCCCGACTCTTGAACTGTGTGGGGTGACTTCCGGCTCACCCCACACACTTCAAGAGCTTTAGTATAATGAGCTGTGGGTACCAACAAACAATCCTACCCAGAATCAGAACTTTTTTCTTTTACCACCAGTTTTTGGTATAATTTCAGTGGGCTAATATGTTTCCAAGCTGGATAACGGACATATGCTTTGTATAGAGGACAAAGCCATGTTTTAACCCTCTTGATTTCTAAACTCCCATTCTATTTTCTTCCTGTTGCCTCGGAAACTAAGTTTACATGCTCTTTTCTGTATTCTATCCAAATTTTCCTTTTGTAAACTTCTATAAGGGTCCCAGTGCCCCGCTGGTGGGAGATACTTGTTTGAGGAAATCAGCGCAAGCTGAAAGTTTGGCGCTGGTACCCGCCATCCAGCGGGGAAGATCACCGCTACCTCCCTCCATGAAAAGTTGCGCTACACAACGCTAATCACATTAAACTGCCGACGTCTTCTTCGTACCTTCCAAGTTCTCAAAAAAAAAGATTTTATTTAAAAGTCTTATTATTTGACTACTTTTAATGTAGACATCTACCAGAAATAAGTATTTACTGAATTTACTTTGGATGACATCTTTACTATTGCATTTTCATATCTCATAGTATGTAACAGACTTTCAAGAAAATGTTACTTTTGAAGAAATTCCATTCAGAGTTTTCATTAATTTTTTTTCTTTCTGCAAAAAGGACAAAATATCATTTCTAGCAGAACCTAGCGTTCGTTTTCCTACTCTCTCTCTCTCTCTCTCTCTCTCTCTCTCTCTGTGATTCCTCTCTTTTTTCCTCTTTCTCTCTTTTCTCCTTTCCCTATTTTCCCTCTTTCCCAGTCTCTCTCTCTCTGTCTCCCTCCCTCCTTCGATCTATTCCGCACTGCCTACTTGTCCTGTCCTCTGCGGCCTTGGACCCGTCACACGGCAGCGCCCAGCAACAACGAAGCCCAGGTGGATTGGGAATTGCATTTCACTGAAGCGCCATCTTGTGCTGCAGAGCCATCGAGTGGAGAGTTACAACCAAATGAACAGCACAAACACTTTTTCCATAAAAAAACACTAATATGTGCCAACTTTCATGGAAATCGGTGTGTGTGTGTGTGTATATATATAAACTACAAGCAGCGATCCGTACTATCAAGATGTGTAGCCTATTGAATTAATTTAAATTGGTTCACGATTAACTAAATCATAATCTCAATGACATGCATAATTGAAAAAAAAAATAGTATCGTATTGAACAGAATCAGTAGCGTGCATGGATTTGCAAACTTGTTTCGCTTTGTGTAAAGCGTCGTGAGCGGAAGCGCGCACCGGAGCTGACCAAGGATCCCGCCTGTCAACCCAGTGCCCCTCTCCCCTCACCCTCTCCCTAGAGACATTGGGTTGACAGGCGGGATCGTAGGTCCTCTTCACCACCTCCAACACTCTCGTGCCTCGCCTTCTCCCCTCTATCTTCACCGTATCACTCTCGCCCTCTTGCACCCGCACACTTTTGTTTTCTCCACCTCTCACATTCTCTCGCTGTGGCCACTCTCCCATTCGTCCCTCTCGTCAGTACTCCCCACCACTCTCTCCACTCTCCCTTCTCGCACTCGCCTCGCCCTCCCGCCCCTCGCCGCATTGTCCTGTCGCCCTCTCGCGCTGTCCCCTCGCGCTTTGCTGAAACCCGATCTGACCTCTCCCCGCGCGCCGCCATTAGTATAATCACTTCTCCAGGCCTCAGCCGCCGCCTCCGTCCACGCCTTGCTCAAATATTTATTTTAGACAATGTAAAACACGCCGTCTCTTTTCCCCTTTTCAAAAAAAAAAGCTGCCCATGAAAAAGTAATGCTTTCATAAGCTTAAAGGCTGCGCGCGTCGGGACGAAGAGCGCCGCGCGCACGCCGGGCCTCCCCCCTGGGCCCCGCTCCCGCCTTCCCCTCCCCGCACCCCCTGGCTGCCCCTCTCTCCAACCTGCTCCATCCCGCTCCTATACTCTCCTCTCCGCTCTTAGCTGTTCCCTCCTCCTTCCCCTCCCCGCGCCCCCTGGCTACCCTCACGCCCTCCCCTCCCTCCAACCTGCTCCCACCTCTCAAACGCCTCCGATCATATCTTCTCCCCTCTGCTTCTAGATACTCGTGTCCGCTCGTACCTTGTCCTCCCTGCTTCTACCAACTTCCCCTTGCTTCTTCTAGCTCCTCACTCCTTTTTTCATCTTCGATTCTATTTCTCCTTTCCGTTTCTATCTTATCCTCTCCACACTTACCTTCTCATCTATTCTCTTAAACGCCTCCGATCCTATCTTCTACTCTCCACTCCTAAATATTCCTGTCCACTAGTACCATCTTCTTCCGATCCCACCTTTCATTACCCACTCCTATTCTTTCCTCTCCTCGCCGTTCCCAACTTCTCCCAGCTCCCCCTTCTCCTCCCCGCTCTTACCACGCTCTTACCAACTTCCCCTTGCTTCTTCTAGCTCCTTCTCACTCCTTTTTTCACCTTCTATTCTATGAGTATTTTCTTCTTTCCGCTTCTATCTTACCCTCTCCAGCCATATCGTCTTTTCTCTTAACACCTCCCTCGTACCTTCTCTTCCCTCCCAGATACTCCTGTTCGCTCTTACCATCTTCTCCCGATCCCATCTTCTATATTATTCGTTCCTTCTCCTCTCCATTCCTTTATTCTCTTCTTCACTCCTACGTACATCTTCCAACTTCTACCAGATTTTTCCTCGCTTCTCTGTGGTCCTCTGTACTTTTAATGGCTTCTCCATGCTGCTACATGTTCCTTTCTGCTTTTACATAAACGTTTTGAATCCTACCAGCTCTTATGTACACATTCCCTCTCAGACACTCAACTATTCGCAACCCCTAAAACTCTGCGCATCAACCATCTCTTCTCCACTCTTACACACTCCCCGCTCCTAATCTTCATCGCTCCTACAAGATCCTCTCTGCTCTTTCATAAATCTTCTTAATCTGCTCTTCTACATTTTTCTCTTCCTACCTACATACACATCCTCTGTCGTACCAGTTCCTATACGTTTCTACTTTCTCTTCTTTGAACCCACATACCTCCGTGCTACTACAAGCTCCTTCTCTGTTCTACTGATATTTTTCCCTTAACCGTCTTCTCCTCGCTCCTAAATACGCCCCTTCTTTTCTACTAGCTTCTCCTCGCATCTGCCAGTTCCTCAAATATCCTCCACACACCTCTCCGTTTGTAGCAGTTTTTCGCTCCTGCTACATATACCTCTTCTTTGCTACCAAGTCTTACTTATTTCTACCCCTCCTGGCTAGTGCCTCTTTTCCGCTCGTACATACCCCAACCTATAATTATCGGCTTGCCTCCGCTCTTTACTGCTCCTCCCTGCTAACAGGTCCATTCCGCACATCTTTCCCCGCTGATGCCATCTCATACCACCTGTAATTGCTCAGGACATCTCTAGATGTGTAGAAACCTTTAAGCAGCAGACAAGATTTCACTTGACACTTAATTGTCTTCACTTATCGATTTTAATTGTCTAATGTAATTTGGAAATGGTATAAAATTATATATATATATATATATATATATATATATATATATATACATATATTTGTAAAAATAAATATATATATATAAATAGTATATTGTAAGTTAATATTTGTAGAAAGGTGTTTGGACTGTTATTTACCAGGAATTTGTCTTTAAACTATCGCAGAATTGAACGAACCGATAATGGCGCTCATAGACGTCCCAGAATCCTGAGATTACTTACAACGGTTGGCATTACAGTTTCTGAACGGAGAAATCGAATAGGCTACTCAACAATTCTGTGGAGAACATTTGTTGCACTTCATAAATATTATTTGAAGCAAGTACTATTAAAATGATATTAAAACCGATGGAATCAGCAGAAAATGCATTAAAATGAAGAAGAAAAGTAAAAAATGTCTTATTAGTCGAAATCGACGAAAATTGCAAAACAAATGACAAAAAAATGGGTCATTTCGTTTTGTCATAACAAAATAAATTTCTATACAAATGGCATTGTTATAAAGTGAAAAAAATGACATTTCATTAAAATTCGCCCCCTAAGAATTACGTGGGTGGAATTTGGTTATTATTCGAGCAGTTCTTTTCTCTGATCCTAATTTTCTCTAAAGGATCTGTAGGATATTAAGCCTACTCCAGAACATTATCCCGTATCTGAGGCAGGAATGAACATTTACGAAATAAAGACAACGAGCAACACGAAGGCTTTTTAAATTTTAAAATATTCTGAAACGCGCAGTATATTAAACTTAATTTTGTATTCAATTCACAGAAGCTCAATTTGTGGTTCTACTGAAATGTGAGACCCAAAAATGTTGTTACCTTAACAGCAGTCAAGTCTACATGGTTCATTTTCAATGGGGTATTGATACCAACCTGATCAACCTGATAACATTTGGGATGATGAAGTGGCTGGGCCGGGGCGTTAATCAGTATTCCGCGGGCGTTGTGAGCGCTAAGGGCCTGGCGCACATAACTCTTGAGGTGCCAAGTTGTTCGATCCGGGAGCTCGAGGGCCGCGCCCCTGGCCGCTAGGGGCCGCCGGGACATCGCGGACCTCGCATACCAATCGCCGCCCCCGCCGCCCCCGCCGCCCCCGCCGCCCCCGCCCGCCCCCGCCGCCCCCGCCGCCCCCGCCGCCCCCGCCGCCCCCGCCGCCCCCCGCCGCCCCCGCCGCCCCCGCCGCCCCCGCCGCCCCCGCCGCCCCCGCCGCCCCCGCCGCCCCCGCCGCCCCCGCCGCCCCCGCCCCGCCCCCGCCGCCCCCGCCCGCCCCCGCCGCCCCCCGCCGCCCCCGCCGCCCCCGCCCGCCCCCGCCGCCCCCGCCGCCCCCGCCCCGGCCAGCCAATGACACACTTTGCACTAGTCAGGCGACGTCGAGAACGAAACATCGATGTTGAAAATAAAAACATCGATGTTAATAAGGTTGCCAGACATGTTTTGAGAAAATAGTGAACCGGGGGGGGGGGAAATCTTTGAGTAACAATGCTATTTTATACATTAGTTCAAATCTTCAAATAAAATTCTTTGTGTGCATTAGGGTCAGCACTCATCAGGAGTTTGTTTAAATAGTATATGCATGAACGTTTATGTAGTATAGGCATTTACGAAACACATTTTTAGCTTACGTTTGCAGTGCTGTGCAATTGAACAAAGATACGTTATACGAATAGTTACCAAACTAAGACAACCGCATGGACCTGCGCAACAGCCAGGATTGGAATCAGAGTGTAGTCAGCTCTAATCGAGATTAAAAACTTGTCATAATGAAGACTAAAAACTCTACTAACACTTGTTCGCTCATACAATAAGTTTTTTTCGTTATTCTATAAGATCTTTTTACATGTTCACTATTTTGATTTTGAATTAGTGAATCAGAAATAGAAATAGTGAACAGTTCTCTCAAATAATGAACATCTGGCAACCCTAGATGTTAATAAAACATCTCTAAAAACCATCGATGTTATTCAACATCGATACTTTCAAGCTGAATTAGTAACCTCTTACATTAAATTCGTGTGCAGCCGAATTTAATTTGACAGCATTCATGTTTATCAGTACGTCGAACAAGGGTACGAGAAAAAAGGGGTAGACTCTACGTCCGCAGCGCATTCGTTGGCTAATCTATCTTAAATTACGATGCGGCCCGCGGCTTAACTAGGGTTTGATATGTGGTTCATAAGCCCTTCTAAGTTGTACAACCCCTCGCCTCGGTGTATCTCTGCAGTGTACCTTTGCGTCCTTGCCCTGGTCTTGGTGGTGGGATCAAGATCCGCAGCTTAACAGTTTCCTGTCAGGCTGTACTCCAAATACGAGAAAGCCAAATATGGTTTAAGTATCGAGAATATAGTCGATAAGTATTAAGTATCGATAATATGGTCGATAAAATCTTGTTTAAGTATTTTTTACTTCTCCTGATTTCATTAAATCACGTGAAAATTACACATATCTGGAAAACTTTTGCATTACATCATTTAAAGATTACATTTTCAAGAATACATTTCATTGAGAACATAATGTCTATGAACGTTTAAAACCTAATTGCAGAAGACCGTTCAAAATATTAAAAAAATTGTAATTTTCAAAATTTCAGAGATGTTAACTGGATTTTTACGAGCATACTTTGCTCTATTCTAGCAGCACTTTTAAAAAACAGATACTTTTTGAGCAATTTTTGTGAAAATTATGAGAAATTCGTTGGTATTTTACAAAAAAGTACCCCTAAAATTAAAAGATTTATTTCGAATTTTAAGGGCTTTGTCGAGCCAGATCAATTGGAATTATTAATTTTGGGAAAATTCTACGAGTGTGTTTGTTTTAGGAGCTAGCTTATATTATTGCCCAACGGAAAGAAAGATAAAAGTTTTGAAAAAAAACAACTCTTGTTTCTTATCTGGGACCCCCGCTAAGTGCATTGAAATTAAAAAGTTGACATTGATTATTTTCAGAATTATATATCTATCTCTGTACTTCAGACATATCCGCACATACAACGCATACATGAAATACAATACTGTTTAAGCAATTCATAAATAAACTATTCATTAACATTTACTTATCTGTAAGAGTAAATACATATGAAGTGTCTGTCTATGATTTTCAAATTTTCAGCTTTAAACATTGTTTCAGCTTGGTTATTCGATTATTGAGACTAATTTCACATCAAATCAATTGTTATGTGGCTGAACGAACCGATTTAATTAAAACCTACGGTATCTATCAATATGGAATTGAAACAATTTATCGATAGTACTAATAGGTCCAACATCGTATTTATTTTACCTGAATATTCCCAACGATTCCGAAAATATGAGTTTTGTGTTGATCCCCCTGCACTCCCTTGCTCTGCCACTTGCCTTACATCAACATCAGTGAACAAATCTGAAGGGCCTGTCTGTGATTTAGAATTTTCAGCTTTTGAATACTTTTCCAACTTGCATATTCGATTACAAAAATGCATTGCACATCAAATCAATTCTTGTCGGTCAGTGTTTCTGTACAAATCGATGTAATTAAAAAACTGCTATATCTATCATCACGAAATTTACGGACATTATAGATACTATCCATGGGACTAACTTATGTCTCATTTTACTGTGATGTCCTAAAGCAGGGCTGTCAACCGGAGCACGTACGTGCTCGGAGCGCGCTTGCGCTCTGCAAGGGCACGCAGTGCCCGCGACCAAGGAAAGTCCGCGCTCCGATTTCTCAGGGATGCACAGTAGGTGGTCATGGCTGAACGCAAGGAGACATATAACAAGTTTCAGTTCGAGTGAGCTCTTGATTTCGTGTGCAGTGAGAGTGAAGGTGATGCACATTAATAAATGTTCATCATTACTCTATAATTTTTAAGTGATTAATAACGTGTATTTTCACACGAAAGATATGAACATAGTATTTCTTTAAATGTTTACTTTCAATAATAGTGTTTTTTCTGAAATTATGTTACATAACACTTATATTGATTTAGTATGTATTTTGGTTTATATTTCTTCAAAATATTCATTAGAGTTATATGTAATTAGTGTTAATAGTTCTCGTATATTGCATTCTCTTACATAAGAAGAAATGTGCGTTAATATTTCCTACCTGTAATGATCAGTGCTTGTATAACTGCAGTTTCTCTTTACACGTCAATTTCCATTAAAAGTTGGTAAAATGTAATAAATGTCTATGATACACCAACCCGTATACTTGACAAACTCGCCGTATTCGCACGAAGTTTTTCCACCCCTGCTTCCCGCCTGTAACACGAGTGACTTCGCTAAGCTGATATCGCCGCGTGCCCCAAACCGTTGCGAAGGCCATTCGCGTGCTCGTTCGTCTGACGGCCCTGTCCTAAAGGGTTTCGAAGCTATGATTTGTTTTGTTGACCCTACCTCCCGCCGCACTCTCCTGCATTGTGATAAAGCGGTTCTCAAAATTTCCCAAGATAATAAATGCCGCATTTGTCAGGAACACGTAGAAACCATCGATCATATTGTCTCTGCTTGTCCAATCCTAGCAAAGACCGAATACTTGAAAAGACACGACAGGGTGTGTAGCTACCTCCACTGGCAGATCTGTACCGCCCTCGAAGTTCCGAACACAAGCCCCAAGTGGTACGAACATTCACCGAAACCGGTGACGTCTGTTGGATTGTGTACGATATTGTACGACCAACAAATTCAAACTGATCGCACGATAGCAGCAAACAAACCGGATATAGTCATCCGGGATTTGGAGAACAAATCGTGTTTACTTGTGGATGTTGCTGTACCTTGCAATCAAAACGTCGTTACCAAGGAGGCAGAGAAACGTCTTAAATACAAAAGTTTGTAAATCGAGATCAGCCGAATGTGGGGCAAAAAAGCACAGGCCTTCCAGATAATTATCGGAGCTTTAGGATTTGTTCCGCAAAATTTGTGTAAGAACTTGTCTAAACTCCCAGGTAATTCAAAAGACTGGGAGGTGCAAGAAACCTCTTTATTTGGAACAGCCCACATTTTGCGCAAAGCATTGTAGAGGCACCGACAGTCCCTAGATCTGCTCCTTAGGTAGCTGGTTGCAACCTGGAGTAGATTTTATATTCAGCCGACACATAACATCTTAAATCGTGATTTAGAGGAATAATAATAATAATAATAACAACAAATTGAGGCCTCCTGGCACAACGCAATAGTCGGGTTGGGGAAGTATGTAGTCAGCCATCAAGATGACCCTCTAATGAGGCAGGTCATGAAATCTGACCGTAGAATGGGAAACAGAGGCATTGTTAGTGTAGCAAGAAGCATTGCGAAGAAAACTAGGCAAGACACGTCGAATAACACAGACACTGAACTTCTGATGCTGCTAAACATGAAGTGTGAGACAGAAAAAATATTAAAGAAATCGTGGAGAGACAAACCACTCCACGGACAATAGCTAAAAAGAATGGACAAGGTGCAGATCAATAAAGATCAATCATTTATGTGGCTTAAAAGGGGAAGAATGAAGCCAGAATCGGAAGCACTTGTAATAGCTGCCCAAGATCAGGCCTTCGGAACACGACATTATGATAAAGCGGTTCTCAAAATTTCCCAAGATGATAAATGCCGCATTTGCCAGGAGCAAGTAGAAACCATTGATCATATTGTCTCAGCCTGTCCAATCCTAGCAAAGACCGAATACCTTAAAAGACATGACAGGGTGTGTAGCTACCTCCACTGGCAGATCTGTACCGCCCTCGAAGTTCCAAACACATGCCCCAAGTGGTACGAACACTCACCGAAACCGGTGACGTCTGTTGGATTGTGTACGATATTGTACGACCAACAAATTCAAACTGATCGCACGATAGCGGCAACAAACCGGATATAGTTATCCGGGATTTGGCGAAAAAATCGTGTTTACTTATCGATGTTGCTGTACCTTGCGATCAAAACGTCGTTACCAAGGAGGCAGAGAAACGTCTTAAATACAAGAGTTTGGAAATCGAGATCAGCCGAATGTGGGGCGTAAAAGCACAGGTCGTCCCGATAGTTATATGAGCTCTGGGATTTGTTCCGCAAAATTTGAGTAAGAACTTGTATAAACTCCCAGGTAATTCAAAAGACTGGGAAGTGCAAGAAATTGCTTTATTTGGAACAGCCCACATTTTGCGTAAAGTATTGTAGAGGCACTGATATTCACCGAATCTACTCCTTAGGTAGCTGGTTGCAACCTGGACTAGATTTTATATTCAGACGACTCATAAGATCTTTAGTCGTGATGTAATGGAATAATAATAATAATAATAATAGTAATAATAATGATAGTGATGTTCTCGAAGGATACCACGCAATAAACGGCACACTCTGTTGGGTCGAAAGACACCTCCTGTGCCCAAAACGTGCATTGTAAGGGCTCTAACTTGAATAACGAACACACGTAGGTACCCGAACTCTTACATGTCGAATTATGGTGTTAAATCGCTTTCATTTCAGAATGAAGTTCGTAGAGGATTCGTAAATAATTCCGAAAGACTTCCTTTGGTGACAGGTGTTGTTTTATGCTATTTAGGGCCCTGTGTATCATCAAATAGAGTCATTACTTACCGTCGAAAATGCAAAAAACGTTTGCAAATATATTTTAATAGTAATGTTTATTAATGATTCAACAAAAGAATACAAGACTATCAATTTACCCAAATTAAGTGCCACCGTAGTTTAGGATTTTCGTTGTTAAACCAATACAATCCCTTCAATAAAGATTTTAAAATGGATTTGCAAACTATTCTTTCTGTTTGTATTAATAATTGCAAAATAGTTATTAATGCTAGCAAAAGGCTAGAATGAAAATACAGAAGGTGTCATAATGAACGTCCCACCAATGAAGTTTTCTTAGTGGATCAACAACGTGACGAAAGAGACCATGTAGTAAAAGGACAAGATAATACAGCGAATTGCTCAAACTCATTGATCAGAAAGTACGTCGGATTACAATATCCTCTGAAATTATGCAGAGGGGAAAACCGGAACAATTTAGCATTTTCACTGCTAATCCTAAAATTGGTCCAAAAATACTGCAATAAAAATGTTTATATCATTTCAGTGTCATAGTTATCGGGTATTGACGCGCAATCGACAATGTTCGACTACCGAAGAGATGATCCGAAAAAATCGTCAAAACACTTATGACACACGTGTCATGTGGAGCTTTTAATAACAAAGCGTCATGTGTCAAGTGTACTAGAAAGTTTTCTGAACAATTTATTGAAGGAAAACCTCTGGAAGAGAATAACTATTCTGTTTACAGAGGCGAACCCTGGAAAATGGATGCGATTAAGTGTTTACTTGGGAACGTAGTAGGTCCGTAGAAATTGATAATCAATACCACCATACTCGGGGGTGTCGAGACAAAAGTTTCAGGCGCTTATTAATATCGAATTATGCAGTAATTTGAAATTATATACATATGAAAATGTTTAACAAATGTTCGTATTTACAGTGCCTGATTTTCAAAATCATAATGATGAGATTAGTATACCTCAAAGTGGCAGGCACGTAAGTACATCAGAAACAATTATAATTCTATCGCATTCTAACCACATGCGATTTCCACTGATAAAACAGTTTGGGTACCGAAAAAATGGACGCAGTATATATTTCAAATTGGAGGATGATATAAACATTATACTCGAAATCCCTTGAAATAAAAACTCTGATGGTATTTTTTGAGGTAAACTTTTTGTTTTCAAGAACCTTATTTCATGAAGATGTTCTGCGTATTTCACTTGGAACATTTTACGTAGACGACGCAGTATGGCTGGGAGCTGGCTTGATTGCGAGGTTGAGGAATATGCTCGGAGTTCTTGGGAGGTGCCCCCCCACCCCCACCCCCCGCCTAGACCGCAACTACTAGCTGTCCCAAGTATATTACTCTAAGTGTCCACAGGCAAAAATTAACATGGCAAACGAGAATAAGCACAAGAAATAAGTCAAAGACACCCCGCTCCCCGCACGCAAACAAGTCAGCTGCCGACTATATTCTTGATGATGGAGTGTCCGATACCACGTCCTCGGAAGGATTTATTCCTCCTAGTCGCCCCAACAATCACGAGTGCTGCTGTCTTCGCATGTTGTTGCACGTAGTAAAGGAAACTACGTCGCTCCAGAGCATCGAAACTGCTGTTAGTGCTCTCCATCGAACTTATCATTCTGCATATTTATTCCTTGGTTTGTTCGAAAATGACAATCTCTAGCGTGAAACATTGACAGATGCCAATGTGAAATGTAATACGTCTTAACTAAGAGAGGTTTTAGGTAACACGTTTTTTTCTGCGAGGTTTCTATGATTGGTTCATACATGTTCTTTGCCATGACGCTAAGAACAAACAATATGTTTCAATTCTTCAGATTGGTCTGGGTTTGAAATTAAGTTTTAAAATGTTTTTACTGTGTATTTCTTATGTTGTTATATATTACATAATAGTTTGATTGGAGGACTAATGTTGAATGTTCTTTGATTTGTAACTTATAATGGTCGTTTAAAAAAATTAACCATTAATAGTTACTGAGTAGATAAAACTCTCAGTTTTACAAAATGGTGTAAAAAAATGTAAAATTAAAAAAAAATTCAAACCTAGTTTCATTGTAATGTGAATTACCTCAATAGGTCTTCCAACTATACACAAAATATAAATAGGGGTTTTCAGGACCTTATTTACATTTCTACAATATAAATATATTGTAATTATAGACAGTATGTTGTTGCTCTGTTTTAAATTTTAATACTATTTATCTTAACGCACGTTTTATTTTCAATATTTTATTACATATTTTATTAAATGTTCCTAGGCAAGCCATAGATCGCAGAGGGCTTTTGCAATATCTGTCAAGTCTACTTACAATAATGTACACATGTGATTGTGGATTCTAAATAAGACTACTCCGAGTCATGTTAATGATTACTAAGAGTTTCCTGAGAAAACATATTAGAATGATGCAGGAGATGTTCTGTAAATGATACTGATTGAAACATTTTTTGCAATGTTACAAAAGGGTATGTTGAGCTCTAAAGTGAAATCTGGGGCGTTTGGCTGTCGCGGCAGCGAATACTTTGCTGAACACCCATCGTAGGTTGGGAACGCCCAGTCAGAAAACCTCTTATAAAGTTTATTGTATATTGAAGATGTTTATTACGGGATTATGTAAGAAATATAATACACAGTTCTTATTAGAATACAATATAATGCATTAAAAGGGTATTTAAGTTTAGTTGGGTCTGACATCGATGGTAGACCGCATATAATATCTGTCAGAAGTAAAACACTGTCCAAATGGTCGGATTGCGCCTTCTACTGAGGTCGCGTATTGTTGGTAATTAGGAGTTTCCTGCGGAAAGGCATGAAATGCGCCATATTTGTTCTGTGATTATTACGAAAACAATTGAAAGGTTTTCTAAAAACAGCCATAGTCCACAAACAGTTTTTCGGGAGAGCAAAAATACTTGGGGTGCGTATGAACTACGATGTTCTCTTCAAAAAATTGAGAAATTTGTATATCGTAAGACTCTGGGCTATGGTTCTTTTTTCAAAATCACTCAAACTTTCTGGGTTAATAACTACGGACGGGATTTGTTCACAACAAGACAGTCAGCAAATGGCGACTATGAAGCTCTAGCGACAGTTTTAGTACGGGATCGTCCATAAATTACGTAACGCAAATTGGAGTATTTTCAATACCCTGTCCCTCTCCCCCCTGTAACGCACCCGTAACGCGCTTGAACCCCCCTAAATAATTACGTAACGCTTGCGACAACACCCGCCCCCTCTTGTGAATGCAACAAGTGAAAATACGGTAAATAATAGCACAGTAAAAACAATTTTTATTCATTTTATTTCTGTTGTATGTCACAATAAATGATAATGAAAGTACAAATTAGTTGGCGATGTTGATTGCACCTAACAATAAGACTGGGATAAGTTGTGAGTAAAGGACGGACGTATTGGCAAAACAATTTTTGATCACACGCGCCTTCGTAGTTGACGCATGAGCGTGAGTCTACTGGGCAAATTTAAATGGATTCTAGAATATATTACATATCAGTTTTGAATATTTTCCTCGTAATTGCACAGTTCAATAAAAAACTCATTAAAATTATTTCATTTATTGCAACAATTTAAATCTAAACTTTAATTAATGTAGGTTTTTTAAAACTAATTAGTTAATATTTTAATATTTTACTACAAGACTCGAAGAAATAATTTATTTCAGCAAATATTGAAAAACGTAAAAAAATATCAATGTTACGTAACATTAAACTAATACCCCCTATCCCTATGTAACGCTGCCTCAAACCCTCTCTCCCTCTTCAGCGTTACGTAATTTATGGACGACCTCTATCTCAAATCTCCCTTTCTGGACTAAGGTTGTTAAAAAAAATCTTCAATATACGCAATGCATGGGTAAATGAAGCGCGAGGTGTGTCTTGCTGCTTAGAGCTCTTGCTGGGGTCGGGGTGGCGTGGACGGTGGCGAGGGCGAGGGAGTGGGCGGCGGCGAGGGCGAGAGCGGGGGCGAGGGTGGGGACGGAGGCGAGGGAAAGGGCAGGGGTGAGGGTGGGGGCGAGGGAGGGAGCGAGGGCGAGGACGAGGGCGGGGGCGAGGGAGGGAGCGAGGACGGGGGCTAAGGCGAGGACGGTGGCGAGGGCGAGGGTAGGGGGCGAGGACGAGGACGAGGGCGAGGGCGGGGGCGAGGGAGGGAGCGAAGGAGGAAGCAAGGGCGGGGGCTAAGGCGAGGGCGGGTGCGAGCGAGGGAGCGAGGGCGGGGGCGAGGGCAAGAGCGGGGGCGAGGGCGGGGGCGAGGGCAAGGGCGGGGGCGAGGACGAGGGCGAGGGCGGGTGAGAGGGAGGGAGCGAGAGAGGGAGCGAGGGCGGGAACGGGAACGAGAGCGGGGGCGAGGGCGAAGGAGAGGCGAGGGCGGGGGCGAGGGCGAGGGCAGGGGAGAGGGCGGGGGCGAGTCGAGGGCGGGGGCGTGGCGAGGGTGAGTGCGAGGGCGAGTGCGAGGGCGAGTGCGAGGGCGAGGGCGAGGGCGAGGCGAGGGAGGGAGCGATGGAGGGAGCGAGGGCGAGAGCTGGGGCGAGAGCGGGGGTGAGGGCGAGGGCGAGGGCGGGGGCGAGAACGAGAGCGAGTGCGATGGCGAGGTCGAGAGCGAGGGCGAGGGCGGGGGCGGGGGCGAGGCGAGGGCGGGGGCGAGGGCAGGGGAGATGCGAGGGCGAGGGCGGGGGCGAGGGCGAGAGAGAGGCGAGGGCGTGGCGAGAGCGAGGGTGAGGGCGAGGGCGAGGGCGAGTGCGAGGGCGAGGCGAAAGAGGGAGCGAGCGAGGGCGAGGGCGGGGGCGAGAGCGGGGGCGAAGACGAGGGCGAGGGCGTGGCGAGGGCGAGGGCGTGGCGAGGGTGAGAGCGAGGGCGAAGGCGAGGGCGATGGCGAGGGCGACGGCGAGGGCGAGGGCGGAGTCGAGGAAGGGGGCGCGCGTGCGGGTGCGGTTGAGCGGTGCGCGCGGCGCTGCTGCGTTGTCCGGTCGCGTGCGGCGCCGTCGCCACCGCTGGTCGATACGTCCCCTCCCCCGCCCCCGCCCCTGCTCCCGCCCCGCACGGTGCCCAGCGGGGCGAAAGGCGGCGGCGGAGGCGGCGCGCTGTCGCACGCGACGCGGCCGCCGCCCCGCCCGCTGCACTCTCCCTGCGCGGGGGAGGAGGGGAGGGGAGGGGAGAGGCTAGAGAATATTGATGCACCGGGGAAGTGCAGTTCGAACAGGAAAGGCGTCATCGATCCCGGCGGCCACGCACGCATTGTATCGGGAGGTGCCCGTTGGCGTGGGTTTTACTAGTAAACATATCGTCGCCAAAGGCAACTTCTCGTGTTGCCTCCTGGCCTTTATTACGTGGTCTCATCATGACGTCCTATTTTTTTGCCTGTTCTATTTGTTGGAATTTTGTTTTCGAATTGTCATGAAAGAAATTCAATGGTGTCAGGTCGTCCTCTTTTATCAAGGTTTTTTGTAACGTTCGATAAAGCGGAGACCCTGCACGTTTTAAACTGTTCTCTTACAACTGATTCCAAAAGACTGCAAGGTATCTTCTTACACTACTAAGAAATGTGTCTTTTTGTAACTGTTTGCAAATGATAAATGTAACTGTAACTGTAACATCATACAACTGTTTGTAACTGTTTACAAATGCAAATAAACGTTAATGCAAATATTTAATGCATCATCAAATTCTACCCAGACTTGACATTTGAAGCTCAAATATTGTAGAATCTCGCAGGTGTAAGGCAGTTGAAACCAACTCCATTTAGACAGAGTAGACTTTGAGGTGAAGTTGCTCTAAATTCTCCAGGGCTCGCTTTGTTTGAGGAGACTTTTGTGGCAAGTCGTGCGACATGTCGCATGGCAGTAAACCCCTCGCTTGCCCAACGACCTCCTCTCGAGGTCGAATGTGGGTGGCGCGGGGCCACATGAGCGCTCCATCAGTAACGTCTTGGACTTGCGAATCCGGTTCATTGAACGATAATTTGTTTTCATTCGCGTCAACGTATAAGGTCATTAGTGCCGTAAGTGTAGTGCGCGTCGTAAGTGTAGCCCTGCAGGGGCGGCGCCGTATACCTCCTCCGTTGGACCATGAGACTCGGTGCCGAACTACTCATAGGCTTGTTTATTTCCCTCTCCAGGAATCTCCGCCAACGGGCCCCACCCCAGCTGGCACAAACTCCTAGCTCCCCCCTGACCTCCCGATGTGTGAGGTACGCAGGACGTACGTAAAACAATGGCTCTGAATGTAACGAGAGATTAGAGGACACGGATGAGGAAGGAATGATTGCACGCGGCTGTGGCCCGTTTGTTAGATTACTGCCCCGGCATTCTTTAGGTACTGATCAGACAAACCACGGAAAACTAACCCATGAGAGCCGCTAGCCGCTGGATTTCTCCTACTGACAGCGGCTGAATCGAAGAACATGGGGCAATAACATGCTATGCCACATTTCCGTTGAAATTGAGATATTAGTGTATTTCGACGCCCCATAGATGTATCTAGATGTTGGATTTTCATTTTAAATATTCCCCGCAAGATGGAGGTGTAATTCATAAATGAATGTTCTTTATCCCAATGTGGAGAATGTAATGTATAAAGCTAAACCTTTACTTTCCTTTCTCTCAAAACTTACGTATGGTGGCTTAGCGTGTTATTGCCCCGAGGTCTTCAATTCTACCCAGCTATCAGTCTAGCGTCGAAAATTCGCCCCCCGTCTGGCATGGAAGCCCACATCCTCCCGCTCCGTGGCGCTGCAGGGGCACCGCGGGGGAGGGGGGTCGAGCGCTGACCTCCTCGGCCATGCGGCCTCTCATCTTTTGCGCGGAAACAAATCAACGATTCAAATATTACGGACACGCGAATTTTACCCTGCTCTGCACAGCAGCAGATATGTCACTTCCCATAAACATTACGGTCTGTTACGACGGTTGCAAGCGAACGACACCGTGTGCGTTTGGGCAGTGAAACAGGTCAGCGCTGAATTATTTGGAGGTTCTTATAAATAAGAATACTATCAGGAATCCAAGTTGCAAATATTGTCTTCAAACTTGCTATTGACGAAGAAATAAGAATATAATACAATTGTCTTTATTTTATACGTACGTATATGGATTATACAGACGTTGCTTCGTTGGGACTGCTATGTGCTGGACAATTTGTATACCCTTCTTCCACCATGAAATGCCGAATCATGTCTTCCGACACGTCACTACTTCGCCATTGGTGAGAGCTACTTTATGAATTGTTTTAGTATATCGGAATTATATTTCTTACAGAAATTTTACTGCTAGAATTAAGCATTTATATGATTTTGCATTTCGATGGACAATAATGTTCACTCGTTTTGAATTTTCAAAGCTGCAAAGAAAGCTTTATAGTCACATGGTTCCGGCAAACCGGTTCAGGAAACAATAAAACATACTGGTCGAGAAAAAAATGCACGTTGCACAAAAAAATCCATGTTGTCAATCGAGAGATGCACGACTCCAAAACGAGAGCAACACAGACTGCAAGTCACTTTTGGAAGTGCCTCATAATGCCTCTATTTTCAATTTCATTTTACTTTTATTGTCATTGTAAGTTACATGTACTACAAAGTACATGTTAGTACAAAGTACTATAGTACTTTGTAGTTACAAAGTACTATAGTACTTTTACATATGTATTCTTGGCGACTTAAATTAACCTAAAAACTAACTTAATTCTAAAACAAACTACACAGGGTAAGGGAGCTCATGAAGCGCCTTACTTGTTCTCCAACTCGGACTGTATATTTAAAAAAGCTTGCATCGGGAACTTAATTGGGTTTTTAATTCTTGTACGGAAATCTGAGATTTCAGCAATGTTGAAATGGGAAAGTTCGTCGTTTTGTTTGATGTAAGAGTAGAATTTCCTGGAGATCTTGGTAATGACAGAAATTATGTACGGGACATTTAATTCTTTGTGAACTGTAGATTTGGAACGAACCATGGGACTTGAGTTATTGTTTTGAGTTATTTCTTTTGAACGACTTGGATTTTGTTTAAATTGGTTCTTGAGGCATTTAGTCAGCTGGGACAAGTTTAGGTCATAATAGGTCGGATAATGTTTCTAGAGGGCTGTTGCATTATTTAGAGATAATTTGCTTTTGTAATTAATTAATGATTTCAGTTAGAGGATATTTACTTTTGCTTGATGCGTTGCATTTATATGGCTTTTGTAATTTAGCTTCGTATGAATATTTAGACCTAGATATTTGATGTTTTGATTGGGTGTAGACCAAGGAATTAGTGAATAACTGATTTGAAGGGGGAGGTGTGACATTTGTCTGCATGTAAGATTTTTGCATTGCATTTTTCGGCACTGAGTTTAAGTTTCCATTTTAAGGACCATTCATCAATTTTGTATAGGTGCCTTTGTATCTTATTTCTTAAGATATTGCATGAATAACTGGATCTGTAAATAATGGTATCGTCATAGAAATTGCCCGATGTTAGTGTTGGGTGCTACGGGGATGTCAGCAACGTAAAGATTAAAGAGTGTGGGAGATAACGGAGATCCTTGGGGGAGGTCTGCTTGTATATTTCAGCGGTTTTATGTGTGACTAGCTGAAGTACCCGGCGTTGCCCGGGCATTGTTACAGAATATTATTAGACAGGAAGACTAATTCCATCTTTGCATGCCATGTGGCTGGGCCTACATCTATATCTTTCATTGTATCTCTTCTCCGCCCTACTCCTTCCTGCCATGATCTGTCCGTCTCCGTCCCGATAGCCATGTGTTGTCTTATTTAGGATTGTTTGCACATCCTCATATATCTTCTGAATTAAATCATCTATAGTGTGAACCACGTGATCATACCGATGATCTACTAATATATTTTGGCTATTGATATTGGTAACTAAACCGCTTCCAACTGCGAGAAGCAATGCTGCAAATTGCGCAGAATCTGAGTCATCAGTTAACAAAGTCCTCATGTTTGTACTGAGAGTCATTATTTTAGCATTCTGCCAAATTGGGGATGCCTTTAAGCTTGCTTTGATTGTATCAGCTCTAGTGCCTTTAGCAATTACAGGCAAGGTTTACCGGATGTAACCAGAAAATACAACAGTAACTCCTCCCATTAATGTGGAAGATGATCGTACATCCCGTAACATTCTGTCAACAGCTTCTATGTGACATCTGTTGCTCATGGTGCACTCATCCCAGATAATTAATACTGAATCACGAAAAATCTTTGCAATAGAACTATTCTTACTAACATTACATGTTGCTTGTTCTATAAAAGTTGTGTTCAAAGGCAATTTGAAGGTAGAATGTGCTGTTCTCCCACCTTTTAATAATGTTGCTGCGATTCCAGAAGACGCGACAGCAATGACAGTTTTTCTCTCTAATCTACATTTATCAATAAGTAAATTGATTACAAACGTTTTGCCGGTGCCTCCAAGGGCATCAATGAAGAACAGGGTACCATTGTCATTTTGAACACTGTCAATAACTGCGCTGAAGACGGTTCTTTGATCAGGAACTAATTTTGGCAAATTTTCTTTTAGGTACCGATGCACATCACACATACTATATGTATCCCTTGTATAGTCAGAAATTTGTCTACTTGGCTCAAGAATACCAGAATCACGAAGTCGCTTATCACTGACAGATGCAATAATGTCTTCTAAAATAATTAATCCTGCATTGAATACATCCACTGAGAATGGTAAATCTTGGTTGTCTTCATGCAAACGCTTTTGAAAAAAATATCCTCACACATGACTTCCTTGAATTCACACAGATGGCTGACAGAATACCAACAGTATCGCGAATAGTTAACGAATATGTGATGGTGACTGTGTAAGTGAAGCATCACTCAGCGTGTGTTTCCAATGCTCATCATTTTCTATGAGGCGCAGTTTCTTACACGCTGTCTGGTAAGAAGGCTGTACAATACTGTTCATTGTTTTTAGCATAGCAAAAGAAGTTGGACCACGAATGTGATGTAGAAGCAGACGAAGGTAATAGCATTCTGTGAAGTTTGGATGCACAGCGTAAATTCTTCCAAGAGCAGCATCTTTCCTTACGCCCAAATGCCCTGCAACCAGTTGACCACGTTTCCTTCTCTGCCAATTTTTGTTTCTCCAGACATAAAATGCAGGCACTTCACAATAAAGCAATGTTTTTGCAAAATCATCATCTTGGCACAGTTTAAAAAAGCCAATTAATGTTGTCAGAGGAGGATGTTCTAAAACTTGCAAAATATTATGCTGATTGAAATACACCCTTTGACCATTTTTTAAGTGCACCGCCAGATGAATTACAGCTGGGTATCTTTCATGAATTGGCAGTTCAAATATTCGCCAGAAGGCTTCCGATGTGCTCAAGTAGCGACCATTTATGTACTTTTCAATTTCATTGCAATCATTTTGGACAGTAAAAGTTGCTCGATCATTACTTTTGTTAACATACTTAGTAATGTATTTGATTGCTTTCACAGAGTGACAGTATTCTACATTAATATGAGCTGAAAAGCATCTGCTTAGGACTGGTGAATGAGGAACAACCCAGCGATTATCCACTTGTGTATCAGAATGTCTACCCAAAACTGCAATGTGACCACCATCTTCAGGCGAACGTCTCCTTTAAGTGGATATCCATCATTGTCTGACTGAGTATGAACAGTGAAAGAGCGTGGGAATCTCTTATTGCATTTACCATTGACCATACATGGCGATCGTGAATTGTATTCTTCACATGGTCCATGAATCATGTTTGGAAACAATTTCGTGAAGAAGAGGATCTTCTTCTTTATTGGGTATCTCATCACTAATAATGAAGTCAATTTCATCTGGTTGTATTTTTCTTTGAAGCCAAATCAGAATATGAGCATGGGGCAATCCTTTTTTTTTTGTCATTCTATTATTGACATATGGCACACAGTTGCGCCAAAAATGTGGTTTTTGGTGATCAAATTCATCAAATTTTGGTATCTCAGATGAAATACACGTGAAATAATATCATGTCTGTCATGAGGATTCTGTCCCACATACAATTCATGTCTAATTTCTGCCCATTCGGGGTTGCATGTCATAGTAATAAAAAGATCAGGGCAACCACGGTGTCTCACGTATGTCATAGCATCCTGGGTTTTCTCATGGAAGTACCTTGGTGAAGCAGTGAAAGTAGATGGTAAAATGACCTGCTGTCCAATATTTTGTGGATGTATGTTAGCGTCATTGTTAATTGCATCTCGAAGATGAATGTAGTCTCTGCTCTTAATGTTTTTTTGATTTTGTTTGATATAGTTAAGTCTTTCTGTAATCATTTTAGCAGCCATGCCAACAACAAACTGATTCAATAATTGCTGGAACATTAGCAGAAAATTCACTGCACCTTCCCTCACCATAAATCTATAAGAATAGTATTGCATGCAAGATATTTGTATTTTCTTTGAAAGGTTTTGGTTTCCTCTTCCTGATATTACTTGTGGAATATTAATAGAATACCCATCTTCTCCATTAACAAATATGAGAGGATACTGAAGAGGGTCGTAAGCACGATGTAACTCTGAAACACACTGTAACCTTCCATTTCTACTGTGCAATACAATATCTCGGTGCCCTTTATCTTCATCCACCAGTAATATAGCCACTTCATTTGTTGTTGGTTGGTTGAAACAGCCTCTGTGATAATTGACAGGGATAATGTCAGCTCGGACAAGGATTTTGTAATCCAGAATATTTGGAGGTGCTTGTTCTATGGCAGCCTTGAAACTTTTAATATACTGATTGTGTGTGTGCAACATACTCTGCATCATTTGCATAATTTCTGGATTTAAATTAGGTACAATATTTTGACGCAAAGACATTTGGTCTGCTTCAGAAAGGAAACAGACCTGCAGAAATCCAGGGTTCGTTGTTGGAAGTAAACTACCAATGCGATGATAAATTTGGCTCTGAATTTTGAATGTAGGCATGTAAAATTCTTCTTTATGTTCTGTACAACCAAAAGATGTCATCTGAAAAAGACAGTTGTATTGTCTCAAATGGTGTAGGAAATGCTTTGATTAAGGATGTTCACCAAGTAGCAGGCTTTTCAAAATGTCAGGAGGCTCCACTAAAGACCTTAACTTAACTTTCCCATTAGAACAACACATGCTATTATGTTCGAATGCCCATTTGTTTGCTCCACAAAACATACAAACATTTTCCATATGACCAATCTGAATATGAGAACTACGCAAATAATCAAATTGGGGGTCATAATGAAAAGCTGAGCTGCTTCCTAGGGAATTATTGAAATTGACTTCTCTCCTTGTAGTGTTGTTGTCTTCAGTAAGTCGCTCTTGCCTTTGTGTAGCCGATTCTGAACTTTTATATTCAGCCCATCTTTTCGCACTTGAAGTATGTTTTGACAAATGCGTCTTCCGTTTCACCATTGTTTTCAACAATTTAGAATTCACAAATTTCTGTAAATAAGAGGTTGTTTTGAAAATATACGATATCTATGTCATGTACATTGTACATTACTATACATTCTATACTTTTTACTCAACCTAACTCAACTACATTGTATATTATTGTACTTTTTACTCTCTCAACCTAACTCAACATTATACTGTATATTATTACTTAATACATGTACGTGTACATTGACATTCCTTACCACTGTTGTTACGGCTGTCGTTCAAAAGATACACAAATGTTCTGAACTAACATTCACGGACATGTGAAAATAGCCGTATTCAAACCCCAGTGAATTTCGTAATAATTCTGGCTGTTGATGAAATGAGCAGTAGATCTCAGACATCCTCAGTTTTCACGAAGACTGCGCCTCAGGTGGCGCAAAGCTAAACTATTAACATTGATGAATTCTTGAATCTACGATGTAATGCTAGCCGAAAAATGTCCAGAAAAGTAATTATTTTGTAAATATGTTAAGGTTTATGGTTGTAAATCATAGCCTATGTTACTCCAGACCTTTAAAGGAAGCTAGTATAAAAGTTTCATTAGTATTGGTTCAGTAGATTCAGAGATTATCGCGCTGTAAGTCAGTGCAGTTCTGTCTTTATATATTAGTATAGATTATCAATGCTGACTGCAAAAGTGCTGTCAGATAAAAAACTAGTTATTGTGTTGAAGAGATATACCAGGGTGCCTATAGATTTTAACTTGTGAACGAGGCCAATGTGCCATACTTTGTCGAAGGCTTGCGTTAGATCTAGACACGTGACGATTGTATGATGTTTATTTTGGAAAGCTTCCTGGATGAATTCATGGACCCTTAGTAATTGGTGGGAGGTTGAAATGATGTTGATGAATCCACATTGATGATGAGGGATAGCCTTAGTGATATTTGTGAAATGTTTTAATATTGTAAGGCTAATTTTATCTAGTAATTTTGCTAGTGTGGGTAGAAAACTGATCGGTCAGTAGCTTTTCCGATTATTGAGATTTTTGTTGGGTTTGGGTATCGGAATAATAATAGAGAACTTTCGGTTCAGTGGATAGTATCCTAATCTGAATATTGACCTTTATATGTTGTTTATGAAGGCTATAGTGTTCGATGGGAGATTTTTGAGAATGACATTAGAAATTTTGTCGTGCCCCGGGGCCTTTTTATTGGGTACCAATCTAATTGGGGACTTGATTTCGTCTGAGGTGAAAAATTTTATTCTGTTCGGGACATTAAAATGTGGTCCGAGGGCTGATTGTTTTATAAAGTTGTAGTCAATGTGATTGAGAGCCGAATGCGGTAAGAAGGATTGAGGAAAGTGATCTGCTAAAATTTCGGCTTTTTCTAATGGAACGTAGCATTTGTCTGTAGGCATATTTGATGGAGGTATTATTGATCGCATTTTTAGAATTCACTTGGTAAATTGCCAGAGTGTATTATTATGGATGTTTAACGATTGGAAGAAGAAGTGTGATAATAATCATAAGAAGTGTGATAATAATTCTTTATAGCTTTTGTGTTATATTAGTTAATGTATTTAGTTTTTTTTAATTAAGGGAATTTTGGTTTTGATCCTTTGTCTTCTGGTTCTATTTGTTGTTTTAATTGTATTTAATAAGGATTTCGATAGATTGTTATGAGTTTTTTTGTATATTACCGGAGGGTTAGCTTCTCTTATTGAACTAATTGGGTTTGAAATTAGGTTGTTTATTGTGATAATTGATTGTTATATTTCTATTTTATTATTTAGAGTTTTGAGTTTTGGTGTAGAATTAGAAAGGTTGGGTCTGGGTTGTAGAGGAGCGCCGTTGATTCTGCTGCGGCTTCACTGTTTGTTTTATTTGCACTGGAAGAAAAAGAAATATGACTGAATCACTACACAAAACACTGCACTAAGTTAATGTGCAACACTGCTAGACTGGGCAGACCGCGAGAGTTGAGAGTGAAGAGAGCTCGCGGCATTTCCGTTAGCGCTCAGAGCTCCACTGGGGACGACTCGTTCCTGAGCGAGACTCGAAGCGAAGTGGTAATACCTCAACGAGCAAACTTCTTCTCGATGAGTACGGAATTCGTTGTTTTCAATGTATCAAACTGAAACCGTAACCTGTTGTAATCCATTTGTTGTAATCCATTTCAATAGCAAAACAGAAATAGTTATTTTTAGTAAATAAATTGTTAGATCCGTAACAGAATGAATGAAATGATTACCGGTTGAAAATATCTTCACAATTTCAGACAACATGTTAAATTGGATTTTCGTTCTGAGAAGTGATTCGAGCAGAAATCTTAGTTATTCGGCTTTCTCAAAATTCTGAAAAATAAGATATTCTCTTTCGATGTATCGGTTACCTCAGAAAAAGGTTTTAACTCTCCAAAATGATGGTAAATATTCCTATTGTAAACGATCTTCGCCTTGCCGCAAACAGCTGCGGCAGTTTCCCTGTCCTGGAGTGCTTGTTTGCATTCCCATGTATTACTTACGCATAGTACGTAAGTTAGTAAGAATACAACATGAATAGGATAAAAGTTTAATGACCTGTGTAAATCAACAAGAAACGGAGTCAGAGCGTTTACAGGGATTGGATGAATTCTTCGCGATTTTCAGATGTTTTCAGATTTTCAGATGCAGAAACACGTTTGAACTTAAAATAATAGGGGTTGATTATGAGCAGGCTGACAAATCAAAAGAAGAGAAGTGGATACGATATTTGGAAAAATGCAAGTTTCTACGATTCTAGTTGACTTTACCATATGGAAATGAATTATGGATATGGCAATGGGTAGTGAAGATCAAATAAAACTGCAACATTGTGTTGGTGCAAGGCTGGGCGAATGGCCTGAAAAGTGCAACAATGGAAGCTGGCGAGTCAGAGGGGGGAGCACGCAATCGGGGCGGCCGCAGGGCAGGGGCGGGGGCGGGGGCGCTGGCAGGTGCGGGCGGTGTCAGGCGGCGTGATTTATACCGCGCGCGCTGACGAGATTAAACAGGCCTGTCGAGGCGCGCGCGTAATTTCTGCCGCTGTCATTAGCGCACGCCCCGCCTCCTGCCCCTCCCCGCTCCTGCCACTGTCACGCCCCCGCCCCTCTCTTCCACCCCAACTTCCCTTCCCCGCTTCTCCCTGCCTTTCCCCCCCTTCCTCACTCCCCCATCTCTCCTCGCTCCTCCCCGCCCCTCCCCACTCCCTGCCCCTTCCACCCCTTCACGCCCTCCTTTCCGCCCCCGCCCCGCTAAGCCCCCTGCCCCTCCCCGCTCCTGTCATTGTCCCGCCCCCGCCCCTCCCCCAACTTCCCTTCCCTGCTTCTCCCCGCCTCACTCTCCGCTCCCCCACTTCACCCGACTCTCCCCGCTCCTCCACACCCCTTGCCCCTTCCACCCCTTCACGCCCTCCTTTCCGCACCCGCCCCGCCCCCACCCCTCCCGCCCATTCTCGCCCCGTTTCCGCCCTCATCCCGACCTCGCCACGCCCCGCCTCCACCCCGTATCCTGCCCCGTCCCCTGTTCCGTCCCCTGCACCTCGCGCCAAACCCTCCCGCCACCCGCCCCCCGCCCCCAGCCTCCCCCACCCCGTCGATTGACGCAACGGGGATGGAGCTGTGGCGGCCGCTGCGGAGAGCGAGGGGCAGGGTGGCGCGCGCGGCGCCGCATCGAGGAGGGCGGCAGGTGCGGACGCGCGCTGACAAGGTGCGGCGAGGCCTGGCGCGGGTGGAGGCGACGGCGGCACCCCCCCCACCGCCCGCACTTGACAAACTGCCCGCGCGGGGCGGCCATTTTAATATCGTCAGCTCCCGATACAAACCGGAAGTGGATTTGATTATGACTTCCGCGTGGGCAGCGCTGTTGTCGCGCGGTCGTTGTCGCCGCTGGCCGCCGCTTTCGCGGCGTATTTATACGCTCGCGCTGCGATAGCGCGACAGCCCTTGATTGCGCAGATGAATTGTGGGCTGCGCCATTGAATGGGTTGCCGCCCCGGAGGAGTCCCACCCCCTCCCCTCCCCTCCCCCTCCCCCGCCGCCCCGCGCGGGATTTACGTCACAACGGGTTTGTGGTCGGCGCAGGGGATGGAAATTTTGCTGTGTGTGTTCTTTGAGGGATTTAAAATTATTTGAATGCTTAAATTCGTCTTTGAGTGATGGAAATATTCGGATTGAGGGTAGTTGCCTGAAAGGTCATCTCAAACGTCAGCACGAAAGTGTGAGTGTTTCGAAACCTGGCCCTGAAATGCCTTCATCAGGAACCGTCACAATAAATGGAATGTACAAACACTATGAATTACTTCAACAATTTAGTGATTTCTCATTGAGAATCCTGCCTAGTTGTAAACAAAATCAAGAGAGTGACGTAGCAAATTCGCAATTAATACAATGAATACCTTATCTATGATCATAAAAATAAAGGTATATCCGCAACGTTCTTTTCCCAAATCTTTATTGTAAGAAGTTAACACTAAAATGTACGAGAAAATTATAATTGTTGATTTTTGAAAAAAAAATTAAAAACAGATATGGAAATATTTATAAAAGTAATTGTTGTTATTAACGAAATTTCTTGAAAAACGTATACAAGTGGTTTATTTGAAGTAAATACATGTTGCAAATTATTTTCTATTTACATGAGTCTTTAAACTCTGTCGTACCGTTTCAAAAATTACATAGTATAAAATTAAGATTAAAAGAAAGAAGTGACACCCAAAATCCTCATTTTTAAGTAAAATGAAAAAATATATATTTAGAAAAGTACTTTCATTTACAAAATTATCATTAAAATTAACATATTCAATTTTAATAAAAACACTCAAATTACATAAATTTCAACAACTTAAAGTTGGTCCCCCTAAATTCATTCACTGGAAGGGGCCGTCCTCCTGCCGAGGCTAATGGCCACACCACTGTTGGGGCTCTTGTCTTGAGGCGTCTCGAATCGATGGCGACTTGCTTTCTGTTCACTTGAGAATATCTAGCAGTTGCTACATCATTCATTCAAGAGAGCATGATTCAATCCTTCCTTTCCTTAATGCATCGTTTAGTTGCGGTGCCACTTGTTAGTTGTCATTGGCAGTTTTCTCTAGTCTTAAGGATCTGCTCCTCTCTGCCTTCAAACTAGTATGTTTATTATTCCTTGAAACGACATTTGACGACACGGCTTTCAGATTCACGCGCGTCTGGAGAGACTCAGGTGTCGTCGCTGGTACAATAAATTGAGACGGTACTTTCATAAATATAGCGTGATGACAAAGAGAAAAATTAGGATTTCCAACCACATTCTTAATGCTTTCAATTTTTCCATTAATAGACATTTACACCAGGCCCATTAAAATATGTAGTTAAAAGTTCGCAATTGAAGCCTCGAAGACCTGAAGGTCATAAGTTTGAACTCCGACGATACCGTTTTTTGACATCAAATATGTAGTTGGTTTTAGTTTGTTACAAATAAAAAAAATCGGGCGCGAATATCCTTGAACACTTCTTCCGACGTACTAGAAAAAGCAACGGAATCTGCCTTACCGACCAAATCACTCTCATCTCACCCCCTCTAACTCATCTTCTTTCTGGCGATGCATGTAGGAAAATTTATTTTTATTTATTTCACTTCAATTTATGTTAATTATTCTCAAAATTCAATACAGCCTCTTAAGAGCGAAATATGTGTGACTTAGAGAAATAGAAATTACATTATGTTTCAATGGAAGAAAACCTATTTCACAATTATAAATTGTCCATATCGTTGTTCAAGGGTTTTGGTCTAGAAATCAAACAATTATGTTAGATTTAGAATTAGACGTTTCAGAGTTTTATTTCTCCATCTTCAGGGCTGAATTTAACACAACACGGTTAGAACTAGGTATAACAATGACACATACATTGGAAACAAATACATATACAAAATTAAAATTAATGCAACACAAAAGGAACATACGTTACTAGGGCGAGCAAAATTATATAAGCATAATACGCATGACCACCTATTCCACATGAACTGGTGTGATAACACATTCACCACAGACCGCATGATCCCAACTGAAAAGATGTACCAGTACTACAAACACTGCATCTTAAATAAACCACTTCCCGCACAACATAATTAAATTTGATATAAATTGTAAAATATGCAAAATTGTTACATACGTGCAGCACGAGAATCTGCTATTACGCATGATTCATTGAGTAGTGGTTACGAACGCGGTTAAGGTCATTAGTTCCGTAAGTGTAGTACATATTTTTATCGAGGGATTTCGCAGCAATCTTCCCTGCGAGGTCCGGCGCTGGCCTTCACGTCGTCTAGCGGGATTTTCCCCAACCAGGTATCCCAGGCATGAGTGATAGTGTAGTGATTGTAAGTGCAAAATGCTTAAGTAAGGGGTGAGGGTACGACAAGGAAGAGGAAGGAAAATTCGCGCGCGGTCCGTGATCAGTTTGTGAGGGCTTTCCGATTCAGGGCTCTGGCATTTGCTCGGTATTGATCGGATAATCCACGGAAGTGACCAATAAGAGGAGCCGGCCGCTAAAATTCTTCTCCAGACAGCGGTTGAATTCGACCTAGCTCTCTAGTTAGAGTTGAAAACCCTGTTACCATCGGGACTCGAACCCTATGACGTCCAGGTCAGAGGCGCTGCAGTGGCATCGATCGATTCCCTGAGTCACCTAAGTCCGTACTTTGAAGCTTGAGAATGATAGTCGTGTTTCTTAACTTCCTTGAAAACGAACAATGACACGTTTTCACAAAATGCAGACGTACATTTCAGCTGAGTGATCCGCAGTGCGGTGAAGTGCGATGAGGTGGAGGATAAAAGCTTGCATGATGAAATGTTCATGATATTTTGTAAAGTTTGTAAATTCTCTCAAGTTGTTCAAATTGTAATGTTAAGTTAGTGTATTTTTCCACCAAGTTCTCAAACTTATTTGTAGAATTAGTAATAAAAATAATCTAAACAAATTATATACAGAAGGACTTATCACCGAAATACGCCGTGGATAATTATTACCAGGCCTTTTCGAAAACCAAAACGAACATGAACAATACGCCTTATACTTAATATAGGAAAAAAAGTGCTACATAAGGGTAAAGTAGAGAACCATGTTTTGATCTATAATTAGTTACAGTAATTAGGGTTATAAAAGAATACACTTGTCGTTGCCAGTATTGCAGATAAAAACTTTAAGAACATGTTCTTCAAGTTAAAAAATATAAGTGATTTTCCGACGAAGTTCCATAATTTATTCTGTTTGAATAGCGCATTAAATTAAGCTCCTTTGCGGCATCCAGATAAACCAGATAAACTTTCCGTTAAAACTCATTTCACAGAACAAATTATTGAACAAAAGCGTTCCATGACCGAGTCATACTGTTTGCATTTTTTCTGTCATTGCAACACAACACATGCAGTGCGTCTGTGGAAGCATGCGGCGTTTTCCTGTGCGGCGAACCCGTCTCAGGCGCTGCGAAGATTTTCTTCGTCCCCTGAGCTGAGGGACGAAGGCAGGATCGCAAGCTGCCATGTACGCTTTAGTTTCGCACCAAGTGATATTGTACTCAGCCCAAAGCGGTCACTGTGCCTTTGTGACTTAACCCTCAATCCCTTAGGTTGCACTAATGAACGGACCGCCAGGCTGGAATGCAACGCTACCACGCCCGAGTCCCCAATTGAGCTTCGGCGGGGCCGTCCCGCCAGCTCGGAACTTTCAGCCTTCCAGATTGATACAGGAGTCCAATTTGAGTCACATTGCGCCGGGATAAATATCTCCTCAATTTCTCATGAGTATCGGGCACTGTCACGACGAAGCCAACAACCCAACTGGGGGCCATCCGGTGCGAGAACCAGGCGTCAGAGAGGGGATAATAGAGTGTGGTCCACATTCATCTGGAATTGATTAGAGAAAACCACTAACTTCTCATTCAGCCAATGGTAAAGCATCGCCTGAACTTCTTAGCTGGTATAGAAATCCTGTCAACCGATACTCGAACCGACCTCCCGTTCACAGTCTATATAGCTTTAGTTGCGAACTCGTAACTATGGACGCTAGGAGCCGAACGACACAAGGAATACGATGACATAAATCAGCAAAGGTCATTGGGTAATTTAGTAAATGCTGTTTTAATCCTAAAGTCCGTTACTCATGAACTCGTGAAACGACTAAAATCAATTTTTCAATGTTTGCTTTCTTTCTTCCGCCGTCCCTTAATATAATTTATTCTGCCGCCCCCCCCCCATCATTTTGTCAGACAATACCATCGATATTGTGCGTTATACTGTCAACTGGAGGGAAGCTTTGTCCACTGGAAAAACCCGCAAGCTAGAAGGTACATTTTACTGGGAAATATGTGTTGTGGAAACAGTGCCAACGATCGGTATTGATCTGTCTCCGGATGGATAGTTCGTGCAAAGAAGCTCTTGCGGTCACATAGCATATTAATGTCCATTGAATCGTCCGTGTAATTCCCTTTGAAATGTGGAAAAGAAGCCACTAAAATATTGAAAATGTGCTTCATATCATTTACGCGTAATATTTCAAGTGGCAGTGCAGAACTTCCTATCACGTTGTTCTTAATTAATTGTAGACTTGAAATTATTATAAATTAAAATGGTTTCATATTGTTCAACATTTATTTAGTTCTTTTCCAGAGTTTTGTTTTTATGACATATGAAAATTCATTTGCATCGACATCTAGAAAGCTCATTCCGATTATTTCCAGCCGCCAGTTTGTGCGTGTCGGGTAGTATTAGTCGTAGGCTATTGGCGTCAGGCTTTTATCTGTGACTGAAGCTAATGCATTCATGTGTCCTTGATCTACATTTATCTGCCGTGATCCACATGCGACATGCGATTCAAGATAACTTTGCTATTACTCTAAATGTGTTTACTTCCAGCTAATGACATTGTTTTTCTTGTCTTCTCAGTATTATGGAAGCACGGAACTTTATTATTTTCTTTTCAGCACAATGCAATTGAGCAATGTACACTATACAAGCAATGCTCGATTTTGGTGAGATAACAAAAGCGTAATTCCAAACTCTTTCAACATCACCAGATTAAGGGACATAATGACTATGTTGCTGTACAAGCGGGCATATTTTTTGCATAAGCATACAGTTTCTCCTGAACGAGAATAATTTTGTGTAAACTCAACTGAAACGTCTATTTTCTAAAGCAAATTAAATTCACGAGTATCACGCACATTATAGGACAAAAGCAATTGTAAACCCATGAACTTTTTTTAGAAAACTTCACAGAATGAGGAATAAAATAAATGACTAGAACATGACAGCTTCATTATCTGTGTCTTCTCGCATCCTTCCATTTCAGAAATGCCAAAAAGATAAAATGAGAAAGACATTGCAGACTAGTGAAAAAATGTGTAAGGGTCTCCTTCAGCCTAAAATAAATGAATGTCTTGATTACTTCTCCGCAACTTTTTACTTACATACTGTGTAGACCAATTATGTGTTTCCAAGTATTATTATTTTTCTAAAAAAACTTTTTTCATGTTTTCCACTTTCTGGCATTTTTAGAACTACTTCAACTCAATTTCTAAAGTGTATTAAGAATTGCCTAAAAATTTGAATAAAACTAATAAAATTGAAATTTTAATATGGTTCATTGTGCATTTTATTCTGAAGATTCTTTGATATACCTAAAATGCTCCCTCATTTTCATTAGTAATGTAAAAATTTTAAAATGATTTTTCATTATGACGAAAATCCTTACCCCTAATATTTGGGCGCAGCCTAGAATCTATCTTATTCCACCTGCACTCCCTATTATGGGTAGATGTTTTTAAATGCGTAATTCAAATCATTATAATATTTTTGCGGTTTGAGTACTCACAGTGAAACACTCATTTGAAGCAATTATTTGTTGGGTTGCAACAACTTACAACCTACTTTTTCTTATTTATTTTAGGGTGCTTTAAAAACATGTGGTCATTAGCAACCATTATTGATTTATACTAGAGATACATTTTTTAAATTTAGAGTAAACAGAAATAATAACGATAAACTGAAATATGAAGTAAAATAAATTTTGCAATTATTATCTAAACTAGCCAAATTAAGGTGAGTTAAAATTATTTTGAAATCTTCTATTGAATTCAACATTCCATAAATTTCGTTCTTGATGCCAAGAGAGATTCGTAGATTTTGGGGACTGGAACACTCGAGGAGAATCGGAGTCGTTGATAATATTCCTCCACATTTTGGACAGGTGGCAGGTTCGTTTTTTTCCATTAGATGAGATTGGGTGAGGGAAGAATGGCCAATTCTCAATCTTGTGGTAATAATTTGTTCTTTTCTTCTTAATTTAGTGTTAGATATATTTAATCTGTTACAGGTTTTCGTACATTATGTAGTTTGGAAATTGAAGCCTTTCATTGAAGATCCCATACCCTAAAAATAGACTTTTTAAATTTATTATAAAATCTTTTAAATAACCACGTATTTGATGGTCGATATTCAATACCTGGGTCGCGTTTTTAGCTGCTAAGTCGACTTTTTCATTTCCAGTGATTCCCTTATGGGAAGCGGGCCATGACAGTATAATTTTAAATTCTGTTTTTTCTTTGTCGTCAAGAAGATTTTGGATATTTTGAATTATTGGATGTTTGGAGAATCTATTTTTCATAGCTGTGAGTGTCGACATGGAGTCAGAAAAAATGGCAATTTGGTTGTTGTTTCCATTTTGTGTACTGTATTCAATGGCTTTGAAAACAGCCCAGGCCTCACAGGAAAAAATAGATAGGAAGTCTGGAGGGCGGCATGATACAATAAATGATGTCATTGAAACTACTGCAAATCCAGATTTTTGGTCTCGTTTCGAACCATCAGTAAACCATTTTTGGTATTTTTCGTACTTTAATCTCCCCCATTACCTCACATTTCAGTGAATAGAATCATGAATTTAGATTTCTATTTTCCCGAATGAATATTACTTAATTTACTATGAGAATTATTAATATTTCTCTGCAACAGGAGGAAACGCACATTTTTTCCGTTCATTTCTCTCCAATTATTCACAGAACTGTTATTATCATTTTAGTATTAATCATTATTCGTAGAAGTTAATCAAATAAAAAACAATTGGGTATGAACCACATTTGATTAATTGTTCTTAAAAAGTTGAAGATTCTAAACCGAAACACTATTTTTCAGCCATTGTCGTGGGCCTACACTACCATCATTTTCTCACATTTTTCTTTCTCTAGACCTGTCGTTTATTTTTCTATTTTTAATGTTTATTTTTATGTTTAATTTTTAAATCGTCCATCGTTTCTTTTTTATTTGCAATAATTGAGAGAATGTTAGTTCTATGTCAGCTCTGGATGAAAATAATTTCCCCCAAAAATCCCCAAACATTTCCCGTCCATTTAGGTTCCCCATTCTTTCCCCACAACGCAAAAAAATCCCCATTTGGGGATGCAATTCCTCAATCTAGCAACACTCTTCATTGCAGGGAAAACATTGCCATCGTGTCCTGAAAGATCGCCGTCCAAAAGCGCAGGGTAGCGACGGCCGCGCCGTTTTGACGCGCCTGCCCTGACCCCAGCGCTCCCCGCGGCGCGCCGCGGAAGCTACAGGCTTCATCTCGAAACAAAAACACAAGCGCTCCCTGGCTGATGGATGGCGCGAGCGCAAGTTGCGGCTGAAAATGTTGACCCTTCCCCCCGCCCCCGCCCGCGCCCGTCGGAATTCGAATATAACGGTGGCTTCCTTGAGGGAGGAGCTATTGCAGTTGGCCCTCCTCCAGACAAAGCGGAAGATGACAGGAATGAAAGTAAATGAGTGGCGGAGCAAAAAAGGGGAGAGAAAAATGAGAATGAATCGAGGACGATACGGAGCGACACGTTAGCTGCTGCACGGCCTCTTGCGAGGAAATAAATTGCCCCTTTTGCAGGAAACATTGCTAATTTATACTTTAAAGCAGATTCAAATACAGAATGTATTTTTTTGTGATGATATTCATCATGAAATGTTATGTCTAGTAGCGTATCTCGGCTCGATCTTCCATTATTGGGTGACGTCTTCTGTATTCTTTTTCATTAGTTAATAACGTCTGTTTACTATGAATGTCCGTGGACGTCTTGTACCTTCGTGCTGTGCCTCTTTCTCTCACAACTAAATCCTCAACTTCGTGTGTTTCCGATTTATCCTTTCCTCTTTCTTACCTTCCACCATTCTTCTCCTTTCTTCCATTATCTTTATTGTCTCCCGATTTATCACTCTTGCCCTCCAGCTGATCCCTGGCATTTTCACCAAATGTACTTCCCAAGCGCTTCAATAGTTTTTTCATCGCTTTTCCTTCGCGATCATGTTTCTCCTCAACGGAGCGGCTCGTCCCATCCCGAGCATTTCCCAAATTATTTCTCACGCCTCAAATAGCGTTTTCATATGGAATTATTATCTTCCCCAGCTTTAAAAACGAATTCTATTTCAAAATTTCATCTCTCAAATCTAACTCCACTTTCTTTTACGCCGATGAGAATTCTTCATTTTGTTTTTGATTTCATGACAATTTTTTCTCACGTTTCTTTCAGGACATGTAAGAACACATTTGCATCTCATTTATTATCGACTACAACGCTAGATCATTTTCAAATCTAGATATTCATTTGTAAATTCCCAAACATTAATACAATGAATCGTGTTTTAAGATTAAAGTAATAAGTTCGTTAGATAGTCTGCGATGAATTGCTCTCAAAAAGTTCTTTAAATGAAAGCAAAATCTCTGTTATTCAAGATGGTAAGAACAAAACTGGCCCTTACCGGTCTATTTTTTTAATAAAAGAAGTTTAAATTAGTACTGGTTCTTATGGACAAACTTCCGCGGGCATAAGTTTTTTTAAGATATTGAAGAAGTTGTACGGTGGAAATACTTTTTTTCTTTTATTCAATACGTAGTTCATTTTTTTAGGAATCAGGTGGTATTAAATGTAACATACTTCACCAAACATGCTGAGGAGTAATTGATAAAAAACTGCTGCGAATTGCATTGCAACTGGAAGTACTGGCTCTCGGCCTGGAAGTTGTGCTGTACAAATCACGCTAGTGTCACCACTGTTTCTCTGAGTACGAGATAAAACCACCCTAACTTAAAAGTTTGTACCATACACAATCGCAAAGTATTTGATGATAATTCACTTTCAATGTAAACAGTGTGGACCAATTTTCAACGAAAAAGAAAAGTACGGGCGCTGAAGACAACCTAACCCACATTAGGTATTGCCAACTTATGAAAATGAACAATCATGCGAGAGACTAAATTTATTAGAAAAAATTGTTTTTCTAGAGTAATTATTCAATACTTCTCTTTCAACTATTAACAAATAATTATTTAAATTCTCCGTTCACTTTCACAAGCAGCTATTGTTAATCTGTAGATGTAATAAATGGTCGAGTGGTTGATTAGCGGCTGTCACGAACGTATCACCTAAACTGATTAAAATAATCCACAACAAATACAATTTTGACGCATTCCTTGATTTTCAAAAATTACACAATATTTTTCAAAATATCTTTCCCTTATTTACATTACTGGCGTAATTATAAATTGTTGCATTTGTTTCAAATGATGTCTTATGAAGTTTCTCGAAAACAAAACTTTTCTATGGAAATCAGCTCAAAATTACGCATTTTCAGAGACACTTAAGACATTTTCTCCAAAACGTCTCCAAATGTGTCAATGAACATTTGCCTCAAGGACATGGTTTTACCCTTCTATAATATTAAAATTATATTTCAATTCTTTCACAGGGAACAGAAAAATTCATAAAATGTGTGAAAATGTATTTTAGGCACTGGTAGGCAGTAATTGGGAAGAGGATGGGACAGAACCGAAAAGCTAGCTCAGACATAACTGAAGAGATTAGAAAACTAATATGAGAAGACCTGTACAATATCATTAAATGAATCTGGCCACAGATTATCCATAACAGACAAAAATGTTGTAATTCAGATTTACAGGTAGAAAGATGAAAGTTTAAATAGTGACGTTTTGGGATATATTTTCCCCATCTTCAGCCTATAAACTGTAAAGAAAAGGAGATATAATCCAAACACTGCCAAGAGTATGAATAAGTAATTATAAAATTATTGTACTGAAAATGTTAATCTAATAAAGAATAAAGAATAGTACTCGATATAATAAAAAATATATGGAGACTCACCAATTCAAATATTCAATTTTCAACTTACAATATAATAATAGTAATATTTTCAATATAAAATTTTCAAATTGAAGGTCTGTACCATTCTGAATAATGGTGCATTAGAACTATTCGAGGTAGCAGGGACGTCACCTTCATTTGACTTACCCGGATTAACGTACCGCTTAATAATTCGCGAGCAGAGTTCTTGGAAGTAATTGCTACGAGAAGATTATTCAGACTATTTCGTTGTAAAACTTTATCATTGCATACCTTCGACGAAAGGCATTTGTCCTGTACCCTTCAGACCCTAATGGTGGGCGTTCTGTTGTTGGGCATTCTTGGGTTGCACGCAGCAGCCACGTTGTGAAGATCGAAGCCAAGTCAACGGGCGATGAGGACAAGGGCGTGGATCGATGCAGGGGGCGGGGGGGGCGAGCCCCCCGGCGACTTCGGGGTATTCTAATGTGGAGGCCGAAACCCACGGAAATCGACTGAGGATTCGCAAACCTACGCCCCTCCCCCCCGCAACCCACCGCCTCCCTCGCCCCCTCGCCAGCGTCTTTTCAAGTGTTTTTTCAACCCCCACAGGATTCTTTGTGCCGTGTTCTTGCGAGACTCTGCAACGAGCCGGTCGCAAGGAGCCTGCGCCAGAACAAAGGGCTCAACTAGGGCCGGGGAGTCTCGGGATTGTGCCCTGAAGGGATCCGTGTCGGACAAAGAAAGCAAGCAAACAAGACGGGGAGAAGAAAGAGGAGTGGAACAGAAAGAAAAAGGAAACCCCTTGGTAGGACGGAGGTTTAAAGAGTAAATGATAAAAGAAACATAAAAGAACTCTGGCAGGAGAGAGTAGGTAAGCGAAGGGAAGAAAATGCTTGAAAATGAACCCTCGCTCTCTGCTGATGCTTTGCGAAGACGGGAGTGCATGATTAATTTTGAAGAAAGGGTAAGCACAGCTCGGGGCTCCGCGCCAAGGGTTAACTACGCCAGGTGAAGCTACAGCACTGACACACTCCCAAAATATAAGCACTGATCCATACCACTTGCAAATATATAAAATTTCATAAAATTTGCAGAAGCAATTTCATAAAATATGCAGAAGAATAAACTTTTCATAAGTAAAATGTCTTGATGATAAAATATGTAAGAAGTTAAAAAAACAAAAAAGACAAACAAGTTAGAGACGAAAAAGTTATACAGAAGGATGAGAAATGAAGGAAAAGTGTTTCCTTCACGTGCTTCAAATATGTCACAACTCCAATTATGATCGTTATTTTATAATAATTGAAGACCTGAGTGCAAGAACCAGATAATGACCCAAAGTAAAGTTTTGAGAAAATTGAGAAAAACATTTTACATTACCTTAAACATGAAATGCATCACCTTTGCTTGCGTGAGATGAAGGAAGGGAACAATGTAAACGTTGTCTCGAGTTTTAAATGCAATAGCTCCAGTGGAAGTAGGTAATAAATAGATAAATTTGTATTGGATATATCTGGTTCTTGCACTCAAAATATTTACAACGGGTTCAAACATGAATAATTAGAAATATATAATTTATTTCCATATTTTTATTGAAAAATACTTACAAATATTTAACTTTGAAGTTACAATATGCAACAAATTAACTTTATTGAAGAAATTTCTGAATATATTAATTTTATACACAAAGAAATGTGCGACACGCCAATGTCTGTTTCAGGTTCCTCTTTTACCTTTTTGTTGCCTGTAGAGAGTGAACTATTGTGATAGTCAGTATGCACAAACGGAATGTACTTTTGCGACAGTTTTATCACGTCATTCTACTTTTTAAAATTCAATGGAAGTGCCTCATTGTTTTCTTTGGGTGCATTCCACTGAGAAAGTTGTCGTGTTTCAAAAAGACAAAATTTGGTACTGACAATACCACAATGCTAAATAGAAACAAAGCATTGTGGAAACTCTTCCTTCATAAATGAAGTTTCGATATGTGGTAGTTCTGAAAGACTCAGTTGCATTCTTGAAGAATGTCTGTTGGTGACATTTGTAACTTTATAGCACATACTGGTTCACATCTCCATAATTGTAGATGCCGAAAGACGCCGAAAAAATTTTGAATATTTTCAATTTTCGAAAAATCAGTGTTTTCAACCAACAGGAGACCTGCGCCGTTCGCTTAAAAGTCCTTCAGACTACCCAACAACAAAATACCATACCATATATACTTCCGAGAATATAAAAGAATTTTAAGAAAAGTAATAGTTCAGGCAAAAATAATGAAAAATAGTCAGGACATTTTGAGCGCTAGTAACAAAACTAAAGCAATGTGGGATATCGTAAAAAATACAACCACATCATCTCGATACCTTGTAGAGAATGTTATTTTAAAGGATAATGAAAGAGAAACGAGTAATCCGGAAAAAGTTGCCAATCTCTTCAACAAACACTTTTCTATAATTGCGTCTGATCTCACGAAGGGACTAAAATCACAAAATTCAACATTTTACACTTCCCAAAAAATTTCAGATACGATGTTTATTTCCGAAACTTCTCCCAACAAAATCCTCAGAATAGTCAGTAAACTAAAAAATAAATATTCATCTGGTTTAGATGAATTTCCGGATTGTTTATTAAAACTTGTGCACCTGCCCTTATACATCCGTTAACTCACATGTTCAGTGCTTCTTTATGTACAGGAATACTTCCAGATATTTTCAAAACAGCAAAAATTAAGCCACTTTTTAAAAAAGGGAACAAAAATGATATTCAAAATTACCGGCTGATTTCTCTTTTGTCAGTTTTCTCAAAAATATTAGAAAGGCTTTTCTACTTACGAATGGAAACTTTTCTCAGGAAAACAGAGCGTTTTCAGACTCACAACACGGTTTTAGTAAATCAAAATCTACGGAAACTGCCATTGTTTCTTTTCTCAAATATGTTGCTTCATCAATAGACCAAAATGAAGTACCCATTGGAATATTCTTAGATCTCTCGAAAGCTTTTGACGTTATTGAACATAAGATCTTGCTCTCAAAATTACCTTCGTATGGAATTCGTGGTATTGCCCTAGATTGGATAACTTCTTACCTTAAACATCGGACTCAAAGAGTAGAAATACCATACTGGCAGGAAAGGACATTACATACTTATATTTCCAATTCTTTGCCAATTGAGCATGGGGTCCCGCAAGGTTCGATCTTAGGTCCTGTTCTCTTTCCTTTTTATGTAAACGATATGCCCTCGTCTATTAAAAATGGAAGAACGGTTCTGTTTGCTGATGACACGAATGTTCTTTGCAACAAAGAAGCAGTAAATAGTACAATTTCAGAAGTTTCAAATTGGTTTAATAATAACAAATTAATTGTTAACGAAAGAAAAACTGTTTCAATGCATTTTTGCATCTCAAATCGGAAATCACATGTTCCATTGAAAATGAACAATATGCAATTAGCTGATGTTGAGGCAACAAAATTTTTAGGTCTTTCAATTAAATCAAACCTCAAATGGAATGTACATATAACAGAATTAAACAGTAAATTAAGTTCATTATGCTACGCATTCAGAATTCTTTCAAATTCTGTCAGTCTTCATGCAGCTCGTTGCGTTTATTTTGCAAATGTGCATTCCCGTAACAAGGAATGTACTTCAGCTTCCGGGTCAATGACCCCCATCTCGATCAGGTTTTTGTCCAGTTTCCCTGATCCATTGAGCAAATGCTGAGATAGCCCCTTGTTTTGCTTCTGGACGTAAATGTAGCTTCACTGTGCGCACGTTTTGTTGAGCACTCCTTTTGCTTATAGTTCATTTACAGTTTAAATTGATTCTATAACTCGGGAAAAAACATTTTTCAAATATTTTTATTTTTCTAAAATAATTATTTTCTTAATTCATTTTTTCGTTTTTTTTAAATTCTGGACCTCAAGAAAATGTGCGCAGATAAATTTCTTTCCCCACACGTCATATACAGTTTTTACTGTTTTTTGACAAATAAATAAATAAATAAATAAAATTTAATCAAAATTGTTGGCCACATTTTGTTTAATTTAAAAATGTCGCAAAAGCTTCATGTACAGTACCCCCCAAAATTAAAATATCGGTTTCAAATTCCAGGGGCCTTGACATCAGCCAGATCGATCGGGGAGTATCAATTTTGGAGGAAATCCGATGAACGGTTTAGTCGTTAGTGTTTTTCACAGACAGGCGGACACACGTTTTGACGTCAATCGATTTTTCGGTATCAAGGAGCCATAAAACATGGATTCTGGCTACGCCATGTATTAGATGATTTTTTTTCTAAATTTATCAACTGGATTTATCCACTTTTTCGTTACCAGCTACGCTACGCGAAAATTCGCCGCTTTTTCGCGTAGCAGTACATAACTTTCTCTTCTTAAGAAGTTCCTACTTATGCCTGAGAAAGTAAAAAATATCTGATCGGCTTTTAAACGCCATGTTGTGCTCCTTAAGTCTAGGGATTTTCGCACTGACAGATATATCAGAAATATGTTCAATGCAGCCTAACAGTGAATAAAGAAACTAGTGCAGCAATAGTAGCAGTACTTAAATATGAGTCTTAACAGTGATGGCTCCATTGTTCGCCGATTGCAGGGAAATGTTTATATTATTGAAAGTATGAGTACAAGATTTAATTTTATATAAATTAAAATTACTTCGGATAAAAATGCATGGAACTTTGGGCATTTGGAAAGCGCATATTTCTACGGTTTTAACTTAAAATTAGCTATATTCCGACTGAGGTATATTGTTTGAGTCAAATAAGTAAAATTTAATGATAAAGAAATTGAGATATAGTGAGCACCATCTCAGTAAAAAAAACGTTGACAATTCCATTAAGTAATATCTACTCAGCTTCTTGAAAGTTCCGACGGGGTTGTGGCACCCTTAAACACTTTTTGCTAAGCCATTGAAATATATTTTTTCGATACAGCTTAATACTAAGATATGGATATGTATTTTGCAGTGGATATATATAACAGGGAATATAACAGGGAATTCAGCTATTTACCTTAACTTCTAATAACTTAATATCTAAAAGGAGAAGTTCATTTGAATGATTTTCAGTGCTGCAAAACATTATCTACGCCTGGGGTCAGAAAAGACCCCAAACAGAGTATAAGGGTTAAATAAAATGTTCTAAAAGAGCAGCTTTTTAAAGACGATCATGTACATATTTTGATAAAAAGAGTCGTTTTTGCATAATTTTTGCTTGAAATTAAGGCAATTTATGAAAAGCGCATTGTTCATATTTTTTCCGCGGACAAAACAAGTGACGTTTTAACAGGTGAATGGCACAGATCAAATTTTTTATGAATTCTCTAAATTTTCTAAAACAGCAAATTTTTAAATAATACGAGAAAGTGTGTGATAGTGTAGAAAAATTAGTTTTTGATTACTAAAGTATCCCATTTCATCTAATTTTACATGTTGTGAGACATTTAGAACAATTTAAGCTATTATGTTTTGCATATTTGGGCATAATCCACTATACATACGATTTGTCTATTTTGACAGTATGTGCGTACCTTTCAGCATAATCGCCCTTCATGGCAGAAATTTCTGAGAAGTCTTGTAAGCCACTGACCCTTCAGCATTCCGCCCATCGAAAGGAAGTATTCCCCCGGGCTGTTCGAGTGCCGCATCCCACACGCGAAACGGAAGCGAGAGCAACTGTCACCGCCGTGGAAGTCGCTGAGTGCCGGAAGAGGCTGTGACACCAGCGTCTCACTCAGCTTCCGGTTACGAGAGAAACACGTTTTAAAACATCAATAAGAAAATTGTCTGAACTTCACTAGTGTAAATTATTAATTGAATTTGGCCACAGATTTTTCAACGACAGGCAAAAATGTTTATTATTCAGATCTTCAGATGAATAAAGAGATAACAGAGTTTACAGAGCGACGTTTCGGGGTATTATTTTTCAATATCTTCAGGCTAGAATTAGTAAAGTAAAGGAGATACAATCTAAATATGTTGAATATGTCGATATTTTCAATGCATTTGGATTATGTCTCCTTTATTATTTCTAGCCTAAAGATGGGGAAAAATAATACCCCGCTCTGCTCTGTATCTTATATTGCTCTGAAGATCTGAATAAAAACATTTTTGTCTGCCGATGAAAAATCTGTGACCAAATTCAATTAATAATAAGAAAGACGTTTTGTCGATGCATTTAAAAGTATGGTAACGTTTCGATTTTCATTAAAACTTTGACATTTAGAAAACTGCAAACATTCTGTATTTTTTAAACACCAAGAATAGACCAAAGGAACCTTCAAATGGCGCAGAGATCATTTTCGTTAAACTCTCTCAATTTTCGAAAATTGCAAAAGTTGGAAATAACGCGAGAGAGTAAGTGTTGTTGTAACACCACTATACTGCGAGCAAAACTTGTGCCGACTTGACAGCCGGGAGTGGGGGAGAGCGATGTTGCCACTTACTCGGGCGGCACACACGTGTTCGTTCTTGCGTCAGATCAGCTGTTGAGGCATACACGTCCAACTTACTGTATTTTTGGTAAAACTGTAATAATGACACTAGTTTATTTGATGAAATTCTGTTACACAATTTTATCGCAGTCCCTTACACTATAATCCTGCCAAAACAAGGAATAATGAAACATTTTTGCATAACACGCGCAAAGCAGATGAAAGTAAGTACAGTGAGACGCCATAAGTACAGTAAACGTCGGCAACTCTGTAGTGACATCATCACAATTTGAAGCCTCTGATTGGATAACGAAACCCCCTCTCCCCTGTCAGCCTGGAGCTGTCAAGTCGGCAGAAATATTACTCGCAGTATAGTTTAAAGATGTTTAAACACCAATGGAGGTCAAAGCGCTCGTACGTATTTTAAGAACTCCCGAAAGTCGTTGACTTCGACATTTTTCTTATTGAATTTTTCATAAGAAATGCGTGTCACTGCAATCAATATGTTGAATAGCTTTTTATTTCAGTCAAGTGATGGACTGGCACCAATGCTCTTCGTTCTGATACTAGAATGAGAAATGAAATAGCTGGAAGTAGATACCAATATATAGAACCATAGAAATTTTATGATATGCAATTTGATTTGAATAACAGGACAACTTACGAGGGCAGATCGAAATGTAACGCACAATAATTTTTCTACGTCGGTATTGCAATTGGAATGGTGAAATTGCACGACAAGATAGTGTGAAGATTTTAGGAATTTTTAGAAGATTATAGGGAGTATTTTGTTTTCGTGTGCAGGTCTAGCGAGTGTAGTGCGAACTACGAAACAAAAACGGCACGTATGTTACTGTCGTCAACTTGTGAGGAGCAGAGAACCGTAGCGCGATATTTGTGGGCCAAAGGGCATAATCCTAGTGAAGTTCACAGGGACATGCGTGGCGTGTATGGGGACGTCTGAGTTGACCGAAGCAATATCTCCAGGTGGCGTCAACAGGGATAAACTCCAACTAAACGGACTTCTACGAAAAGGGCATATTGAAACTGGTAGCACGCTGGCAGAAATGTGTTGACAAACTTGTCGACTATGTAGAGAAGTAGGTCAAAGATGTAAGGTCTTTGGTATCAAAATACAAAAAATCGCCAATTAAATTTTTAAGCAAAAAAAATATTGTGCTTTACTTTCCGACCTGCCTCGTATTTTTTTAAACTCAGCTTGTAAACTAACGCAAGGTAAGGAAACTGGTCTGCGAATGGTCCAACTGAGGAAGAAATATCATTATTGAGATGATGATATGATCCTTGAAAAGGTAAAGATAGAGCAATAAAAAAAATAAAGAACCTCGGATCCCACATTGCTGACAGTAGGGGAATTGTGAGATCTAAGAAAGCTAACAGACAATGAAACTTCTAAGCATTTTGATATGGAATTACTCGTAAAAATACGAATGTCTGAATACAAATGAATCATTTGAACAGTTTTGTGTTACGCAGGATAGTGGACGACAGATCAAAAGACAAAAAGTATGCTTAATGTTTTCGAATGGCAAATTTTGCAACAAAATATACCCTAAACCATCGATTAAAACTGGATCAATAACCACTGACGTTCACGTGGAGGGAAATATTTAACTTGAAAGTGATCTTGCCTATTCAATTTTAATTGAAATTTAACTGACAAAACAAAATCCAAAAAATCATCAGGACAATTAACAAAACCTGTATTATCAATCACATAATACAATAGTAATACTTTCTTTATTGACGAAGAATATTCAATTTATGGATATCTGAAAATTATTATATAATTTTTTATCGTTATGCATTTTTGATTAAAAGTAAAATATCGACCACGTAAAAACATTGAATACAGAACATAGATGTTTCGTAAACGTCGACTTCAATGTCGCATCCCTGGCGAGGCCTCCAGAGCGGGCGGCGCCGCAGAGGGGGAGCGGGTCGCCGGCCATCGGCGAGGCTCGCCCCGCGCCACCGCCCGAGACCTCTTCACTCGCGCGTTTCCGCGGCAAAAGAGAATCCGTGAGTAGCACCGCTCCTCAGAATGGGTAGACCTTTCGATTCAGTTGAACGCCAAATGGAACCCGCAACTGAGCCTGTGGCACTGCTAGAAAGGACATAGCACTATTTGGTAAATTTAAAGGGAAAAAAATTGGAGTGTTTTTTTAGATAAAAATTCAAATTTCATTAACATCAACCGGAAATTCTCCTTATTGTAAGTCACATCTCCACTTCTTCCCATAGTACGTCACACATATTTTAACTGTTTTATGACGTTCATAAGTAAAAAGGAAGATGCGCGGAAATGACTGTTTTTTCAAATCATTTTACAATACTTTTTAAAGATCTATTTTAAATCTGGTAAAGATCTATTATAAAATTTGTTTTAAACAGATATAAGCTGTTTTAGATGAACGGGTAGAACAGATATAAAATCTGTTTTAAACAGATTTAACATAAAATATCTCTATTATCAGTATCGAACTTATGCAATGTGCAATTTTCGAAAATACAAAAAGTTCAACGATGATGATGAGTTAGATAATAGTAATAATAATAATAATAATAATAATATATTCAGTACTACCTTTTTACATTGTTAAATAAATAACAGTAGAGAAAAAGAACCAATAGAATCAATGGAATTGCCTGTACGTAGGAACCGAGAGCAAAGAGACACATGCCCAATAAAACAAAAAAAAAGAGAGAAAGAAAATTGAACGTAATGTAAAACAAATAAACTATAAAGTTAATGGTAATACTATAATGATGTAAGGTTTACCTTCTTTCTCCATTGGTCATTTTAGAAATTACAGAAATCGGAATTATATCTTTTAGTTCGTAAGTATACAATCTAATTTCTATTTAACAATGTATATTTTGACAGTTTTCCTTAATGTAGTTTTGCTGCTACATAAAATGTTGAGATTGGCAATTTATTAAAAGTTCACAAGGATGTAATATAACTTCTTTTTTGACAAAGGTTCAACAAATAGTCGGTAATAATAGATTTTTATTTCTATTTATGCTTTTCGAGTGAATAAAGTTAAATTTGTACAACTCACAGAAATACTCAAAGACTAAAGCAAAACTTTCAAATACAGTCCCCAATTTAGTGGTCAGTGCTTGTATAATTTATTTTGCTTTTATAGAGGTGGTTGCAAAATATGGAAGCACCGTCGCCCCCAACAATATAAGGTTAATATGATGAATTTCCCTGAAGGAAACTTTTAATAATTTTTTGCTGATAGAAACCTGGGATTATCTGAAGTTTCAATCAATTCTTGTTTTCAAATGGACTAGACCCTCGACACACGCGTGAAATAGTCATGAATATTCTGCAACCCGTAATGATGTGAAAGTTGGAAGTCCTTTTTAATGTGAAAGTTCAACGTTGACGTTAATTGAAAGAGATTTACGAGTCATTTCATTTCAGAAATTGATTTCTGAATAGTAAAATAGTTTTTCTCATTTTTCTGAAATTTGCTCTATGTTGAGACAGTTATAAAACATAATTTTTGCATCTCTTCGATTTAAGCAATTAATTTTTAAAATATTTTAAGGAAATACTCGTATATGCTAGAAGTTTATCAATAAGATTGTTAAGAATGAAACTGTGCAATCGGGCTCATATTGTGGTTTTAAATGTTAAATTACAATTTTTTCCAAAAAAAAACATATTGTAAGTTTTTTCCGGCTTAGCCGAAGGTTAGTGTGCTTTAGTGTGTTTGCAGTTGACACGCATTTCGCGTTTTACTGCTATGTGGAAGTGGCTGGTGTGGGTTCGTGTCGGACCGCGTAGTCAGTAGCCAAATCGGCTTTTGTGTTCAGTCATGTTAGTGACTAAGTTTGGTTGTGGTGTGTTGCACTACGCCCTCAAAATATCTGAGGGAAGTGCTTGTTGTCTTTGTCCTATAGTAAGAACATGTCGAGCTAGTTGTTTAAGCGTCGCCGGTGCTTCGCTGGTTGGAAAGGCTTGATAGGCTGGTTTGAAAGGTTTGGAAGACTTGATTGTAAGTTGTCGAAATATATCGCTATTTACAACTGATGCAGTTTTGAGGTCAAAGAAAACATGGTAGTATCTGCTTTAAATATTCAAATAGGGAGCAATCGTACCATATACATTTATTTGTATCAATTTTTTCATTTTACGCATTCAGCAATTAGGGCGAGTGCGGAATGTGAAGTATGTGAACATTTTTTCATTTAATAATTTTAATTTTATTATTCACTCAAATCATTGACAAAAATCTATTACCTGTACCATAATTCATTTTCTACTTATCTGTCTGTCTGTCTGTCTGTCTCTCTCTCTCTCTCTGTACATTTTCACAACAAATGACATACTGTTCAATTTCCCTTTATAAACTCTTGCAGATATGTAATTGTTTGTGAGAAGCTTCGTGCCAAATGGTGTGCATGAAGCAAAAATGCCGCTGTTTAGAAGAGCATTTAATGATGATTAATCTATCTTTGTTTATTGTATATTTAAAGAGATATTTAACGAAAATTAACTTATACTGGTGTGATTTTAGGATGTTGCTTCTAAATATTCAATAGTTATATGAACAGAAGCTGAATCTAGAGGAGCATTTTTAATGTCACCTACTCAATAAATGATCAATCTTTTTATAGTCTTTCTAGAAATAAGCTAATTAGTTATCCTATCGGGCCAGCGAAAAGGGACATTTTTGTTTGGATAGTGCTGGACTTAAACCAGGAATCACAACGATTCATTGATGCTCTACAACGTTTGCTAAGCACAATAATATATTCCTAAGTTATGAATCTCGTTATCTTACGCAGATTGAACGAATTGCTGTATTATATAACGCCTTTTCTTATATCTATTGACTTGACACCATTCGTAAGAATGTGTCGGAGATTCTTATATGACTCAAAGGAAGATGACTTGGAACTGTTTATGCCCAATGAAAATTATGAAGCCGTTATGTTTGCAATAAAAAGATTAGGAAGTCGGTTCTTGGTTTTATCGCCATCAACGAGATTTCGTTACAAAAAAATTAACTATACACCTAATTTTGTAAATAGGTCAAACTATTACTGTTGTTTTGTTTCTCGTAAAAGATCTTGAAACCTTAAGTAATTTAAAATCAAGCTTCAAATACAAAAAATGAAAATTCCGACAGATGAATGTTACAACTTAATGGATCATTGTATTATTTTTGATGTTCAATTTTATGGCAGCCTGTAGGATTGTTAAGTTCGGGGGACTGAGCAATAACATTAACCAATGTTATGCATTTTTTATGTGTAGGCTACTTGGTTCTTGTAATGAATTACCTTTGGTTGTCGCACCAAACATTTGCATTAAAATTACCACAAATAGATGATATACATTTTAATTATTGATTAGAATTATTGAGCCTCGCAGAGCAAGGTCATTTATTTAAGTCATCTTATTAAGTTATTAAAGTTTAACGAATGGTCGTAGGCAAATTCTCTTTCGTAAAACGATCAATAATACATTGAAACGATTTGCCTGCGATACGTTTTGAGCTCTTTCCTTGCTCAGTGCGGGGTTTTAGGAAAATTATGGGAAATCAATGAATACGATGAAAACGTGTAGTGCAAGTGAAGTGAAAGGTGCGTTAATTGTGAAATCTACAGGTATAAATCCGTATTGAGGAGTTAATATTTAGGTGAAGTGGTGTGAAGTGAACCGCACACCACTTCACCTAAAGTGAAGGGAAAGTGAAGTGAAGTGAAGTGAAGTGAAGTGAAGCGGAGTGAAAGTGACTTTTTTCTCCCTCTTTGTTATTGCTATTCTGGGTCATTTTGATAGACTATTTTGACATTCATTGATATTTATTGATTTGTTCACGAGAGTTTAACATGTAAAAATGTTATAATAATAGGTATTGTATATTATTACCTCGTGATATTATATAAAAAAATGTATCTCTAGTTGTTTAAAAATGCTTATGAATGAATGGTGCAGGTTTGTGTGTATGTGTGGGTTTATAAGGATGTGTATGTATGTATGCATGAATTTATATTTGTATAGTGAGTGCAAATGTGAATATATACGTAAATGCCATCTGTATGTGCTAGGTAGTGACAAAGTATATTATATATTGTGATTTTTATTCGAAATTGTAGTGTCATATTTCTATACTCTACTACTGGGCATTTCACTCTGTTCCTTCAAAACATTTAAAGCTTCCAGAGGCCAGATTGCCCGGATTTGTTCAGTTTGGAAAAAATCCTAGGTATAACGGCTCTAGTTGTTCACATAGACTAGAGAGACGGACGGACAGACGGATGAATGGAGGGATATTTTGAAAAAACAACCCTTTTTCGGTATCAGGAGACCCCAAAAAAGGTATTTCGTTTGAAATTTCGAAATCGATTTTCCGCAGCATTACATAACTTTCTCTATGCTACGTATATTACTCCGTGTATACGTATGTATTCGAAAAATTAATAATAAATTAACAGCCTTCTTTCAGACAAACGAGAAGCAGTAAACTCTGCGAGACACATTCTAGAGAACTGTAATTGCTGGTATAAAGAATCAGTTGAAATGGTTAAAATATTGTGAAATGGCAATAACCGGCAGCGTTTTTGATTTAATATGGATGCCGTTCCTGAGCTTCGCGTTAACTTTTTTAAAGCCTGAGCGGAGGATTTATCACAACTTAAAAACAGCCTCTTTAGCTTCAGGGTTGGTAATTAGATTTGAAATAAATTAATGAAGTAGAAGTGTTCCAGCGTTAGCTTTGTAAGCATCTGAGTGCGTGTACGGTACACCCACGATTTGAATATGACAAGAAAGAACGGCAACCAACGATAATGTAGTCTTTTCCCTTTAAAGAACTCATACCTTGGCTCATTACATTGTTGGTTCTGCCCGCCGTTCTTTCTCCATGGTCCTTCCCACGTCGGTGCTCTTCACTCCATCTCGCCCTTTACTTCACCTCACACCATCTCTCCTCCTCCAACCCCACTTCACTTCACCCTTCCACCCTCACATCACCCCACCCCACCCCACCTTCCATCACTTCACCTCACTCAAACCGACCGAAACCATCCCTCCCCGTCCAACTCCATTTCACTACTCCCTGCCCCACCCCACGAAGCATCACTCCGCCCCAAGCTACACTGCTCCTCTCCATTTCTCCATTTCGCCCCAACCCACCCCAACTGCCTTCTCCGTATCCCACTCCGTCCCAACCTACGTTTTTGCACCTCATCCCGCCCACCACTTTTCACTTCACCTTTCCGTCCCACAATCCTCTCGTCCACGACTCACCTCATCCAACTCCGCTCCTCCCACTCCACCCCGTATCTTCTGCTTTTCCCACACACCCTCCCCTTCCGCATTGCACTTTACTTCACCACCCTCGTTGCCACACACTTCCTCGCCTCACCCCTCTCCACACACCACACCCCCACACTCACCCACCGCATCCCACTCTTTGCCACCGCTTCCTTCCCACCCTCCCATCCACCCACCTACCTACCCACCCGCCCACCCACTTCTACCCCTTCCCACACACCGCTTCCCATTCGCCTTCTTCCCACCCACCCTCCCACCTTCACACCCACCCACCCACCTACCGACCCACTCCACCACACCACACCGCATCCCACGCCTTCCCACACACCGCTTCCCATTCGCCTTCTTCCCACCCACCCACCCACCCTCCCACCTTCCCGCCCACCCACCTACCTACCCAACCACCCTCCCACCCACCCACCCACCCACACCACCACACCACACCGCATCCCACCCCTTCCTAAACACCGCTTCCCATTCGTCTTCTTCTCACCCACCCACAGCACTCCGCATCCCACACCGCACCGCACCCCCTCGAACACATTGCTCCGGTGCCTTCCACCGCCTGCCGCCCCTCGCGCTTCCCCCTCCCAGGTGCGCCCTCCCCTCCCCCTCCCCCACCCCCTCCGGCGGGGCACCTTAGCGCGCATGCGACGCTGACGTCATCGCGCTCCATTGGCAGCCGGGCGGAGCCCCTCCAGCGCGCAAGGCACCCTGCCCGCCGCCGCCGCCGCCACCGCCGCTCCAGTCCGAGGCGAGAGATTCCTGCGGCGCGTGGCTCCGGCGCTCGCTCGCTCGCTCGCTCACATCACTCACTCTCACACACTCACTCGCATCACCCCGCACTCTCCTGCCGCACCCTGCCCGTCGCCCCCGACCGACGCCCGACCAGCCCTCGTCCAGCCCTCGCCCGCCAGCCGTCAGACGGTGGAGCCTCCCGCACTCGCCCCGCCCCCGCCCCGCCCCGCCCCGCCCCGCGCCCCGCCGCACGCCCCGGCCCTCGCACGCCCCGCCGAGCCGAGCAGCCTGGCGAGTGCCGCCTGCGGAGGAGAGGCCCGCGCTGCGAGTGCTCGTGAGGGGGATCCGGCGCCAGCGCCAGCCAGCGCGACAGGCAGAGCGAGCGCGCGCGGCTGTTTGCGGAGAGCGGGCCCCAGCGCCAGCGCCAGCAGCGAGCGCGGAGCGGCGGCGTGCACCGGGCGTTGAATGGGACAGTAGCCGCCGCCGCCGCTGCCACCTGCGCCGCCCGCCCGCCCGCCTGCTCGCGGCCGCCGCCGCCGCCGCCGCCGCCGCGTCGCGCCGCGCCGCGCCGCGCCGCACACCAGCGCGCTCTGCCACGCGCCCGCGCGGCCGCCCGCGGAAGTTCAGTCGACGTCCTGCTTTCGGCCGAGGACCACGTGCGTCACTGCCGCTGCGCCGCCGCCGCCTCCGCCGCCGCCGCCGCCGCCGCTGCTGCCAACCACCGCCCGTGCGCGCGCCGCCCCCGCCGACGCCGACGCCCTCCGGCGCGCAGCTCGACGCAGTTTTCGCAACTTCTCCTCCTAGATTATATTTTTTCGTAAACGTCTCAAGATTATATACAGTTCGTTGTGCGCGCTTTGTAACACACACAAAAAAATAGCGATTCGCTTGTTGGTTGTTTTTTGTACGTTGACACACGCATCCATCGTGAGGAAGAAGAAAAAAGCGTGGCCGATGCTTTGCTGAAGGGTGCCAGAGACATTCGCCGCGAGCCAGCGAGGGCCAGTCGCGCCGCCAGGATTGAAGCCCTGTATAAAACCGTGGAGGCGCCTGGGAGCAGCGTGAAAAGGAGCCGGCAGCAGCAGCAGCAGCAGCAGCAGCACGCGCTAGGAGGCACCCTGTCGCCGCCGCCGCCCGCCCCCGACCCCGCCGCCCCCGCCTTCAAGCGCCAGCGCCGCGACTCGCTGTCGCCGCCCGCCACCGCCGCCGCAGCCGCTTCGGCCTCCATCCTGGAACACGCGTCCGCCGTCGCCGCCGCTGCCGCCGCCGCCGCCACCAGCAGGATGACCATGGAAGCGCCCAGCGCCCTCAGCCAGAGCATGGACTCCGTGCACACCGTCACCGGCGAGGAGGAGGTGAGTGCCGCGCGTGTGTGTGTGGCTCGTGGCCTCAGGATGTGCCGAAAAACTGTGCCTTCGAACGTAGCGTTCCAGCAATCGTTTCCGAATTCAGAACATCCCCCTCAAAACGCTGCGCAAAAATGCAGAAGCTGAAACATCGAAAACGTGTATGCCCGACGCGTCAGCAGTGCCCAAGAATTAACTATCGAGTAAATTAAGAAAACAGACTTTTGAGTTCCGAGAACCACTCTATTTTGTTGTTTTTAAGGACATCGAAAACATGTGAAGGAGTATTATATTTGAGTTACATGCAGGTGCGGGTACCCCGATCGTTTGATATGTTTTTAGTATTTAAAATAGCGCCTTCCACTTTGTGAGAATCGTGCTCCTGAGTAGATTTTGTGGGTAGAGCGCCAGGTGAAGGTTGTTGAAGTGCATTCTAAAAATGATTTCTTTTATTTTACATTTTGACATACATCAAGGCAAGCGCTTTATAGGAGTGAATAGAACTGCGACTGACGACGCGTGGTACTAAGAGTTAGAAACAGTAGAGCGAGGTACTCCCGTTGGAGACGTGTCTCCTGGGTTCCCTGGGCTTCCGAATGCGACCGGCGGCGTGCGGGTGGCGGTGGGCGGTTGTCGGGAGCGCGAGGTTCGTACTTGCGCGCGCCCCTAGGCGGCGGCGGCGGACGCGGGGCGCAGGGGGGCGGGGCGGGGCGGGGCGCGCGGGGACGGCCTGCGCGGCGCTATCGATTGCGTGGGTCGCGCCAGCGGCGGCGGCGGCGGCGGCGGCGGGCGCGGCGCGGTGGGGTCCGCGCGACTGCCACGCCGCCGCCGCCGCTCGCCCGCCCGCCCGCCCGGCGTACGCCCCCGACACGTGCGAGGCGAGGCGAGGCGCGCCGCCCCCGACGCCCGCGCCGCCCACGCCATTCAATGCTAATCCCAGGGGCAGCGCGGAGGTCGCGGTTGCCCAGGCCGCCCTTCCGGCCTCCCCCACCCCTCCCCATCATTGGAAGCCGCCTCAAAGTCGGCGGTCGTTTATTGCATTGTTATTACGGTTTTATTCTAGTTACCCCGATCCCCCCCCCCGACACAGCTTAGAGGGGGTGCCTGCCTCTGGGTGGGACCATAACTCATGTGAGCTCTTCCCGCTCACCAATACAACTCACGGAAAACGCTACAGGCAAATACGAGAAGCCTACGGGGAGGTTCTGAAAGAGCTGCTGAATTGGTTCTCGTGAAGCGGCTTCGATCACACTAGTGAGTTCAACGTGTTTTAATTTTATTATTTCCTTTACTATTGCATCGTCGCTTGTTCCTCTTAGACAACGCTTCATGGAACACTCGCGGGGGAGTTCCGTTGCGTGCACCTGCGCGGTCGTAGTGAACCGAGTCTTCGGTGCCGATCTGAGGAGCGAGTGTTGGAGAAGAGGTTGCGCTCCGTTCGATCGCTGAACGCCCGCGAGGTCTGTTTCCTGCGACGCGCTGGCTGACGTACGACGCCGCTGTCGTCATGTCATGCCGTTGTTGCGAAGAGCGAAGGAGCGTCCTTGGAAAGTACTACACTACTGCTGACTCACGGTCATAACTTCGGAGAAATTGAAGCATTAAAGCACCCCACCTCTTTCAACGTTTACTCGAGGCAGGACAGAATCGGTTCTCTTCTGTTTCATGCATGCCTTAATAACTACATAGATAAGTTTGTGAACGAGCATTTGTAAGAATTAAACCGGAAAGTTTTGATATCATGCTACCTTTTGAGCCAAACCAGCATACGAACTGTAAACGAAATAATCAATGATTATAGAAAACATTTAATGTATTTTATAAGAAAGTTTATGCGGGATGTTAAATTGTCCTCCTGAGGTCAACTTTAATTTGTAGAAATATGGGCTATTAAAAATAGTAAACATTTATGAATAGAAGAAAGCCCAGCATCTCTTTTACTACTTGTACTTTAATAACGGACCTTTTTAAAGTTACTTCGGATACGTCTGCTTCAGCCTAAATTATTATTAATCTTTATAATTTGAGTTTCGTTTTAATTACGATGTTCCTAGTAAATACAAAATTATGGATTCAATAGTTGAAGATGTACGACTCTGCTTTGTACCAGTTTATCATAATTTGATTACCAAATTGCAAGTAAAAAGCGACAATGTTCAGAATGCACGGCCTTTTGATCTCATTTCGATGTTTATTGCCCTAGCACTATCTTGAATGAAGCATTGCTGTTGTTTTTTGTAATATCACTTTTTTAAAAGTCCTGAACAATGTTTCCGTTCAAAATAAACCCGTACGAAGCAAGAGTTTAAAAGTAGCATTGCGTGTTTTAAAAGAAAAATTTATGAAGAATAAAAGTCAACTGCGGGATATTTAATGTTTCTCTGATTTAGAACCTTTTCTAGACGAACATTCCTTACAATTGTAATCACGATTACAAGAGTACCTTGAGTTGCTGATAATAGCATGTTGCTTGTAGTCCAATTTATCACTGGTACTATACATTAAAACTCTATCAATAACAAATTTGTGCATTTGTGCATGTTTCTAGTGGAGTGATTGTTATCTTTTCGAGATACTCTGAATTTGGCAAAGATTAGATAATCTTTCATAATGAGATATTATATGTAATTTCTATCATTACAAAATGATGCGTTATCTTGGCTTCCCTACTCACTGCAGACCATGCACAATACTCGTAATAAATTATTTATCAGTTGGTAGAATTACCTCTCAAAGGACATGTGTTTTATTCATTTCCGCCTATTCACTGTAAAAGTCACGTGCTGTCATATGTAATACTGCCCTTCATTTGCGTGAAGTTTCAGAGTGCACAGTTGGCTCCGTATTCACGCTGACATTGGTCTGAAACGTTTACGAGTCTGATTGCTGTATTTGGATCACTTTTGTAACGCAAACGAGAGAATTGAGGACACCCGATCGGCATCTTTGTGTCTTTGGCCGACACCCCATTCCGATATCATCCAATAAGGGGGCAAAAATGAGCTAAAGATGTAGCCACACATTTTGGTCGGGCTTTGTTTCTGAATTTTCCCTCCCCATGTAATGCTCGTAACTATTTTCTGCACTTATTACCACGATCGTCGCATTTTTTCTCTCTACCCACTTCCTCTCCTCTTTTCACGTCTCCAGGAGAAGAATACCACCCACTCCCGTCTCTCAGTGTCGTAGTCAGTAACAGCAATATGAAGTTCATTTCGTCTGCGGAAGGAAGGAAAAAGAGTTTGTGATGTGATGAGGGCAGTACCTGCGGCAGGAAGTAGTGCATGCGGGTGTTTGTGCTTAAAAGCAACGGTCGCCGCGCGCCGCCCGCAGGCGCCTCGTCATCACGCGTGCGGACGCCGCCGGCGCCTCGTCACTGCCCGCGCGCTGCTTGGCGCTCCCGCTCCCGCTCCCGCTCCGCACGCCCCCGTCGTCCCTCGTCCCGCTCTGCGTGGTCCCGCCAGGCCCAGTCCCTCTAGACAGGCCCTCGCCCCTTGTCCCTCTCTGTCTGGTCCGCCATGCCCATCCGCTCCACCCCGCCTCAACATGCCCTCGCCCGCCACCGCCCAGCATCACCCCTCCCCGCCCCTCCCCCCGCCCCTCCCCCCGCCCCTCCCTTCCCCGACCCCCCACACTTTCCGCTCAGTCCCTCTAGACAGACCCTCGCCCGTTGTCCCTCTGTTTGGTCTCGCCATGCCCATCTGCCCCGCCTCAACACGCCCTCGCACGCCATCGCCCCGCACCGGCCCGTCACTCGTCTCTCTCTACGTGGTCCCGCCAAGCGCACCTGGCTCTCTCCGTCCCACTTTTCCCCGCCACACCCTCTCTACACGCGCCCCGTCCCTCCCGCCTCGCCTCGCCTCCCACACCTTCCCGCCACCCGCTGTCGTCGTCTTCGCCGCCGCGCCTGTCCTCCTCTGTCACGGTGCCCCAGTCGGTAGCACGTCAGTCTTTTCTTCAGTGAAGGAACCTCTGGGGGCCACTGAGTCAATGGGTTCCCTCGGAAAAATTAACTCGGTGGAAAAAGGTTCCAGAGTTCGATCTTGTGTGCTGAAAGTTGCTCGAATGACTAAATAAATAAAATATCCTTCTCGTTGGGTGCCACTTGAAAGGATACTACGTGTCCAGGTTGCTGTGACCATACAAACTTACAAACGCACTCACTCGCTCTCTCTCTCTCTCTCTCACACACACACACACACACACACACACATACACACACACACAAACACACACACACATACACACACGCTACACCTGTCCCGCCGGGCAGTACTTGTTCTCCTCAAAGCGTAAGCCGAAATTTCCCCCTTAATAATACATAGCTATTTGGTAGTTTTTAAGAGATTTTTGTATTATTTTCCTGACATTTATGGGCTTGTTGTTGCATACGTTTCGCCGGTTGGAATGACAAATTAAAAGGTACTTTCGAGAGATTTTTAATATGAAAAGCGACTTCGACAAATACGAAAGATAATGTGGTCGGTGCCTTTTCACCTGTTCAGGTATCTTCCTTCTTGGAAATTCGTGTGCGTTTCTTGCCCTTTGTCGCGTGGCGCGTGGATGGCAGCAGCCGCCCGCCCGCCCGCCGCGAGGAGACTCCGCTGAATGCTTGTTTGGAGGCAATCGGGCCGCGCAGCAATGAAACTGTCACAAAGGCCTTTATTTCCCGACGCACATTGTCGAAGGTAATGAGTTCATGAATACGACACAAAACGGCGCTGGATTCATACAGCATTCAGGAGGGTAATAGCTTCCACGTAGGGCGACTGTGTTTAGCCGCGCCGCCGCCGCCCCCGCCGCCTGCAGGCTGCTCGCGGGAGCGAAGGGCGAGGGAAGGCGAGGCAGGCGCGAAGGGCGGATAAGGGCGCGCTCAAAGGGCGAGGGCGCCTTGGCGCTCGCGGCGACCGGCTCCATCGCGACTCCCACTCCCACTCCCACTCCCACTCCCACTCCCACCTCCAAATGGACCACGCCATTCCTGGTGAATCCTATCGAAGGGGCTCGACGAAATACGAATAACGAAAGCAAAATTAACTATAAACTTTAAATCCACAAGTTATTTTTAGATAGTAGAATTTTTTAAACAGAATTTAACACATTTGACAGTTATTTTACCCTTAATATATACCATTTTTCGTTTTATTTTACTAATTTTACTTCATTTTAATTAAAATTAATAAAATAAAACGAAAAATTGTATGTATTCAACGGTGAAATAAATGCGAAATGTCATACATTGTGTATAAACATTCTACGGTCTTAAAATAATTTTGGATTTAAGGTTTAAAGTCAATCTCCAATGGACAGTATAAAAAATTCAAGATGAAGCAATATTTCCAAAAATGAATTATTTACTTTTATTTAATCCATTCCAGATACCCAGAATTATTAACAATACATTGATTTTATAGAGAATAATCACAATATTTTTCATGGAGAAAACAATGAGAAATAAGTTAAAGTGGATACCGAAATGGATAAATGAACATTTAACATCACTTTCACCTGTACTGAATTATTTTGGCGTATCCAAGACGAAGAGAAGGGGGAAGGAAGAAGAAATGGTGTAATCCCGCAGGAGTAGACTCAGTCACAAATGAATGAGATCGGTTGTGTGGGTGTTCCACTTCAGACATCAAAGAATTGCAATGGAAGATGTACGTGTTTCGTACGGACTATATTTTTAAGTGTGCCAAAACCGAGCGGGTGTATGAAAGCGAGGACAAAATTTTGAGGACTATTTGCAAATGGACGGAAAACTATAACATTTAAAAGGCTATGTTAGATTGTAAGGTACTGCTTTTAACTTTCTCGCATACTACATACGTAATATAGAGAAAGTTATGCAGTTGAAGGTAGCGCAGAGGAAAAAAGCTATTTTTTCGCAGAAAATTCGTATTCTAGAACCATGATACCAAAAAAAGTGAATAATTCTTTTACCTTTATGTAGAAACTTATTTTCTCTAACAAGGGTGTAGTCAGAATCCACGATTTTCGGATCATTGTTACCGAAAAAATGATTTTGCAGCAAATCGTCCGTCTGTCTGTCAACAACGCTTGCAGCTCAACCATAAGTAGGATGTTCACGAAAATCGGCATTCCCCATTCAATCAGACTGATGTCGCGGCCCTTTGAATTTGAAACCGATGTTTTAATTTTGAGGGTACTTAATATGAATCCTCAAGAACATTTTCAATTTTTTCTCAAAAATGGCTCCGAACGTTGTGATTAAACATTATTCTTAGAGAACGTAAAGAAAGCATAAAACTGGTGCAGGTTTCAGTTTTGTTGAAATATTTGAATACTTGAAAATTCCAAAAGTTCAAAATTATTTCAACGTCTTTCTACAACTTCAGTATTAAAAATAGAGTTATAATAATATAAAAGTGTTGAGAATCCTGGAACACTGGAACTGGACACAAGGAACCTGAATATTATTATTAGATATGGACATTTTTTATCTCTAAATTCTCCCACTGTAGAGACCTAAAATATGTTTTAATGAGTTGAAAATATTTTTATAGTTTCTTAAATAAGCCTTATAAGTTAATATAAAAAATCTCCCTTTTACAAAAAATATATTTTACATCAAACTCTTTTTTTAGCCATGTGTATGGAACATTGAAAGGAACATAAATAAAATTATTTCGTAGTTAACAAAAATTTTATTTAAATTGTATTTTGGCTTCAGTCTCGTATTTTGTTCAAAAACGCTTCAATTTTTTTCTCCGGGTCTCAAATGAGCTGAAACGACCAAATATCTTAAGTCTTTATCAGAACGAAAAGGCATTAAATCCTAATGGTGAAATATACATTTTAGGTAGTATAATTGTGATTTATTGATATCGTCAAGTCGTGAAATGTATTCATAATGAATCTCGAATGCCTACCTCAAAAGGATGAAATATGCATTTGTCTAAAAATCCTGAGACTAATTATAACAATCTACTCGGAGTCCGGAAACTCTCTATAGCGACGTAACGTTTTGTCTTTGATCAATTGGCGACCGTAAAATACGTTTTTATTTGTTAAAATTTGTGTACTAGATCATTAACTTTTTCGTCTAATACGCCACATAGTTTTACGGCAAGTTTCGTTATCTGACTACTCCTTTGCATAATTTGCATCATCCCCATACAAACCTTTATTGCACATTGGACTTAGAAGAGCGTTTCTCATTATCTCAAACTCTTTTGGACGCACCATCAATCCGTTTATTTTAGTTTAAACTACCGACATCTTGTTGCTACCACCACGGAAGTTACCGACATCTTGTTGCTCTGCGTGGCTTCCGAATTCATTCATAATTACGAATGCCTACCTCAAAAGGATGAAATGTGCATTTGCCTAAAAATCCGGAGACTTAATTATAACAACCCACTCGAAGTCCAGGAATTCTCTATAGCGATGTAACATTTTGCCTTTGATCAATTTGCGACCATGAAATACGTTTTTATTTGTTAAAATTTGTGCATTAATTCATTAACTTTTTCGTGTAACACGCCAATTGCCCCGCTGACAACCCCGGCGGGGCGAGCGTTGGCGGGCGGCGCGGAGGAAGGCAGCTGCGCCCTGTGCACTGGGGCGTGTGCCGCCCGCGCCCCCGCCCCCGCCGGCGCAACTAGCGGAACAACCAACGAGGTGGAGGGTGGGGGGGGGGCCCTTCCGGGCAACGCGTGCGGGCCTCCGCCGCGCAGAGCCAGGTGGCAGGCGCAGCCTCTGCCTCACGACTCCCATCAACACCGGAGGCGCTTTGGGTCGGCTTGCCAACATCCGCACTTAAAAATTGGCTCGTTTGTGAGAAATACGAAAAGCGGCTTCTAAATGTACAATTCTTCATTAAGTATATACACATAAGAAGCCTCTGATGAAAGCGCGAACATCGACGCAATCTTTTGTAACAAGACGCACATGCTTGCGTATCGCGAACCCACGCAGCAACCACGCACGTTTGAAGTATCGTTGGCAAACGTTCATGTTTGGTGATACAGGAGAGCGCGCCACTGTAATGGTCTCCACCATGTTGTACGGGAGTTAAAAGGCCCTGCTGTGCGGATGCGGCCGCAGAAAGGCCCCTTGGGGAACCCCTCGCGAGGTCGGCGGGAGCTGCTTGTAAGGAGTGGTTCAGTACCGATGAAATTGTTGGGTGTCTCTCCGTAATTCAAATGTGCTCGTATTTTAATTTCAACTTCGTTCTGAATGTGGAAAAGATGTGCGTTGTTAACTTTTCAGCAGCTATCTCTTTTGTAAATGAATAAAGTCCAAGTTTTTTGCGACCGCTAGCCACTCATCAAGTGAGAGCGAATATTCCCGCGTATAATACGTGTTTCTTATGGAAATTTCATTCCCCGCAATTTTGCTTGTGGCGTAGAATTCTTGTAACTTTTTTACGTATTGAAAATTAAATGAACAATTCTAGTGTATTTTATCAATTAATAAATCCGTTATACGGTGTGTTAAATTAAATTCTGTTATATATTGTACTCTATGTAATACGAAACTCGTATGTAATATATGCTCGTAGATTTTTGGAGAGGTGTAATTCGTTTTGAAAGTGCACGTCCCACCCAGGCTTTTTGAATGTTATGTCCTGCAGAAGGGTTAAATTCAGATTATAATCTTTCATAATACTTAGAACCCTCGCGGTCTTATCGTTTGAATTTCCTTCAGGATATTTGAAATTTCGTTGCGGTAAATTGCATGTAATAATTTTATGGTGATGGTTATTAATGTCAGCTGCTGCTTGGCCTGATTGATATTGCTAAATACTCAAAATACAATGTATAAATATTAATGGTTCGTACAAATATTTTTATGAGTTAATATGCGTATATCAAACAAACAATAAATCGAATGACCTGAATAGATCAATGAGTACGTGCATTTAACAGTGAATGAGCTGCTTATATTACTTTCCGTTAAAATTTTATTGGCTTCCGCAACGGGAAACAATTGAGTTTACTATTATTTTCACCTGTCATATATTTTGATTTTCTCTTGAATTTAAATTAGTTATTTAATCAGTTACTTAAACACGAAAATTTGTAGATGGAGATCTTCGACTCTTAAACTGTTTTGACTTATCAGGCGTAATTAAAAAGATATAATTTCTAAGAAAACATCTTTCCACCTTTAATGTTAAATTTATGAACTTGTTGTTCATCAAGGAATGCATTGGAAGTTCATTGAATGTAAATCTTAGAGTAACATTGTGAAGGCATATAATATGTAAAGACAGTATTTTTATTTAGAAGTGATTTAGTCTTGTGAAGACTACTGTTGAGTGAAGAATAGTGTTATCGATGACATTGCTTAAATAAAGTAAATCCTCGTTAGCACGAACTCGCTCAACACGAATTTCGCCGTAACGCGAACAAAACTTCGGTCCCGCCAAGGGATTACGGTAATACGGACATTTGTAATTCTCGGTTAAGACGAATTTCGACAACACGAAGTCCGATCATTTCCGTCCCTTGAAATTCGTGTTAATGAAGGTTTACCGTCTAGCTTGGAAAGCGTGCTGCCATTTAAAGAGAAAAAAGTTGTTTTCGGGTGAAGACGAGCTCCCTGTCTTTGGGGGCAGCGGCACGAGTCCGCGCCCGGGCATCGCCCCGGGGCGCCGCCGCCGCCGCCGCCAGCGGTCGAAGAGACGGCGTCGCGCCGCGCTTTTTTAGTGTTTAGTTTTTGAGGTCAGCCGCCGCCGTCGCCTCGGCGCCCGCGCACCTGTGCACACCCCCTCCGCCCCCGCCGCCCGCGCCGCCCCCGCGCCACCCCGCGCCGCGCCGCGCCGCGCCGCGTCAGCCGGTCGCCATGGCAACGGGCAAACAGCGCGCGGCCTTGCGCCCCGCGCACGGCGCACGCGTCGTGCCCTCGGCCCGGCCGCCCCCGCCCCCTCGCCCCCCTCGCTCTCCCCTGCCGAGGGGGCAACCCGTAATGCAGTGCTGTGCTTCCACAACGCTCGCCTCGCTCCGCCTTCCTTCCAGTTATTCCAGACAGCGTTACTACTGAACGGCGTCCCTCCGGCCGGAGGTGTCCCGTGGAGAAAGAGAAAAGGGAATACCCACTGCGCATGCGCTAAAATGTTGATTGGAAGTGCGGCGCTGTCCGTAAGCATCGCTGACGCCGGGAGCGTGCTGTGGCGGCGATCGCGAAGGCGGCATCGCGCGGTGGAGCCGAGAAGCCTCGCCCGAGAGCCTTCGCTGGGCGTCGGGTGACGAACCCCGCCCTCCAGGCAGGCTGCACGCGGCGCGCCTTACCTTTCCAAACGAAATACAGAGCGCTCGCTTGCTGTAGCGGTGGTCCCGTTCACCTCCATTCACCTACGTCTTTAACGGATACTGCAAAACGGGACCATGTCTTAGCAATGTCATTATTTTATTCTAGTTTAATATTTTGTTTTCAGTCTAAATGAATACCATGATATTTGAGATCTCCATTTGGATTTTTTTTGTGAGTTTTCAAAAAATATTGCAATACATTTGTCCTTTTATTACAATTAATCCTGTGACGGTAGATCCTGGAGCAAACACTCCCAGGCCCTCTCCCGGTTCCCAGACCTCTTTGCTTAGAAACATTTTACTGCGCCAGGGCAGTTGTCGTTGATGCTTCACGGCAAAACGCTCCGTTAATTGGTGCCTTATTTTACGTGGTGAGACTCGGGCCATCAGGCCCGCTCTTCCGTCTGAACACGCAAATTTCGCTACGCGACTTTCACTATCTAGCGGCGAAAGAAGGTAGTACTCGGGTGACGAAACAGGCGATTTTGAATTTAGCTCAGATGCTTCGTTAAGGCTTGAGGTACTTTTACATGTAGCAAATGTACATGAGACAACTTCCTTTACTTCTTCGAAGGAATGCGTATAAAGGAATTTTTCGCTCTTAACCCGGCGGCTTTCGGCAACCCGCAAAGTGGGGTAGAAGAGCCAGATATGTTAACCGTTATACCAACGAATCCGCGAAACCTCTTCAAATGCTTATTCTGAAAATCGTGCTTCAGAGAGCGATGTTAAAGTTAACTTATTCAACAAATTGACCAAATGCCGTTCTTTTCATTGTGGCTTATTGTTCTTAATTATTCCGGCTTAGAAGGTTACAGGAATAATTAAATATATGAAGTTAATGGAAAAGGTTAATAATCTCTGAGTTTTTAAAATACTAAAATTTAAAAGTTACTCATGAATAATATTATGCTTGGGGTGTCTAATGCGAGATGGCACTGCAGTAACTTCAGCTATTTTAATTCTGCAGTTCAGAAATCAAGATCACTGAGTAAATTGGCATGATCTGATTACACGTCAGATTTTACGAAAATGTATATTGCACATGCATAATTGCACAATCCTGTGTTTCCAAAAGGTTTGATTTTGACCAATTATTATTTCAACTTTTGTTGCGAGTATATTTTGCCTTATATATTTTTATACGCAATTATTCAAGAAATCTCTAGTTGTGATACAATTAAGACTAATTTTTGGAATAGTTATTTATCTGCGAGGTTTTAATCTTGCCATTAATACGTACAGACCCAACTTCATCCAATTCTTATAGTGCTGACCTTTGGAAGTAAAACTAATTATTGTTTTGCGAATTATTAGTCACGTGGGCGAATTCTCTCTGAAAACGGAATAATAGTGACAAGATTTGTGTTTCTCAGCTTAGCCTTCAGGCGCTTCTACTATTCATTGCACCGTAATAATCTCGTGTCGGGTTTTAGTCGTCCCACATAAAACTCTAGAAATTGTAGATGACTTTAACGTTGCGATAGTACAAAGGATTATTCATCCTAAGCTGCAAAGTAAAGGTTTATTTAATAAAGTGCGTTGTAAAAGTATCCATGTAATTAAACCACCAATATGAAAATGCATTAGAGTAGACTACGCAGTATTTACACTCGAACTAACATAACGTTTACGAAAACCGTAATTTTCTTCAAAAGCTGCAGCGTGAATGAAGCATTGGGAGAAAGGAGTGTGGGAAGAATTGTGAAGGGTCACTCGAAGCAATGTTTTGCAGCAGCCACCGCACGCGACGCGTCTAAGAAGGATCCAGCGCCAAAGCCAATTTTGAAGGCGCCCGCCGCCACGTCAGCTCTCCTGCCCCCGAGACCATCGCCACCCGCCCCCGTCCGCGTCCCCGCCCCCGCCAGCACCCCCGTCCGCCACCGCCTCTACCCGTCCTCGTCCGCCCCCGTCTGCCCCGCCCCCGTCCGCCCCGCCCCCGTCCGCCCCGCCCCCGTCCGCCCCGCCCCCGTCCGCCCCGCCCCCGTCCGCCCCGCCCCCGTCCGCCCCGCCCCCGTCCGCCCCGCCCCCGTCCGCCCCGCCCCCGTCCGCCCCGCCCCCACGTCCGGCCTCCGCCCCCGTCCGCCGCCCCGGTGCCAGGCGCCCCGACTCCCGCCTCACACACCACCGCGTCGCGTCGCCGGCGTCTCGGTCTGTCACCAGCCTCCCCTGCTCCCCCCCCCCGTCGGCGCCGCAAACCCACCTTCCCCGCTGCCACCTCCCCGCGCCTTACCCGCCCGGCTCGCCCTCCTTCGGGGCGATAATCCGTTTTCCGCTAATCGCCTTTGGAAATTGATGGATTACCGCCTCCGACGCGTCGTCTTGCCGCCGCCGCCAATCGGAAGCGCGTCACTCGCCGCTGACGGGCGGCGGCGGCGGCGGCGGCGACGCGTCAGGGCGGCGGACGCGCGACGACGTGGCCGCCGACGGCCCTGGCGGGGGCGGGGGCGGGGCGGGTGACGAGGACAGCCCGTTGCCCGACACGGCCCGAGGAGACGAGACGCTCTTCGCTGACCGAATTCTTATACTGCGATTTTCCTAACTTTGCCCCTCAAGGCCCATCTTCCCGACGGGATATGTCACGGTATTTCGCATCTTTCTCAGTTGTTCAACTAGGTATCGCATGATCGCGACCGTATCAAGCAGTGCTTGAGATTATTCGATTTAGCGGTACGACGAAGAAAGACGCGAAATGCCGTGTGATATTCCATCGCGGCCATAGGGGCTTGAAGGGCAGAGTTAGAAAAATTGCATTATAGAGGAGCGATCGAAAGGCTTTTAATAGTTGGTTCAGGAAAGGAGGCAAAATATCTCTGTGGCATCCGGGTCTTTTCATCCATGGATTCCCATGCATCCAATATTATGAAATAACATTTCTTTTCGTTATAGTTTGATGAAGTATTTTAGGTAAATGATAAAAATATGTATTAAAATCAAAATATTCTAAATTTGAAATTTAATTCCGAAGAGATTTCTTCCTTAAGAAGGAACAGTTTGTGAAGGAAATACGTTCAGGAAATCAGATTATTGTTCTGGTTTTTATTCCACAAAGACCAAAATCCTAAAATCGTTTATAAAATGCATTTATTTCATGCGTGTCTGATAAGTAATAACATGATAACTTTGGTAAAAGGGCTCTAGAATTTTACGGTGTAGGTCATTAAAACATTAATAGCTAAGTCAACTAATTAGTATTTCCAACTTATTTAAAAATAAATTTAAACGTAACAACGGAAAGTAGCTCTGCGATAAAATGTATAAAAATGGCTTGTGGAAAAAAAATTATCTTTTAGCAGTAAAAGGCAGTTCAAGGGTTTTTTTAGATAACGATTGTGACTTACGATTACAGTTTTGCTTTAGAGTACTTTAATACGAAGGATTTCGCTTAGGATTATCTTATTTTTGCCGAAAATGTGGCTTGTAGAACCGAGACATTTATGTATGCATATACTGCGGAACGATATGTTTTTAATACAATTTTTGTGGAATAACAGAATTAAAGCATTTCCTATAAAATTGAAATAAAAATCGATAAAATGTATGTCTTAAGCGAGGGGGGCTATAAACCTCACTAAGGACTTGTAGAATAGGGTCACTGATCCATTGTTTCCTTAAATTAATATTTATTATGAACTCTTCGTTATTCTTCTTCTAGAGCGACTGTCAGAAATAAAGTGTAGAACTCTCCTAATTTACGATGTACATTTTCCCGTCTTCATTACGCTACTTCTCATCATTCACGCCAGAGTTCGTGATGTACTGGCATCAGCTACTTCACGAAGAAGACGCTAATTCTAGTAACAGCTCTGCTGCTATGTTACAACTCTCCCATGATACCTGTCATGTGGCGAAACTGGCCAATCCTCTTGGCTAGCAACAATGGCTAGTTTGTAGCTAGCCAATGTTTAAAATGTATGTTTGTTTTGTCGCCTGATGATGGAAATAAATAATTTCCGAAACGTTGCGAAACTAAGTAAATCATTTAATAGTATATAAAACAGTTATCTCAAGAGTTTTCTGTCTTTAAATAACTGCTTTAATTGATTTCACTCTTTGCAAGAAGGAGTAAAGCTGGCGAGAACTGATCTGATTTCTTCTTCTTCATCTTCTTAAAAAGTCTAAGACTTGTTCCTTTCCAAGAATTATAACGAGTCTTTCCATCTTCTCCTAGGTTTACCAACTTTTCTTGTTCCCCTCGGCCTTTCGTCTCTAGCAATCCTCACAATTTTTTTTTCTCAAAATGATCGTTCCATTCCTTTCTTTTGTCTGCTACCCATTCCGTAATTGGCTTAATTTTACACACTTCTCTAATGTTTCTGTTTCTTTCCTTGTCCAGTAGAGTGTGATTTGTAATTTTCCTCAGAACTCTCATTTCAGCGACCTCAAGTTGTTGTTGAGTACGTTTGATCTGACTTAGGAACCCTTTTTCTGTCCCTCTTCCATGCCGCCTAGCAGCCGCAGGCCTCGCAATTCCCCTCCCCTGCCTTCCGTTCTCCCTTCGTGCTTTATTCCCCTGTCCGAGCATTTCCTCCCAACTCATTGGCTCCCCACTTCTGCCCGCAGCGCCGCGTGGGGACGGTTATGTAAATCATTAAGGTTGTTAATCGATACGACGGGGCCCGCAGGGCGTGTGCGGAGGTTTTAATTTCGCCAGCTCTCCATAAAAACGTGATACCGCACGCAGGCAGGCCCGCAGTCTAGCAATTTGTTAGGCCTTTTCACGTGTCATTATCGTCCACATGACGTATCTTTCCCGATTGTGCGACACGACACCGAAATGACGCCACAGCGCTGCCAACATGAGTTTGTTACGGGCGCGGAGAAAAATTGCGACATCTATCTTTTCGTGATAAGCCGGAACATGAAAATCATTCACGCTTGCCTATGCTTTTGGAAACGCGTAAATTTAAAATTATACTTTATTAATGATAGTTTTAAACAAAAAATCTTGTGAACTGGATGGTTTATGTTATCGACATTATAATTTCATGACTTCTTTAAATTTCAACTTCACGAAAAAAAAGTGTCATTTTCTTGTTCTTTGAAAGCGAGATTAATCAGTAATACATTTATTGTTTATTTGAATTTTACCTAATAAAACTATTAATCTGATGTTATCTCATAATTTTGTATGAATTTGATCCGCACAATTTGAAATTGTATTTACGCACCTGGAAAATTAATGATAAGGACAGAAAAAGCAACTTGCGATTCGGAATCAGCACCTTAAAGCCGTTTTAAACAGATCATGTTGCAATATTTGATAAATCTTTCAACACTGAACTGTGACTCATGGTCTAGAAAGAAACTCAAACATAAGTGGAAAATTTTCACTCTGCACGTATCGTTTGCCTATAGTTATGGAGGAAGAAATTACTCTGCAAAAATTTGTTACGAGTGTTTGACCTATTTGGAATTTATTTTGTTCTTATTTGTCTGTGCATTTTCATCTCTTCGGAAAACAAAATAATAAAAGGCTTTTATGCTACTCTGGCCTAAATACACTAGTTCTTCTTCTTCTATTCATCTTCTAATTTTCTAAACATGTAATTTACATTTTCCTTATCCTGTCCAATAATAATTTGATCATCAGCAAACAGTAAAGTAATTGTATAACAATCATCACCAATCTGAATGCCCATTTCAGCACGCTTTTTTCCCAATTTTTTATCGCTCGCTGCAAATTTATCTTAAATAATGTTGGGGAATATACTTTACATTTAATAACACAATTTATTTTGACTTACGTCTTTCCATAGTTTACCATTATTTCTACGACAGTCACAAATTTTAAATAATATTAAAAATTTGATCTGGAATGGCATCTGCGGAATTTGCTTTCACAACAATTTTATCTCTTCGTGTTCAAAATCCCTTCCTCTTTGTCTTTGTGCTCTATTATTTCCATTGTCGCTGTTCGTTATCATTACCTTTTATTCTGCCACAAAATGTGAGTTGACCTTACATGAAAACGCAACATGTTAAAAAATCCACATCCTGAAACATACATTATTCTTGATACATTACATTGACCATTACATAATTCATATTACATCACAATATGAATTGTTATTTCACATCCAATAATTTCAGCTGACTGTATTTTAAAACGTTGAAATACCATGACATTTTTTCCGCCTGAGTCGTATTATTTGGTCATGCGTCAGCAATTGAAGCATGAGAGACAGATGGCCGCTGGTTTGGGCCCAGGGTTGGACGAATTTCCGGCAAGAACTGAATTAAACACGAGTCGAGGGCCAGAATCTAAGGGACACTTCCATTGGACGGCGCTGACCGGAAGCTTTCGTAGAGGGCCCAGCCCACAACAATAGGGCCCCCTTTTCCGTTATTTTTTAAAATTACATGTGATACATTTTACTGGTAAATAAATAAAACACACGATGAATATTAAATAACTTTAATGGTACAAATAATGAATAGAATTATTTTTATGATGAATACTTAAGTGGTGTCAGATGGTTTTGTAAGCATTTTCCCCAAATGCCGTATTATAATTCTAGGAATTGTTAGGTTAAAAAGGAGAAAATCAGAGATTGAACTTATTTACAAAAATAAAACGTTTTATTACATAAGGCTAACGGCTTTGCTATTCGGCGATTGTGGATCTCCGCGTTGCGTTCACCTGCGATGAGCTTGGCCAAACTTTGAGCTTCTCTGATAAAGAATGTATTCTAATATACTTAAATACTTTTCAAGATGTTTTGTATCAATTCTTACAATATTATATTTGTGGCGGGCGAAAAGGGAACAAACTAAATCCAAAATCCCAAACATTCGGTGCTCACTCTACTCGCAGTCTGTTGCTCTTCTGGACACATCAAAGGAAGCGAAACTTTGCTACTTGTGATTGGGCGAGCAAGCTCTGGCTACTCGAAGAACGCTGAATGTTGGAACCGCCTTTAGAACCTGTCATAGCAGAGCGAACTCATGTGTACAGCTTTGTGAACGCACAGAGAGTGCACTGCACGTTCACACCACTGCGATGTGACCATTCCTACGCTTACGGGCATCTACGGCCAATCCTGCAACATAACAAGAAAAACAGAGGATCAGTGCGACTTCAGGTAGCTGACGCGTGTATTGCATGTGCAGAAATACCAAGTTTATGTTTCAAGTCTCATTGCGCTGTTTCAGTTATTACTCAAGCAAGTGCTTAGGTCTCGTATACTTCACCCATTGGCCGGGTAGGTATGAAGCCATCTCGGAAATGAGTGTTATCCGAGTCAGCTGCTTTTTCAAAAAAATCACTTGCAATCTTTTTTAAGTGATCAATATGTTAGTTAGTTAATGCCTTATTTTACGTGGCGAAACTCGGACCAACAGACCCGCTCTTCAGCCAGACCACGCAAATTTCTATACGCTCCTTTCACCATCTAGCGGAGAAAGAAGGTCTCATCTCGGGCGACGAAACAGGCGATTTAAATTCAGCTCAAAAGCTTCATTTAGGCTTGAGGATCTTTTATATGCAGTAACTGTACTACATGGGACATCCGGCTTTACTTCCTCTTCGAAGGAAGACGTACGAAAGATTTTTTCGCCCTTAAATATCCACGGCTTCGATCGGGTTTGAATCCGCAATCATCCCGATACGCTGACCGATATACCACCGAATATCGCGCATATATATATATATATATATATATATATATATATATATATATATATGTATATTTGTTGTGTGAAAATGCCGTCCGCCGGCGGCAGGAAGCATGATGCAGTCTCGCCAGCTGGTGCGCGGCGCGGCGCGGCGCGGCGTCGAGGGCCCCGGGAAGGCCCCGCGCCGATCGGCGGCTCACCGCACGGAGTGGAGTGGGAGTGGGGGGGGCGCACGTGCGGCGAGGAGCGCTTCCGCTGCCGCGCCACGTCATCGCTCCTCCCCCCCGACCCCGCCCCCCGCCTCCGCCCGCAACAGACCTCTCTCCTGCCCGCCGCGCCGCGGCCGCAGGAGGCTACAGGATACTAGTGATGCGACATCTTTTTTATCACAACATCGTTGTTACCTGTCATCGGTGTTCGAAATTAAAACGTCCAGGTTAATATTACATAGAACTAAGACCATTGATGTTTTAAAAGTTGTTTAGTAAACTCTGAACATTAAATTCGTGCTCGATAAAATTTAATTTGTCAGTGGTTACTGCTACGAATCTACTGAACTCTTATGTTCTCGCAACAGCGTATGCACACATGAAGTGGCAGTGATCCTACATAGAGCCAACAACTAAATTAAGTGCAGCCGTATTATTACTTACCAAATGTCTTAGTCTCTCTCGGAGTAATTTAAATAATAACACTAACTTCAAACACAAAGCAAATACTGTTTGGACAAATTGTTCGTGTAATATTACACCCAGAATCAACCGGCAAATGCTTCTACGCTTTCGCGGATATCTTGTTCCTTACTTTAGAACCACAGATCAACTTGTAGAATTACCTTCCCCACGATCTCGCCAAACTTCCAGTATCCCGAAGTCGCTACTAATTGGGGTTTAAACCAGAACATTACATTAATATTTTACCGGCTTACATTCCTGCGAGCATACTCTCGTGAATTCAGCCTTCTCCGTCAACAGCCTTATATCCATGGCAACCGTCGTTCCATCCCTCAATTATACTTTACTACAAGTTCATACAACTCTTACAAAATTTATACTTTCATATCGCAACAGTCCTGAACATTAATTTATATTAGAGAATTAATTGAACACAAAGTACAAATAATAATAACAAAAGACAAAGCATAACTTCAAATCCTGAGTATTTAGAGCAGGGCTGTCCAACTTAAAAGGGCTTATGAGCCACATACCAAATTTTAGCTAACCCGCGGCCCCCGCCGTAATTTAAGACGTTTTTACCGTAACAACTGCGATGATACTTAAACAAATAAATATTAGGTACAAATTTTATTCAACATATTAATGAGTAATGAACATACAGCGAGGAAATTAATATATCATTAAATAAAAATAAGATGAATTGTGCAATTGTATTGTATTTGGTTGGTGTAATGAAATGTTTCAAAGCAGTTGCGGGCCGTACAAAACGATCCGGCGGGCCGCATGCTGCCCGCGGGCCCGCCAGTTGGACAGCCCTGACCTGGGGTCTTCCCAAAAGGGTCAGTCCTCAATTCGACGAAGAAGGGAACGGGAAGAAGCGGGGAGCGCCTACGACCACAGCACGAGCGTTGGCCGCCTCTTCGAGTAGGAAATACGCGGAAATTTGTAGGAAATGCCAGGGCATTGGGGCCACCCCTCCGGGAAGAGATCATCTGCTCGATGAAGGTAGCTCAAACAGCGTTCGTTTGGTTCGATCACTCAAGCGGACAGTGGTACCATCCATTATTTTTCATATCTTAATTTTTACAAAATTGTTATTATGGGAATTTGTCATTTACGAACAAAACATCGGAAATATGAAAACTTCTATGACAAGGCTGTCCAACTTGGAAGGGCTCATGGGCCACATATCAAATTCTAGCGAAGCCGCAGGCCGCATCGTAATATAAGATAGATTTCACCCTAACTACGGATATTATACTGAAACAAATATAGTACATATTAGATACGACTTTTATTCAATATATTTAATCATTAATGTACATACACCGATAAAATAAAAGACGATTAAATAAAAATAAGATGATTGGTGCAATTGTTTTGTAGTTGGTTGGTGTACTAAACTTTTTCGAAGCAGTCGCGGGCCGCAATAAGGTCCGGTGGGCCGTATGCGGGCCACCAGTTGGAAAGCCCTGATACATGACAATTCATCGATATTCATCAAACATCGGCTTTAGTTAATAGATGTTTAAAACGCTGATATTTTTATAGAAACAGCGACGATTTCAGAACATCGGCATCGATTTTTACAACTTTGCCTCTCAAGGACTGCCTTCACGATGGACTACGTCACGGTATTTCGCGCCTTTCACAGTCGTGCCGCTAGATATTGCATGATCTCGACCGTATCAAGCAGTGTTTGGGATCATGCGACATCTAGCGGCAAGACCGAGAAAGACTCGAAATGTCGTGTGATACTCCATCGTGGCGATGGGGGCTTGAGAGGCAAAGCTATAACAATCGCACTAAAGTAACGTGTGCCAATAGCGCATCGAAGTGTCAGAGTCGCTTATACGCAGACGGTACTTTAGACGTGTCCAGGCGTCTACGCAGAGTGCTGCGCACACGCATGCGTTGCCTGGTTGGTATCACTGATCGAGGTGGGGAGGACCCTCCGTTGTGGCTGCCTAAGTGAAACCCCGGCGTCTAATTTTTGTTCGGCCGTCACCGGTGTGTATATTGTGGAGAGAGGCGACGACTTCCGATGGCCGACGCGTCACCGGGCCGGGCCGTGCCAGGCCGCGTTGGCGGCGGGGGCGGGGCGCGGGCGGGGCACGGGCGGGGCGCGGGCGGGGCGCGGGCGGGGCGCGGGCGGGGCGCGGGCGGGGCGCGGGCGGGGCGCGGGCGGGGCGCGGGCGGGGCGCGGGCGGGGCGCGGGCGGGGCGCGGGCGGCGCGCGGGCGGGGCGCGGGCGGCGCGCGGGCGGGGCGCGGGCGGCGCGCGGGCGGGGCGCGGGCGGCGCGCGGGCGGGGCGCGGGCGGGGCGCGGGCGGCGCGCGGGCGGCGCGCGGGCGGCGCGCGGGCGGCGCGGGCGGCGCGGGCGGCGTGGGCGGGTGGCGAAGCGCTCTGATTGGCGCGCGCTTCCGGTTGCGAAACGGCGGGCGGAAGTGCGCTCCGTGCGCGGGGGGCGGGCGGGGACGAGGGGCGATTTCATCATTGTCATTCGCCCCACTTCAGGTAGCGTTCTGCTCGGCGCAGCCAGGGTCATGCAACGGCTCCAGCGCCGGGCGCGGCATCTGCCGGCGGCGACGCCAGTTCGCCTCGTTCCGCGACGCCGCGGCGAGGCAGGGGGAGGCGACTACCAGGAAAAGGAGAGGAAACTGTCAGAGACATCCACAGGATTCTGGGAAACACAAAGTTGTGGATGTATCAAGCGATTTCTCAATAATTCCAAGTTGACTTATTGTCACGAAATGACGCCATGTCGGCACAAAACTTAAAATTTTAAATTTATACCCCTAAATATTATTGAGAATGTTGGGGAATCATATTTCCGATATTACTGTAAATATCCAAGATAGTATGTCGCCTTGTAGGCGTCTTTTTTCGAACTAAATTTGGATGTGAATTGAAAAGAAAAAAAATGATATTAGCAAATAAATTCGTACTAACCCTAGTTTGATGGTTTTTTACACGCTAGATATTTTTCAGAAATTTAAGAAAGTTGAGGTTTAATGAAAAATTATGGACATAGAAAACATTCTGATGAATAGGTTATTTTTGCGACCATGCATACAAAATCATCCTCTAATTCTGATAATTCTCAAACATTTTACCTCTATTCAACTCTGCATTTTGGAAATCACATTTTAGTTTACCAGTATTCTTATAATTGTATTTAAAGTTTGCCCTCGAATGTGATTGAAACAGGTGACATTGGAAATTCGTATGTTGGTACGTCGCTGTACATAGGAAAAAACGTGAGGGCGATGAGAGTTGTGAAAGAAAAAACGTCTTCTGAGGATCTCTGTACCTTAATGTTTCCTTCCTGAAAACAACTTCAGTTGTCGATTCAAATTGTTCAACTCCTCATCTCCATGCTTTTCAAAAGTATCACACGCATCAACTAGTGGTAGACCTACAGAATCGCACAGACTTTCTCGTACTAATTAGTTTCCTTATTTGTTTAGTCTGGGGTATCCTTTCGGTTTTCCCACCCTCTTCTGAGCTGTCATTTGTTGACAGCTAAAATGCATTCTTTTACCGTTTTTAAGTTTTTTAATTATTTGATGTTTATTCCAAAATGTTCGTGTTTATTTCCAAAAGAAAGATACGCAGTCACATGGTGGACATGAACGTAACGAGGGTTCCTAAGCTCTATCATTATGCTTAAGAAGAACCTCTGGAATCATTACTCTTACAAAACTCAAGAATTCGTATTTTCCATGACCTGAAACTTGCATCCCTTCAGACCAAGGTTCGAGATAGCTTTTACATCGCCCACTCGCTTTCACAGATCTCATAATTAATGTTGTATTTATTATTTTAGTACTTCGAGAGTATATTCTAATATTTTTCTTCTTGTTACAGGTGAGTTCTGGCGCATTTGTGTGGAGCGGTTTAATGTTTACATTCGTGGTGAGTCTTCATAATTTATTATTTGACTCGCAAAACAATTGTATTTTTGTAGTGGAATGGCGAGATTTTTTAAAAGTATTTATGCCGTATGGTTAGCGGGAATGTTAACTTTGACATTTGAATGTAGAAATATTTGTGGATGAATTTTATTTCATTCGGATTTTAAGAAAGAAGGATTTTAGATAATACACTACGATTGTTTGTGACTTGTAGTTACAGGAAGCAAATCTGATGAGTTTATGTAGGCACTTTGACAGGAACGTAACGAAATAACTAGCAAAATAAATTAATGTATTCCAAACATGCATCATCATTTTGGGGGGATTGTCACCTCTCTGAACTTGAAAGGCAACATTCATAGTAATTATTGTCGTCGTCAGTAAAATGAATTTGACTTAGAAACAACAGCCATGACACAAAACTTAGAGTAAAAAATTGCAATGAATAGCTTGCGCAGGTCATCGGTTGCCTGTCTAAAAAAAGCAGTGAGACGAAGTAATGTTTTACTAAAAAGTATTTCAGTGAGTGAAATTGGCAACGGTACAGACTAGAGGATTATTCTCTGTGATATGTAGGGAGCACCCGTAGACCCAAGTCTCATCGCACGGGTTAGGGTTGCCACCTTCGAAGACAAAAGACCCAGAGATCACTAATTACCGGGGGGAGGAGTTAACGATAAGTAAATACATAAATTCAGAATCAACAGTTATTATAAAATAATACATGCCTTTTTACGATTAATTATTTCATAACAGTATTATATTTATAATGTTATAAACGCACTTATAACTATAACAATAAGTATATTCTTTTTCGACTAGAGATGATGAACTGATAGCATACTGATTTTGCCGCGCAGTCTAAGTTTTATTTATATAGTGTCATTGCTATGAGAACATTAGATAAAATTAAATTATTAAACACAGATTATATTTTTAAAAAGTGAAAAGAGATAAATCATTTCTATTTTTATGTGACCCGGAGATTTTCTGAAGTGACCCGGAGCCCGGATATCACTCCTGCAACCCGGAGTCTCCGGGTGAAGCCCGGAGAGGGGGCAACCCTCCACCTAAGGGGATGAGAATTAGTCACAAAGGCACAGTGACCGCTCTGGGCTGAGTACAATATCACTTGGTGCGAAAGGAAAGCGTACGAGGCAGCTTGCCGACCGAAAGCGAATACAACACGATCCTGCCTTCCCCATTCTCATCCCTAAGTAGGAAGAACCCCGGAGAGGTGGCAACCCTAGCACGGGTCCTGAGTGCGCCTGGGCCAGAAATCGCGCTCTGTAGTTGCCTCGGCGTCGTGTCCTGGGGCAGGGTGCGAGGTCGTCCTCGCCTGTGTAGCTGCCTGTTCCGAGGCGCGCGCCGCCTGCAGAGGCACGGGGTGCGGGTGGGGAGGGGGCGGGGCTGCTTGCCATGCGGAGCGCGGCGCGGCGCGGCGCGGGGCCTGGCCGTCCCGGGTATTCGGGTGCGCGCGCCGCATCGCGGCTTCTGCTGGATGATGCTGACAACCATTACGGAGGCCCCGCCGCCGCTTTGTTCCGGGACTCCGGCGCGCCGAGGCGAGGCGACGCGAGGCGAGGCGGAGACGAGAGCGGAGGCGGCGGTGAAGGCGGAGGCGGGGTGGACACGAGGGCAGTGGCGAGGGCGAGGGCGAGAGCGGAAGTAGTGGAGAGGGTGGAGGCGGAGGCGAGGTCAGAGGCGAAGGTTCTGAAATTTTTGAAACTGCAAACCTCAAGTTAATTTTCGGAACTTTTCCACACATCCAGTATTAAAATAAGAGTTTATTTCTCCATGCAATCTTTCCCTGAATTTTAGATCTTCAAAAAATGCATGCCTTTTTTAAAATAAAGAAAGAGTTCGTATCAAGTAGAGGAGGAATGGATTCGGTACGCCGCATATTTCCAATAGTTTTGATTGTCTCCTTGCAAAATGGAGACGCTGCAAATTTGCATTTGCAAAATGGGATATCAGTGTGATGGTCTGCATAGTGCGTTCGTGCGTCCATTCATTGATCCATCGTTGTGAGTACCTGTGAAAGCGGAGGCAGGCCTCGCCAGCGCTTCGAGCTGCGCGATCGGCGACCAGAGACGGAGGTTTTGCTCCGCGGTTTTTGCTTGGCCGCGTCGCGCCAAACCGCGCCGCGCCGTCGCCCTCGCCGCTGCGCTGCCCTCGCGCGCTTACGGGCCCTAGAACAATGCCCCCGCCCCGCCCCGCCCCGCCCCGCCCCGCCCCGCCCTGCCCCGCTCCGCTTGGCCCTCCTCCACCACAGCCCTCTTCTCCCCGCTCCCCCCGCAATACCCCGCCCAGCCCCGCCACCCTCTGGAGGAGCTCGCGCCGCGCATCCACTCCTCCCCGCTCCATCCCACATCCCACCCCGCTTCACTCCGCGCCGCCCCGTCCCACCCCTCCTCTTCCCCGACGCGCCCTTTCCCGCCCCGACCCACCCCGCACGATCGGTCCACGCCACTGCGGCTCTTCCTCTCTGCGGCTCACCCTGCGCCGCCCCACCCCGGCCGCTCCACCCCGCTCTGCCCCGCCCAGCCCCGCCCCACCCCGCCCTCTCCCGTCCTGCCCCGACCTCCCACGCCCTGCCTCGCCCTCCCCCGCCCTGTCTCGCCCGGACCCGCCCCTGCCCGCCCTGCCCCGCCCTGTCCCGCCCTGCCCCGCCCCACCCCTCCATCCCCGCCCCTTTCCGCCTCCACAGTAGCCCATGCTGCGCCGCGCCCCGTGTGCAGAGCGTCCCGTCCGAGCGCAAGAACGCCGTGCTGGCGGTGGGAACGCGCAAGGTGGCGCTATCTGGGAACGCGCACGCACTGCAAGTAATGGGCGCTCCTCGGCGCAGCGCCCGACTCGAAGCCCCCCCTTCGCGCGGAACTCAGGGGGACAAGGCCCTCGCGGCGCCTCCTCTGGCCGTCGCCTGTTTCGCCGTTTCTGCATCGATATTTTGCTCATCGCCTGCGTTTGCATTGAAACCTGCGGATGAAGTCATGCGAAAATGACACTTTTACGAGTTTACAATCAGCCTTGGTACTTTACTAGAAATATTAAATGAAGAGTATACTCTATTAAAACGGCAAGTTCTCAAACTTTTCGTAGTTTTTTCGTTCATGCATCAATTCCAGAAAAGTTCTTCAACATTAGTTGGACAGAATGCGTATATATGCTCCTGAATCATTGTCACCCAACTGAATAGCGTTTTGTCTTCTTCTGTTTCGCCTAAGCACTTCTTCTGAAACTTGCGAGCCTTTCCCTCACTCACTTTTTTCTCTTGGGAAGAAAACTTATGTCGTTATCAACCCAAGTTTTGCAGTAAGAATCTTATCTATTTCAAGTTGGGGGCAGGAATATCTCATAAAAATATAAAGTCTAATTTCCATTTCTGCAAGTAATGCTGCATTTCAACATTACTATAATGCTTAGAAATGGTCTTGCGGATTTTTCCTGAAGTATTCGCGTTGAATTCCTTCAAACGGATAAAACAAAGACTATTCTTTATAGAAACATAATCTACTTTCAAACCCACGTATTTTTGACAATTTTAGATTCACACCTCGACTCTCTACTGAGGTCAGATTCATGGTTTTGTTTTCATATTATAGGAAATATGTTTCTTTGACTCCACAACTGACTGTACGTGCAGTAAATGTCTTTAGAATTAATTCTAATTGAAAATGATTTTTAAAAAAAATTCTCATTGTATTTGTTTTATTTTCAATCTGACAGCTTCAAGAAGTATGTCATTTAGAGTATATTATTCAGTAGAATTAAAACTTGTGTGGAAATGTCTCAAAAACCTTATTCCACGCAGAACGGTCTATTAAGTTGCTTTCTGGAATGTGAAGTGTCCGCTCTGAAAACGCTGTCTGTGTGACGTTCCACAAAGTCGGTCATGTACCCGGCCGCTGCCTGCGCTGACGTGCAAGTCATGAAGCCTCGACGGCTGCGGCCGCGGACCGCACGGATGGCTCCAGCGCGAGCCTCTCGCCGCCCCGCCCCGCCCCGCCCCGCCCGCGGCTGGCTCTGCAGGACTCAGGCCGGAAGGTCCTACAGTTCGACTCCCGACGCTGTTCCATTTTGGACACTCAGCTACGTCGAATTCATCCGCTGCCTGGAGGAAAATTCTACAGGCCGGCTGCTCTGATCGGAAGGTTTGGTGGTTTCTCCGATCAACACCAGGCGAATGTCGAAACATTAGCTTCAAAAACGGGCCACGGACCTCGCGCTGTCAGTTCTTCCACTTGCTTGTTTCCTCTACCCTTCGTCACACATTTACAACACTACCTCACCTGTCGGGAGCTCAGAGCTTGCCCCACCGGGGGGTGGGGCGATGTCCCGCTGGGGAGATTCCTGGAAGGGGAAATTCCCGGCCAGTCGACGCGATCGGCGTCCTGGGTGAAAGGAACACCGCCACCTCCAGGGGTAAAACATTCTCTATCTTAGCAGTTGACGTGCACGTAAAATCAATCAGTCCGCAAAGTCACGATACGCCACTTCGCGATATGATACTCCCCGCGTCTCCCCGCCCGTACAAGGGCATGGAGGTCATCTCGGGCGAGAGAGTTTGATCTATGAAAGTGGTCCACACAGCATTCCTTCGGGTCCAACACATGGACTAACAGTGTTACCATCAGTTATTATTTCATATGTTAGCTGTTTAGCTGTATTGTGAGGATGGGGATTTTTCATGCAGAAATAAATCATTGTAAAAAGGAAAACATCGATTTTTTATAGCAACATCGATGTTTTGAAAACATCGCCATCCCTAGGACTGAGCGCGAGGGGGTCTGCGCTTTGCTGTCTCGCGGGCGAGGTGGGGTGGGGGTGGGGGGCGAGACAAATGAAGGCGACGCGGCTGCGATTTCGGCTGTTGTTGATGCGCAGGTCGCCCCATCAGTGACGCTCATTGCGCATTAATCGGCAGCGGACAGCCCGCGGTGGAGCGGTGGGGCGCAGTAAACATGAGGCATGGCTGCAAGTCCAAATTGCGTAAGCGAATAAAGATAAGAGATTATCGTTTTTTCAAAGTCCGTATAATCTTTCCTCCTTGAACTACTCATTCTGAACATTAAGAAGAAGGCAAGAAATTCGAAGTACTGGTAGGACTGATGTGTGTGCGGATCGTCGTATATTCGTTAAAGAAACGTAGTAAGTGTAGGTTATAGATCTATAAAATTAAATAGTTAATAGGCCTGTACATGACAATGAATACAGCAAATAATGTAATCGTTGTCACTGAAGACTCCTGATGTACAAAAAGTAGTAAATAACCTGTTTGTATCAGAGTGAATGAAGCAAATACAGTATTCAATGATCTGCACGAATCGCTCCTAATACGCATGCGTAATAAGCAAGTTGCTCAGAAATGTGTAAATATATATTTTGATACAGCATTTATAAAAAATCTAAAATGTCAAGTTCATCCAAACTATTTGTTCAAAAAATTATATTTAAATTATTTTTACAGTTGTATGTAAATTGTAAATTCAATTGAATTTAACTGTGGGATAGATTATTATTCGTTTCCAGTGTTCATGCAGTTGAGTCATGGAATGACAGAACATACCTGCCTCACAGCGGTTTACTGGATACTTATTAGCGGGTGCTGGAAAAGACGCTGAGAGTGGCCAGTTAAGTTTCATAACAACGGTACCAAGATCTTGGGTCTCAGCCTACAGCAATAAAAATTCCACTCCCATGAGACCAAAGAAACTGAAGAGGTTGCCGTGATGAGCACGCAGTGAGGAAACAATGATCGGGGTTTACTGCCTGAGAGTGTGCTAAGTGGAGCTTCGAATCGCAAGCGATGCCGTCTGGGGCGTCAGCGCGAGAGCCTCTGGAACAGATGGTTCAGTCATCAGCGAAGCACGTGGGCGGCGACCAGACCCCCCTCCCCGCCGTCACCTCCCCCCTCTACCTCCGCCGTCGTCGCCGCCCCCGCCGCCCCAGCCCGGCCGCCGCCGCCCCCGCCGCCATCCCCGCCGCCATCACCGCCGCCGTCTCCGCCGCCGACTCCGCCGCCGACCCCGCCCCCTCTGGATCATCTCGGGCGAGCGATGGTGGTCTGTTCGATGAAGGTAGAAGAAACCGCGTTTGTATGCTTCGAACACGCAGACGCTGATACCAACAGCTATTAGTTCATATTTCAACTTTACGAAATTCTGATTTGGGGCATTTTTGGTCCACGAACAATACATCGAAAAACGTGCGAAAATCCTTCCTCCGCCGTTACCTTCCTCTCTTGCTACACAGCCTTAGCATTTCGCAGAACTTTTACAGTTTCTTCGCCGAACTTTTACAGTATATGATGCACTAATAACTGTTGCATTTCAGAACATTTTATTTGTTTATACAAAAGGAAATTGTAGTTTCAGTAATGAAGCTGAGTTTCTTTTCTAACTTATACGTTCAATTTTGTCTGCTCTAAACAATTATGTACTTACTATTGTGGAATGTTTTCCTGATTCAGAACGACATCTGGGCCTGGATCATTCCCCGCAACGTCTGAAACACATTAAAACAGAACAGTGTATCGCAGTCGTGAGGGGCAAATGCGAAAGTGCATATCAACAGTAAATATATAAATATTCTCTGAATTTTGAAAGTTTTCAACATCGGTGTGATTTATTTTACCCCAATTGAGAAAAGGGTAATTAATGATGAATATAACTTTTTACTGGATATCAAAAACATATGTAAATCAATGTCAATATTTTGAAACTACAACGTAACGGACAATGAAACGCATTATGCCGGCAGAAGGTTGAAGTTGCCTTTAATAGCTGCGTATTTTAAGGATTTATCTTGATATTAATATAATGTTTTTGTATATTATATAATTATCTGGAATAGGATGGAACGTGTTAGAAAAGTAAAGATAAAAATACAATCCATGTTCCCGAAATGAAAATACCATAACAAACAAATTACAAAAACGCTGAATTGCACAATTGGACTGCAGCTTTTGGTCAAATTAAAAAAGGACGTTCTTTGACATGTATAATCGCGATTCCGTTAAAAAGAGTTTCTAGGGAACTGTCTTCTCTCTTTAACTATGCAACTTAATTGAATTTAAATGAAGATAGTGACAACAAGAAATGTTTCCGAGAAACGAAACAGAGCTGCAGATTTGAGTTCGTAGAACTGCGGATGAAATGAATAACCGTACTCCTCCCGCAAAATAAGAGCTCAAAAGCGAAGGAAGGGCCGCCGCAGCTCGCGCTCCAGGATCGAGGGAAAAGAGGCAAACCTGATCGCGATGGAGAGTTGGTATTGTGGGGACGAAAAAATCATTTGAATGATTGTTGGTTTGTTTTTTTTGTTTTGTTTTTCGCCGGCGCGTCAACGGCTTTTGTCTTTGGCCCCGTAATGTAGTGCATGGTATATCCCAGGTGTGCCGGTGTTCGTTTTCTGCTGAAGCACGAGATCCGTTGCCGACCTATCAGGACACCGTCCCGGCAGAGACAATCTCTAAGCTTCCGATTGATCTCCACATATGTGTGGTAGTGCAGCGCGTGTATGTGTGGTGTAAAGGGGGCAGCGATGCGTATGTGAAGATCGCGAGCGGTCCTTGGCGCGTTTGTTGGTGTACAGCTCGGGCAGGTGTTGATGGGGGAAACTGTGAAATGTCCCGATCAGAGCAGTCGGTTACTAAAGTTCCCCTCCAGACACCGGCTGACTGGAATCGAACCAGAGTCGCAAGTGATCGGGAGTGCGAGGCTTCCAGCACCTTCTCGCACCTCTCGGCTGGGGCGCTGCCGTTGTTGCGGGGGGGGGAGCGGTGTCGGGGTTGCTTCCTCCGCGGAGCGTGAAGCGCCGGCGGGGCGCCTGCCGCTGGACACGGCGCGGTGGGCGTGACGTGGCCAGGAGCCGCCCGCCGCCCGCTGCCCACCGGCCCCCCGCGCCCCCCACCTGCCCCCCGCGCCCCCACCTGCCCACCGCCCCCCACCTGCCCCCCGCGCTCCCACATGCTCCCCCGCGCTCCCACATGCCCCCCGCGCCCCCACCTGCCCCCCCGCGCCTCCCACACCCCCGCCACCCACACTGCCGCCCTGCTGCCCCCAGCACACTGCCTTCCGCTCGCCGCCGCACCGCCGCCCCCACCTGCGCGCGTGCGCAGTCGCCATGCGGGCGCAGGCAGCGAGGCGGCGCGCAGCGCGCAGCCAGGCGGAAGCGCCCCGCCGCCCCTCCCCCCACCCAAGGGCGAGCGCTTCACGTGTGGTTGACACGCCGCCGCCGCCGCTGCCAGCGCGTCCAGTTTCTGCGCGCCCGCCGCTTGCGGAACGAATTTTGCGATGGCAGCACTCGGAAGAGCGCGGTAATTGCCACAGCGGCGAAAATCTACGTTTATCTTTCATGCTCCCAGTACACATTGTTCTTTTCTTCGGGGAGGAGGGTTCTTGGTCTTTCGAGTCACTATCTATAGGTTTTATTGAGCTTTTAAAACTTACTAATTCGCTTAATTAGCAATTTGTGATGTGAGCTTGCTTGGCAAAAGCATGCGTTAGAATTTGCCTTTGTAGGTGGTCCAGATTTCTGGGTTGTTAGCGTTCTTTGGAAGTATTTGTGTTTGATTATGTAACGATGTTAATTATACTACAAGACTTTTAGTTTATATTATTCGAGCAACCTTTTAAAAATATTTTTCTTCAACTATTCCATCCATTCAGTAGATAATTGATTAAAAATAATCGATTAAGAGGTTATTCATATTGAATCAATCACATGCAATCTGCGCGAGACAACATTCCGCTCACTTTCTTCCAATAATTCCGTTTAGAACTGCCACGGTGTTAGTGTGAAAAATATCTTGCCAGACGATGAGGAAGTGTGTGTATCTGTTACAATCGGAAATTAATTTAAAGCTATACAAATAAATTTACTTTTAATAATTGTCGGTTTAAACTAGACGACGCATTTCTGAATTGAAGCGCAGTTTCTTGTTATTGTTGTTGTTATTATTATTATTATTATTATTATTATTATTATTATTTGTATGCATTATAACGACGATTCCCTTTGTTTCAATTCGTTGCGTGATTTCATTTTCTCGGCCTCCCAAAATCACGTCTGACATAATTTCGCGAAGTTCTCTCACCTTTTCTCAGCTCATTTCGCACTAATCTTAAATTTTTCCCTGAAGATAGCACACTCCATATATTGTGTATTTTATCCTTTTTTTCATTTCAATAGAACATACGTTTTGAAATTATATTCAGTGAAACGCACACCTTGGCGATCATTTAGAAAGAAAATGCTTCCTTGTTAAAACTGCAAGGTTTTTGGAGCGTACAGAGATATTGAAATCCTTCTGTGCATCGAAGCAGCCTGAAGTGCGGAGGATTTGTTAACACTCCACAACGCTCCGAATAAAATACATCCTCCTATCGCCCTTGTCTAGTCTGTTTGTAGCTACACTGACTGCTCTTTACATTTAAGGCTTGATTACTTTTAGCGCGTTTGCATGCTGCTCTTTGTGAATTAACAATGTGCTACTAAACGTGTTGTTCCTGAACCGCCAGTTGGGTTGGGAGGGCGCGTAAAGTTGTGAGGGGCTCTCCCATTCCCTGTTTGTTTGCTCTTCTACTAGCAAACTCGGTCTGTTTGCACGGGAATCTGACTAGTGAAATTCACATTTCACAAGAAAGACAATCGCTGTATTTTTTACAAGTTATCTCGTGAAGGTAAATCTGTCGAGAAAGATGTGCTTATTGAGGGTAAACTGTCTTTTATTTATTTCCCACAATCACTTGCGGCCGAATGACTAGTGACTCGTCCACGGTAAATTAGCCTATCACAACTGTCCACATCATCACTCTAGCCGCTGACAGTCGCTTTTACCACCAGAACTCCCGCTGCCACTTGTTACCTTAGTCATCATCACCATAGATAGCAACCCCATCGGTCTATCACATCTTTGTTATCACTAGGGAAAGAAGTTTTATGCCCTAAAAAATCTTGAAATGCATTTTTAAAAAGATGCATTTATGACCTAAAAATACTGAAATATGCAATTAAAATTAACAATATTTCATTTAATTTATGAACCTTTGTTGATAAAATTCAGGCAATGAAAATGTACATTTTTGTTCAAACATAATATAATATGCCCTACTTCGCGAGAGAAATAGTTGAAGCAAATATTCACTGTAGTGAACTTATTTGTACGTTTTGATGTATTTCTTCTGACTGGTTTAAAAAAATGTTATCAAGAAATATCCTACATTTCCACAAGTATTTTATTACCTATAGAAAAGAAAACAAAGCGAATTGTGACAAGCTCTTTCGAATTAATGAACGATTACAAATAAACATTCTATGAGAAGATGAAACGTTTTGTAGATAAGTCTCTGTTTTGACGAAATATGCAAAATATGCGCCTATAATTACAGGAATATGAACAAAAAGGAAAAATCGTCCAAAATCCACAAACTACTAAGTAATGCTACTATACTACTAAGTAATGTACTAACGTATTAATCTTTATAGCGTCATATTCTAACCAAATGTCAAGAAATTTCACTTAACTATGAACTGAAACATCGCACAAACATATGAAAAATCATAGAAATCCGCTCCCTAGTTATCATCTTTGCTAGGTGAATCGCTCACACAACTGCTGCCACAACTGTGGCCACTAGTACCACCAGCACTACAATCCTTACCACCACCACCACCACCACCACCACCACCAGCACCACTACCACACCACCACCACCACCACCACCACCACCACCAGCACCACTACCACCACCACCATTCAAAACCACTTGCGCTTCGATCTTCACATCCACCGCCACACGACTCCCACCTTTCCACCCATCACTCTTCTCCACTGTCACCATCTCCACCACCACCTTCATCACCGCAAACCCTTCCATTACCATCGCCGCCGCCGCCAGCCCCCGCTGTCCGTGCAACCGCCGCCGCCGCCACCTGCCGCGGCAGCAGCCGCCGCCGCCGCCGCCGGCCCACCTGCCGCCGCCGCCGCCGCCTCCGCAGCTGGCGGCCGCCGCCGCCGCCACCGCCGCAGGTGACGCGGGCACACACCGGCTGCGCGCCCCATCCACTCTCCGCCCGCCCCCGCCCCGCCCCGCCCCGCCCCGCCCCGCCCCGCCCCGCCCCGCCCCGCCCCCCGCCGCCACCCAGCTGGCGGCGGCGACGCTGCTTCGCCTCTGGCTGGATTCCGCTCTCGCTACTCCGGAACCAAAGGCGCTCGTTGGCAACAGCAGAAATGGAGAGCTCCAGCATCGGGAACGTGCACGTACCAAGCCCTGGACACTCGATTTGGCCTACTGAAATTGTAATACGTCAACAATATAAATTCGCCCTAAGGTAACTCTCCACAACACCCCACGAAAAAGACAATTTCAAAAACGACACTGCTATCAAGATTTTTTGTGGTTCTGTTTCATTTGCAACATTATCATAAAAATGCACATTTTCTAATAAGAATCCTATTTTAAATAAACAAATTTTGGAATGAAATAAATGTAAATTGTAATTGATAAAAATATTAACTGCAAAGTTGAAGATGTCGTTCGTAGGTTTTTAAGTAAGATTTAAAAAATAAAAATTGAGTGTTTTAACTTTCGTGTATTGGAGTTCAAAATTTTGGAACTCGTTTTTTACAAAGATTTTTCAATGAATTCTAGCGTTCTCATAATATTGTAGAGTACTTTTGGAGTTGCTCTAATTAAAACAATCGACGCAGAGAAGTCATGTGATATTTGATGGACCCAAGGAATATTTGATGACGTCAGTGTCGTATATTTAAACGGAAAAAATAGTAGGAAAAATACATATTGAAGATATATACATGTCTAGTTTTCTTTATTCTTTTTTCATCATTGGAAACATATCGCAAGTCCCTACATATTTTTGCTCTTAACAAGTAAATAACAATTATTACCGTCCTCGTCTTCTTAGAAACAAGCAGCATTTCACTCTCCCATAAAATTCACATAGAATACATAATTTGGCGTACAAAAATTTTAGATTAAGAATTTAGTGAATGAGCGTGGGATTGATGATAATTTAAGGCAAGGCTGTCCAACTCAGAAGGGCTTATGGGCCACAGATCAAATTCTAGGTAAGTCGCGGGCCCGCACCGTCATTTAAGATGGATTTTTAACGTAACTACTGAGATTATACTGAAACAAATGTATATTATATACGACTTTTATTCTGCATACTTAATTACTAATGTACATACAATGAGAAAATTAATATGTCATTAAATAAAAATAAGATGAATATTGTAAGTGTGTTGTATTTGGTTGGTATAATAAAATGTTTCAAAGCAGTCGCAGGCTGCACAAAAAGATCCGGCGAGCCGCCAGTTGGAAAGTCTGTGGTTTAAGGCTTTAATCCCCGGTGAATGTTTGGCTTATGCGAAGAGATGCGTTTTCTTTAAATGCTCTGACATAAATTCTCCGTTAAATTCCGAGAGGCGTCATTGACGAGGCCGCAAGTAGCGAAGGGGGCGCCCGCCGGCGCGGCGGCGGGCGCGAGGCCGTTTGCTCAGGTGCTGCGACGCGAGGCGTCAAGTGCAGGCGAATGTTTGCGGGCCTGGCCCACATTTGAAGCTGCGAAAGAAAGTTCCATTGCAAATACTACCACTATCGTTTTAATCACCACTCTCAGGTCACCAGACGTCATCTACTCACCATTGTATTTCAGTATTTATTCAGTGAATTCAAATGACGATGTACGTTACCCTACAGTGTATGTAATTGTAGAGAATGAATGGCCTGCAGCAGCAAAAATGCTGCTGAACTAAACCATGTCTCTTCCTTGGAGCCTTGTCGTGTAGCAGTAGTTTTGTAATCAGTGACGTAGTAATTGACAATTCGGTTGGTGTGGGTAACATGAGAATAGACGGAAAAGCAAATCAAATATTTGAATGATCTTGGCTGTTCGGGAAGCCTACGACTTCATTTAAATCAAATATTTGCATTTTTCAGACAAAATCGAAACTGTTTCATTATTTTTGTATTTTTTTCGAATTCTTGGAGAATTCTTGTAAAAAACCCATCGACACTTTTCAAATGGCTGGAGGCTTCATAGTTTTCTTTACATTTCTGCGCGCATTGGAACATAAATTCATTAAAACGTTTGCCTTGACATTAGGACAGCATAATCCGTTAGTATAATTATGCTGAGTTTCCCTTTGTCAGAAACAACAGAATAAATCACTCACGTCTCCTTCACTTCAATCTATGTGGCGCCGAGAGCAATGTGAGTTTTTGAAAAAGTTGTTTGAAATATGTGATTTACACGGTTCGTCCAGAAATAAATTCTAAATGCACGAAGCACACTTACACAAAGTTTTATTACTGGTTGCAGACTTACACAAATTTTTAAGAACAAACAGTCTAGCCTACTGAAGGTAAAGCGTAAAATAAGAAATAAAAAAGAAAAATCTATGACAAACAGGAGTGTTGGGTAATGAAATACAGAGACTAATGATTTTATTACAACACAGAATGATTGCAGCTTGTATTCAGTACATTTCGAATAAACGTGTTAATATCTGCTACTACTGTATTCCAAAGAAGAATAACTTCGAAAGGTTGAGTCAGAGAACGAGTGCTCGTATAAACGAACTACGACCGCGTGCGTAAAGAACGAACGAGTGCGTAAAGAAAGCGACTTACGATAATTACTGATTCTTGAATAAAATTAGTTTCTGGAGAAAGAATATCCCAATTATCCGTAGTTGGGGCTATCGAGGTCCGAGGGATGGTATTCCGCAGTGAGCATGCAGCAACACCAGAGCTTTGAAACGAGTATTTGAGCGTTGAGCGTGATATTTCTTGATAACGGGTTTTAATCCGCTCCGAGATCTCCGGCGTGCGTTTAGTGGTAGGATGGCAGGCGGCCGTGGAACGAGCGCGCGCAGATGGCCGTGGCGGGGGTGGGGGGAGGGCGTTCGCATGGCCTCCTGCGGGGTCGCGCCTGCCGGAAGCGGAAGGGCCGCGCGTGGGCCCTTGGCCCTCATCCGCCCTTCACAAAAAGCCCTCCCAGTGGACGCGCTCGCTGGCAGACGCTCAAATTACTTCTTTTTTTCCCTGCAGGCGGAGAAATGCGTGTGAAATTAGACGTTGACGTTTCTTGTAGATAGTTTATTCGAATGAAACATGCACTACTGCGGGAGCGACGACTGTATTAAGGGAATGCTTATTCTTCCTTATGGGAGAAGGAAGACAGCCTATAGAACAGTGATATCAAGGTCTCTTACTGGTGGCATTGGCACGCATCGTGGCACCGTAGCATGCCACGAGCTTCTCTGCGCAACTAGCTTCCGGAAAGGAAACTATTAGTAACCCCGCCGTTTTACAATGGGGATGACGTTGACTCTTGTGGCGTGGTGACAAACTGCATAGAGGGGCGATTTCGTCGTGACACTCGTGCCACCGACTCCCGCTCGTGACATGGACCTTGACAACACTGTTTTTTTTTTTAATGAAACATTTCCTACTGCGGTAGCAACGACTCTATTAAGGAAATGCTTGGAAGAAGGAAGACAGACTATAGAACCAGAGAAGTTCAATATTACGGAGCGTGAACAATGTACGCTGAAACCTAGCCTCCTCAGTCCTGCCGTCTCCTATAGGAGACATAACTAGTAAGGGCTTCAATGTCCCGCCACATTTCGCTAGCGCGCCTTTTTGCGATCGTTTATCGTTCAATATATTGCCAGAAGATGGTATTAGCTGTTTCGAATGCTGTCTTCTTGATTACATATTTGGAGGGAAGAACAGGCAGTTGTGAAAATGGCGGAAGAACGTTACCGCTTTCGTTCACGCATTGCTGTAGGTAAGTTGTGTTTATTCAATAAGTTATAATTCTTTTAATGTGAAAATTATCATACAGCATATCTAATACATTAATTATAAGGTATACATGAAGAAATGTGTATTGCTGTTCGTTATGTAATTAAATTGTGCAATATTAAATTTTGTATCCTATAGGCGACATCGGGTTCTACAGTTTCGAAATTGCATGAGAATCTCTTGTTAAATAAAAATCTAAGTTTATGTGTATATTTTTATTTGGTCTTAATTGGTACCATTGGGTGCTCTTTTTAAAGTATTATTTATATCACTGTTTAGGTGATCCAGATTTTTCCAAGTTTGTAGACACGTTCATTGACGATGAGGTGTCTGAATGTGAAGTTTGTTCAGACGATGAAAATGATCAATCTTTTACTCCATCACCAACTAGTAACGTAAACATTGCTGATAATTCTGAGAGCTCCGAAAGTGACACAGATGAAGAATTTTCAAGAGATGATGCTGAACAATTTGCGGCTTCCACATCACAACGAAGAACATTTTGGAAGAGAGTAAATTCAGATTTATTTCAACCTTTACCACCAGCAGCACCTCCAGTAATTGAAGTAAGGGGCACTGAAATTTCCCCATATGATTATTTTTCAAAATATATACCTGTTAATATAATTATAGACCTGACAATGTACACTAATATGCGATACATGAAAGACAAAGGAAAAGTTTTTGGTGTCACAGAGGCAGAGATGAGGAAATTCTTGGCAATCACAATTATGATGTCATATTTGAAATATCCGAGAATCCGTATGTATTGGATGGAGAAAACAAGGGTCCCAAGTATTGCAGACAAAATGCGAAAAGATCGCTATTTTGAAATCAGGAACAATTTAAAACTTCAAGATGATGATAAGATCTCTCAAGAAGAGAAAGACAAAGATAAGTTTTGGAAAGTGAAACCAATTATAAAAAGCGTGCATACTGGTTGCCTTTTAAATACAAGATCAAGCAATGTTGCTATAGATGAACAGATGATTCCTTTTTGGGGTCATGTACCAGCTCGACAATTTGTTAAAGGAAAACCCAATCCTTGCGGTTTAAAATTATTTGTAGCAGCAACTCCAGATGGTATACCTTTAGATTTTTCCTTTTATGCTGGACAAAACAGTTCGATCCTTGATGATAGTGATGGTGAAGATTTAAAATCTTTGGATCTAGGTGGTAAGGCTGTAATTCGCTTAGCAAAAAAATTAGAAGAAGGTAGTGTGATATACATGGACAGGTACTTCACTTCTGTTGATCTGTTGGATGCTTTACATTATCACGCAAAATGCCAAGGCACAGGGACTCTACAAAAGAGCAGAATTCCGAAGTCTGCAAATTTCAAAACGGATGGGGAACTAAAGCGCCTTGGCCGTGGTTCATCAGACCAACTCGTCAGGAATGATGGACAGATATGCCTGGTAAAGTGGTTTGACAATAAGCCAGTGATTTTTGCGTCATCATGTGATGGTGTTCCTGAAACTGATCATTGTAGGCGTTGGTCAAAAAAAGACAAATCATATGTCATGGTAAGACGTCCTTCAGTTGTGAAAAAATACAACACAAATATGGGAGGTGTTGATTTTCTCGACAGGGTAATAAGCTATTACAGGATATGTGCAAGAACCAAGAAATGGACAATAAGAGTAATCATGCACATGATAGATTTTGCTATTGCTGCCAGTTGGACCGAGTACCGAAGAGACCAAATATCACTGAAGAAGTCAAATAAAGAAATGCTTGATTTGCTTAGCTTTCGAATTGAAATACAAGAATACTTATTGAATGTTGAGCAAAGCATTAGTTCCTCAGACTATGAAGCTGAAGAACCTACCGCAAAGAAATTCAGAGGCAGAGTTCCACATCCGTCAGACCATTTTAGACAAAAAGGTACCCTTCATCTTCCAATGATTCCGACACCTGCAAAAAAAAATCGTTGCAGGTTCCCAGGGTGCAATGCCAACTCAACAAAAATAAAGTGTTCTGCATGTAATGTTTATCTCTGTCTATTAGAAAATAGAAATTGTTTTAAATTATATCATGAACTTTAAAAACAGAAGTAGTTTCAAACTATTTTCAAGTGTCTCAATTATTTATACTAAAGGTGTGTTACAGGTTAATTTGGAGAGTAAATATGACAGTCCTTCAGCAGATGTCCGTTCGTTGATTGTTAATATTTAGAAATATGTTTTGTATTTTGACATACTGTATGTTTTGTAATTGTTTATATCATATATTCTCTTCAAAATATAGCTGTAATGAGAAAATAAACTAGTATTATTGTTGTAAAAATCCAGAAATATTAGTCTACAGAAAATACAAATTTGGTTCTCCTTTGATCCCAATGTCGCCTATAGGATACACAGCATTCCGGGTACTAGGTAACAAAAAAAATTTTTTTTCTATTTTTGCCCTTAATCTTGGATGTAAATGAGGCTAAATCTTGATTTTCAAAAAAATCTAAGATCGGAAAACTTTCTCAGGACTGAGGAGGCTAGGGGAAACGTTTAGGCGCATGAAGTAAGGATTTGAGGCCACTCTTTGTTGCCTTTTCCTGCGAATCAAAGTGTAAAGAAGACTCAGCATAAGAAGAGAACTGAAGAAATGGCAGGAGATGAGCCTCCGATGGATGTTCTATGGAATATTTTGATTCTGCCTCTGATGTGTGAAGAATATAAACATTTGCATGTGCATTAAAGCGTAAAACATAAGGTAACATTAATTGTCAGAATATCTTCGATTTTGCTCTCAATGGGATTTTTCTTCTTTTTGTAACTAATATAGAACTGTGAAATTTGATATACTAAAATAATGACGGGAATTAAATTGAGTACATCTCGCCTTTTTACAAAAGTGATATTCATTCAGTGGAACACTATTCATTAGTGTCAATAATTTATTTAAATAATATTTTTACATATACAGCACAGATTTATTGCGATTTATATTATTTCAATTCGTTACCACGTTGACCATGTAATAGAATTCCGAAAACTTCGACGTAACGAACGAATGTGGAGTATGGAAATGAATGACCAAAATATCTCTTCCTCGTCGATCTTGCTACAAGTCTTCCCGTTTTCTGCCTCTTCTCATTCTCCGCTTAGCTCATCGGGCTCACCTCGGGCGCCCCCGCCCTCCTCTAACCTGTGCTCGTCTCCCACGGCCTGCCCTTGCGTCCGCCCCCACCGTCTGCCCGCCGTCCGCCCGGCAAAAGTATTGTTTCAGCGGGTGGCGGCGGCGCGGGGCAGCGTGTGATTGCATTGGACGGGGCGGGGGCGGGGCGGGCGAGGCCGGGCGAAAGGAGCTTTCCTTCATTTGATCCGCTCAAAGAAACCCCGAAACTGCTTTCTGCGGGGAGGGAGCGCTCGCTCGCGGACCCCAAACTTGCGGGAAAATCTACGGAAATTGAAAGCGGGTAAGTTGCCGGCGGTGGCTGGGCTGGTTCCATCTGCCACCGCGCGGAGGCGGTGCCGCGCCGCGCCGCGCCGCCCGGCCGCGTGGGAGGGAGGGGGTTCGCTTCCGGAAATTGCGCATTGCGCGGGAACATTCCAAATTGAATTTCGGAACCCTTCGCGCCTGGCCGGGCGCGCTGCTCCGAGCGGGGCGGCGCGGGGCGGCGCGGGGCGGGGCGAGGAGTGGTGAGGTGAGGCGAAACGCTGTTGGAGGGCTGGCAGCCTTCCGCAGGTGCTCGGGTGGGAGAGCGCCCGTGGTGATCAGGAGGTGCGAGCGGAGCGCGGGATGGGCCCTGGGGATCGCGGCGTGTGCTGGCTCGGGGGTGGAGACTGCGACGGTGCCAAAAAGTCACAGAGACCTCTGGAATAAAAAAGTCAACCAACTTCACTTCAAAATGTAACGTTCATTCTCCTTGTGTGTTTTATATATTTTTTTGTAAAATGTGTGAAAAATAAATTAAAAAAATAATGAAAACAGGAGAGGGAGCCAGAGGAGTCAAACATGTAATTGGCTCTCTCTTGACAGTCGGTAGGTAAGACTAAGTCTACATATTTTTGAGAACTGAAAATGAATCCAGACACCAAACATCAAGCTTTATTAATTTAATCGTAATGATTTTGCATTCATTTTAAAGAGTAAATATAATTTAAGAAAAAATATAATCGCTAAAATTTACGTTTCAAAAAAGGTATTGAAAAATCCTGACAATTAATGTGATGTCCGTACGAGAGCGCAGCGCTCTCCGTCCACCAATGGCATCCGTCTGGGAGAGGCAGACCATCTGGAGGGTTAATAATACTTCTACCCACATTAATATTTAGTGCATTGTCACTATAACTCTTGGTTGAGATGAACTTTTCATCTGCTAGAATCCGAATCAATAACTCATTTTGTTTGTTAATGTATTGAAATTTGATCGATTTAACCATTCTTTATTGACACATGACGTGTGGCAAAATGAATTGGTCTTTCAATTTGTTACATTATTGTAACAGGCGTAAATAAAAACTTAACTTATGTAGTGTTCTTTGAAATTTCTATCGTCATTGGAAAAATAAATTTTCTTTGTACTCACGAATCATGAAGTAAATGTGATGATTGGAAAAACCTAAACGTAATGAATGAGACATGGCTCAATAGCACGAGTATTGTAAATGTAACTGCGGAAGTGCGTAAGCAAAAATGAATATTTAGTTCTGAAGTTCTCATGAGGAAAGATAGTTATTACAAATGAAGTGTTCACATAGAATACATGTAAAACCAATAGTAATTCATTTTAATGAAATCTGCGATGACGCTTTGTGGATTAATACAGACTCAACGAAAGACAAATATGATGGACCATCTTAATTTCGTTCCAATATTATCGAACGGTTTTGGTAATATTGTACGAGGCATTCAGAGTTGCATTAATAACGAAGTTCGCCAAAGCGTATTTTGGAAAGAATCCCTGGGCTCGTTTTGTGAAGGGACATATGAATAAACTATGTTACTTGACTAATACGTAGTTTAATTACACATGTGAAAAGATATTCGAGAAAAGGTCTTTATTCAAAATATTAAAGCGAAGTTACGAAATATATTACATTTGCCTATTAGTTATTGCGTGAAAATTATAAAACCATTTATTAACTTATTGTGTTTCGTGGTAATTTACAGCGAAATTCATCGTGAATATGAATAATGTTTAAGTGATGTGCTTCCTGTTTGGTTTTGTTCGTGTCCACGGCTGTCGATGTCAGTTCCCAAGGAGGGCAGAGTGATTGCCGTAGAAACTCTCACATTGTGCTCTGCTGGTTCTCGTAATGGTCAGCGTTCCCACGGACACAGTGATGATACAGTAAGGCTTCGCGTCCACTATTACACAGGGTGCTCAAGAAGTTCACTGCAGGTACATCACGTTCTTACACTAAGTGGGACATGTCTTTCCAGAAATATACGCATTTGCCGATGTAAAATACAATTTTTTTTCTTAAAAAACTCTAAAAAGGGGTGAATCCTATACGCCGGTGCGTCTTAAACACAGATGCTCATTTTTTAAGAGTTGAAATGATTATATGTTTAGTTGCGTAGGAGTAGTTTCTGGTTCTGAAAGTGAAAGTATTGGATAAATATAATTACGGTAGGGCTTGATATATAATATCATACCTCTCTTTGGACATTTCGTTCGTAATAGTAGGAAGTAATGTAGATACTTTCTTAGTATTGAAGTTTCTATTTTTTTAGTTACGCTACGAATATTCCTGTCGTGTTTTATGAAAGTGTTTTATTTAATTTAGTGAATTTTCAGAAGGGGAATTCGCTTCTATGCGGCGCAGAAGTCCAAGCGTTGAGGTTGATATCCAATAGAGGAAGCGAGTAGTTTGTTTTATTGATTATGCGTTTTGTAAGAATGGAGAATTAAACCCTGATTTAATGACATCCTTTAAAATTTTCAAAACTAAGGATTTGCGTTTTTTAGCCTCCCGTGCTTCGTTCGGTTAAGTTTTCAAGTGATTCAGTAGTTAATAAAAAAAGTAGCAATATTGTAATATAATGTCAGTGTTATTAATAGTACGAAAAAGTACGTGCAGTCTTAGCACCAGCAAGCTTTATTTATTTGTTTGAACACAATATTGTCAAAGTTTGCGGGTAAAATTTGTTCAGTTTTTGCAAAAAATCTTGGGCGTAATGTAAAAAGGTTAAAATGAAATATTCCACTTTCTATTTGAGTCATCCTATAAAATAAAATGAGATTCTTGTATTTTCGAAGTATTTTCGAAGTATTGGACGCCCGAAATCTAGAATAAATAAATCACGAGAGCAGTATACAATATCAAATCATTTCTATATCGTGAGTAATCAGTGTCTCGACCTTTCTTGTTAGAACGTATGTTATGACATTTTTATTTCGTAATGTTAGTTAATATACATGCGCTCATTGCTCATTACTCAACAATCAGAAGGCATTTAAGATGTGTTATCACAAATGTAGAGAATGATTAGGAAAGGCCAGTAGAATATTTAACTCATTTTCAGCAGAAAAAATGACATATCAATTTATTCATCGTAATCACACGAAAATATATGTTTCGATGATGTTAATGAAACTGTTTTAACGGTTTCTCTTCAAATTAGTATGAGTGTTCGACATCGTTGGTCGTACCCAACGTCCCCAATGTCCCCTCATCCAATGTCCCTGACTCAGGTGCATTGGGCAAATTCGGTAGCCCCCCCCCATCGGTGCCCGGTTCCCGTGCGCGTTCCGGTTACGGTCCCTATCCCGGTCTCTGTCCCGGGCTCGGTCCCGAGTCTCTGTCCCTGTCTCTATCGCTGTCTTTGTCCCCACCTCTGTCTCTGTCCCTGCCTCTGTCTCTACCTCTGTCTCTGTCCCTACCCCTGTCTCTGTCCCTGTCTCGGTCCCTGTCCCTGCCTCTGTCTCTGTCCCTGTCCTTGTCTCTACAACTGCCCCTGTCCCTGCCCCTGACCTACCCCCTGTCCCTGTGTGTGCCCAGTCCCTGCTCCTGACCCGAGAGTGTGGGAGGGAGGGGGGGAGGGGCGGTGGCGGAGAGTCGGGCGGCGGCTGGGCGTGCCACGTAGCGTCGCAGCGCTCGCGGCGTCGCGACGCGTCGCCCGCAGCCAAGAACAATGCGCGCGTAAACGCTCGGCTGATAAAGCGGCGCTCGATTAGAAGCCGCTCCGCCGCGCGCCCGAGGGCCACCGTCGCCCGGCGGCGTTGGGAGGTCGCGGGCTCGCTCTCGGAAACACACGGACTGCAATTCGTAGCCCGATTGCTTTCATCAGTGGTTTCCTCCATCACTTCCTTTCCTGACAGCGTTGCTACATGGCCAGGTTGAATCCAGCCGTTGAATTCTAGCGACCTGCGCAATATCTTAACAAGCGGGCCACCGCCTCCTCCCCTCCTCTCCCCCTACACACACGTACGCACTATAATGCCACGCAGATCGGGAGTCCAGTGCGGAGTATAGAGTTTGTCCAGGTTGGGAAGTCTCGCTGGGGGGACTGCTCTCTGAAGGCAGAAAAAGTACCAAGTCGATGTGTAAGTCGGCGCTGGATCTCACCTTCCAGCGACGGAGGAAATCTGTCTTCTACCAGGAGAGCTCTTGGTACTGAAAGGTCCACGGCAACAATCTTAATTTCTGGTGCAGATCCGACGTCAACCCGACGTTAGTTTTTTTCTTTTCCCCTTTTTATCTTTTTTTCTTTTTGTTTGTTTTTTCTTTTCTTTTTTCTCCTCCATACGTGTTAAAGGCAGAAAGGAGAAACGAGCGGGGGGGGGGGAACTGACTGATATTTCGGTAGCTTGCTGTTTTGTTGCGTGTTAGGTATTTTCTTGATTGTGAATTATCTTATTTGATCAGATTGACCCTTCTCAACATCCTCTTTGATTTCATCCTCTCTAATAGTGATGGCCAGCACACGAACGACGTCTTCAAAACCGCATTGCGGTTCAAAGTGTCTCCTTCCACCTCGCATCTCTGCTCGTGAGGCCTGAGCCGAACTCTCTGGCTCGGCCAGCCCTGCGGCCACGTGCCACGCCCCTGCTGGGCATTAGCATGTGAAACGGTCCGCGGCGTCTCCTCGTTTCGCCGCCAGGTCGCGCAGGGGTGACACGGCTGCTTCGCGGGTGTTCTGTGCTATTGCGGGGGATACCAACGGCGCCTGGGACTACGACACATATGAAGACCTTGGGGCATTAACGAGCTATGCCACGTTTCTGATGAAATTGAGAAATTAGTGTTTTATGATGCACTATAGGTGTATCTAGATGTTGGGTTTTAATTTTAAAGATTCCCCGCAAGATGGCAGTGTAATTAATAAATTAATGTTCGTTATTTCAATGTATAGAATGCAATGTCTGAACCTTTTCTCTCCTTTTTCGCAGAACTTACGTATTGTGGCATAGCAGGTTATTGCCCCGAGGTCTTCATATTAAATGGAATAACCCAAACGTTTTAGTATTTATTACATCACCACGTTAAAGAACGCCGTATGCCAAAGACATAATTAAATAATTAAGGAAAAGTGAGGGGCAATGCACCTTTAAAACGAAATAAATTATTCATAATTCTAAGTAATATCCATTATCTGCCAAATCAATTTATGTGTATACATCTGTTCAGTCAGCGTTACGATCAAGGCACATCTTCCAAGTTAAAAAAAGAACCTAATCATCAAGCTCCGTCTACTCATTTGCAGTGCACTTGGGGTAAAGAACCTTATAAACTGCACTGCGAGAAACATGACTCTCGTTTCCTGGGTGTGCCGGATGAGGAAACATAGTACTCTTCTTCTTTCTTTCATTCTGTCTTTCTGCTCCTGCCTTCTTCTCATTTCTCCTGTCTTCTTGGGGTTGCGGTGGTGGAAAATTTGACTCCAATTCATCGCGGGCATCGGAAAAATTACTCCTCCTTTCATTGCTCCGCCAGTGCTCTTTCCGCGCCGTCGGATGAACACGTAACCCTTCTTTCGGCGCCGGAAGGTGAGGCCCGTCCGCCGAGGGGCGTGGCGGGGCGTGGCGGGGCGTGGCGGGGCGGGAGCGATGGCAGGCGGAGGAGGGCGCGGCGGGTGGCTGTTACGCGAGTTAGCGGCGAGGCCCTCTCGAGCGCAGCAGGTGAGAGGGGCGGGGGCGGGCTTCTGCGCGCGGCAGCCAAGCAGGCAGCGGACCGCTCCGCTACTCCGCGGCGGCGCGGTCGCTCGGCCGCATGGCGAGGCGGGGCGGGGCAGAGCGGGGATGGGGGTGGGGACGGAGGTGGGGACGGGTGGGGACGGAGGTGGGGACGGGGATGCGGTGGAGGGAAACGGGGTGGAGACGGGAATGGGGACGGGGCGGGGTCAGCGGTGGGAGCGGTGGCGGGGACGGGGGCGGGGGCGGCGAGCTTCTGCGCGCGGCAGCCAAGCAGGCAGAGAGAGGGCCGCTCCGCTACTCCGCGGCGGCGGCGGAGGCGGCGGCGGCGGTGGCGCGGTCGCTCGGCTGCAGGGCGGGGCGGGGCGTGGCGGGGCGGGGAGCGGAGCGTTAACATCTGACGAGCTGCGGTTGCCGACTGCCTGAGAAGCCAGACGCGCGCGCAACTATGTTGCCGGGCCCATTGCGAGCGTAATGCGCCGAAGGGGCGGCGTTTAAGCGTCAGCGCTCCGCGCGCCCGTCCCCTGCATTACGCAAATGAACGTTTGCCGTCAGCGGCGCCGCACGCGAAGAAATAAATCCCCGCCCCCCACCCCGCCCTCTAATGCAGCGCCCACAATGGGACCCCGTGTCAATAGCGGAGCAACTGTGCTTCTTCATAAGGCGCTAATTGCGTTAGGAGTTGATTGAAAAGTCATAGATTATAAAGCTGTGAATGCGATGGCTGTTCCATTGTCGGGTGTTGGGACCGTTTTGTTTGGGCGCGCGTTTGTTGAATACCGCGTGCACGTGTTGCTTATAAATTGATCAGATCAAGCTGCGTTTTGTGCGCAAGGTCCATTAAAATACGACATTCCGTTATTGTAAATAAGTCGTTGCTCAAAGCACTACACGTAATGTAATGATGTGGACTATTCTGTGCTTCGAATGAGTTGGTAGTTTTGTGCCTTTTAGAATATTAAATATAATAAATATATCGTTGATTTATGGGTTCTATCGTAGAGCGAGTAATAGGCGAACATACTCTGCGGAGGATATTATTGTATTTTCACTACTTTGTTTCGAATTGTTCATTCAATGAAGTTCATGACCTGTGTCGACGAAGCAACTAGAGTAATTGTTTCAGCTCAGCGGCGAATCCATCCAACCATTTTCGAGAGGACCATCATAGATTTTTGTTCAATAATAAACATTTGTTATAATATTGTATATGATTTTTGTAGTGTGTATATGATGCTATACAATATTGTTTTTTTAATTAATTATATTATTCTAACATAAACAAATATTTAAATCAATTTTGCCAAATAAAAGAAAGTAACAAACGAAAACTCATGACCTTTGGGGAGGGGGGGGAACGGCAGGACCTTTTGGGGGGGGAATGTAGGGACGTTTCCTAAATTCAATTTTTAAAAGACGGCGTAAATTGTAATTGAATTTTTCTGAAAAGTAGTAGACACATTTTTGTCAATAGTCTTGTTGTAGTGCCATGTGTTGGACACCGTCACCACTATTAGTCAGATCTGATTTTGTGTTAAGTCTGGTGATTGATTGATTAGTGATTTCGGGCGCGTCAACGGCTAAGGTAATTTTTCCCGTAAGTGTAGAGCATTCTTTTTCCTCGGGAGGTGGTCATCTTCCCTCGTTAGACGGCGAAATGCGGTGCAACCTCTATACCGTCGGCTAGCGGTGTTTTCTCCAACCAGGTGTCTCCCACCAGCGGGGCACCGCCTGAGCCGAGACAAACGCTATGCTCCCGACCGGTCTCCCGGCATGTGTGGTAGTGTAGTGCATGTGAGTGTAAATAAGGGACGAGGATAGAACAAGGAAGTGGAAGGAAAGATCGCGCGCGGTCCGTTTCGTACAGTACCGGCTGCGTATAAGCGACTCTGGCAGTTCTCTCGCCACGTGCTGTGGTACGTCATGGGACCAGCTCTGAAGCAATCGGCTTGCAAGAATTTGTTATCTTTCTTACAGCTAGGGTTCAGCGTTGCCGCTCATCTGACTCGCACTAATTCACGGAGACAACAAGGTTCGACTCTGGCAAAAGTTATGAACATGATATCAAGATGTGTCATAGCCTGTGAGTAAGTGTTAATGTTTTGAGATTTAATTCATCTGTGATGTAGGTGATGCCATGTGCATAGTAATGTATGGCAATCGCGCATTGAACTGACAAGGTCGTTTATACGCTGCGTGTACCGTAGGGTATTGCGCCGGCATTCGCCTGATATTGGTCCGAGAAACCGCAGAAACCTACCGATCAGAGCAGGCGGCCGCTAGAATTCTCCTCCACACAGCGACTGATCTCGATCTACAGCTTTCTATATTTTAGCTTTCTAGCTGGTGTCGAAAATCGGGCCTCGAACCGTCGACATTGATGTCAGAGGCACTGAAGTGACATCAGTTGATGCCCTGAGCCACCCTTTCGGTTATAAGTCTGGTGGTTCTTCCCTGTTTTCTTTATGTTAGATTTCGTCCAAAGTAATTAGATTTTGAGAAATGACCTAGCATTTAATTATTTAAAAATATTTTTGTTAAAGGTTAAAAGTCTTACAACAAATTCAAATTTTGTACGTTTACATTAATTTGTGGACACATTCACCAAACGATAATAAATAATTTTATTAATTAATTAATTTACCCTTTGCACCTAAGTGCTGCAGGATTATCCTGCTTAGGGTTAGAGGAGGTTAGGACTCCTCTTTCAGCCATTTTTCCGGTTTATCCCCACTTCCAAGGCCCTCTGTACAGAAGAATGCAACGGGTATTCGTAGATGTTCGTTCTAGTGGTTGGAAGTGGGGTGAAGATGGCGTGGCAAGCGTCATGCTTCAACCGGACACCATAAATAAATAATTTATAAATAATTTTATACATACACTTAAAATAACGTGGTTTGAAATTATTACAAAATTTAGTGAACAATTTAACCAAAGGTATTGCAAAATGTATATCTTGTTATGTTTTTTTAACCTCATGTGTTAATTCCTGTATTACAGTTTTAATTTTCAATTTTTTTATAAATCAACAAAGCATTTTTTGAGAAGATTTGTTGGATATATTTTTATTTTCTAGGAAAAGTCATGAATCCAATATTACAATCAAAACATTTCTATATTCATTAACATTTGTAGCTCATATTAATTAACAAATTCATTTTTTATGTTTCAAATCATTACCAGCACACTTCTATTCCCTCTAATAATTTTTGTAAAACTTATATGTATATATAAATTAAATAATTTTAATTCAATATTTTAACAGTGTTTCAATTAAAGCTTTTGTTAAGAAATCTGTAATAATTTGTTCAGCAATATTTTTTAAAATATTGTTCCTATTGTTCCACACATTCTCTGGATTCTATTCAGTTTGACATCAAGATCCCTTTCTATTACATATGATGACACAGCAGAATGAAAGCTGCAAACTTGTTCTAAACTTTTTTATTTAGATCTACTTTGCACCTGTAATGTTCTGGACCTCAACCCAGCCATGTCACAAAAAACTATAAATAGCCAGGCATAAATAACTAATTTGTCCATATTAATTTTTTAATACCTTCTGATATAGCTTCAAGTTCACTTTCTGCACTTGGTAAAACTTCTTACAACTTAATTTTTTACTTCTCTGTGTAATTATGCATTAAACTGATTGTTACAAATCCCAATATAATTATGCATTTCTTGTTTTTCCCCAAGTTACTCAGTTTGTCCTGTTTACTCAGGTTGTCCAATTTTAAATTTCTTTTAGAAAATAGAATGATTTATTGTTCCTTTCAGGTTTTTATCATTATTTTTTATGGCATTAAAATGTACTTTTGTTGGGACATTATTGGATTATATTTAAGTTACTGCCTGTAAAAACTGGGTATGATCTAATTTGTCTTTCTGAAAACACATTTTTTCAGTTATTTCTTGGCAGATTCTTCATTAACCATCACACATCATTAGTATCAAAGTGTGTTATTAATTCCATTTATATTTTTATTATCTTACTGTCATCCATTTTACATACATCTTATATTTCTTTTATACATTCTTTCTTATTAATAACAATATTTTATTATCACCAAATTAAGTTCCATTTAATGTAGTAAGAGTGTAATCTGCATCTGTCACTTACAATAAATTAATCAATTGAATTAAATAATTGCCATCCTAACAAAAAAGTTTCACTTTCAAACTATGAACCGCCTCAGAAAGTACTTCTCATCACTTTGCAAATAATTTTCCTTGGCGAATCTCGCGGCAGTGCAATCTCCTAGACTCGCTAGTAGAAGTGGCAGCCGGACACCAGTGAAAACCGTCAGTCTGAGTTTGGAAGCCGTGCTACGCGTTTTAGTCAAGTGAATAGAATATCTTCTGATCGTGCGTGTACAATTTGCAGTCAGTGTTCTTTTTAAAGTGCAGTGTTTGTTGTGGACAGTATACACGTTCAATACTCTTTTTTCCGTGAGTGCTTCTGATGTGATATTTCGAAATCAAAAAATATGGTTTTGGCTGCCATGTTTACAGTCATCGTCGCGACATGTCGAGCCGTTACTGCCAGGTGAGGCAATTTATCACATCAATTTTCATTTGGGAGTGAGTTATTCGACGTTTGTACGAAACACATTGAACCTCGCAGCAAATTAACATTCTATGCCGATTGCTTTGTGAATAGCAACGTAGAACATTGGTATCCCTTATGTTGTTCGGTGTTACTTGCAACTGAACTGTTCATTTTAAATTTGATTCAGTGTATGAGATAGCTATGGACTGTTCTGAAATATGATTGGTTGAATATAAAAAGTACTTGAAATCGATATATTTTCTTTCATTGTTTGTGAAAACTTACTCCGGTTTTCTTTGATTTAGTTATTTTGTTTTCCATTTCATCTTAAAATTGAGTTATTTGTAATCGTATTTATTTATATAACCGTTATTTATTACATACATTTAAAAACAAATTACTTACTTTCAAATTTGTTGTTAAGCAAGTGTTTTGGTTTTCCGTTATCATTTGCAATACATGTATACACTTGCATGCAACAGTCAACATCTCGGGCACTCAGATTTTAATAATAATAATAATAATAATAATAATAATAATAATAATAATGATAACAACAATATTTTGAATCACATATACAGTTACAATCGTGTATAACGAGTCCAATATGATGTATGTGGAGGAAGTACAATTGCGCACATCTTGAGTGTGGAGAGTGAAGTTACATTTACTGTCCAGAAGCAAAACAAGGGGCCATATTTGCGTTTGCTTAAAGGACTATGGAAACTGGACAAGAAACTGTCCGAGATGGGGTCATTGACCTAGGAAGTATACTACAATACTTGCTACGAATAGATTAAGATATTATAGAGTAGATCATTATTTTTAGTAGCAAAATTTTTTAACATTTCAATATTTGTACTGTTTCATTTTTAAAATAAAAGTTTACATGGTATAGTAATTTTACTGCTACTGCTGATAATAATAATTGTAGTAATAATAATAATAATAATAATATATCAATTATGCTAACAAGTACTTATAATTTAACAATATTAGTATATTCAATGTTTTAATCTTGAAATGGTGAGGGGAAGGAGGCAGGTTTTGTATTTCTACACATAGTCCTATTGCAGCACCTTACGTCAGATTGCATATATTAGTTACTGAGATATTATTGAACACTATAAAAAGTTGTTGCCCAAGGAAATATGTATAGAGTTTAGTCTTGAAGTTGTGTAATCCTATTACGTTTCTCAGATGTACTGGTAATTTGTTGAACTGCACTCCCGTAGAGAATGTTAATTAATGAGACTTCACCACCATATAGTGTGTAACAGAAAACGTGTACAGTAAAATTTTGAAGAGCTATGGACACGATGAGAAGAAGAGTTGTGAGGTCTCCGCTGGCCGCTCGGCGGGCGCGAGCAGGGGAGAGCAGGGGGGCGGTGGACCGGTGCGACTTCGACGCGGAGCGCGGCCTTGGAAGACCGTTGCCAGCGGTCGCGCCCGCACAAGGCCCGAAATACGTTTCCGAGTGGTGGTCTGGGCTCTGCACATCAAATCGAATTTACTTATATACACATGCCATTATACAAATAGGTAATATTGTTGAATACCCAATATTCAGAGCCCTTAGTGTAGAATCGTGATATCGTTAAATTGATCCACATAGTACCATGGTTTCATTGTGTTGGTGATTTATATAGTTATTAAGATATCGTATATTCGAGAACCCATAGAGAAAAAAAAATTGAAGTGCTTTTCAATTGAAGAAGATGTTACTAATTTCTTGGCTGGCGTTTTATAGCATGTGGTTTGGAACTAATCACTCACTCTATAACTTGCTTTCCTCTTGCCTTTAATTTGATAAAAATTAATAATAACTGTCGTCATAGAGGCACGCAATGGGAATGTTCTCGCTAAGAAATACAGGTATCCTTCCGGGCACTGTAGGGCAACGATCCATTATATTATATAAATAAAAGCTAACATTCACCTGTGAGGTGGTAATCTCACTGATCGGGTTAAATAAGAATAAAAATCACCACCAATAATGAATATCTGTCCAAAATAATCAAGTGTGTTTTTGAGGGATAGTATACTAGTTACAATATGAAGGGACAATTAGAATGGCCATATGTACTCATTACATTTCTTTTAAAAATGTTTATTTGTATTCTCCAGATTGTTTAAAATGATTTCATTTGTAGCGAAGGATGGTAAAAAGTGATGCTAGTCTTATTTTCGGGTAACATTGTATTTTGGTAAAATTGGAGGAAATTCACAATGAATAAGTATAATATTGATGCTAAAGATTTTTTAAAATTAAATCTGTTCTAAATATTTATATGTTTAAATAATGTCATATTTGTTTTGAAAAACAAGTTGTGTTCGTGTAATGTTTGTTTGAAGTCAACGCATTTAATGAAAACAATTTTCTATAAAAAAATTCCAAATTTTTTCTTTAAATTTTTACTCGGATGGAGCAAAACTCTCTTTAAAAATGGCGTAGGTTCTATTTACGGCAAACGGCTTTGTCAGTGTTTTTGAAACTTGTAAACAATAAAGTTATCTGAGGAATTTTTCTGTCTTGAAGTAAATGACCAATGTATTCTGATATAACAGGAAAGATAATTTCCTGTGCGGAGCGGGAAGTCCGTCTGGAGGGGCCGTCTCCGTCGCGGGGTTGGATTTGGCCGGGGCGGGGCGGGGCGGGGCGGGGCGGGGCGGGGCGGGGCGGGGCGGGGCGGGGCGGGGCGGGGCGGGGCGGGGCGGGGCGTGGGCGGGGCGTGGGCGTGGGAACGTCGCCAGGGCGCTGTCGCCGAACGCGCTCTGTGGTCGCCCTCCCCCCTCCCTGCCACCGTTCCCAGGTAGCGTCGGACGGAAGCGTTGAGCGCGCACCGAAGCCACGCCGGCGCGGCGTATCGGCCCAGTCAGGCGACCGACTGACTCTCCCGCAGGCCCAACTAATGACTCGCTTTCATTCGTAGGGATGGGCGATTAGAAACAAATAGGGCCTACTAATAAATTGCCTATCCCCAATTCATTGGCTGACTTGTGTAAGGTTGTGGTGACTCCTAATATTTTCTTTTTCCGCCAACTGGAGAAATACTTTCGATTACTTTTTTCTTAGATTAATATGCATCAATTAATCATTCCGAATTAATCGATTCATCTTATATAATCGATTAATTTTTCACATGTTTTAAATAATTCGAAAAAGCGTAAAATCGTTAAATTTTAATTTGTAAATTAATTAATCATTTCGTAATTTAACTTATTTTAAGAAACCTATTGCGATAATGCGAATCATTTTCAATTTAGTCTTGTTTAATTTTATTTTTACATTTTATGTGTGTAAGTCAAATTTAATTGTAATTGGAATGAAATCAGAAAAATAATTTTCATCAACTAAAGTAACGTTAACGTTTTTGAATTAAACACAAGAATATGATAGACACGGTTTCTGCACAAATAAAATGAACCTACTTAATCGAACAACTCTCAATTCTTTTGTTTTCTTCTTATAAATGTTTATTAGTTTTACTAACATGACATGAATCGCTTATGTTTGTCTCTTCCTTTTCGCAGTGGAATAGAGATAAACTGATGAGGGATTCCGTTGCCGAAGTTCAAAAGTAGAAATGTGCTTTCATATTTTGCTCGTCTTGAAAACTAATATTTGAATTAACGGTAATCTAGCTAAAGTCGCAAAAATTAATCGATGTAAAAATTAATCAGTGTAAAAATAATTGATTGCAATTTCTCGATTAATCGTATAAAATAATCGATTGTTGTACTAATCGCGAATGAATTGCCCATCCCTAATTCATTGTCTAAATAATGTGGAGTTGTGGTGATACCTAATATTTTGTTTTTCCGCCAACCGGAGAATTTTGCATGAAATCTAGTCATGATGCTAGAATTCAAGAAAAGTAAAGACCAATACTTGGTGTTTAATGAAATATTTTTCAAACTGTTTCAAAGTTGCATGTTGCAGTGCTTGATGTGAATACTTCGATTTCAGCTGAAGAGGGGTTGCTTTGTGTGTGCATGGTCCCGTTAATGATTAATTTTAATGTTTTCTGGCAATTTTAGACGTGACTTCTAACGATTTTGACCATTATTTTTAATGACGAGAAAGCAAGAAACTAAATCTCTCATGCAATCTCTTCTTAACATTTAACTGCACTCCGTGAACTAGCCTTTTCGGCCAGCCGAGCCCAGCCGCCACTACAACTCATTTGACTGATGGAAGAATACAGTACTCAGGGCGGTGCGGTCTTTGACGGTGTTAACTTCTTTACAGACTGTCGAAAAAAACCGATCACTCGCCTGAAATTGACGGTAGTGCAGGTTCGCGAGACCCGAGACCTTCTAGCGATTTGTTTCGGTGACTTCCTACGTTGTAAAATAGTTTATTTTTATTGAACGTTATTGCTTGTTATTGCCTTCGATACGGAGTTCGATATTCACTGCATAACTTACCTGGATCGAGAGGATCGTGGTTACAACGGAAACATGAAAAAGTGTTAATTGATGCTCCATGTTCTCATATGGAGAGAATTATGAGAGGGAATAATGGGAGGGAATGAAAAGACAACCGAGTCAAATTAACAGCTAGTTAATTAGTAAATAAGTCAATGTGAATTATTAAAATTACGTAAAAAAGCGCGTCAAAAAATGATCAACATATCTAAATGTTTCAAGTTGGGAATTGGTTAGTAAAATTAGCAGTTTTAAAATTATTTTCTCCGTTTTTCAATGAATTTAATATTCTTTGGTAAGGCATATTTTTGTACGTTCATTAAATACTTCGTAGTTCAAGTTTTTCATCTCCTTCGTAATTTATTTGCAAATTATTCTTTGAAATTCATCCTAATTTTGAAAATTGTAATTTCCTTTCCAACCTAAATTGTACCTGAAAGTAAACTCGATGGAAACCATGAGCTGCTGCGTAAGAGTGATAATAATTTCACCGGTTTGTTGAGCTTTGTTGTCCTTGCAAAGCGTCGGAATCGCAGATCAACCGGCGCCATTTGATTGCTTCTATCGAATCTTCCCCAGTGTAATTTCTACGACACTCAAGACTACTTTCCACTTCTACAACTACAACACTTCCTACTTCCTCAGACCCCAATTGTTTCTTATATTCTACATGCCCTTAATTTCTGGCATGTCTTGAATGAGTCAAGTTTTGTAACCGTGCTTGATAGTCACGGTATTAACATCGAAACACAGATTTTTACTTTTCTTGCATTTTGTTTTTAGGTCGATTTTCTGATTTATTTACGTGCTTCTGAAAAACCTACAAAATTATATTGTTAAAAAACAAATGAAAAATAAACAAATATTTTATACATACAATAATATTGTGCTGTTTTGTGTTATTACTAATATTTCTTTATTGATTGAACATTATAAAGTATGTTACATGTTTTATTCGCACTGACACTAATCTATCCTAGGGACGAATTTATCGTTACCCTTTCTTGCTGCTCATCTTCGTGCGGTTTGTCGTAAGAAAATGAATAATCATTTTAACGACAATTTATTTTCTACATTTTGGTGAGGATCTCATTTAATATTGACGCATTGAACGCGAGAAACGAGATTTTTACGCATTCAAATCGAGATTTTAATAAAAATACAAAAAAAAACGTTACACTTGGAAAATAAGTTTGAAACAAATGTTGTGGGAAATCTTATAATCTTCAAATTTTGTAATAAGGTTATTCAACATGAACTAGTACTTAGGAACAGAGAAATTTCCGAAAAAATATTTTCTGTCATCTCTGACCTGTCTTTTTTGAACGCACAAATGATATCGATTCGAACTGTTCATCGCTTAAACGGAAGTTAAGACAAAGGTCTCTGCGAAAATTCAGGCCAGGGGGATTTTTTCCGCAGAGAAGGGTTTTTAAAGTCTAATTTAACTGGTGTAGTTCAGTTTTATAGAGTTGCGAGTTGTCCTAAACAACGTTAAGCAGTGTCTGAGTGGCAGTTGGCCAGCCTGTCGCCGCGCAGGTGGGCCCGCAGGTGGCGGTTGCTAGGCAACGGGCGTCGCGCCCTGCCGGGGCGGCCCCTCCCTCGCCCTCCTGGCCTCGCTCGCTGGCTCAGGTCGTTACCGTAACCCACCCCTCTCGCTCCCCTCTCGCCACCCGCGCGCCGCACCGCGCACCACGCCCGAGGAAAAGGGCGGCGCGTTCGCACTCTGCCCTCGCCCGCGCTCATGCTCACGCTCATGCTCACGCTCATGCTCACGCTCACGCCCACGCCCGCGCCCACGGCCACGTCCTCATTCCCGCCTCACTTACGCTTAAGCCCTCGCCTTCGCCTTCGACCTCGCAATGCCCTCGCCCCCGCCTTCGCCCACGCCCTCGCCCTCTCCCTCTCCCTCACCTTCGCCCACGCCCTTGCTCTCGCCTTCGCCCACACCTACTCCCTCGCCTATGTCCTCGTCGTCCCAACCCCACGCTATTCTCTCCCCGTCGCACTCAGCCATTGCCCTCGGCCTCGCCCACGCCCTGTCTAGACCCGCGCTCCCGCCCACGCTGTCCCCTACCTCACTATCTCCCAGCCCTCAATCTAGTCCGCGCCATCGCTTTCCCTATTCAGCTCCTCCCTTGTGCGCACCTCCGGCAGAATGTGCAGTAGGGGCAATGCTAATCTCTCGTGAGAGCACGTCTGAACTCTCTTCAAGTTCAGCGCTGTGCATTATGTAATGGTTTGTGTTGGGGTCGCAAGTCGTGAGTGTAAAGGGCGAATATGCCATGTTGAGTTGTAGAATGAATAATGTAGGCCGTGTGGGCGTAGAGTCATCCACTCGGGCGGCGACGGACAGTGGGCGACATTCCGCAGCAGAGGTAAGCGTTTCATCTGTCGGGTTGGCAATTCACAGTCGAGGTCACGGCGTTTAGAATTACGGAGAGGCCTGAGGGAGGCAATTGTCAAGGAGAGGGCGGCGAAGTGAGATGGCCGCATAAATTACATGTACAGAGGATAATGATGTACACACGTATCATATTAAAAAGAGTATTATAAATAGGCGAGTTAAAATGGAGAAAATGAAAACGAACGATCCAACAAATGGGCTATGATTATATATTTCCAGACAACCTGAACGTTGCGGGGGTGGAGAGGGTTACCTGACGTAGCTCAACTTCTCAGTCAATCTCTTTAACCCGTACTCGGAGATGAGAAAAATCTTTAAAAAGTCCTAACTCGCCTGATTCCGACATTTTTCTAGCTATCTCGACGATTCCGCCTCTCAAACAGCTGGCAAACAGTCTGCCCGAAACCATTACAAATCGCTCCTGAGCAGCCGCTCTCGGGGCCCGCGATGAATGCACGTCCGCGAGGCCAGCGCAAAAACGGGAAGTATTTTCTTGGTCTTCAGCGGCGGAATGGGGAACGCGGAAAAGGAAGCAATTGAACAGGGGAGGAAGAGGAGGAAGCAATTAAAGAGGTTGATGGAATTACGCGGCGCTTCGGCGTTGTGAACTGAGGAATTAAAGGAAGAAAAAAACGACGTCCCTTTTCCCGTCGATTGATGGAAGCTTCAAGCGAGCGAGCTGCAAGTAAATATATTTCATTCCTTGTTACTTCTTTCAGCGGAGAACCCCAAGGAAGGAACCGTGATAATTCGCGATGAGGTATTGCACCGTAAATATTATTGCTTTACATTAATTCGATGGAAATTGACGATAAATATGAATTTTCATTGGGTTCAGAATTCACTTACAGGCGATTTTGAACCCTTTCAGCTCCATTATCGCTGGCGACCATTTCTCTGGGTAGTGCTCTCATCATAAAAATGACTTGTTGTTAATTTAGTGTGTGATAAATATTACATTCAGAGAAAGTTTCAAAACATTATATCTGTATGTCATTAATTACTAAAGTTCACTTCACTTCTCTCTCAAATCATATTCATGCGGACTTTGCAGCATTTATTTAACAGTTATACAATGTTACACATTTATAACATTTTCTTGTACCCAAAACAGAAATAACATTCATTTATTATACTTTTAATTGTTTCCTCCTCTGTTCCTTAGCTTCCCAATCGCCTTCTTTTATTTTTTCTCTTTCATAATTATATGCATAATATTCATCCACTTTGCAGCATTCGTTGATGTTATTTTTATTTTCAATTCAAACTCCTTTTGAAATTTTTGTTTAAAGAAATATTCAATTAATACCTCATTTAAACAAATGAATTACGTCTGTAAAATGGAATAAATATAAGTGGAAATTAAGAATTAAAATAATGAAGTACTAATAATAAAATTTCATATAATTGGCCTTATATATTATTAACGGTCAATAACGTCAATAAAGATTGTAATCCTTGAAATTAAGTTTTAATGGCGATTTAACCCACAGCCAAAGACAAGGAAAAACATCACCACTTCCGATTTATTATAAAACTAGTGGCGTTCAGGAGAAAAAATGCTGCTTGGAAAAAAACGCCCAAAATAGCGTTCCTAGAAGTAGCGTGCATTCTGTTTAAGAACAACTAAAAATTGTTTCGCAAATACTGCCTGCAATAAATTAAATATTTAAATTAGTGTTGCTACTTTTTCGCATTATTAGAAACGGTACGTACTAATTTTATAATATTGCCATTTCTGCCGTAGTAACACTTCAGCTATAACTTGAAAGAACCCAAACCAATTCAACCGAAGCGCCTAGGGTGCATATCCACAGTTATTCGTGTAGCCACGAACAGTAGTTATTTCTTAGTTCTACAAAAGAAACAAAAACGTGAATAAATTTCAACTGTTACAGTATTCGTAGCACATTATACAGACATGCAAGGATAATATCAGTTTGCTTTGATTAAATCGAAGTGGTCTCAGCGTTGTCAGATTATGAATGCATTCATCCGCCGTTAGAGGGCTGTGAATTCGCCCAATCAAGAATAAAAATCGTTAGTAATTAATACAAGCGGTAAATTTAAATTTCAGTTCCATATATTCGTTGAATTTTTTTATTGATTTCAATAAGGGGTAAAAGTAGGTCTGTATAAAAATAGATTCAAGCAAATAAAAGTTGTTTATTTAAGTCAAACATGAATGTTTTGATTACCTCATTTAACGACTAGAAAATTCAGTACGTAGAATATCATTATCAAATTTTGATCACAGTGAATCAATACCCAAGATATACTGAACATAGAACAATGCGTGAACAACTTTAAATATCTCTGTGAAACATATAGTCTTGGGTACATGGTGGATCATCAACATCTTCAGGAAAAATGCGGAAAATGTTTCAAATTGGCGAATTTGTGTTTATTCTTGAATGCTTTAAAAGAATGAAAGCTAATGAGTTTTACAAGTGATGGCTGAAATGTATTAATACGGACAGGGATTGCCATAATTTTACGTAACCATTACTAATGCGACATAGGACGTGCTGTTGTACACCACTAGTTCGGTGCCAAGGACGCACAAAACGTGGATTCTGATTACGTAACGAGTTAGAGGAAGTAAATTACTAAATAGTGGAACAAGATTTATTCACTTTCTCGACATGAGCGTTTCACAAATGTGTGCTGCAGATAAAAATTGCTATTTTTGCAGCAGCATTACCTTACGTTCTCTCTGCTACGTAAGAAGTATGAGAAAATTAAAAAAAGTGTTCCTGAATACTATAACAACATAGAATAATATACGCACAGTACAACTGTTTTTACATACCCCAAAAAGTTGGTGCTTCCGAACGCAGCTTGTGAATGGCAAATTAGAATGGCAGGCAGATTGTTCTTCGGAGCCTTCCTCGTAGTCGTGTGAAGTGAATTGTGTCGTAAGCGATGAGACATTGAGAATGATAAGTCAGTTGGTTCTTACAGTATGGGAATTAACACAGTCAAATATTTTCATATTTTTAGCCTAAATAGAAATTACATCATTGTTTTTTTTCACATTTCCTGAATACTTAACAAATCTATAGACAAGGTCGGAGACTACATATTTTTCTTTCAATTTTTGCGCGTATTTGAAATTAGTAATATTGATTTTTTTTTGTATTTTATGAGTTCTCTGGTTATCTAACGAAAGCATGCATTAGCACATGGCCGAAAACTGCGAAGTTTTCTCTCAGTTTCTGCATGCGATAGAAATTAGTATTTTTCAGATTCTAATGTGTCGGAAATCTCAGTTCCAATTTACGGTACTTGTTGAAAAGGCACTCAGCGCCACATTATATCCTGCTGTTGATGTCAAGGCAATATATAATTACAAAATTTTCTAAAAATACCTGTTATTGAGGTGTCAGAATATACCTAAACGACGTCTCCTTTGTATTTCCAAAATACGTTAACCTTTCGTAGTAGCACGTACATTCCATTGAGCATGAAGTTTCTTCTCTCTATTCTTTCTAATACTACCAGAAACACTTAAGTGATACTCAGATGACTTGGTGGTGACATTTGAACATCAATTAATATGCAATACGGTATCTTCATGATCAGATCAGTTCATAGCCTGGACTCTGAACCAGGAAAACTGTGTTCTATTCCTAACCGATGTGACTGATACATTGAACAATTTTAATTAGCAGAGGTTTTAGGAAATATCAATTTTATATTAATATCAAGTCCGTTTTGAATTTCGTTGATGTTATTTCGTTCTGTTCTCGCCTTTTGCCCCCGACATTTCTCTTCGTTTGCTTGTAGCTATTTCGTAAGGTGTCCAAATAATGACGGTGTTTCTTAAAATAAGTTTCAATTGTTTTGGGCCACCAAAATAACCAATACTTCAAGACGACTACGGGTCACCAATGGTATTAATTAAGTGGCTAGATGTTCAAAATGCAAATTGGAAAAAATTCTTAAATAAATCTTAATTAAAAATATTGAATATTGAATTCTGTAATTATTTTTTCTTTTTTTTCAGAGAGGTTTGCATTGAAAATGTCTGAAAAGAAAAAAGTGATTGACTGCAACACTTTTGCGATGTAATTCTGGGAGGGTTTTTAATATTGAGTGTACTATAGTATGCCATACTGGTGAAGATACACCTTATTTGAAGGACCTTAGTTACAAATGATATTTCTTCAAATAAGGAATCCCCAAAGCCAACATTTCCAATAGAACCTTTGTTTTCATTATTGTAAGTGATTGTGTAATATTTCTGGAAAGATGAAGATAAGTTGGAGCGAAAGAATGCCGGCATTTTGTCGAACTTCCCGGAAAACGGGTAGGCGTAATATAAGTTGAGGATATTACTTCCTGTATAATCTATGTAGCTTTTTCCCAATAATTTTGAAATTGATTGTTCGGAGTTCCGCCGTCGACGCCCTTTGTGCGCTGGGGGGGGGGGCGGAAGCGGCGGCGGGAGCCCAGGTGGGGGCGCTGTCCCCCCGGAGGGCCAGCTGTTACCTCAGCCCTCGCCCCCCTTTCCTTCCGGGCAGACTATATACTTACGCGCGGGTGTCCGCAGTACGGCAGGCGCGAAGGAATTCTGCGGGCAACCCGCAGCTGATTCTCCATTTACGTAGAAATGGCGAGCAGGGCAGTCACGTTAACCTTGTGCTAAGGCGCGAGCAATCGATTGTCGTTTCATGCCAGCTTGCTGTTTTTTTCGACATTTTTTTTAAAAGAGCACCATTTAAAATTTTTACGCCGGTCAGATTAGTTGAATCATCAGATAATAATTCTTCGAAATGTAAATTCAATGTTTTATATTCTGAACAAAGTAAATTTTCATTATATTTCACATTAAAATAATTAGTAAATATATTAACATTGATAGTTGACAATGACAATGACAATGACAATTTGTGGGTGAAAGTATCCCAGTGGTACATTTCACCGTCTAGAACAAATAACCATTTTATCACTTTCGGTTAGGAACCAGAGTTGAGGAATTTATTTGACTTTGAAAATCTGTAGTGGAGTTGTAAGGGTTCAAATTTGTGTAATCGGTTGACTCCAATGTCTAGTTAAAGGTTACAGATGGTTTCATGAGTTATTTTCAAGTTTCTTTCGATAATGATGTGGAAAAGTAGTTGAGAGTAAGTGTGTGAGTTAAAAATATATGTAAATAGGTGAACCACAATCAACAATTTCAAAGAGCTCGCTCACATCATCCTCTTAATCAAAGAATCATGCTTATTATTTCTTAAAAGGAAGTTCACCCCCATGAATTAAATATTATTTTCGTGGTAACGTTCTCGAATGGGTGGGATGGCAAAATAATAGAGTAGCACAACTCGAGGACATGCTTGACAACTTTTGATAAATAAATGTGACGCAGTGACCACGCCCCCCAATTTCGTTGGTCGTGAAAGAACGTGAGAGCGATTGAACCAACTGCCGCGTTCAGCGTCGCCTGAGCCCTCGCGCCGCCCTCTATCTTTCGCCCCGCCGCCGCCCTCGCCCTGGCTCCAACCCCGCCCCCGCCCTGCCTCCGCCCCCGCCCCCGCCTTCGCCCACTCCCTTCCTCCGCCCTCGCCCCCGCCCTGCCTCCGTCCTCGCCCTCGCTGTGCCTCCTTCCCCGCCCACGCCATCGTCCCCGTCCCCGCCCCTGTCCCCGCCACTCCCTGCATTCGCCATCGCCCCGCCCCCACCCTCCTCTGTCCCCGCCCTTGCGTCGCCCTCGCCGTGCCTCCTTCCCCGCCCTCGCCCCCTCCCTGCATTCGCCATCGCCCTGCCTCCGCCCCCAGCCTGCCTCCGTCCCCGCTCTGGCCTCGCGCTCGTCCTTCCCCCGCCGCGCGTCTTGTGCGGCCTCCGCCGGGCGTCGCCGCGCCGCGCCGTATTTCACGCGCGCACGCGAGCGGCGTGGCAGCAAAATGAACTGGAAGCGCGGGGTGGCTGCGCGGCTATCGGGCGGCGGCGCAGGATGGCTCAATATGTCAGTAATATTGGTTACTAACGAATGCAGATAAAGCTTGATTGATGCCCCAGCGCGTACGCTCTTTGACTTGTGTCCAATTTCCGGCTATGAATTTCATTAGTTTTATTTATTACCGTCCCCGCCGCGCGCGCGCGCGCTGGTGGCCCCGCCGCCAGGGGGTTTATAGGTCCCCTGCCGCCGCCCCGCCCCCGGCACCGCCCCCGCCGCCGCCGCCGGGGGAGGCTTCCATGCGAGCGCGCCCCGGGTGATGGACGGCGCCCACCGGACGCCCCCCCCGCCCCCCTCCGCCCCCCCGGCGCCGCCGGGGCACGCCTTCCCGCCGCCGCGCCGCACCTCTCGGAGGATGCGACTGGAAAATTAACCGGATCCGCTTTTAATGGAAAACGGAGCATTCGCCCGGGTGGCGAATAAAATGTTGGGAGCGGGGCCGCTCATTTCGGGGACTGTACGCACACACGGGGACACTGCTATCCACACGTGTCTGCTTTTTGTGTGTCGTCGGGGCGAAAGAAAAGTGGCCCATCTCAAAAATTGTCATTTGGCTGGAGAATGGTTTTATTCCAGTGTTGACAGGTAGTCTTAAACATCCCCCACTAGATAGCGCTGCAAACAACAACAAAACAACCTCCAAATTCAAGTTATGATTATTTCATGTTTAAAATATATGTGGAGGTTTGGATATTAAAGAAATATGGAAAATATTATTCATTATATATGATTATATTTGTATTTTACAGCGAACATCTATATTTTTATTATACAACAATATGAATTACTGGTTTATATATATTACTTGTTCATTTAAATGTCCTTTACTTTCTGACAACGAAATAAATGTCAGTTACAAAGTTGTTCGAGTGCGATTCTTCAAATAATCTTTGTAGTACAAAATCGAATACACTATGAGTCAGAGATATTTGAACTTTACATTATTTTAGATAATCAAGATACGATACGGTATACTATTACAGGGGTGGTATTAAAGTAAGAGATAGTGTAAGAGTTACGAAGCCTAAGAGATAAGAGGTATCTTTGTATTACTCATTCTAATGACTGAAACAGAGATAAAGATTTTTATTTGAATGAATCTAGTTTATTGTTTCGGTTCTTCTGTTTGTTTTTGAAAAAAATATTTTAAAAGCATATTGAATATAAAATCCCCAACAAAAGTCCTTAAACATTTTTCTCCCCAAAAATTCCACTAAAGTCCAAAAAAATCCCACAAAATTTGGTGATAAAATCCGCAACCTCGCAACACTTTTATTCCTAGAAGAACCCTTAATTTTGCAGCCGAATACCGTGTTTTATAACTTGTTAATTATATTTGTGAAATAGTTTCTAGAAAAAACTTCATTATTTCGTTAGGATATTATTTCAGAGAATATCGATATGCAACATTAAATTAATGTGCCTCCTAGAATTCCTAATTTACATATATTTAAATATAACGAAATCCTTTCAACAGTGGGTAAATGTGGGAGGAGGTAATTCAACGAACACATCACTAACGGTTCAAAATTAAGGTCTGCATTCTGCCGATTTTCATGGATAAAATGTTTTACATTTGTTTTGTTTCGTGCAATGAGATCGCATTTAACCTTTTTTACCAACATTTTGTTTTGTTAATGATATTCGAATATGAGACCTATTTCAGCTCATAAACACATGAGTCTTGATATGGATTGACTGTTCATTGCTATTGTGTTTCTTGAGACTCGTATTTCATATGGAGATCATTTTATACTAATTATTTTCTTTTTAATTATGTGCAAATATGAGCACTTTTTGGCGAAGAAACTCAATACTGATGTTCACAATTTGCTCTCTCCTGTGCATCACTAGCCTTTGATAGACGACCATCGATAAATCAATTTTAAGTTAAATCATGATCAACCTGTCGCTACCATTCAAATCATTTGTGCTAGGAAGGATTAGAAGTAGAACCTAGTAACCAACTTTATTTTATTTTCAGGTTTCGAACGTCGTATTTTCAATGTTTCATTTACGACAAAGAACAGAGGAAGGCAAAGAGCAGTAGATCATAAACATAAATCATCAACGCGAAAGTGTATTCTGGGAGAGACGCGGTAGTGTCCCGAAAGGGTCGCGGTAACCTTAAAAGGATTCCCAACGGGTTGCATACCCTCAGAATAACATGGGAACTTTCATTACTTTTTGTAATGCCTATGATTACTCCCGCATATTGATATCGTCTCCCACTGCCAAAGTGATGTTCACAGGAGGCGACTGGGAAAATTTGACAGTCAAACATGATTACTTTCACACACAGCCTTGGCGATGATCTGGAAAGGCGTGTGATATATTCGTGCGACGGGCCAGAGGGCGGAGGTGCGGCGCGGCGCGGCGCGGGGCCCCTCGTTCACAGCCCGTCGAGGGCCACGGCGACGCCCGCGCGAGGAAGCAGCTGCGACAGCAGCGGCGATATCGACTTACATTCGCACTCCTCGCGCGGCGCGGGGCGGGGCGGCGCGGGGCGGGGCGGCCCTGCGCCGGGCGGGGCTTATCGCCGCCCCGCAGCATCCCTTTCTGCCGCGCGCCCCGCCCCCGCCCCCGCTCGCCCCGCGGCGATAACTCCGAGGAGGAGCAGCGCTATCAGCCGCGCGGCAAGAGGCCCCGTGTTGACTCTGCGCGGCCTGTGCTAGCAGACCGGCGAGGGGCAGCGAGGCGGAGCGAGGCGGGGCGAGGCGGGGCGAGGCGAGGCGGGGCGAGGCGGGGCGAGGCGGGGGGAGGCGGGGGGAGGCGGGGCGAGGCGGGGCGAGGCGGGGCGAGGCGGGGCGAGGCAGGCAGCCCGAAGGGGCGGGGGCGGCGGAGAGGGTAAGAACGGGTGGCGGCCGCATATCGTGTGTGACAAGAAGCCGCGCTGCTGATGACCGAACTACTTGCGGTTTAGGGCCTTCTCGCTTCCCTTTAGGTGTTGCCCTGGATCAGCGAGTGTGAAAGAGCTCTGAGCCTCCCGATAAAGGTCGAGATAAAGTAACTGCTAATGGAATTGTATGCAGTATACTCTTTGCAGAATTTGTTTGGCTTAAAGTTACTTGATGAGGTGCGTTTACTTCATGTCATTTCACTTTTGATTGACGGCTGAAATGGTTCGCAAATTTTGGCAGGGCTCCGTCAGTCATTACGAAACAGTCTTTAAGGATCTCCATCGAATATTAGTGTGTTCCCTCCCCTCTCCTTCCCTCTTGACGCAAGCATACAAGGGCCAAACTATTTACATACAAGGAATGTGCTGCCACTTCTGCTTGTGATTGTGTGGAAAGATGTATTATGTAAATTAACATGACGCTATAACTCTTATGTAAGAACTGTGTACGCTGCGTGTGCATTATAATGTAAACCTTTTGGATATTGAAGTCAGTGCAGTGATAATCAATAAATATTATTGGATATAGATTGGACCGAAGCACGTAAAGATATATCTGGATTACACATTTTATTTCCCGCTTAAATCCAGCGGTGATTGTTTTTTAACAAACGAAGTACTCTAGAAACAAATTTGCGGCATTGGTCGTGGTGTAGATCGTTGGCCATGTCTCCCAGAGTACCACGGTTCAGTTAATTTAATAAAATGTGAGATATCACAACAACTTTTCTCCGAGTTTACCCGTTTTCTCTGCCAATCATCTGTAATAATTTTTCGTGTAATTTTAATGCCCTGTAAATTCACCTAATACTTTGAATCGCATTATTTTTTATCGAGAATTCATTGCATTTTGGTATAAGCGCTGTTATGTCCATGAGTGCAGGAATTTTAAATATAGTTTTTAAATTTTGATGAATTTGATTGTTGACATGGAACAAGTATTGGCAAGAAGTTGATGTGATTGCATTAGCATCACTACGTGAACATTTATAGATAAAGAGTAGATGAATTACGTATCTTACCAGAAGGGTTTTCATTAGTATTCTTTGATTGTGAATTAACAAAGTATATTTATATACAAATAATATTAAAAATAAAAATAATGGTAGTAATAATACTTCTAATTACACTTTAAGCATTCGCTGAGGATAAATAGGCCACCCGCAGCCATTACTTGGGCCGCATAAAAGGAAGGCAATTAGAATTAGTAGTGTGCCGAGGAGGCCGGTTGCCTGCAGATTGGTGAAGCGGGGAGGGGCGGGGGCGGGGAGGGGCGGGGCGGGGGCGGGGCGAGGGCGACCGCAGCCTCCCGAGCGCGCGCCGCGGTATTTGCCCAGGGCGACGCCGCCGCCGACGGGGCGGGGGCGGGGGCGGGGGCGGGGGCGGGCGAGGGCGAAGACGCTGCCGCCACCGCCGCCGCCGCTGATTACGAGGGCAGTAATGGATTAGCCCGCGCCGCCGCTGGAGGCACTCGCCGAAGCCCAGCGCCCCGCCACGCCTCGCCCCGCCCCGCCACGCCCCACCCCGCTCCGCCACGCCCATCCCCGCCACGCCGCGCCATGCCCTGCCCCACCTCGGAAGCAACAGCGTTTGCGCCTTCTGTTGTGTCGCCGAGGCAGGTGATGAGCAACTGATTCATGCCTTTCCAATTACTCCAGTAGATCAGCGTTGTTGCTTATCAAATTCTCTTGTATTGTTTCCGACGAAGGAAGGCTACGGGTGAAGAAACTTGCTTGCAGACACGGTTGATTGTAATAATCCAATTAAGGATTACGTATATCAATTGATTACCTTATAATACCTCATAATCTATACGTTGAACTCTTTATTACTCATTAGTATAATAATAATTGTTGTTGTTATTATTATTATTATTATTATTATTATTATTATTAGATGAAACATATATTTTGCTATATTTTATTTTTTCAAAATAGAATTAACTTATTATTTTTATAAAAATAAATTCTTATGTTTTTGTCATCATTTCAGTCTTCTTTCATACAATTTTTGACATCACTCCCCATGACTTAAGGAGAACGTGAAATTTGGAGAAAATTTGTATTCAAATTATTATATTCTTATTTAATAATTTGTTGAAATGATAAGATTACATTTTTCTGCATAAGCGGGAGAATCCCGTTAACAAGAAACGCATGAATAGCATTTCGTTCTTTCGCTGTGATTGTACGGCGCTTTGCTATTGTAAAGTTGTGTCAAAAGCACCAAGATTTCAAACGTCATGTGTTATTTAATGTACCAAGTACATTATTTGTCGCATAGTGGAAGAACAATCATTTCTACTGCTGAATCGCGGGTTTGACCTCTCACCTCACCGACACTAACGTGCTGTTCTACCATTACTGGAAATCCTGTTTCAAATTCAATTTCCCCACTCGTGGCATTTTGTTAGTTAATTTGGTTTGGGTGTTGAAGATACAAAATGATTACACGAGGGCAGTGAAATAGCTGCGGAAAATCTCTGAAGCGCAGAAACTACTTAAAATAATTTTCAATCATCCATTTGCTGTTCAACAAAAAATTATTTCATTTACTTTAAGTATAAATAGTAGAATGAACTAAACGGTTATTGCCGTCATTGTTCTATGAACGTGAAGACTTTTATTTCAGACTTTCGATTTTAGATATTAAGCCAAAATCGCGATGGAAAGATGAATGCTCCGGCGGTTTCGGCGGTGCAGCATATCGAGCCGTTATTCCCAAGTTCACGGGTTGATATCTGATCGAAGCCGTAAATTTGTAATAGCAAACAAATCTTTCGTACGCATTTCTTCGGAGGGAAAGTAAAGCCGACTGTCCCATTTTGTAGATTTACTGCATGTAAAAGTTTCTCAAACCTAAAAGAAGACTCGGAGATAAATTCTAATGGCCTGTTCCATCATATTTTCTTTTGCTGCTACATGGCGAAAGGGGCGAAGCGAAATCAGTATTGTCAGGCGAAAGAGAGGGCCTAATGGTCTAAGCCTCTCCATGTAAAATAATTCAGTTCAATTATATTTTATTTGTTTGCGGGATTAACCTATAATAAATTGCTGTGTAAATTCACAGCTCTAAGCATCATTGAATGCTCTGAATTTAATATCTAAAATCTGGCATGAGAAAAAATGTGCTTTAAAGACCATTTCTAATACATACGCTGTTTTTGAACAAAGAGTACCCAATTCGCCAAATCTCTTTTCTCTTCTTTGGAAAAGACCTGTTGGAGGTGGAAGTTGGCATTGAGATAACCTAGTACAATTTTAAGGATTGTACCTCATCGAATCCCGGCGTAGTTTGGAATTTTTATCTGGTGATTTCCGTTCAGGGCGTCTCTGGAGTCGACTCAGACCCCTTCCAAAGTGAGTGCCAGGATCTTTCCTGGGGTAAAGGCGGCCGGAGCGTTGTGCTCGCCACACAACCTCCTCCTTGCGCCGACGGCGACGAATAGGTGGAGCCCTACCTTCACCTCCCCGTAGGGCCACATCGGCCTTCGTGCAATTATATAGGGATACCATTACCTTTTATTCGATCCTTGAAATCTCCGTGTGCAGGCCAAATCGCTTGACTCCAACGACAGGCTACACAAATAGCCACTTCTGCACCCAGCGTCGCAGCGCTGTCGTTCTCGCGGGGGCGTGGTGGGGGTGCGGGGTTGGGCGTTAATCGCGGCGCGGGGCGGGGCGGCGCCGCTCACCTGCCTGCGCGGAGGAGTCGGACGCGGGCGCGGGCGTGGGCGGCGGGCGATGACGCACGGAGCGGACGACTCGAGTATATTTGAATTCTTATGAGCTGAATAATCGATAGCCGCCCGGCGAGGCGGCGCCGGGGGCGGGGGCGGGGGCGGGGGCGGCTGGCTCGGTGGCCGATCAGGTCAGCGCGGAGGCGCCGGCGCAGCCACCGGCAGGCCCGTGCACTGCGAAAGGCCTCTCCATTCCAGGCTGACAATTTATGTACACCAAGGAAAGGTGCAGCTGTGCATTTTATTTTTCACTTCTCTCGGTACATTTCACGCACACAATTCCCCAATTAGAGCATTTCTTTGAAATATAGGTATCTTAATTTTCATGAACTTCAATACTTTTTAATAGTGTAGCGATCATCGTCAGAAATGAAACAAATTTACAAAAAAAAAACCATTTATTTACAAAAATTGCATTAGGGAATAACATTGCGGATGCATAACAAAGTTTATGTATAATTTAATTTTAAAATTCTATTAAATAGAAAGCTAAACCACCGATACCCGGTGGGCGAAATCGCTTATGTAGTAGTGTAGCGATCTCGGACCGAAAGATCCCGGTTTCGAGTCCCGCCTCGGGTATGGTTGTATTGGGGTTCGTCGTTTCATCCCGTATCATCACCATATCATGTCATCTTCACAGTTACCATCACGTTAAAACCCAATAGTGGTCCCTAGTGATCTAGATGATGATGCGACCTTACATAAAAAAAAGAAAGAAAGAAAAAGCTGAACCTAATTTTTTTGACTTCTCATCAAGAGTGACTTTGGAACGAATTCAAGGGAATATAGGGTACATGAGGGCATCTGCGGAGTGAGGAATAGTTAAAACTTATGATTTTTTATACTTTAAGTTTGTGAATGAAAATTAATATTTAATAGTACAGAGAAATATTTTTAAATAATTTAATGGATCCGTTTGATGTTCAGTTTTATCGCCAAATTTGTTTTATTTGTATTAATTGTATTAATTATATTTATTTGTATTTGTTTTAACTGTATTCGTTAGAATACTGATATACTTCGGATATACTACAATATGAAGAAAATAGTGTATACAGGGTTATTCAATTCCGAAACATTACGTACGTACCGGCGGTGCATAAAAATGTGCCACCTGTCAAAAACAAATCATTTTTGAAATATGTAAAGAAATCATGTTTGGAAAATAGTCTGTGAAATCTGTACTTGTAAAAACTTTATAAAGATAGTTCATAGTTCACAAGACAGCCGTTTTACTGAGTAAAACAGTTTGTCTTTGTCCGCGCAATAAACGACTCCGCTCTGATTAAATGATTCTCCTTTAGAAAGACAATATTTGAAACGTCACTTTATTTGTGCCCCGACAACACACACGCATCTTGTTCATAACCCTGCAGCCGAAATCTGTCATCCCGTAAATACATCTGCTACACCACGCCCAAGGGGGTGGCGAGTTACCGCGGATGGTTCAGCCGAGCGGAGTGTAGCTACCCGTGAAGTGCTGAGCGGGGCTCTAACTTCTAAATATAAACCTCAAATTACGTTTCATTTTCCGGGCAACTGGCGCCGGACCTTCGCCGCGAACGTGTTTGTATGGGGCGCGGAGTCCCGCGCTCGCAGCAATCAGATAACAATTCAATTACCGCCCTTATTACTTACATAAATCCCGCGCGCGGTGGTCGTAAATCGCTCGCCCCGGAAGGGAAGCTGCGCCGCCGCTCGGCCCGGGCCCCAGGCGCCAGCCACCTCGCGTCCAGCAGCGACTAGTGCAAGAAGTGGAGTAGCGCAACGCACTGCATGGAGGGTATAATGCACTAAATGGAGGTAAAATACATTGAGTACCGTAACGGAATAAATGTAGGTTCAAGTAAATTAGTAGTGTAACATAATAAATGTAGGGCAAAATAAATCCAGTAGCGTAACACACTAAATGTAGGGTAAAGTAAATTGCGTAGCGTAACACCCTAAATGCAGGTTAAAATAAATTACTAGTGTAACATAATGAATGTTGGGTAAAATAAATTGAGTAGCGTGACACACTAAATGTAGGGTCAAATAAATCGAAAATCGTGACATACTGAATGTAGGATACTGGTACGAGAAGTTGAGCACAAAATCTGAAAAATAAGAATCCGAAAATTTCCGTTTGCTTCAAACTTGCTGAGCATGAAGGTTTTGAATTCTTCTCATCCTGAAGGTTTTTGGGAAGAGTAGAAAGATTGACATTTTCCCGTTTTTAAATCATTAGTTGAAAGCATCGTATTAATATTGACGTTCGCAGTTATGTAACGCAAACTAATAGCCTTTTGATTTAGATTATTTCAAATAGATACAAATGTAAATGATCACCACATTTTAGCGTCGGGAAAATTGGGTGAGGCTGCAGAGATAACGTGTCTCGTGTATTAAATCCAAGGATCTAAGTTCGAATTTCGTCGGAAAACATTTTTGCTGGTTGGAAACACATTTTCATGTTCATGTGTTATAACATTCCGACTCTGTTACAAATAATGTAAGAAAGTATGCACTTTTCTAGCACCACTAGTTGTAATCGAAATTTTACTTTTAGGCAGACATAAAACTTGAAGTGCCAGTAGTTGTGTGTATTATCGGTGGTATAATGAGTACATTCTCTGCATTATATTGTGAAAAGTATAGATGCAGTTGTCATAAACCTTGTTTTCCCCCTCTTGGAGAACGATGACAAATTACATTTAATGAATTTCAAGAGGCAATACACATCACTTCTTCCAATCGAGAATCTCATACTTGACATATTTCTTCAATACTTATTACGAATGTAAGACATAAAACTTAGCTCAAGCATTTTGAAATTTAATAGAATTGTTTTTTTCTTAACTACGTATCGTATTGTTGGAAGAACAAGAAAACTGAAATATTTATGAAAATTGTTTTAACTTACTGCATATTAATTTTTGTTGTTTTCTTTTATTGAATGAGTGATAACTAAAACTTGTTTCTTTTGTTGCAGGTAAGGTTCACAGAACACTGAGATAGCACATATGCACATGGTGAGTTTAGAAAATTCGATACTAGTGTGGTTACGTAGGTGGCTTGCAGTTTCTCCAATGTCAAATTGTTACATTTTTGTGTAGTTTAAGATCTCGGTAATCTTTCTAGGTTCAGCCTTCTCCCCACCCTGGCTTTCTTCCAAATCTGTAGTTTCCTCGACTTACCATCTCGTCGCCCTCCGTAATTTCTCAATTTTTTTAAAAATTATTTTTGTCGGATAGGACCTTCTCACTTCTCTGTTGCCAAGGCAGCCCCTGTGCCCTTCCCGGGAAGGTTTTCCTGCTATTGTTGACAAGGTCCAACATGGCTAAACACAGCGTGATAACGGGGGCGGATGATTCTTCTGTTCGGGAAGGAAGAGGGTTGTTAGGAGATCGCCCCAACGCAGAGAGCCCGAGGCGGGATTCGAACGCGAGACGCTTTGAGGGCGCGCAGTCGCCTCAGTGATCTCGACTTCGGAAGTCGTCTCCCTGCGGTGATAACAAATTGCACTTCTCATTTGTGACGAGAATCGAACGTCTGGTGAAGGAAAGGTTAATTTCCCCTGAGAGGGAGTGATTCTCTTCATTACTGGTGATATAAAAAAACGTATACTGTTGGTACTTGAATTTATATATTTTCCGGAATTGTGCTTTATTCGCACATGTGATCCAGTACACTGAAGCGTAACATTTTAATCTTCAAAGAATGAAAAAAATCATCTTTTGTATTTATGCGTATGTAAGTTCAGAACAGATGGTGCGAAACATCAGTAAATGGAAAACTTCATACATAAAAATAAAATCAAACGATAATTTAAAACATGGTTAGTGAGATTCTAGGTACAAATTGCGGTTTGACATTAGTCAAATACAGAAGTCTCTCATTCACCACTGTGTCCCGATAGTAGAAAGTCTGAATATTTGTTCGAAGAGGAATGTTTGAGTTAATTCATGACCGCAGTATTCCCACCCCCATTGCAGCTCCGCGAGGATTTTGCATTCATGGCGCGGGCGAGGGGGGCGGAAATCTACTGACCTAGCTACTTCCGCTTCCCCCAGCCAAGCCTGGGGCACGCGTCCAAATGTTGGGAGACTGGGCGCGATTCCGCATGCATGCCTGCATATTTGGGTTTCATGTGTGAATAATGGCGGCGAAGAAATAGAATAAAGGCGCAGTACTTATTTCTTGCAAATGCTTTTTCCCCTTGGAACATAAAATAGTTGTTTTCGAAAATAATGGCTCAGATGAGATTTTTATTGGCAAAAGCGTTTGCGTTCTATGCATTTCACGCCATGGTTCCTGGAAACCCCCATTGTCTGGCAAATGTCGGTGCAGTGTCCTAACATGGGCTACGGACCGCGTACTCAGGTTTGGGGACATTTTGAACAACTAATGGGTATATCAGTGGAATGCTAATAGATTGTATACTAACTAATAGGAAAATAGTCCATTCGGGTTCACAACTTTGCAGTTGAGCAACGATTGCAGCTGAACCCTGTCTGATTCAGCCGTTGGGAAGACTCGAAGTGGGCATGATTCTGGGTGGGTGTTTGTCGGATTGGGGGAGGCGAGTGGCGTGGGCTAATTCAGCCGTTGGTGAAGTGTGAGAGCGGGCGTGAGTACGGATTCTAGGTGGGCGTTAGATTGGACGCGAGGAATGGCGTGGGCTGACTCAGCCGTTGTGAAGTGTCGGGCTGGGCGTGAATGTGGGTTGTGGGTGGTTGTTCAATTGGACTGGAGAGATGGACTGCGAGCGTTGACGCGTGGGCTTATTCAGCCGTTGGAGAATGCGGGCGTGAATAAGGGTTGTGGAGAGTGGGTCTTTGGATTGGGCGAGGGGGTGGCGTGGGCTGATTCAGCCGTTGGAGAGTATGGGCGTAGCTATGGGTGTGGGTTGTGGATGGTCGTTGAGTTGAGTGAGAAGGATGTCGAGGACTGGTTCAGCCGTAGTGAAGTCTCGGGGACGGCGTGAGAATGGGTTGTAGGTGGTCGTTAGATTGGACGAGAAGGATAGCGTGGGCTGATTCAGCCATTGGAAGGCGTGAGTGTGGTTATGGGTTGTGGATGGCAGTTGAGTTGAGCGACAGGGATGTCGAGGACTGGTTCAGCCGTAGTGAAGTCTCGGAGAGGGCGTGAGAATGGGTTGTATGTGGTCGTTAGATTGGGCGAGGGGTGGCGTGGGCTGACTCATCCGTGTGAGTGTGTGGGCGTTGAGGAGGGCGAGGGCGCGAGTGGGTTGCCGGTGGCGTGGAGCGCGGGGCGGGCGGCAGCGGTCCGTTCCGCGCCCGAAGCGTCGTCGGGCGTCGCGCCCGCGCCAGAAAGCGTGGCGGGGGCGGCGGC